>OY253744.1:7439849-8671988 GCA_958009045.1 Oxytorus armatus
AATAACCATTGTGGGTGTGTTTAACGATTGCGCATATGTATAAATATATATTTCGTCAGGGAGTACCTACATCCCCGGATATCTTCGGTGATGGCCCACGCGTGTAATTCCTCTTCGATCTCGTGACATAAATTAAACGGACAATACTCCTCGGTACCGACCCAAGAGAGAGTGAGAGAGAGTGCGTATCTCGTCGTTCAACAATATCTTTCTCCCTTTTTCACGGCTAAAAGTACATATTTCTTGGCGCCGTTCACTCTCGACCATCGACGACACACGCTCGACGAATATAATATTACGTTTGCGGTGTGTACGAGAGGGGAAAATCGCTTCCAAGACACTTGAACGTGTCGTTGAACGTACTTCCTGTATCGGCCCACCCGGGCTGTGATATTCTCTCGCGTCTCGATAAAATATCATGTGTTTTGATATACGCGCGTAATCAAATGAATATGATCGTCAATTTTCACGATGGACACTTATCGTTCGGTATAAAATATATATAAAACGCTTACACACAGCCGGAGATAGCCTTCTCGCGTAGATATATATATTTGTATATATAGATAGGAATTATAAAAGTCCGCCCGACAGTTGTCGTCTTATCGGAACTTAACACGCCAGTAAATTAGCCATGAAAACAGCGGGTCGTCGCATAATTATTAACGAGAGATTAAAAAAAAAACATAAAACACAATTAAGTACGGTGGGCATTGATAATTGGTTCGAGATTGTCATATTCGAATGAAAAATAATGTTTCAATAAATTTATTGTGCTATTCATTTTTTTCGCCTTACAATCTCTTTCAATGTTTCTCATCGTGAGCCACACCTTGTCGTACTACGTGAGAAAAATTTTAATGACTTTTTATGAATTTTCAATAGCATCATAAATATCCCTTCGTTTCTTTTTACAGACTTTCAGCTGGCGTACGATTTATTTACTCATGAATTACGCAGATGATTATTCTGTGAGATGTTTTTCTTCCCAGTTCTTTACATTATTACTCCAAAAATCCTCTAAAATCTATAGTTTAATCGAAGATATCGGATCGAACGAGATAATTATTGGAAAATTTATTATATTTACAGTATAATTAAAAATCTCAGTGACAAGATAATTACTATTGCAGTTGAAAGATCGCGAATAAAAGTGACACTGCAATATGCGTTAATGGAATAACTTGCGAAATTGCGTTAAAAAAATTTTTCCGATTAATACGACTGCCTGTAAACTTGCCCGAAACATTCAAGATATTCGAGAATAAAGTTAGTTGACGCGAAGAATGTTTGATATACGTATAGTAAAGGAAAAGCTTACACGAGCTTGTGCGTATGCCTGTGTGCTGTGTTTGCGTGATGTACAACGCGCGTCGACAATTAGCGCGATAGCCGCTCAGGGATTAAGTCTTCTCGTCCCTCTCGGTTCTCAACACGACCGACCGTCCATTCCTTGTCGCGCCACGCGCTATACGAAACATTATTGCCCGTCTCTCTGTCCGTTTTCCCCGGCGTTGCATCGCAACAAGAACGTCTCTATCTCTCCGCCGTTCTCGAAAAACCCTCCAGGGGCTTAAGGCCGTTTGTCCATTTCATCCGGGGCTCGCGCTTGAATTTAATCGTCCGAAACGCTCGGACGGCAGTGCAGCTCTTGCTGGACCAGTTTCTCTCTCGTTCGCACTTGTGGCTCTCCCGCCGGCTCTGGAAGCTTCCTGTCGTCGTTCACGCCGGGTTAAACGGCGCTGATAACTCTCGAGCTACTGGAGACATTGAGTTAAAGAAAAAAAAATCAATTCTTCGTATATGATACACGAATTTCCTGATAAATCTTAGAACATTCCAAAGGCTTTTTCCTCTCGATTGTATTACAAATTAATCTCACTGTGTAACATTTTAACGTACAATACGTTTGTTAAATTGACTTGAAGATTTTTCGAGAATTAAACTAAATGTATCTTATTAATTCCATATATTACTCAATTGTATCAAATTCGTTTTTTTTTCTTCTCGTTACCATCTGCCCCCTCCGAGAGCTTGTGATCTCTTTTATATGGATACATATATAGAGCCCTTCCGGAATAGGTCATCAAAATTCCACGAGGGTAAAAGGGAGATCCAGAAGTAAATCCCGGGTTATACGAAGTATAAGTTCTCGCGCAATATAAGAGCCGGATCGTTTGGCTACCGGTACGTGGCGACCCTCGGTCTTCGGAAGATCGCGAGAGGATCTACGCCGTGTATGTGTGTGTTTGTGTGTACGGCTCTGCGAAGGATTCGCGCGGTTTCTCGGGGGCCAAAAAAAAAGAGTAGTACTTCTCTTTCTCTCGACACGATATGTGTGCACCCCGTGGCTTCGTGGCTCACTTGAGGAAACGAGAGTGGAATCCGGTATATATAAGTCTATATATGCGCCAGGATATACCTTACTGCTTCCTTCGAGCAGCTCAATGTAACACTTTGGGTGTATATGTAACAGTCGAGAGACGAAAATGTATAGGCAGTGAGTTGTGTACGCTGGAGTATCAGGTTGGATTGCATGGACTAGAAAAAAAAAACTTAACGTCCGCGACTGCAGTGGTGTAGGTATCACTGCGAAACACGAAGGACGTTGTACAGTCAGAATCCTCTTACCTCGCGTTAAATATTTCTCCTCCATCAATAATTTATCCCCGTAACATTTTTCTTACAACTAACCGCAGCGCATTTGAGGTCAAAGCTGCTCAATACCAGGTTGAATATATAATCACAAACTGCCTAAGTCGTTTTATCTTGGCTCTAGTACCAAGTACCTCGGATTTACATAGAAATTGCCAGCAATCCCCGTGGAACAGAAAATCATACTCAAGACAATTTAAAACTTCATCTTCCGAGCAACCGTTGAAACTTTCATCCGTGTTGCCCAGATCTCCGAGAGTGGAATTGAGCAAACGATAATTTGACATTGACGGATAAGCTTTCTGAACTATCGGAAGTTTGACTGTACGCGGTACTTTTTCAATCACTGGATACCTCACCGATACCGCAACGTCAGTGAAATAAATATATGGTATATTGGGTATATAACGAATGAACGTGTAGGTTACACTCTGTACGTCCATCATAGCCCCTCGAAGAGCATCCGATAGAAAGAGCGGAATAATACGAGGAAGATGCACGGGGAAGCTTTATTTGTGGAACGTGCCGGTGGGACGGCCCGAGAAGCTTTTCGGGTAAAAATAGCGGAAATTGCATCTCTCTGAGCTTCTTCCCACTCGTCTCTCCACCCCCGAATTTTGTCCTACTCTGCGGAGGTCTGTACTTTGCAGCCGCTATCGTGTCACAGTCTCGCTCTCCGGTGAGTCTGTACGTGACAGTCTTGAATCCCTGTGTCTGTCTATCCCTCCTCGTACTCCTGTTCCACTCATCCCTGCGAGTCGTTGGACGACGTCGGCACGCGACTCTGTCTTACATGGTTTATCCCCGTTTTTTGTTTCCCCCGACACCTCTTCTTCGCTACTAACATCGTATATATATATATATATATATATATATATATATATATATATTATAGCATATATATGCTGTGTGTTTGGATGAGATGTTGACTCTTAACAGCTGTTGAAAGTGTGACTGGGATGAGTTTTAGTGCGTGCACGTAGATATCTTTGAAGGTACACGCGAGTGGCACGCGAGAGATAAAAAACAAGGGTTGATGAATATGATAGTTTGATATATTAAGTGGGAAATATATTGTTCGGTTTTTTTAATAATATTCACAACTACGTAAAGTGTATATTAACAGCATTATCGTTATTATTATTATTTTCATTCCAGTAATTCTCCATTGTCGAGCGATCTCTTGCAAGGGAACAAGATTTGTGCGAAGAGTTTGGAAAACTTTGCGAAATCTATTTTAAACCACAAGCGAACAAGTTCGATTCCTCGAAGGCTTTTTTTTTTGTCAACGAGCGCTGACTCATTTCATCAAAGAAGGGCAAGCGCTCTGGAGTTTTCAACTGGTATAAGAATTGTAAAGAATGGTAGAGAAAAAAATCCGCTAAAGTTACACAATTGCTTGCAAAGAAGCAAAAGGACAGGAAGTGTGGCGCGATGGAATGAGAACGGCGGGAAGGGAAAGCGAATATCGACAAAGAGAGGGTGGTTTGTCGAGTGACGATTGCCCCGGAGACCCTCGCCCCTCGAAAGATTATACACAAGTCTACGTTATACCAAATTAAATTCCATCATCGTCCTCGGGGGCCACAGGAAGAAAGGAAGTTTTAGCGGAGAGAGCGGTACCGGCTTTTGGCGAGAGAAGTCTTTCGCGACGAGGAGCCAGAGAGAATCGGGAGCCTCTGATGGCGAGAGGGAGATGAGAGAAAAGAGAGAAGCTTCTCATTCTGTGGTGTGTACCAGAAGAGAGAAAGAGAGGAAGAGAAACGTCGCGATGACATCAGCGTTTAACCTGGACCTAATGCTCTTGGAGTCCTCTCTTCTCTCTCCGTGTCAACAGGGTGCCATCTCCTCGACTCGGAATTCAGATTTTCCCCCGTTCCATAATGCATGAAACGTTTACGTAGACCTCCCGAAGCGTTTCACCAAACCAATGTAGAGCCGCGCAAAGTTTGCCCGATTCATTCGCAGTACAAAGACGACATTTCAGTAAAATCAATTATTAAGTTATAACCATTAGTGGCAACTAGATTCATAGTTTGCGAAACTAATTTATTGTTTTTTAAAAATGCCTCTATTTCTTTTTTACTACAAAATAATCGCGGAAATTACAGTTTGTAGTTGTATAACTTTAATGATGTTTCGTGTATATATTTCCCGACGACAAGTTAAATTCGTTGAAAATTGAGGGAATGTTGTGAATTTTTCAATTCTATTAACGGTACATGTACCGTTGCAAAGTTTCATTCATCAATTTTACAATCGCAGGTTTTCACACAAAATTTGAGATCGTATAAAAGTATTTGGAAATTTGACCGAAAGTATTAACAAAATAGTAAGGAGTAAAGGCTACTGAAGGACTTGGAAAAATTGTGCTAAAAAAAAGTGTTTGGAACATTTAGTGAATTCAAAAAGAAAATTCTTTAATAATCATATTTTCGGAATTACTATTACTTAAAATCAATCTTGTTACTGTGTACTTGAATACTGATTGAATTTCATTTTTTATCGTGACTATGCGTAAAGAATCCCTTAACAGTTATTTTCACGACTGCGATTCCTCGATTATATATGAATAATAGGAAAAATCCGTCAAGCATCAGCTTCCGCAGGTATATTCGATTTGTATGTACGAGGTGTGTAAATTAAGTAATGAGACTGATTTTTTTCATTTTTTTTATTCAAATCGGATTACAATTTTATATTATCACCCTCAAAATAACTTCCTTCTGAAGCCACACAGCGCTGGAGATGGTTCTTCCAATCCTCATAGCAGTGCTGGAACTCCGATACTGGAATAGCCTTCAGCTGGTCCCAAAATGAGTTCCCTTGAGGTGATTTTTCAATCTCGGGAAGAGAAAAAAGTCACAAGGACTCGAGTCAAGCGAATAAGGAGGCTGAGGAGCCACAGCAATGTTTTTACTGGCCAAAAACTCGTTTATTGAAATTGTTGTGTGACAAGGAGCATTGTCGTGATGCAACACCCAGTTATTCTTGATGTTTGGTCTCACACGAATGACCTTTTTTCGAAGTTTTTCAAGAACCTCCCGGTAAAAGTGTTGATTGACCGTTTGGCCTTGGGTACGACGATCTGAACGCACAAGATCCCGGATTCTGTCGACCTTTTCATCGGTTCTTGAAGATAAAGGCCTTCCGCTTCGTGGTTTATCTTCAATCGACTCTCTTCCTTCTGAAAAAGCCTTAAACCACCGAAAAACCTGGGCTCTTGACAAAACACTGTTTCCGTATGCCTGCTGAAGTTTAGCAAGAGTTTCCGTTGCACTGTGCCCAAGTCTGAAGCAAAACCCGATAACACACCGTTGCTCGAAATTGATGTCACTCATTTTTAGAACACAATAGAAAAAACTGTTTGACAAAAAAAATCGCTACGGACAACCAAATGACTCAAGCGAGTTAAAACCCGTACTGAAGGCGTATCACATGTTCCCCTGCCGCCCCTCCAAGCCCAGCGCATCAAGTGTTGCCAGATCGAACTCTACGTTGCCAGTCTCATTACTTAATTTACACACCTCGTACACAATATGTTTCCGCGATTGAACAGTTATACTGTGACGCAGTATCGGCGAATCGATACCTAACGACTGGTGGATTTTACTCTGTCGGTTGTGTTAGCGATCCTGTGATATTATAACCGTTATTGTTATGATTGTTGGTCATCAATCTCGACAGTAGAAACAGTTTCGATAATGAACGACTTGATGTTTGGATTACGGTGTTTCCAACAACGCTGACGTTTTATCCATATTAATATATATATACAGATGTAACCTATTATGAATTTAGTTTACTATTTCGCGCCGATATGCGTTTATATTCTCTCACGTATATGAATCGATCGCTAGCAAACAAAAGGTCGTAATCCACGTGATTTCGAGGGTTAAATTGCACAAGTAACGCCTGTTGACTTGTCGGCAGACGATATTCGTCCATCGAACAGGTGAATGTGTTACGAATTTGTCCATAAACGCAAACGCATGCACACGTTACCGAAACGTTGTGTTTCTGACCCACGGGCATAATCGGATAATGCGAGCGTTGGGATTACCCGCCAATAATCCATGAGTACAACAATGTACAGAAGGTGTACGCGCGGAACATAGAACCGCTCTATATACAACGCTCGCTCGTTCGTAATAGTCTAGATACACCCATAACAGAGCAGCTCGTAGGGAAGGGTGATCCTGCGAGAATACCGTTCAGCTTCGTGCCAGCATCGAATTTGGTTACTTGGAATTTGCGAATATGCGATACAACGGAATAGGAGAGTCGAGTTTGATCTGTGGGTGGACGGGAGATTCCCTCGAGAGGTTATGTACAAAGGGGAGGTTAACCACGTTACTTTACGCTTTAAATAGTCTGGTTTACGCCCTTTTGTTACCTAGCGATGATATATATATTTTCGTTATATATATAGTTATGTAACGGAGGGCGAGAGAGAAAGGATGAACCGAGAGGATAATAACGCACGCGTTGGCTCCGAGATTGCAGCGTACGGGAGATTTAGCTCGTAAAATCGAAATGGTCCCGTACGACGCGACGAGAAAAAGAGAGAGAGAAATAACACCGACGTATTTACCGAATAGACAAGATCGATGCCGCCAGCAATCTATTCTCGCAAAACTCTAACCCTCTTGTTCTTTGACACACTCTCTTCTCTCTCTGTCTCTAGAATTCATTGGTAGAGTGGCGTGAAAAACACCCATCGCCCTCGCCTCTTTCTATATTGCTGCTTTTCACAGCCCACACGCTATTCCGATAATGCCAGTCCGTAGAACTTACAACTATAAGCATGTATGCAATATCCTTACTGCAAATTGTACACGAGCTTATAAACTCGGTGGTGTCTCGTTGTCTGACACGCCTTCTCTATAGAAGTACAGGCAAAAGAAATGAAATTTTCGGTACCCTTTATTTCGTTATTTAACTGACACGATTTAACCATAAATAAGATTGAAGTAAAAAATTATTGTCATTCGACGTAGCGTTTATTGTTCATCGTTAGGACACTCTAAAATAGTTTGTCTATAAATCTTCATAGCGGCGAGTTTCGAATTCGGTCCGGAGAATGAAATTTGTGAAAGAAAGAGAGAAAAAATGAAGATGAAACAAAATAAAAAGAATGAGAGTGGCTCGGTATATTGCCCCTTCGACGCTCCGAGTAATTTCGCTAATGGTCGCCGAATTGTGGCCCGTATAGGCTTTCCGTTCGGGCTGCTCCCAGCATCACAAAATGGCAGCAGTCTCAAAATGCTCCTGGCTGTATCTCGTGTACGCACATGAATGTGCCCATACCACCACAGACACACACACATACACACAGATAGCCTGCTCTCATTCGATATTGGTTAATTCGCCTCTGAAAATTCGGGAATTAAATTGGTACCTGCTCACGCACACGAGTGAACTTTCGCCTTCGCACACGATCCCCTATAATGCGCGTAATTACATGATTATAAGCGGTAAGAAGGAACGAAGACGATCACGATCGTATATATTACACGATAAATGTATTAAGAATCCTTTTGCTTTATTTTCACCCATTTATTGAAGGGGCATATTGAAAGATTAGACCCTTTCATAATATTATTTATAAATACACAGGGTGTTATAATCGTCGTGCGAACTCCAACGAGCCATTAATCTTTTTTCGCTCAATCGTTTGTTTTTTTTTTTCACTCCCAACGTTACTAGATAGTGAAATTTATAGTAGCCACGTATGGATTCTCGTCTCTCTGTCAAATTTTCGCAAACACTCAGTTTTCGTTTTTATTTTTACGCGTTCCTACCAAGTGCAAACACATCTCGTACTTTGTTGCGCGCGGTAAGCCAAGAAAATCGAGGTAGCCCGTCAAAAAATTTGTCCGCCCCCCAATTCATCGCCATTGTGGAGCGAGAGCAACGGCGGAGGCGAAAAGTTCAGAGGGTACAGAGAAAGAGGGATGGTTCGGAGGGCGTCGGGATGAGTCAGTGATACTAATGGCCGCGATATGTCGCGGTTTATGCTATGTGCACGCATATATATACTGATATACGGTCACACGTCAGAATCGCGACAAATTCGCGTTGGTTCATTTTTTTTTTTTCGACTTACGAGAGAAGGCTGAGAGGACCCGTGTGCGGGAAGAAACGAGGAAAAAAAGCTCTTGTGCGCAGAGAGGACATGCTGCTATAGGTAGAGTTTTTTTTATACACGCCGTCGGTACTTGGTAGCGAACGGTGAAGAGACCTATAACTGGAGAAACGATGGAGGATGAGGGATAAAGGAAAAGCGCACACCAGGGCATGACGTTGGCATGGCCTAGGCGAAATAAACGGGTACATAGAACACCCCTCTCCCACCTCTCTCGCTCGCTGCACACTCCGCGGGAACGAACCAACGCTCCGAGAGTTATGACGGTCTCGACCCGAAAATATTTCGCGGAGCTTTATAGTGCGGTGCCCTGTTTCTCCTCTCTCTCTTTCCCTCGCGTTGAACTCGAGAGTTCAGCGAGTCACCATAGCGGGCTCTTGAGGAATGCTATATTTATGTATTTTCTCCATATAACTATACGCGCTATACCCAGCGGTGTAAATAAATGGTTCTATGGCTTTTGAAAGCCCGTAAAACGTTAAAGTTGATTTGCTAGAGGTCGACATTTTTCACTTTTCCACGAGAATTAAAGACGTAGAGGCGCACGTAACTCGCTACCCACTTCTACTTTCGATAAATCAACAAAATGAACTATTGTTCACTTTATTTGTATGCAAACATGTCGTACGGTATATGGCTTTTTTTAGATACTCGAAAATTAGATTCGCCAAAAATTTTGTCGGAAGGACATAACTAAGATGCTGCAATCGTTTAAAATATTCCACATGAGAATGGGGATTTATTCGTGTTTATTTAGGATAGAGATTGAGCAAAGGAAATTAATTGGATATAGAATATCGATTTCACATGGGGCATTTTTTATAATCTCTTAATTATTTCCGATTTGTCACCGGTTTAATTTATACAGAACGTGTCATAAAGGTTTTCGATAATTTCGAACATTACCACCGTGTAGTCGGAAGGGTATTTTAATAATTAAAGCGTTTATTCGAATGTCTCCGATGATTTATAATAATCGTTGTTGTAGATAGTTCAATCGCTGTCATAGTTAAGAAGTAAGAGGAAGTGAAAGGGAGAGAGAGAAAGAGGGCGATTAATATATTTATTAAATAATTGGTTTCTGCCAGCATGTAATTATTGGCGGGACGTTATTATCGGAAAAGCAGCTGCAAAGGATTGAAAATCTCCTGGAGCAGAAATGCGAAGGAGAGAGAGAGAGAGAGAGAGAGAAAGAGTCTGCTGCTGAAAGAGGTTCTAGATCAAGACCTCGCTGGTACTTTCTCTCTCTTTTTGTCTCTTTTTCTCTTTCTCTCATTGATTCTGGTTCCTAAGCGAAGCGTCGCGTCGTCGTGTCACGGCGAAGTACTTAATTGCGAAGTCCAACGAGCTGGCAAGAGCTGCCGGTGACTTCAGTCTGCCTGTACAGTTTGTTTCATCCTGTATATAATGTAGCATTGAGTATACGTGGCAGTATACAGAAAGAGAAATAGGAAATAACTGAAGAATGGTCGCTGTGGCCAAGAGAGGTTCTTGGCGGCAATTGCGCGACGTTACTTTCGACTCACGGTATCAGGGGGGCGAGGGGGGGGGGGGTATATACTTTGCCGATAGGGGACAGCGTCTTGATGTTGAAACGATCGTCGCGCGAGACAGAAAAAGTTTTTTATTTTATTAATCGAAATGGCACCGTCCGGCTTCGATCGACCGGACGATAATTAAACGCTCTTGAACCGCCCCTAATGACTAACCGATCGCGATTTACGACGCTGAATAGAACAACTTTTAATTTTATTTTTACGTATTTTTTTCTACGCTCCTCTCCTCCCTCTCTTTCTATCTTTTCATCTTTTCATCTTTTCATCTTGGTTGTGCGAGATCGCACCTTTGTGCTCGGGTAACCCAGGCACCAAAGTTTCGGTTTTTCATTTGACTTAATACCATCAAGCAAAAAAAAAGGCACTTCTCCCACTCTGTCTCCTTCATACCCTCGTTACCGGAAGAAAAGCACGAAAGCCTTTTACCGTTTTCCAACGACCAACTTGCCTCTTGTTAAAAAACAAAACAAAAGAAAACAAAAATATTATGCATAAAAGGTCAGAAGATTTTCGTGCAATTTACTCAGCTGCATAATAATGTAAAAGTTGGCTATGAATTATATTTCTCTCTTTCTGTCTAGGTAAAATATGCACGTATTTGTTTATTGTTTTTCCATTTGTGCTTTGCGCAATGCGATACAGATGAAACCCCGACAGAGAGGGAGAGGGTGAGAACCATTCGCCTTTCCGAGTCGAGGATTTTCCAGCGATTTTTCACCATTTTTTGCTTTTGGAATGGCATAGTTGCAGCGATACACAACAGCAACGCTATAACCTTTTTTTCTGTAGGAAAACGGTAAGTGTAGGAAAATATCGCACCGTGACGAAAGGGCGCACAAGAGCGCGAAGCTCTCTGCGCCATTAGGATCTCTGATCATTTTAGAGACGGTAGGCGACGTGTGCGAATGCAGACCTGCATAACATGTTGCATCACATGACGGATATACATTCTGTAGAGACAATATGTTACACCCGTCCCATATACGGGGAAATTCGCGTCAAATCCACAGTAATTTGTGATTTCTATAAATAAATCAAATTGCGTTGTGAGAGAGAAAAAAGTATTGATGAACAGAAAATATTTTTTTCAAAACCATCGTACGTTTTATCATCTCATGGGATAAATTTTTATTCAATTTATAAATAAAAAAATCGATAAAAACATTTGAAACATCAATTTCGTGATTTCCCAAGGCGATCCCAGTCGCCTGTGTGCCCAGTTAAATTAAAGCAAAGCATAGGGCAGTCGTATTTTCTCGCATCAGCAAACCGATCGAGTCGAAAACTTAACGCGAATTTACTGCAACGAAACTGTAAGGGATATCTGATAGTTTGCTTTCAAACGCTCCTATCGATCGAATTTTTTAAATTGACAAAATCTATCGTCCCACGGTGGCGGAAAAAAGCCTCTGAATTAATTCGATATTTGACAACTGTGTTTTATTTATTCATAGAAATTCCGGAATTACCGATTAACATTACCGGTAACTGTTTTAACACGCAATGCCCCATGGATATTATAGGAATAGAGTTACCCTCATCGTACATACGTACGTACCGTTTACTGTTTATAGTCACAGTGTGTAAATACACAAGTTGAGTTACCCTAGAGAAGAGCCTCGACGTGTGGAACTCTCGTAGAAAGTCATGTACCGGAAAAAGGATCGTGTATACGGGTTGCTCTTACAATCGACTATACACGCAAAACTCGCGATTCATTCGCTTGATACACCTTTTGGTGAGCAATGGACCTCCTCTCTTCTATCGCTGGTGTGGTTCTCATTCCTACATACACACACGCATACAACAAAAATACCGCTCGTCACCTACACTTTGTAGTACGATACCCATACAGTTATTTATATATACACAGAGTAAGGTATAAATCGCGACTATTAAGCAACACACATCGTAGGTTCGGTAAGAGATTCGCGGTGGTGATGCACACTTTGTATCACGACCGAGACGCGCATATATATATATATATATACATATATATATTTATTTATTTATATACATATACGCACATGGTGAATGAACACTCTTGCTCGTCTCACCGTGAATTTATTCGCTGCTTTTCCTAGCGTGTGCACCAACAGAGAGCCGTCACAACGCAGACACGGTAAAACTTTATGCATTTTCCCTCGTGGGGCGTTTACGAATGGAGAAAAGCGAGAGTAGACTGACGTTTTCCCGTGGATAAACGGATGTAATATGGTTTTCTTCGTGTACATACCAATAGGTATATATTAAACCTTTACAAGTGACAGAGAGACAGAGACGTTTGTGCTAAATCGCTCAAGTGTAACGGAAGATATTTTTATGTAGAATACGATAATTTTGTCCGTTTTTCATTGCGTTAACGCTTTTCATATTTTTCTGCTGCTACTCATAATTTCTCCTCCGTTCAGTCTCTCGAGTATCAATTTTCGTTATTTAACGGAAAGTTTATAGTGATGGTGTGATAAACGGGGCGAAATTTTGCTGTCGCAACTTTTCCTTTATATTTATGATCATATTTCGATGGGTTTAGAAACAGAATTATAATACGTTACGGTGAAATATTCGAAAAAGTCCTATGGAAAAAGAACATACGAATACGTTGAAATTTACTATAATTTCTTGTTTTTTATGCATATTTATCATCAATGGTCCACTTGAATGGATGGACCTCGTGAAATAAAAACCTATTTATTTCTCTTATCAATTAATTTCCATTATTGTTACCATTTGACGATGATGTTTACAATTTTTTATACGAATAATTGAAAAATCGTACAGCCACAAGTAATTAATCGATCGATGACACTATCAGTGATCCATTCCCGACGTATTGTCATGAATCACGAAAACTAGAATTTTTACGATAATGAACGAACGTTCATTTCCAAGGTTAAGGTTCACTCTTTACACGCAGCCTGCTCCCCTGGATACGTATAGTTATTCAATTTACTTTGAGCTACAATCACTAGTGTATCAGTAAGCAAACTTCATTTTACGCGCAGGGCAAAATCGTCAGAACAAAACCGGAACGCAGTTTCAACTTTTGTACAGACGTGAGCGCGCGGCACGCGCCCAAATTCTAAAAATGTCTCGGCTCCTCGACTTCCCGTGGTTTTCAGTGATACACATAGCCGGGAATCGTAATATCCAAATGGGAAAAGGGTTGAATGAGAAAGGGTTCATACATTATACGATCGAGAACAAGGGGTGAAAGGTAGATCGGCCAGTATAGATTATTTCGTTGGTACTCGAATGAGAGACGTTAATACAGGAATTACATGTATTAACTATCAACGTGCACTCTCCTTAATTATTATTATCGTTGAAAGTATCATCTATGTATAATGGAGACAGTGAATCCCTCGGTGTTCGTGAAAATTTTATGAATTTCATTCACAGAGTATAAACACCGAGACAAATGGATTCATTAAAATAAATTTAATTTCAACGAAACTAAATTTACTTTAATTGAATGCTTTTTTGTCATTATTACGTTAAAATTATAACATGGCCGTAGTAATTTAGTAATTTTTATCAATTGCAGGATTTAATTATCATACATTTCGGTTTCTTCGAATTAACGTAAAAATAATATGAGCCCGAGGGGCTTCGTTTTCGTATATTCGAGAGAATTAATATTAATTTATGTGCCTTTCGGTCGTTCGGCTCGTATAGCTTTCCCGTCGAAGTATATGTGCACACTTGAAGAATAAAGGAAAAAAAATCTCGCGAGGCATTATAAATGGGTACGTGTAATTATGACAAAGATATAGCATACATCTTCTTTTCTTCGGGTCCAGCGCGGATTTATCCACGCTTCTTCCAGCTTTCGATTCCCGCATTACCGTATACGTGACTTTCTCACTCTCTCCGATTCACCATATCGATATATACATATTTATGTATTCGTAAGCGCGTGGGCACGATTTCCCGTTTTGTCAGCGGCGCGGTAGTTAAACTCACGAGTCGGAATATTCGACGGTTACAAAAAAGTTTCGCGGCAGAAAAACCGACAATTTTTCATCCTTCTTTCGTGTTCTTTTTTTTTCTCTCTCTCTCTCTCATTCTCGACGCTCCCCGTAATACGGATATTTAAATAGCCATTATAGCCGCGCGACCAGGTCGCGCGCAAATGCATACACACATACGTTTAATACATACTCGATGACAGACGCCGTGGGACAGGTAAAAATTTTACGACGAACGAGGCGCGTACGACAAATATTAACAGCACACGCGCGTTACGAAACACTTTTTTTTCCCTTCCCTCTTCTTTTTTTTTTCTCCTTTTTTTTACCCTCTGTATACGGTCGTAAAACAAAACTTGGTATAACCGAGAGGATATAATATACGAAAGGATATACAACATCTAAAGTCACCGAGGCACGATTTTAATCGCGACGACAACGTCAACGGGTTTCAAGATCACCGAGACGAGAGTTGACATTTTTCACAAATACACATCAAATGGATATTTGCATAAAAAATACAATTTGTATCCATTGGATTGTGGGATGCGCGGGAGGGAGGAAAAGAGAGAACGCTGTGGTTCTTGTTGAAAATTCTTATGTAAATCGTCCTCCCGGGAACCAGGTGTAAAGTATAATAATTCGAAGCTCTTTCCACTAGCGATCCTCTTTATATATCACTGTCGTTCACTGTGTCTCGTATTATTTCGCGGTTTTCTCTCCCTCGTCTCCCGTCAGACCCTTTTCCATTTCACCTTCGCTGTACATATATCTATGCAAACATACACTATGTCCGTATACCATCGCTTTCAATGCGGACAACAATTCTCGCGCATTGCACCCTTTTATTTCTCTTGTAATCTTTATATTCTCTCTCTCTCTGTCTCTGCACAAATACACACACACATACGTATAAAATATATGTATTAATCTCTCGCAACGTGTGAAACCCGAGAGCACGAACCGACGAAACTTATTATACCATCGCTCAACTGTCACAACACAGATCGCAGATAGGATTTCGCTTTGCCCGCGCGCATACAGCAGAGTGTGTTCTACTATTCTCAGATCTATAAGAGAGAAGAAAATTTTCTCCCTTAGTATCTCTGTGTTACCTGCATCGTGGCTCTGTACCACGCAGGATATATATATATATATATATATATATATACCGACATAATACCTACATTTTGCAGTTGAGCCACGGTTTGATAAAGTCGTCTGGACGAGATTCCCTTAGTACTCGATGCCTCTTTTTGTACCCTCGGAATGAACCATCTGCCACTCTTCCTCTTGTTCATCTTTTTCATAATTTTTTTTCTCTCACCTCCATATTTGAGACACTTATCAGTAGCGAACGATCTTCAAATGACCCGGTGAACTAGAAACGTACAACAATGGTTGATGAATCCTGGAGGATACTTGGAATTTTATGTCAGCGTGAGAGATCCACTCGCAGCTCTCTGTTAGGTAAAGTAAATAATACGATGGATTTAGTCCGTACAATTGCGAAAATCTATTGATCGGAATATGAAAGTGAGATATGACAAAGGATCATTTTAAAATTCAAAATTTAATAAATTATCATAGAAAAAAAAAGAAGATTTGTTATCTGTTTCGGAAAAGCATCGATTTTCTTTGTCGAAGATCTTCATTATTATCTGAAGATTTAAATGTGAGAGCTGAACGTATTGTGTTTTTTGAAAATATAGAAATAAATTGAAATCAACTGCAATAGGCATGGTCTTAATCACGGATATGAAAAAAAAGTCCCAAGTTAATAATAAATCAATTATTTCACGAGTTTTCTACAAATACATTTTTTTTATCTGCTTATCTCAAGAAGAAAATTCTATGAGTATAGTTTCCAATTATCGAAAGTCATTAATCGAAAGCATTCCCATTCCCGAGAAGCTGGCAAGCACCACTATCAGCTTTCTTCCAATTCGACGGACCCGTCCAATCGTCCGCGACCAAACGCAATAAAGTTCCGACGCGCTGTCTGCTACAGCTTTTAATCCGATGGCTGATGGCTGCTAATATCAGTAGCCGAGTAAAGACGTTCGGGATCGGTGAGTTAGAGAGTATATAGTATCACACAAATATATATACACACACACACGCACACATACGTTGCTCGTTGGCGGTTCGATCCTTTCTTTGCCTTGGCGTCGGAAAAGCCACCCTTTCAATCTCCACCCAGATTGGATCCAGCAAACCGTAGTCCCGTAGTATAGTTGCCAGGATCAGGATCACGCGAGAGAGACGGCGAAAGTCAGGAAGAAAGGTTAATTGAACCGCAGAACGAACGGGTAGCTCGTACGAATCCCGAAATCCTTTTGCGTGGATTCTTGCACAATTCCCGATATATATCGTAATCTAAGTAGATACTAAGGTATATGGACGGAAGAGTGAGGAAAAGTGTGACGTTGGAGGGGAAAAAAAAGAAATTTTCAGAATGTATAAGTCTCTAGCTAGGTTTGACTAAAAATGTACATTTCTAACCGATATTATAATGGAGAAAAAAATTGAACATCACGCCAACGTAATAGACAATAAAAAGAATCCAATATCAAATTTTCATTACTCTCAGGTTGTATCATATTCTACTCCATTTTTTCTTATGTACAATAATAATTATGATAATTAATTTATTGTGTCACTGTGCTATAGCGAAAATAATTCGAAAAAAAAAATGAAAAATACTCAGTCGTGTACAGAGACACCAGACTATAAAGCGAAGTAATAAAGCAAAATCGCGTTAATAAAAAAGAAACAAATTAAAGTCGTAGTAAAATAGTGAAAAAAATAAACCAATATGGCAGTTTACCATCCGGAAAAATATGAGCATGTGAGAAAAATATTTCTAACACCCGAAAAAGCACATGTCTATCTGTGGGTGTGCGTAGATAATACGAGACTGATGAATCTGCAAAATCTCCGTTCCACGAGTACATGGATTTATATATATTTTCGTGTAAATCGTTTAAATTTACAATATTTAATATCTCGGTCCAATCGTCCCGGAAGCATGAGATCTTGCACAAGATATGCTTACGGTATGTGGTACTTAATACATAAAAAGATACAACACAACTGACGAAGAAGCCATCGTAATTGCTCGTTCAGGAAAAAAAAAAAAAAAAAACGAAAGAAAAAAGAGCAGAAACGTCTTAAAGTGACTGTAACCCCTTTTCAAAGGAGCGCGAGAGGAAGACCCGTAAAATGAGAGTACGAAGCCCGCAGCGAGAGAGGAGATACATGGTCTCGATAACGTCAGGATCTCGTCACCGAGCAATTTATTCTAATTAGTGGATAAAGCGTGCGTGACCGTTCGCTGCTTTGGTGCTTAATAGTACACACATATATACACACATATGAAAGGCTCGCCACTATTACACGCCTTTTCACTTCGCGATCATTCTTTCTATGTAAATAGACTTTTTTTTTCGTTTTTTCTCATTTTCTACGCCTCTCTCTCTCTCTCTCTCTTTCTCTCGCTCGGTCGTAACGCGATTCATGGCATGGGTGATTATTCGAGTTTTATTACAAACGACAAAGGGGAGATTTTCGGCCTCCCGCGGTGTGTGACGACCGCGGAATTTAGGAAGGCGAGACGAGCAAAAAGAGATGGAAGTTCGTACGTTGTGTCTCGTGCGTGTTTGTGCGTTCTGTAAATTTTCTATACTCTCTCACTCTCTTTCGTTTGCGAACGAATGAACGAGACGAGCTAACCCAGGAAGATCACCACACTCAAGTCTCTTTATGCCTTTCTCTCTCTCTCCGTCTCACTGTTTCTCGTTGCGTTGGAATAAATAACGTCCCACGCGCATTTTAGCTGTTTTTCGCTCGCCCTCTCCCCTCATCGTGCCAACATCTTCCGAGAACTTTGATTCGAGGGGATGCGAAGATTTGCAGTTGAGCGACAAAAAAAAATAGGAAAAAACAAAGATCGTAAAGAAAAAAAACGACACGTACACGTTTCCTATGTCTCTCGTCTTTGAGATCACGAGCTTAAGTTCATTGGGTCATAACGTAATTGCACGATGGTTTGCTGTCACATTGCAGGAATAGTCCAGATGACATATTCGGAATTGCAAATCAAAAAATTGAAATTTTTCTGTATTTCATGCGTCGAACGATATGTCGGATCTATCGATTTCGACAAATCGACAATCGATAGATGTCGTTAATTTTCTTTAGTCAAGTACAAAAATATTGGCAAAGAATACTTCAAATATGATTTCAATACTTATTGCGCAAAAATTATGAAAAAAAAGAGTCGTTCGCAGAGTTCAAACTGATTTTCACGAAATTTAATTTCTTTAAGCAGTCCAATTCGTCAACCCACTATCGATTCTCGATCAATACCGATCACACTAATTTGTGCCGCGTAAAAATCCTTCGAAAAGTACTGAAATACCCGTCAGTAATTTTGTAAATTAAATGACAAATTTACGAAATATAACAATGATCGAAGAATTTCTTTTGCGCGCAGCCACTGTGCGAATTATTAACGACGCAGTTGCACTCAGTTGTAACACCGGTAAAAGCCGCGATGGCTCGTATATAATAACCGGAGATGGCATATATGTATTATACATATCTATAAGTATGCGAGAACCGGTATGTACGTAATACTTCGGGGCGACGACGTCGCGATCCTGGTGGTCCCGCGGTAGGACTCGAGAAGTCGGGGCACGTTGTACGAGAAAATATTAGAAGCGCGTTGTGCCGCGGACAGCTCATCGCGTGTTCGGCCTCTTCTCTTCATCGTGCTAGCACGACTCTTCTCTCTATCTTTATCTCCCTCTCTCTCTGTCTCTCTTTTCTTGAATCTACCCGCTATCGTACGAACGTCTTTTTAATTTCCATCATCCTTTGTGCTGTCACTACGAATTGCCAGAATACACCTTAGTCACACATTTTGTATGTAATTCGTTTCGTGTGTATGTCGCGATTGGTAGATACGCCTAACGGCACGATTTCCAAGTTTGATGGCTCGATTAAACTACCGGGATTGGAATAAGAAAAAAAAAGCGAGAAACCATGGATATCCAGGGAAAATAAAATAACGCGAGAATCAAACACAGAAATTAACGTAAAAATAACGGAAAAGGCAATTGAATAATTTCCATTCGAGCATAATTAATTGAATATTTCGGTATGCCAATTATCATTTCCAATAAATTTCTTCAACGATCTTAGATTTTCAATCCTTGGGCGTTTTTAATGTCAGACCCCATAATTCTGCTAAAAATCTTTTTCACGATGTATATTTTACGTTTTTCAACATAAAAACTCGGCATTGAAGCTTTATAGAAAATATTCACTTTAAAATCTGATGTTTAGCGTTAAAACAACCTCTTAATCAAGCCCGCCACTAAGAGTGTAGTGTCAAACTGAAACGTAATTGATTTGCCACTAGTTGGTGATTTCTCTCCACACTCTAATAAATAACGTAGTGGCAAAGAGATCCGAGAAGTCATTTCAATCAAAGGGTACACAAAACTCGTTCGTAATGTTTGAAAAAAGACGAGAGGAGAAAAAAAAAAGAAATGTCCATATACGCGTTTATTCAAATACTATTTCCGTGAGCGCTAATAAATTATTGATGAACTTCGTGTATAATAAAATAAAATGGCTTATGTACGACAAGATAAGATCGCTACTGGTGTGTTCGTTCCTCGTTATGCTACACGCCTTATATGCCGGGTTAAATTATCGCTCGATAGATAGGATCTCGTCTCGATTATCCTCTACCGGAGCATACTATACTTAACTGCCTTCCCTGCTTTTACCTACTACATACTCGCGGTGGTGCGAGAACGATGCATTATCCGGATGCACTTTGGTCGTACTGCTAATTCGCGGGGGCAAACGTTCTCGCTTCCGTTAAACAGAAGAGAGGAACTTTCACGAGTATTATAAGATGTAACGTACATATATGCAATATACATTTTGTGTGTGTATATACAATATGTATATGATAACAAAACAGAAAAAGCATCATATCGTTGGGTTGAACTCTCCAAAGTTGAAGAGCAGATGCTCGTCTGAAATGAGTCGTTGGTGGTTTTGCGTGGGCGAGAATTTTGTAGAGTAGTGAAGCGTCCGTGCTTATATATAGACGGTATTCTCGATCGACTCGAAAGAGTTAAACTCCGAACATTTTTTTAAATATTTAAATCAAATTTTGATGTATCATTATTTATTGAACGTCGATTATTTATTGCAAATTTTTATCTCAATGAGTTTTCGAATTGTTCATTTTTTTTCGAAATCTCTCAAGAGCACTGATATTTTAAGAAATTTCAATTTCCAATGTCTCCATATAATTGATATAAAAAAAAACCCTTCTATCTTGAACTCCACTAAAACAAAATCTTAAAGATCTTCGAAAAAATAATTAAGTTACCGTCATTTTTTGTTGGCTCTCAAGTACAAAAATTTATCAGAAAAATACGCTTTTTTTTCAATCTTAAGTAGTTCTCATAAATTCGGCATTTTGTATACAAAACATTTTGAGTGACGAACCAAAGTGTGCGAACTTTTGTGTCTTTGTTTTTTCGGAATTTTCGATTTTTATAAACGAAATGACCCTTAAACAATTCCAACTACAATTTACAAAATTGTTTTTTTTTTCTAACAGCTATCAATGATTTGGTTGAAAGCAACTGTCATGCCATTGAAAATCATGGATATTCCTTTACATGGAGTACGGTATGACCATATGTATACATATAGTTAGTATATATACCGGTACAACGAAAACGATCTCTCGGATCTTCTGCTTCTGCTGCTTGTCTCAGACGTTGCTATATAATCGATGTACATGCAGGGGGAATGTTACCCCTGTATATACTTGTACAGCAAACTGCGTTCCCGTTCGCCACAATTCTCCCCTCGCCGCCTCACCTTTTCGTCTGACTCCCGATAATGGAACGAGCACACTCGATCCTGCCTCAGAGAAGTGTATTTATATACATATACATACAAGATAACGATTCTGTTCTCTTCTCATATCCCTTGTAGCAACAGTGTATAACCTGCGGCGAATCTCTCTCTCTCTCTCTCTCACTACCTCTCTTGTACAGTGAAGAAAATTCGCGAACCCTATGTACATACGGGTATCTCGTAATGCACGTATATATACGCGTGTATTACCAATCTGCATCGTGATAAGGTCAATTGTATAACGGTAGATCGAGACGAGATGTGCAACAAGGTGCATAAACGCGGACATTTTGTATTTCGATCGGGAGAAGAAAATGGAAGAAGAAGTAAAAAGTCCGAGCGCGTATATACGAAATATCCTTTCATCCGTTTTTTTTTTCAGTTGATGCGGACAAGCCTATACGCCCGTGTACCATTTTCTCGTGGTCAATTCTTTCGCTGCACGCGACAAAGACAAGAGAGTGCCAGGCTATGTGCAGTCTTGCGATATATCCGCGCGGGCGCGCTCGTACGACAGATAAAAGAATCGGTTAGTCGCGGAAACGACAGAAGGCAGTCAATTCGAGACTATATGTACCTGCATGGGATATTCCACCTGAAGTGGAACGATTTTGGGTTAAGAACAATTTTCAAAATGATTTAATTCGCGAAGGATGATTAAAATGATATTAGAAAAACGGAGAGCAGATAATAACCAAATTTCAGAGTACTTTTTTCATCAGTTACTTTTTCCAATCACCGTTCACGAATTAAGTTTCGATCGACGATCGATTAGACAGAAGTAGGTTATTGATTCACTAAATTAATATCATTTTCTCAAGATATAATCATAACCTATTTTATGAATTTTCTTTTTATCAACAACGACTCGTAATGTTCCTGTAACGTTTTAAAGGGAAAAAAACGTTTATACAAAAGTCAGAAGATTTTTTAATGTGGCGGAATATCTTCCACATTTACGAATTAAATTAAGTAAATTTATTTATATCACGAAAACTGTCATATCTACTTGGCGCCTAATTACAATACTTCCTTCTACGATAGTTCTACGATAAGGAAAAAAAAATCAGATTGTCATCTTGCTTTTGTCTGAACCTACTGAACTTGTGGTTAAACGGTTTCGAAAAGAAAATCATTCGCTTCTTCACGTGAAATGTCCCATATGCATGTATAAATTGCATATTACGTATCGTATCTGTAGACAGTGTACCGTTCGGATGCATCGCGAGAGTCCTTCCGTCTCGTATTATCGGTGAGGCGAGCAGGACGACGAATGTTTTATCGGACGGTGCGAGTTCTCGTCGTCGCCGCGGACTCTTCGTGAGATAGTAACGTAAGAGATGCACCTGGAAACCGTGGACGAAAATAACCATGTGGCACACACGCACACACGTACGCACACACTCGAGGTGCTTCCCTCGGGGTGTAGGTAGCAGTGTATTGGGGCATACACATATCGATTGTCTCAAAGTGAAAAAAAAAGGACGTATCGCGGATATTATTTCGTGCGAGATTCGCGCCCTTTTGATTTTCATCGCTCGATATAGCGTAGTAAAGGAGGGTGTTGTTCCGTCGAGCGGCTGAAGTTTTGAGTCGCGGCCAGCAATCTTGCGTTCGCGTTCTCATTCTTTCGCTCCGCAACACTCGTGATCTTTTTTTTTCTTTTTATTGTAAAACATTTCTTTTAAATTACTCTTATTTGCCCTCTTTCGCCGCCGCTGTCTCGCTATCACTCCTGTTTTACGTATATACTATTCGAACCCTACGTATTACGTGTGGCTGTGTGCATTTGTGCGTTATCAGTGAACCAGTTATATATGTATTGTGAAAACGGGATTTCGACATTATCCCACAGAGCAATGACCGAGAAGACGGTAACGTTCACGTTTCACTCTGGTCCGGCTTTTGCGATGATTGCACGAAGGCCCCCGTAAGGTTCACGATGCTATAGACGAGCCAGTGAATCGAATTCACATAGTGAAAATGTTATATGGACTTGGCCCCGATGCTAGCGTATTTGATATTGAAAAGGAATGAAAAAAAAAATTAAAAAACCGTATTGAAAGCGAGATATGTTATATTTTATATTCATAAGAAAGAACGTTAACATACATTGACGGTGAAGGGGATATGGGATACATTCAGGGGGGGGGGATATGGGAAAAGCTCGACGATCAGAACAAAGAATCTTTTGATCTTGAAGAATACATCTACGGCGAATAATAAAAGTATGAATGGAGGCGAGGGCGAGTTCAATTTTCTATTTTGGAGCATATAAGGATTTTTATTTTTGTTTATTTATTTTTTTCATTAGCAAACAAAAGGATTGAAAATAAGGAAATGAATAGAGATCGATATATCACGTTCGTGAAAAGCTCACTGTGAATTTGTACGAGCGCCACATTGTCCCAAGTGCTCCTGTACATTGGGTACATATGTATGTTCTGCGACTTGTGCCAAAATCGAAGGCGCCAAGTGTCGAGTTCCGTCTGGGGTAAAAGCTTCGTCGCAATGTATCTCAAGAACTCCGAGAGGCGTTCATTGCCGAGGCAACACTATAAGTGTATAAACACACGTGTATGGCATATCGTTGCAGAGCACTCGTCGACAGAGCGGCCACGGTGGGGTGAGCACGCGAGTGGCTTTAATTTAAGCTCGTTTTACGATCGCTTACGGACTCGAGGAAAATTATATACTCGCTGGTTATACGGGGCGACACTCCGAAAACCGCAGGAGAAGCGCAAAACGCCCTCGTATGCCACTCTCAGAAAGCTGATATCTCTCTCTCTCTCTCTCTCTCTTTCTCGCTCACTTGAACTAGCTGATACATGTACCGAGACGGAAATGAGATTTTTATTCGGTCCCCGAGCGAGCTATACATACACACGCGGGGTTCTCCACCTTTGTCGCGGTAAAACCGGCAACCGTGCGAAATCTCACTCGCGATTTTGCTGAGCTATATAACACCGTTTCAATATTGTTTTTGCACCTCTAGCGATTCTCCACGCTTCGTTATTATAGCCTCTGGTGGTAGCGTTTAAGCACGATTTTTCACGGATTCGCTTGACAATCCGAAATACGTGAGTACATATATCGGCTGCTGTAGCAAACAAAAGATCCTGATCCACACGATTTAACACGTAACGTTATGCACGTTACGTCTTTTTGTTTCTTAACAGTCAATATGTATTCCCATGGCGAGTATACATAAGGAACGATAAAATGCATAGATGAGGGAAGAAAGAGGGGAAACTAAATTTAAGGAACAATCGTTTTCTAGCTGTCGGATCTCAAATATTGCGCCACAATTATTATTATCCCATAAACCCTGTACAATCAAAATATTCCGCCACGATTATCTGATCCCATAAACCCCGTACAATCATGAACAGCGAAAGTTAATTTCGTGAAGTTGAGAAAATTGTGTAAGTAAAAAAAAAATGATTTTCGAGATATCTATGAGTCAATTTAACGAATGTGTGGTACGATTTTGTACAATGAGCATCAAGTGTAATTTCTCCAGTTCAAGTTGGCAAAAACAAGGCTTTAGAATTAACACACAAATTGTTGTCAGGATTTTTTCTTTCGACGAATATCACAGAATTTAAAAAATATTTTTTTTTATGTGTTGACGTAGCGATAAAATTGTTTGGAATAACGTTCTTGTAAATCAACTATTTATTGGATTATAACGCTCCTATTTCACTTAAACAACCATTCTCTTATTAGATCGACTTTTAGGAAACACAAAAAGCCGTAAACCCACCACTTTGCGTGTTAAATCGTGCGGGTGTACGCCTATTTGTTTGCAAGCAGTTGATATAATCGACTGCTGGGATAACGAGCAAATTTATCTCGAATATATAATTCTTTACTTATTAAAAGCTCCACTGAATACTTGTTATACACGATTGCCCGTAATACGGGAAATGCACGCAGTTTTCGATCTTTTCACTTTTTCTAACAACCGTTGAACTCACGAATATACGAAACAAGCGATACGATATAAAATATGCTAGGCGGCATACAATGTAACGGGGAAAACTCTTGTAATAAACACGAAGTTAACGAGTCGGAAGGACAAAATTTATCGGAGTTGCGGCATTCCCACGACTCCACCCTTCGCGCTTTTCTCGGTTTATAGGTCTGCTTGGCAGATGGCTAAGCGACCTAATTTAACTCAAGAGAATTCCTCCGCGAGCTCCCTCGCGTTCTCTCACTGATTTTTACTGCTCGTAAAAGACGAAGAAAAATCAGCTTCGATAATCGTTCTTACGATAACTGCTCGGTATAGTTGGCTGCGTTATCGCGGAAACAACCATATTTTCTTTCAAACTCTCGAACGATCATATATACACCTTCTCTAGCGGTACCGGACTCTCGCAAAACAGACGATGAATTATGGCTTTTGGACGAAGAGCAGCGTTTTTTCCTTTTTTTTTTTTATATATTATACTAAATATATGAGTATGTTTGTATGAAAGTTTATTCAAGAGATATAACCTTTATCTACCGTGACTGGGCTTTCAGAGATAGCGGGACAGTTTTATACCGGCTATGCTAATTAGCCTGGGCCGAACGTCGAGAATCGTTGTATGGACGTGATGCAGGTGCTTCGCTCGGTATATATACATGAAAATTGATGATCTATAGTCAGAAGGGCGTAAAAAGTTACGATTATCCAGAGCCGTTATACCCTTATGGCGTTATAAACCATCGATATGTATATATTGAGTTCTCCGGCGACGAAGGGATCCCACACAGTCGCTTTATCCCTGTTGACACGACTCGAACTTGCATAAACTTTGCAATATTTCTCTTCTTACCTTCGTCAACGTTTCATGACTCTGTGTCCTCACGCTTCTCCTCGCGCAATATTATGACACTAACTCACGCGCAAGTGCAAGTCACTTGTGTTTTTTTTTTTTTTTTTTTTTTTTTTTTTTTTCAAACAATACACAATATCAGTTCAACAATGAACGAGTGATTTCCGGCTGGATACATGGTTAAAATCGAGATAAAAAGTTCGACTTCAGGACCGTTGCCTCGAGCTCTCGAAGCTTTCATTTAGCATTACTTTTTCAACGTTTTTTCCAACCGAACGGCCAAGCTCTTATCCGATCGAAAACTTCTTGTTACGACGTGGTGATTGCGATAGGAATGGCGTGATATTTTTTGTTTTTTTTTTCCATTCCTGATAATCTTTTGTCTAAAAAAAATCTTCGATATATCATTGGGGATTATAATAGCTGTTCGTGCACTTTTACAATAACATTAATCTTTACTCGTATTTACTCTTTATTTTTCTCTTGCATATTCATTCCCTCTTGTGCCACGATAAAACTAATCCGGTTCGTAATATGCTAATTAACAGTAATACTATCAAAATGTATCTCTGGCGCCACTGCAACCGGACTTACCTCCGTTTACCACATATATTCATATTTTATATCGTCCCTACCGTGCGTATATATAACGACGTCGTTCGAACTGATCCTTATACGATCAACGAAGAATGCTCGTCTCGTTTTCACAACGACGAGATATCAAATTCTCTCAACGCCCCCGCCCATCGCCGTGCAGAATCATTCGAGATTCTGCACATCTTTGCACTTGTACTACACGCATTGTCGATTTTAACGTTAGTATTATATATCGTATACACACTGTCATTTCTACCCCAGCGAACCCGTCACTCGCGAGATCGTAAAACAACTCGCTGAAATATAAATCGAGTTTTCCTCGTAATTGGGGAGAAATCGGCCAACGGATAGAGACATAAAATATGAATGTATAGGACTGTGGTAATAGTTATGGAGAGAGTCGAAGATATGGATTTTGAGGGCAACGACTCGTGGCGAATAATTCAACGGCTATAGGAGACGTGCAGAGGAGCACGGCGAACGGGATGACGGGTAGTTTGCTAGAACTATTTCGATTCTAGCTATCATTTCCCCTATAAATATATCTCTATCCTGTGCTCGATCGTTCGCGACTAATATCAGTCGGAAAGCTCATCGAAGATACGACCGAGTCTTTGCGACTCAAACTTTTCGCGGGTTTTTATACGACTTTGTGCTACACTCCAGAAATTCACGAATATATATGCGCAAACCTATAAAATTCAATATTGCTTTGAATAATTCGTTCGTGAAAGCCCTCGTTTTGTTCTCGAAGCGAATATTCATATGGAATTACGAGAAGTGCTCAAACAGAGAAATAAATTTAATCGATTAAAATAAAGTTTACTCGCATCGGAACGAAACTTTTTCGATTTCAATAAAATATATTTCTTCCAGCTAATGCGATATATATTTCGATACACACTTTTGTATTAATCGAATAAAATTTGTTTAATTACAATTTTTTTCCAATGTGCCCTACGTACACATTTTTATACACTCAGACGTTCACTCGACATTATCTTGAACTTTGTAAATATCGTATACCATGGCTCACCGGTTGAGTAACGTTGATTTTCTCGCTATTCACAAAACGCCCCTCTTCAAGTCTCAACGCTTCCTCTCTCTCCTTTTCCACAAGGCACTTCCGAATGATTTATAGCTATGATTTTTTTTTTTTCGTAATTTTTTGTTTAACTTGTTTTTCATACGCGGTACATGCGCTCGTCACACACCCATATCCCCGCTCGTATGTTTCCACTCGTTTTTCTCTCATCCAACGTTGCGCGCTTCACGGAGTGGGGACTCCGTCTCACCCCCTTCTTACAGCGTATGCTGTATGGTTTTTCTCACTCTTTCTATCGTGTAATTAATAATACAAGCGAACGATTCTTCGCGTCGCTCTTGTGCTTTTCTTCGGACCCGGCAAAGCTGTGGTGGATATGATGTTTCTTCGTCTATACAACACGTACCCGGGGCTCCTCTGTGGACCGGGCGACCTGTGGGAAAGGCATTTTAAGAGGCGTGTGAGAACGACGCCTCGAGAACTCATATGTGTATATAGATACAAAATATATTATGTGGTATAATGTTGTTGTGTTATATACGCGATCTCGAGGTTTCGTCCGGTGCATCCAGCGTCAGGAACTCTTTGGCTCTTCTTTTTTAAATAATTTTTTTGCTGGATGCTTATTACAATTATATATTGCGTATATAGATATATACATTTAGTTTTGGGGGCAGTGCAGAAACGACCGTCGGGTCAGAATCGCACGTCTCTTGACGAGAAAGCACGGCTCGCGGGCGCTTGTAACGAAAATTCGCGGACAGATTTCGGTTACACGCTTTTGCAACGGTGTTTGACCCCACGATTTAACAGCTTAATGGTCTTCTCACGTCACGGGGCCACGGGGCAAAAGAAAAAAGAAAAGGACCGGGTTAACTCTCTTCTCGGCAACACACCACACGAACACACACACACACACACACACGCGCGCACATGTATCAACGCAATTTCAGTCGACCTCCTCCCCCTACCTCTCAGGCCCGCTTTCTCGTCGCAACCCTCTCTCATATTTTCATCCGGTCGTTCTCGCAATCCGTTCGAGCTCGTGGATTACGTGAACTTGTCAAACAAGACGCGATTCCCAGCGAGGTTCGTATAAAACACGGTCTGCAACGAAATTTACAGTGTGAGATTTTCCACGCACTTCATTATATGCTGGGCTTTATAAGTTATGATCCATTATAAAAATCAATTAACCAATCTTGTGACGATTAAAATATTTTTTATTGACAAATTTTAGTTGCCCGAAGTACATATTTTTCATTTTTTGAAATGTTCTTTTACTTGATCCGATCAATTCGATTTTATTTTCCTCGTAGAAAATTTTTCAATAAGGCTAAATACTTAGGCTTAACATTGAATAAACTCTTTCGTCGGTGCGGGAAAATAATTCTGGATATTAAGAATGATTATTAGAACGAAGCATCGTTGCTTCGGAATTGAAAAAAAAGCATTGTTGAATTATTTCCATTAGGAATTTCTCGATAAACTGTTCATACGAGTTAATAACTTTCAAATGTGCCAGTCATTGGGATTGAGTGTGTAATTATGACTGATTAAATAATTGGTAGTACCGATCTTCGGATACCTCTCGCCAATATAATTACAGTTCCAACACAAAAGATTTACAAAAGTCTAATTAAAGGGTTACGATATAAGAAATCGTTTAATTGCTGATAAAGGTCATATCACATCAATCTTATGATAATCTTGGACAATGCATCACGATCTCGTCGGACGCGTGAGGCGGGCTAGTACGAGAGTATTTAAAAAATCATGTTTGTACGGATAGTCTTGTATGGGGTTCGTCGTCGTCTACGAAGACGAAGACTACGGCATGCAGACTCCCAATCGTATTACCCGGGAGGGCTCTCTCTGCAACTCGCCCGAATCGTCCAAGCATACGAAACAAAAGAGAAGTAAGCACACGGATGGGAGAGCACGGGCCACGGGCTGCAGTCGACAAGTTATGCAGAGATCCCCCGGAGCGCGTGCATTTGACTAAACCCAGCCTCCAGACTCACTCTTCGGTTCAACCTCGCTCTCCTCACCCACCCGCGCTTCACTCTCATTCTCTTATATATAACTATAGAATATTGCTTCTTCTTCTTCTTTTTTTTCCTTGTTTCCTCGCTCATCCTTCGCGGACGTCGCCGTCGTTGACTGCTCGCCCTGCCCGACCAGTTCCATATTCTTCCATCTCCTTCCATTCACCCCTTTGCCCCTTTCTCACTGTTTCTCGTTCTTCACCTCTCTCGCACACTCATGCTCTGCTTGTGACTTTATCTCGCGCTATGTCGGCTTCTTTCCGTCGACTTATTACGTATGGGAGAGTGGGAGATAAGAGGGAGGCTGCACCAACGTATGTTAGCTATGTAGAAGTCTTGCAGGGTCTTACAAAAGAAGCAACGTGTATATTCAAATTTTTGTTTTTAACCTAAAGCCAACAACAGACAAATTAGGAATTTTTCGAGAAAGTGTCGTTCTCTTATAGCATCAGAATTTCGGTTAAATTTGAACAAATGTTGTTTAGTAAATGTACGAAAGATCGTAGTATCCCTGGACCAAGTGCCTAAGATGAACAATTTCCCCATTGTCCAAGTTGTCCAGACAAAAAAGTGATAATCCGTTGAGTTTCAGCTTTTGTTTATTAATCGCAATGTTATCAGATTGAATTTTTATATAAAAACGTATTTGATAGTTTGATTGTGAGCTTTTCGTCATTTTTGAAATTGCCTGTATCCAGTTTATAACAAAACTGTGATATAAAATGAGGGAGTGAGACTGACTCTGCGTGTATGTCGTGCGAGAGGGCGCTGGGTTTAAATGAAAGCGAAGGCGCCTCTCTCGGTGACCCGAAGAGTGACGACCGAGTACAGAGAGCTTATGAAAGTGCAAGGTGGATGGGAGGGTTGAGAACACTATATATATATACACACACATATGCGAGGACGAGTAGAAGGTGGGTTTCTCGTCGAGAGGCGAGAGGTAATAAATAAGACTCCTCTCTCTTGGCGCACCGAATGTAACTAGCGGCCGCGAGCTTTTCTTCTGTGGTACTCACTTCCCACCTCTTCGTTTCTCGCATTTCACGATGAGAGACAGAAAAGTCGGAGAAATAGAGCGCAGAGCAAAGCTCAAAGTGTTTCTTCATCTCTCGTGATAAATATATCGTAAGCATTCGTAATAATTTTTTTTTTTTGTGATTGTAATAATAACAACGATCTTTTGAGATGATTTTAAGTAACATATCCTTACGAAACATAATTAGTTTCATGCGCTATTAATATCGATTATTGACACAAATTATGAAACCCAAGACCTTTCCAAAGTTATTAATTTTTTCAACTCCTCTATGAGATTCTAATCCTACAAAGATTCACGCTTTTACTCAATGTGTAATTAACAATTTGCTTAACTTTATTATCGTTAGGATTGAACCCACGGAATTCATTGATTTAACTTGTAAATTTCCGATCAATTATCCACAATTTCGTAGTTAAAATGGAATTTCTAGTTTTACGTAGAAATTGCATAGAAAGTTGTGTCGCTCATTCTTCGAGGATTATTTCTCATCGCGAGGAACGAGACACCCAAGACGAAATGACATTCCAAAAAAAAAAAAAAAACACCGATTCCCATCACCCCATCACCGTCATTAGTCGTTCGACAATGTTGAAAAAAAAAATTAAACAAGCTGAAGGTAGAATCGTAGATAACAGATGGTTAGATGATTTTGGGCTCATTGGATTTACATATTTTCGGAATTGTAGGTGTGGTCCACGACCTCGAATACTCGAACCGAAATTCACTCGTACCTATATCTCATACATATTTAGTTATGTGAAGGAGATAAATGTTTCGAGCTACGGCAACATATCCATTCGGTTTATAGACAGAGAAATACGTAATTAACTTTGATTCAAATAAGGTTTATTCAAATTAAATCAAATTGGAATAAGCAATTCATTTTTGTCCAATTACCCAATGAAAATATTATTTTTCTAACTCAAAAATGATAAAATTATCATCGATGAGTTTCTTCGCCAGTGAATCACTGCTTCGACGAAAAATATGACTAATATGGAATCTATTTTCGCCAGAGAAGTGGTGATCATTTCAATTGGAACTCGAATAATCTCTGACTTCCCGATGGTAAAGTTGTCCTGTTTTTTTACCTCGCTTTTGGTCGTAAAAAATTTAGATATTATGGTTATTTTAAGATTTAGCTCACACAGTCCCGTAGTGTACGATCATTTTCATTTGGGTACTTAAGATTTTTACGATCGGTAAATCTCGAAGAATTACTGTGGAATGCAAATATAATGCACGACCAGCCATCAAAAACTTCCTCTAGCTTCATTATCTTTTAGTTTTCGTTTCATATATGTATACCGGCTAGTTATTCCATCGTGATTCTCACATACCGAATTATTTTCTTTTAAAATATTTCAAACATTTTTTTTCTCTCCATTCGATTTTTGTCCATACGTAACTTTAATGAATGCCGAAAGTGTACAAAGGATTTCCAGTAGCGAAAATTCTTTGACTTTTCAGGTAAAAATACAATTTTTATTATAAAACCTCTTTTAGAGTCATGTGAAATACGGAGTTTGTAAGAAATTCTACGTTTTCAAGATTTTTCGAAAAAAATCAAAGCATCTTGGAAAAAACTTGGATACAAGATTTGCGGTGATGATAGATAGGGTTGAAGGGGTTTTGGTGGGAATTTGAAATTGCCTCAATCATTCATTCATTGGTATCCTATTTAAATAAAAAGCACATTTGTCTTTGATAAAATATAAACTTAATTAAAAACATATCAAACACAAGACACGAGTTCCAAGGATTATTTTGGTTTCAATTAATAAAAAAGTCGTTTTCCCCGGGGTACGAGCTTGTTGCAATTTTAAAGCCAAGAACCACGCGCTATTTGGAGCAGGGCCGGCACGGGGAGGGGAGGCTACACGCGCATATTAGGCAATGTACGTTCACCAGGAGGTATAGCCTTCGGGCACGCTCTTGTGGGAAAAGCGGAAGTATCGAATAGTAAAGCGAGCCAGAGCGCACACAGCGTGAGTTTATATTTTTCGCCGGCTGTGGTTCGCTTGGCCCTTCTGGCTTTTCAATATCGGGCTCACCGAAGCGCGATTAATAAAGCTCCCGTATTTAATCCGCGGCCGGTCCGGATCAGGTCTCCCTCCCCGCTCCCGCGCTCCTACTACTCATGGTTCCCCCGACCCTTGGGGTTTGCTCCGATAATCGTTAATAATCCTCGAGGGGGTCTCGGCAAAAGGAAGGCTCCTTCTCTCGCTCCGAGTCCGCGGAAAATTCTCCTGCGGAAACGGCGCAGTATATATACATATATCTGTATACGTATAGCTCGAGACCGTTCGACCGACACCGGAAACCTTCCGAAAGAACGAACGCGCACCCCTATCTCCGGCTTCGGATGGGGTTGAAATTGAAAGAAAAAAAAAAAAAAGAAGAAACTTTGTCCAGACCACGCAGCTCTTCGGTGTGGTTCACGAAGGGTTCGAAGGTCTCGATACTACTCTTCGAGATTAATGCCCACCAACTGGCGACTTTACGGTACACATATACATTCGACTTTGGTGCATTTCTATGACACTATTTTGCTCTCTCTTTTTATTCTCATTTTTTAAATATTTATCTTCTGATTTTTATTTCATTTCTTCTCTTTTCTATCGTATATTTTTATCTCTGATAGTCTCGTTGTCACGTAATTTAATGTGTGCGTGAATTTAATTACTTCATTGCAATAAAAATTGCTACGTCGTTAATAAAAAATTTTTATCAAACGGGTCGTTGAGTTTTCATGGAAAACTTTGGACGACTTGTGGAAATTGATGAACGATTGACGACTGAGTTTGACCTTTTTCCTCCGAAAACTCGTATTTTGGAGGAAGAAGGATCGAAAGGTTCTGTAAATCGCAATAATTTTTTTCACAACCGTATTTCACACAACTTTAAGAGCGTCCAGTCTAATCGTACAATTGTCATTCATATAAATCTACAAATTTTATAAGAATACTTTGAGAAATGGGACATTCTCGAAACGCTGCTTACAAATTCTTAATCAAAATCTTTAAAAAATTTGTGCACATCGCGCGAGGACATCTGCGCCCTTCACTTTCTTGTTTGCATCAGTAAAGAATGATGCAGGGACCGAGAGAAGAACGTAGATTCGTTCATGACGGTGCTGCTGACGGAGTCGTACTGACGAGTATCCAAATGTCTATATATACGAATGTATATACAATATATGTATATAGGTGTGTGCAGTGACACGGCGAGAGCCTTCACGCTGTGTCGAATTAAAAAGTTGTTCTCCGTCAACGCGAGTCTGCTGACGAGACGACGAAACACACGTCAGCCGGATTATATCCGAAGAATTCTCGAGCCTGCGGGTGTACAAGATTTTTTTTTCCCTCTCAAACCCCTCTGGTGTTTCTCACCCCGTTTTTTCATCACTTTATATGTACATTTTCCCGCTTCCCAATTCTCCTCTTCTCGTTTTATTTCTCGCTCGGCCTCTCTCTCGCTTTATCTTTCTTTCGTCAATCTCGTTCACTCGGCGCACGCTTGTGGTCCCGCCCTTGTAGAGGGGTCAAGGGGAAAAAACGAGTCTCGTGTATTATGTGGATAATTAACACGCGCCACTTCCCCTCCGGTGATATGCTCTCTTTATTTACTTGCGAGAGGCAGACTGCTCTATATGAACCATGGACTGAAAAATTAAAGAGGGAAAATCGAGGAAATTAGAGTGGCATTTTTAAATAGAGATGAGAAAAAGAGAGAGATTTATCTTCGGTTTCGTTGGTTGCCTGTCGAATAATTGAATGAACGCATTAAGGAAATTCAAGTAAGAGAAAGTGATATATGTGCATGTTTTTTCTTTCATCCTAATGAATTATTTCGTAACATTCATTGCAAAAAATTGCAAGATTTTTTTAAAGTCGTGTATTTCTTAATTTTTTCTGTCCAATTCCACTTTATCTGTTTTTCTCTCGATTACCTCTCTTTTGAGTATATTCTTGCACCTTTTTTCATAGTTCATGATCGTTAATCTAAACTCCTCAAATTCCTCTCCCCGTTTCACCGATTCTTTACTTCATTTTCTTTTTTCGCCCCACAGTCGATTCGCCGCATTCTCTCGTCGTGCCTCTTTTTTCCTTTTCTCCCCCTCCTCGTTTTCTCTCGCGCGAGCTCGCACCAAGACACAACTAATAAAACCACCGGGCTCGGGAAATTAGGGATGCCTTGTGAGGTTATTTATAAAGGGGTTAATTAAGGGCACTTGGGTCTGTGAGACTTGTGCCGCCTTCTCCTTCGCACCGTGACTCTCAGAGCATATATATACATATATGTATATATGTAATGTACAAGCTTTTTCTCTCTCGTACGCCATTCGCTTGCATCCTCTCTTGCATCTTCGCCCAGACGTAAGAGTGTATAAACTATGTACACGTACACCAGTGTGAGAGACTGTGTTCACGAAAAAAAAAGGATAAAAAAAAATTAAAATGCGTGGAGTGGAAACGAAGATGGGAAGTGTGAGAAGAAAAGGAAACAAGTGAGAAATGAAGGGAGAATAGATAGATGGGCATAGCAGAATTTATAATCTTCTCGGGCCAAATTGCGCGAAGATCGCGAGAGCGCGTTAAACACAAAAGTAATTGGAAAATTCACGAGTGATAAAATGGCATTAGTCTCGAAAATGAAACGACGAAAAGCTCGATTGAAAATGTACTAAATTGTTCAATCTCGTTTTTCAAAATACTACGAAACAACGGTGTTTAAACAAATATTATTGAACGAGGAATGGGAAAAAAAACAAAAATCTCTACCGTTCTTGAAATCATTTGTTAAACGATTTAAAAATAGGGTGAAAAAAATAAACCACCGTTAAATTGAAGAACATACAGCCGTTATAATAAAGAATAAATAGAAGAAGAAGAAAAATGCAATAAACGGACGAATGAAAAACACCAAACTAATAACATCCCCCGCTGATTGACGCGGACGAGAGGACCGTTGAAACGAGTTTTGTTGGTTCTTTCATCGACTCGACGAGTGCTCTTTCTTTTTTTTTTCGCGAAATTGCCAGCGGGCCTCCCTCTCTCTTTCTCTTTTCTTTCTCTCTCGTCGCTTGTCTCCTCGACGTAGAGAGTTCCAACGAGAGGCATCTCGTCCAGAACCCAGATAATACCCGCAGGGTCCAAAAGCTCTCGGGAATTGGGTCGTACGAGAATTAACTCCGGGGGAAACAAAAGTCCGGCAAACTGTGCTACCGTATCTCTATCTACTCGCAGCCCGTTTACCATGCAGTAGATACGCGCGTACATAATACATATATGCACTTGAGATACAGTATGTATCCGTACACTTGGTACATACGGAGAGACGAAACATTCCAGTCGGAAACGCGCTCGCCAGTCGTATAAATACCATTCACATACGTAGCCCAGTAAACTCAGAGTTAAAGAGGCAATATCCAACTCTGTGCATTATATTTATCAAAACTCTCGGATCTATAACACACTAAAACTAATTATATTTACTAAAAAGTTTTCATATATTAAAGTGACAATTTTTCACAACTTTTCGACCGTTATTAACGTCTGGATGAATGTCTGTTGGTGAAACAACAGTAACGAGGAAATTGAATTGTTTAATTGTCGATCGTGTATACTTGGATAAATGATCGTCCGATGGAACGACAAAAAGAACCGAAAGAAAGCCCGAAACGTAAAGGGGAGGAATGCGCAAAAGAGCCATTACTTTTGTCGAGTGTTGTAAAATTACACTCCTCGGTCGTGAAACGAATTGGATACTATATATATTGCAGGATTTTTGTCGGTTTTTTTTTCATTTATTTTTTTCATTTCCTTGGGCTAAGTTAATGGGTCGAATATGCGCTGCTCGGCTGAATGTCGACGTGCTTCGCTTCGCGACTATGTTGGCAAGAGACAGTTCTCTATATGCTCTTTCGCGAGAGATATACACCAGACGGCTCGCAAAATTGCCATCTGCATTGAGGAGAAACGCGTGTAGAAAAGCTCGTGTGCAGTTTTGAGACTTTCTCTCTTAGGGATGCCCATTCGTTTCGGAACGACAAACGGGGGGAACGCAAAATTGCGTGCGTGTTCGCGCGTCAGCGACGAATATTCGTGAGAGACGCGAGAAAAGCATATCGCGACGAAATTCTCTTCATTCGTGAACTGTAACATCTTGTTGGGTCTGATTTTCTCTTGCAACGACTTCTCGGTACGTTTGATCGCGTTACGGCTCTTGAATCCTGGATAAACGTGATTCTCAATTACGAAATACATGGTGTCGGCATACCCCTATATTTATAAGTAATGAACTTCTTCCAGTTAACCGCAATTGACCGTATATCGTATCTTATTCCCGTCTTTCGGGAATAATTTCTCTTGTACATTCCATAGAATACTAGCAATTTCTAATGTAGTTTCTTACTTGATAAAACGACCAAGTACGGTCAGGAAGGTGGTCTTTGTCTAAATGAGAATGGAAAAATTTCCACGATCCGTTCAGCCGTTCTTAAGGGGGAAAATAGGGTTAGGACAGCGTTTTCTCAATGATTTTCATGAATTTTTTTATAGTATAAAAAATGAATATAATTTATTGAAACTTTAAGAATATTTTATACATATATTTAAGTATATACTATAACATTTTTGAAGAATTTCCTTGAAAAGCACCGACGATATTAGCGACCCCATATTGCAGGTCACAATCAGACTCAGCATTTTGCGTACATTCTGGAAGCCGCAATTTTCATCTGAAATCAAACGAGGTTGGAATTTACTTTTATTATATGTCTCTCTTCTATATGAACCTAAATGCTATCAAAAAAATAGAAAATTGAATTTTTTACAGGGGTCAAAACAAAAAAGCATGATTTTTTGCCATTTTTTACAACTTTATTTGCAAAAAAAAAATTATTTTAATATTGATAATATTCCGATTTTAGGTTCATATAGAGCGCAATACTATGAAGACAGTCACAGCCAATTTTCAAAACGATTGGTTGAAAACTTTTCAAACTAGCGTGTACGCAAGTTTAAAAAAAGCCGTTTTCAGAAAAACGCGTTTGAAAAAATAGCAAAATGCTGAGTCTGATTGTGACCTGCAATATGGGGTCGCTAATATCGTCGGTGTTTTTCAAGGAAATTCTTCAAAAAATTTGGAGTATATACTTAAATATATTTATAAAATATTCTCAATGTTTCAATAAATTATATTAATTTTTTATACTATAAAAAAATTCATGAAAATCATTGAGAAAACGCTGTACTAACCCCATTTTCCCCCCTTAATGGCTTAAAACAATAGAACGAGTCGGAATTTTCATTTGAAATTTTGGGAACATATTTTTCAATAGATTTACTAACAATTCATGAAATTAAAAAAAAATCGATTTGTTTAACCGTCTAACCCTATTTCCCCCCTTAAGGCATGTACAGGACTGAACCTTTGAACGCTTGAATTTTAATTTTCTTTTAGTACGTTATTTCAATTTTAAACCGTGTTATTTTTGTAGTTGCCGATGAGATCGAGAAAAATTTATTTCATGGTATTCAATAGGAACAACATGATTTTTATTAAGGGGGCGGGGGGGGGTAGGGTTTTAAAGGCGAAAAAAAAGCATATTTTTATGATTTTTTTGCGGCGACATGAATAATATAATTTTATTAAATAGAATTACATATTATTGTACAACTATTGAAGTATCTCAGAAAAAAATTTCAATGAAAAATATTGATAAATAAGCCGGTGACGTTGAATCTCCAGAGGCCCCTTGAAAAAAAGTGGTTTTGCGGTGAACATTATAACTCGTTACCGGATCATCCGAAACAAAAAAATTGATATGCATTTTAAAGGTGATGTATTTCTCGAGGTAATCAGGAAGAGTTTTTTTTTTTTTTCTATTTTTTGCAGCACTTGGAAGTGAAAAACGTAATTTTAGCTCAAAAAATCGCGCTCAATTTGTTATTAAAAAATTGAAAAAATTGAAAAAAAAAACTCCTGATTACCTGTTGATTTATGTGAAGAAGTAATGTTTAAATTTTCAAAAGGATCGGTTCAGTAGATTTTGAGTTCTAATGTTCACAAACTTCAAAAATGGCGTTTTCGGGAAAATCGATTTAAAGTTTTTTTATACGTGAACCCGTATCACGTAATCGTAATCGTTTGAAACGCTGTAACTCTGTTAGTTTTACTCCGATTGATTTAAAATTTATACACAATATTCTCGACATATTGTTCATTCAGAAAAAATTTTTTTTTTTTAAATGCAAAAAAAATTAATTTTAAAACCTTACCCCCCCCCCCCCCCTTAATGCTAGTAGAAGACAAGTTGTTAAATTAAATTAATTGTCTTTTGTTGTTTAAAAAAAAACATATTCTTTGAAAATACTCCCTGAATATTGTGGCACGTATACGGACATTCATATAGGTATATAGATAGATAGATCATGAGCAATGGGAATCAATCGCTGCTCGATGCTTTCTAAAACCATTCCCGTCATATGTCTAGTCCGATGCCACACGTCAAAAGCATGTACGTCCCTCGAAGCGAGAATGACTGGATACCAAAGTGTATATAGAGAGATATCGAATGCACCACGCGAGAGAGTCAAGTCAAAGATAACGATGTACCTGTATGTACGATAGCTTAGTGAAGGTGAAAACGATCAAAGCTGAGGCTCTCTTCGGCCGGAGACGGCCCTCCTGTTTGACTCAGCTCAGTAGACAGCATACACGATATCGATAATGTATCTCAACACTCGTCGTCGTCTCGTTTCGTAGCTTTTTCCCCATATTGTCGATGCAAATTTATGTCGATACTGAAACGCGAATGCACCGAGCCCTTTAACGTGTGTCACAGAGAGAACAAACAAGCAAGAACTATAATGCTGAGGGACGTTCGGGTTTTTCTTTTCCACTTCAAATCTTTGTACGTCCTTAGTATAGAAATATATGTGCTATAAAGCGTAGAATATATAAATATTCGGGGAGGCCTCGAGAGGAGAGACGAGAACTCATTGGTGTCGTCAGCGAGACATAAAAAGTATCTTCGATCGCAGAGATATGTTTTTGATAGAGAAAATTTTTTTATTTACACAACTGTATACCGAAAAAAACGATTTATTTTATTTAATTAAAGTGTTCGCATTTTAGTAGCACAGAATTTACTAGTGAAAAACTACTTTGAGGTATAATATCAGTAATCACATTAGCCTAACCAAAAATTCAATGATAAATTCACGAAATATTTGGTTTGAAAAATTACACGTTTATCACTCTAACGTATTTTTTAATTAATTCAAATAAAATCGATTTAGTACAGTTGAAATTGAGTTTCATTGATCAAATTCCCGTCTGTCTCGGTGTACATGTAAATACCGAGAAGATGGCATAGTATATTTGAGAATCCAGATTGATGAAAAATGTAGTTCGATCTATTGTATTGACTCTGTCCACTTCTCCAGACCGTAGTTGAAATGTACGGTACAATATATCTACATAAGTATATAGAGGGCATCTGCACGAATACATAGTACGTTTATTGGCTTAGTTCGGCACTTTGGAGTAGAAATTCGTGTATCACGCTATCCTTAATCCGTCAGTACAAACCGGACATAGGAATGCATGTATATATACCTCAAGACTATTCTAATACCGTTGTGTACTGTCTATATATACTATCTTCGATGTACGTATATATTTCCTGTAATCATATGGGTATATGTATATATTTGGGTACTATACCGTTACCCAAAATTTACTCAGTTGACGATATAGGATTTACCATATAGTCCCGTATGTATGGGTCTACTACTACATAGACATAATGTTCTATGGAAACAGTTAATAGACGGTAGAGCGAGTGAGATGAACGTTGTGGCACTCGGGACCACTCGAACCATCGACCCGCGGTGACCCTTCTCTCTTGACCCTTTGCCTTCCTACATACACGCTTCGACGACGTCCACCCGCGTTCAAAGAGTTGCCGCTCTCTCGTTCGCCTCTATATATAGTCTCCCTTGGTGAACGATCGATGCCAATATATATCCTGTTGTTGTACATACACATATATACTCAGAGCGACACGTGGACCGGACAATATTACCCTCACAGCACTGTGAGGAACGGGAGTACAAGGAAGAGAAACGGCAAAAACCCTCTTCTAAAGTTAGGTGTGTGTGAGAGAGAGAGAGAGAGAGAGAGACAGCGCGGTGAAACAATTGCCGAGATCGATTGATCGAGAGATTGAACTGTCGTTCGGGTGAAGTAGCGACACACAAGAGGATCAACGGAAATGCCACAGGCGAAATTCCCTCGGCCGCGAGATGCCGAGTGATTCTCGTCTCGCGGCTAACCGATTGATCCTTCTCTTCGTTCGATACTTTTCCCGTCGTACTCTCATCGATATACTAGTGTTTACGACCGCACGCAGAGTGTCGAAGCCCTAGAATCGTGCTTCTCTCGATTCACTATCGATTGTTATAGCTACGACCCTCTCTATCGATCTCTCTATCGCGGTATATCGGAAACTATCGCTCGCACGAATGATCGAGTTAACTCTGCATCGCGCACACGTGAAACCCTTTTGCGCGATCCCTCTTTTGTCATGCACGTAGATATACGATTGATTGAGAATCGAAGTGCTACATTCCTCGCTAGATAGTCCACTTAACGCTTGACCGTCGCGTCACTTCGACTCTTAACCACAGAAACGCTTTCACCCCCTGTATATATATATATATCTAACGTCGAAATCGATTCGGCAGTAAAAAAAATCGTTCACAATATAACGAACAATTTACAGAAATTTAAGATAATAAGATTTCTACGACAATTTTAATAACCTAATGCTTATCGCGTTTCTTGTAATTTAATCTGTCGATAAGTGTCTTACCTGTAAGCCGTGTAAGTTTTGTGCACTCCGCTTTCACGAGTTCGGTAACAAATCACGAGGCAAAATCTTTCGAAATTCCACTGTGGCAATTGTGTAGAGAAAAAAAAAAGTCATATTGAGCCAGCGCGGTGGTTGTATGTACGCCCGAGTTGTAATGACTCGCACCCCGTTCGTTATCGTTTTCCCTTCGAGGGCGTTTTGCCCAGTAGTTCAAGTCGTTTTCGCTCGATTGCCCCCACAGTAGAACGAGTGCTTGTCACGCGATACTACGACAAACGTGGGGAGGTAGGCAGTTTCGCTCGTGTTCTCTGACGCCTTGGAAATCCTTGTTCTGCACGCTTTTCCGTGCATCTTACGGAGAAAATTTCCCGATAGTTTTCGAGCTAATTTTCGTGAGAAGAATAATCATATAAAATATATCTTAGATAGATTAAATATCTTCTTTTACCAAACTTTTTATAACCACAGTATCTTTTTTTTCCAATTGATAAAAACGAACATTACCTCATCCGAGAACGGAATTATACAATTTGCACAATTGTAATGAAAAAGACATGTTATAACGAAGTATAGTAGACTATGAAAAAAAAAAAAAAAAGATCGAGTCCATTGCCTCGAGGAGTCCCACTTTCCAAGCTCCAATTCGTTGTGCAGTGCGGGGGCGTTCATTCTCACGACGAAGCCATACCGCGACCGCTCGGATATTCTAATATATATAGAGCCTACACGCGCTAGTTTGTGGTCGTCAAGAGCTCGGTGAAGAAGAAAAAAAGTGAAAAAAAAAGTATAAGCGACGTGACCGTCGATTTTTTAATTAAACGTCGCTGTCACCGTTCGCGTACGAGCGGCTTGTGGTCATATAACGTTCGCTTACTCGTTACACCGAACCGCCGCCATTCAGAGACTACGTTGATCAATGTCTTCCTTTTTTTTCACTTTTCAATTCAATTTATTTTTATTTATATTTTTTTTATCGAGAGGTCGTAACACGAGCCAGAAATACTGTTTTTTAGTCGAAGCCCCAGTAGCAGCGAGGACATATGTTGTGAAGGGAATTAAAAAGATGAAGGGACAGATAAAAGAAAATTTCCTATCACGATGAAACCTTTTCGAAGCGGCCCTCACGTCGAAACCCTTTCTAATAAAATGTCTCATGTTGCAAATGGGAAGTCGTATATAATGCTTTGAGGCTTTTACCCCCAAGCGCCTGGTTTCACACAACATTACCATTTTAAAACACTCCATAGATAACATTTTATTGGGAATGAAGGGTGCAGCGGGTTTGTTTTTTGTTTAATTATATTAATTTAATAAATGAAAATTCAATGGTACTTTTTGAATTTATCAAAGTTTGAAATCATTTACTTCCGCAAATTTTATTTCAATTCCACTTCACAGTGTATTACAATCACGTCCCTGTCAATGATGAAGTATTTTCATTCCCGCTCGTACCCGCGAGAGGAATATAGAACAATTTCGTTTTAATTTACGAAACTCAATGAAATAAATCCTCGAATACCGTGTGATTGAAAAGATTAAATTGATTCGTTGAATTTTTTGAGTGTATTCGCGAATGTATATACATTCACCGATACGGAACGCGAGCAGTTGCCGTAGCCGCCTATGTGCGTCAACAAAATGAATGAAATTTCTGTCAAACGACGCGTGGATAACATTCTACGCAAAATTCACGCTGACGCGAGCAATCCTCTCTCGTTTCTCTGAACGATCCGATGTGTCCTGTATCTGCGTACGTGTACATAGTAGTTGACTCACTCGCGATTCAGAGAGTCTCCCATGGGTATACACACACACACTAGCACACACCGATACACACACATTGTGCTGTATGCTCTCGTGGTGGCTGAGAATGGTTTCAAAGGCCACGCGAGCCAGTTCTCGCAGAATGTGGTACGATTCGTCGCTACTCGTGTACTCATTGTCAAAAACACCCAAATTTCCGGAATTCTCATCGCTCTTTTGAGGTCTAATGTAGAGCTGAGAACGATAATTTTTGAATTCTCTAAGATTCCTTTTTTTTAAATACATATCATTTTTGTATTTACGGGTGATCAGTGGGAGCTTCATATAGTCATTGTAATGGAGTCTAGAAAAAAAAAATTTTTAATTCAGTTTTTTGCGCATTTTAGCAAAAAAAAAAGAAAGTAGTCGAAGGGTTGAAACAACATCCTATCGGAAATTTTTCCGCTGGTTACTAATTACAATGACGTTTTGTCGACAGCTCAGAAATTCTATGTTTATTCTGTGCGGAAGCTCAGTAACTCCACGCGAAGCCGAATGATCTTTGGCCTAGCTAATTTTCGAATTTCATTTCATAAAAAAAAAAAAATAGAGCCCACGAAAAATAAGTGTAGCAACATGATTTCTCAAATCTTATTTTCAAAACTATTGTTTAATGTTTTTTTTCACGTACCACCGTTTACGAATTAATTAGCTAACATAAATTTCCCCTGTTAAAAATCATCTCGCATCGGGCGCGGAATACCCGATATGTAGACTTGTATGTTGCACATATAAATATATGACATCGGTCCGAACTCACAGACATCTGCGCAACCGCAACTGCTTCTATACACTGGTTAAACTTTGCGATTCCACATAGTTCTGTATTCCATTCGCAATTTCACGATTGCGATATATCTATGGTTGTATAAAGCGTACACGCGAGAAGATCGATACTCGCGTTAACGTTCCACGACTGGTAATTAGAAGAGATGCGCCACGGGGATTACCGTACCATCTATGCTTCTAAGCGAGCTACTGCGGTTTCATTACCCAAGTACACCAACCGTGTACCTTTGAAAATAACGCACGTGCAAATGTGCTCTTCCTTCACCGAGAATTATGTATATATATATATATATATATATATATATATATATATAAATATATTCCATACACTACAGGTGTCCATCGGTATCTCTGCGATAGAATGAACGAGAGAGATAGAGAAGCAGTGAGAAGAGGTAAATGGAGAGAAGAAAAGGAAAGAAAAGAGAACCATACCGCTTGGCGTAAAAGCTTTCAGCGCCGTCGAGGCAAAGCAAACATTGGTTACAAATGGAGCGGTTCTCTCGCGCCCGCCTCTTACGTGCATTGCCACGCACGTTCCTTTTCTACTTCGTTGGGCTTTCGTTTTTTTTTTTTTTTTTCATTTACTTGTTTTTTGCTGCTTTCTTTTGGTTCTTCAATTATTTTCTTTTGCATTCTCTCTCTCTCTCTCTCTCTCTCTCTCTATATATATATATATATATATATATATATATATATATTTCTTCTTCATGCTCATCCCGACTGAACTCGCATTCAATCGCTTTATTTCTCCCACCCCTCATCTCTTTCTCTTGTGGTCTTTGCTCTCGTGCTTCGCTCGAGATTGCTCTCTTCGACCTCCTGTCGAGAACGCGCCTCCCGATCTCTCTCGTTGCTGTTGAGTATTACTTGAGTACCTACGTGACGACAGAGAGAAAGAGCACGAGAGAGAGAGAGAAAGAGCTCCGTAATGCCCATGAGGTGGAAGCGCAGGAGAGTAGCGTGACTCGTGAGTCTCCCTGTTTTTTTTTCTCTCTCTCTCACTCTTTTGTTTTACTCTGTTGCCCGATCATCGAGTGGATTCCGATCACGTGCAGAACAAAGAGCGGGGGAGGAGGTACGAGGGACTTCAACTCCTTCCTTCTTCGATGTTCGATTAAATCTTTCTTCGGTCTTTTATTCTTGCCGTATCCCTCGTGAATGTATGGTTTATAGAACGAGTTCGGATTATTATAATATATATCATAAACGGATTATTATTTAAGACCGAATGAATTTCTCGATATTTTTACATTTCTCCGCACATTTTCATCGCATATATTTGATTGGAATGGAGGAATTTTCGTTTTGACGCGTGAGAAAAAGCGTTGTATTCAAAGGATTAAACCAGGGTTACTTGAACCAATTGTTATTGAGTTGAAAGTCGGTTTTTTTTCTCTGTGAATTTTCACACCTTGTTATCGAATGTTAATACGATATAATACTTGTGTGTTAGTCAGGGTGTATATCTCGATACATATTAAATTCTATGAATCCGCGATTCTCGGTTCGACGCTTCGAGCTGGGATGTTCGACGAATCATATAAATTTCAGGTGATATACTACGGTAACGTGGATATGTGTTTGTGTGTATGTGTGTACGTGGTATGAAGGAGAGAGAGAGAGCGAGAAAGAGAGGGAGAGGAAGAGAAAACACGCGCGGTAGCTCGGCCGAGCTTAACTTAGACTACCGTATCCGCGCACATAACCGTATTAAACGGACGATAAATCGTGACGTAGGGTAGATTATCCTGTACACGCTGGTGCGAGAACTTCATTACCGCTTCGTTCGGTCTTGCATAAACCATTTAACTCGAACTCTCCGTGGTTACCAGCGGTGGGTTCGCCGAGAGAGAGAGAGAGAGAGAGAGATCGCGGTATTATGTATAGTGTATTTGGAGCTTCCCTACTTCTCTGTCTCCGTCTCTCTCTCTCTCTCTTTTCGACTATGGTAGAGTCAGCGTTTGACTATGCTGCAGAAAACCTAGATCCATATATACGCGTATAGTATATATCATGGAGTATATATACCTGAAAAGCTAATATAGCACACTAAATCTGCCACTAAGCAAGCTTCCGCTTTCAACCGAGATTTACGTGTATATTTCGACACTGTCTCTTCCTCTGCGACGCAACCCTAAAGCATTACATACATATAGTGATCAAACCACTCAACCCTCCTGAATTTCCTTCCGTCTCATTGTTTTGGGTTATATCTATCCCCTATACTATATACGCCGAGCGAATTGCATCATGTGTTCCAATATTTCTGCTCGTTTCGAAACTCTACCCGAGAAATGGACTTCTACTTTAATCCTTATCGATTTAGGTTTTTTTTGTCGGCGATGAAAACAGTTAAGATCTTGGAGTTCTCATAGAAGTTTCTATTATTTCGTGACTCGAAACTTTCTGAAACTCGCAGAGTGATTATGTCGAAAATAGCACCCACAAAATCCCAGCGAAATAAGCCACTCGTAAAAAAAAGCTCTAATCCCGGTATTCTTCTTTAGACGAAAATACCAATGTTTAATGTCCTAACTAAAGTCTTCTAATACCGTTTAAGAAACGTGGTGGCTTTTGTGCACGCTTGAAATATAACTAAATAATATACGACTCTTTCATGTTTTCCCGTCAAACAAAGATGGTCATTAAAGTGGAAAAAAAAGAAAATATTCACGTTAAATGTATTAAGGATTTGGTGGATGATATTTATTTTCGAAGACAGTCAGTATTTAAAAATAAATATTACCGCTGATTATCAGTAATGTTTGATAAGAGTTGTAATTTTTTTTAAAGGATAATTATCGTTATTTTTTGGTAAATTGATTTCGAATAAATTTTCATTTGAAACGGGTCCCTCCTCCGTTATCAATATCCTCTTGTAACAAAGTCCTTTACACGCCGTTAGTATATTTCCTACAATATATCCCCAAAAAAATCCTACGTCACTTTGTGGGACTAACGTAGTGTGCGGTGGGCTAAGCTTCCGGAACTCCCAGAGGCAAAACGTTAGGTCATGGAGGGTGGATACGCGATCCGGGTACTCGATCATCGAGTGTTTAATCTCGTCATTAAGGGAAGTAGAAAAGGTGTTTACTGTCTCTCTTCAGAGGGAATTGGTATCCTCTGTATGACGATGGGAATATCACACTTCGTGGGGATCACGATTCGGTTGCTCCCGTTGCATTTCTTTTTCTCGCCAAGCATGAAATCTATTTTCCCCTCGACTCCCATACGTATATATATATATATTTTTTTTCCGTCTTTTGTGCCTTAGGGAACTACCAAGGATATCCAGTTTCTCGGTAAGCTCCGCTTGCCCCGTAGTCGTTGTCGTAGTCGTCGACATTGCACTGTAGGGTAGTCACATCATGTTTGCACAACGTCAGCAGCCGTCTCTCGTGTTTGCCCTCGTCGCCTTGAATTTCTCGCCTCGCGTTGTCTCACTCTTGTCTATATATCCTTCGAATCCTTTATCTATATATCCTCTATCCACTTTCTCTCTCTCTCTCTCCCTCTGTTTCTCGCTTTTGCCTTCTTCCGTACGTCATGCAACTCTCGACGCTACTGCTCGCCCGTGTGTACTCCCGCAATTTCACGTTGTACTATCACTCCAGTGATGTATGTCTATATGCGGTGCGAGGAGCAAGGAAGCAAGAGAATCCTTATTCTAAGGGTATTCACAGAGAATGAATTCACAGTTACGTTGATGATTTACTCAGTCCTCCGTCTCTATTCAAAGGATTCTCACTGCTTACAAATTTGATTGTACTCTACTGTACATATATGTATGTATGGGGGAGAGAGAGAGACAGAGTGACTGTAGAGAAATGAATTGAATATCACTCGCGAATTAATTATATATTCAATTTCTACCATAGTAGCACTTGTCTTAACACCCTACACCACCTATTACCATTAATATATCCTAGGAACTCGAAATATTTTTATAATTTGCCCAAAAGATATTTTTCACGTGTCGTCTGTAGTCAATTTTAATTATTATTGTACCGGGACAAAATTATTATGCATCAAGGTGGAATAAAAATCCTTTCGATCTCGTTTTCGTGGTTAAATTCACTCGTTTTCGATAAAATTCCATCGCCCGTACGATCGTGAGGATCGAGTGATGGACGACAAGAGGTGTGTACATGGTCGCAAGCGGAGAAAAATCTTGTACGAACGGCGACGCGAGCTTATCGGATGTATTGCGATAGCGGACATTTATGTAGATATATACATACATATATATATATCTATATCTATATATATGCATATATCTATAGACGTGCGATATCGCGAAGCCGAGGTTTATCCCCGAAAATCCGTTGAATAGACTTCGTGACTGGTAATCCGCCCCAGCATTCCCTGCTTCCTCGCTATCCCGATGTCCCATCGCAATCCCTTTCTCTCGCCCGAAAACTCGCTGTCTCGCTCGCTCTCGCTTTTCCGCGACTCGAGCCCGTTGATCGTAACCTTAACGGAAAGTCGAATCCTGCTTACCATAAAGTCCCCATAAAGCCCCTCGGCTCGGGTTCTCTCTTTCCCACTCGCTCTCCCTTTCATTCCTCTGGCCTCCATCCACGCCAAGAATTCAGAATCCGTTACCGTTGTGTCTGGAGGAGTCCGGACGTGCTCGGGACCAAGCAGGTGGAATTGCGGAGCCGATGAGAGAGGAACTCCCTGGCTACTCGCACAACGACCCTCAGCACGGATTGAAAAGCTTCGGGGTCTCGTTGCCGACCCACGGTCGTACGTATTTCTCAAGGAACTACCGGAAATCGTACACGCGAAAGTGGAAATGGGCGAAGAAATAAGATCGTATTTATAGTAGGAAAAAAAGCTTAGCATCCGCTCCATATACCTTTCCTTTTCTTCGGAATAGCATAAAATCTCGCTACTGTACTGGAAGACGCAGAAGCTAGAAGTTACCCTCTCCAAGCGTTAAGTTATAGCTGTCGTCGCATTGCCCGCGATAACTTGAATAGCTCTCTTTCCATCTCTCTTCTCTTCATGTTAGCACTGAGGATTCATGACGCTACACTTGGTCCGGTATATCGACTGTAGGTGCTGCATAAACTGCCTAGTTGGTATAATCGAAAGCATCGACACCCCGCTGCACAAAACACGACTTGGGTGTGGTAGGGAGAGAAAACAGTTTGAATACTAAATGTCGCGGAATAAACCGTGCCTCTAGAACCATGACTTTGTCAGTGCCATAGTTAATCAAGTTCTAATATAGTTGTCGGCTGATTGAGATGGAACATTTTTGATATTGAACAAAAAAATTTTACACTTAACCGGAATCGCCTTTCTGTATTTGAGTATGAAATTTCAACGCAATAGCTCGAGTCCTCTGGAACCTATCAAAACGTAATTTTTTCCAAATTGGTAACGCACACGCGCATCGATAATGATATATTTTTTTAACGATCCTGTTCGTAAATTTCAGACGTTTTTAATGACTTTGACTTGGAATACTCGAAAAAAATATTCAATACCACAATATTGTCAATGTTCTCAACAGATTTTGACCGACGAGCATATATATCAATATATATTCACTGGAGTTCTTTTGTTCGAGTATGTACTCGTGTGTTAAGCCGAGATTTTCTTTTTTTTTTGTCTTCTTCCTACTATTTTGACATACCCAGGGGAGGCGTACAAACACCGCTGGTCAATCGTGAATACTACAATGAACATTCGATCGACGTAGTACAATCGTTGTTCATCCCTCGTACTGTTTTCGGATTTGTCGACGATATATTGAAGAGATGAGAGCTATCCGCGTATTAACAGTTCGTTTCGTTGTGGGGGGGGGGCTTGGCCCTCGAAGTTCCTTTTCCTAATTCGTTGGTTGCCTGCTCGCACATCTGCGTTATAACCAGACCGTGAGGGGTCTGTTCCGTGCGGAGAGTCAGTATCGCGCGATGGGGTCCGAGTCGGATATAATTCCACGCTTCAATCGGACCGTGTCCTCTTCTCTTGCCGATCATCATGCAAGAGACGGGGACGAGCAGCGTCGAGCTAACCTCCCCCTGTTTCCCCTTCACCCCCCGGCCGCTGCCCTCGTTCATTCCAGCTTAATTCACCGACTCTCGTCGACACACTCGCGTAATAAAAAGCTTGCGTGTTGCTGACGTATTATGTAAGTATTATGGTCGTATGTATACAAGCCGACATACGCACTCGCGTGAACCTGCTCGCTCTCGCCTTTTCCCCTTCAATCACAAACTACACACAAAAGGGATTTATCTACTCGACGACTCTTGGCACGTACTTTCGAATCAGTCAGTGGAAAACCGTCGGCGAGGGTAACGAGAATTGCATTATCGGACGCGAGACAATTTCCGTGAATATTTCATTGTTGTTTATTGAATTCGTTGGAATTGCGCTCGGTCAATCAGGAAAATCATAAATTTATAATGGATAAAAACGGAGGCAATAGTTATGCAGCATAAGAATTCGGACAGATGGAGAATGACGTTGTAATAATAAAAAAATTAAATATTCCAATTGCTTTGTTCAACGATGTAAATTTAATTTCAAATGAAGCTTTTTGTTCGGAATTTTTACCGTTGCAATCTCAGCTATATTCTACGCGATTAATATATATATATATAAATTTTTTTTTTTACTCCATTTCTATTTCCGCGATATCAATGCTCCCATCGATAGATATAGTAAAATCTGCAAGTATGAAGATACATAGACACACGTATATCGTAGTGAGAATCGCGAGAGCTGGCTCGTAGAAGATGTACCACGCCCCAGGTGCGCATCGTCGCATGTGGCTTCGAGCTTCTCTCGGGATGTGTGTTCCTGACATGCGTGACTCTACGTGTGGAGTGCGACCCAAGCGTGTTCCACGGTAGTTGAAAACGGAGTGTGTTTAAAACGTCTGATCGTGACACGGCTGTGCTGTGCACACGTTTGTATATATACGTACGCTCTTTATGCATGGGAAAATCTACTCTCCGATGAAGTTTCCACTATCGAGCTCTTCCGAGTTGTTGATACAGCCTCGGTATACAATACCCATATAATACATATATATATATACATAATTGTATATGCATTTGCGCACTGAGAGAAAAAATTAATAGAACCAATGACGTTTTTGTAGTTCGAGATAATTTCTTCGAATATATAAATTTCTATTGATTCATTGAATCAAAATGCAATTAAATCAACGACGTTTCTACTCCGAAAAAGAATTAAACTGATCTATTCTTTCAAATAGTCGCGTTATTTGTCACGACAACCGCGTTCAATGATTTTAAATACAACTTTTAGTTACAAGATAGTATTAAAACTTTTTATAAAATTTGAAAAACTTCCAAAATAATTAATAGTACATTTCCTACCTAGGGAATGTTGAGATTCTATAGGAAATATCAACACTAACATTTCAAATGCCGTTTGAAGCTGCCTCACAGCACGCATGAGACAGGGTGAAAATTGGTAACGTTCAAACACAGTGTATTGAATAATGCCAATAAGATCAATCCTGAAATTGAACAATATGACCTGGATACTGAATGTTCTGGATTTGGATGATACGCTGCGTTGAAAAAAATATAAATTTATCGTGCGGTGAATACTATCGAGTGACTGGTATTCGTTGTATATATTCTACAATTTTTCCAATACTGAAAATATTCACTGAAAATTCACGTCCATATAAATCCGACCGTATTGTGATTGCCATAATATGTATGCGTAAATTTTTTTTTTTTATTCGCAATACGGTGAATCGCACTCTATGTCTGAAATAACTGACGCGAATCGACATCGTCCCGAAATGCATAACCGTTAGTATTTTGTTGTTTGTTTCGAATTTTTATATACTTGTTTTCGTTACATTCGGCTCCGGTGCGTTGGTTTTCATTTGTCGGGAATATTTCTTTTTTTTCTATACAAAGCTAGAGTTTGCGATCGAACATTGACAATGATAAAAAATAAATGAAAAGTACTAATAACGAGAACGCGTACGTATGGATGAAAAGGATGAAAAGGTTTCGCAGTAAGGTTACTGATGGTGTTTGTTGGGCGCGATTGCAGTACACGATACGTTGTGTATTTGGCTTCTATTCTATTATATACGAAGAGCGAGAGAGGGTAGGCATCTCTCGGTGATGATGGAGGGACACGAGGGGACGAACGATTGTATCGGTTCGCGCAAACAATCCCTCGCGATACAGATATATGTTCTATATATCTTCGGCATTCCGAGCAAGACAATTGAATTTCAATTTAGATTCGTCGAGGCGTAACCGTTTGTCACAGGCCCGCGTCGTGCTAACGGTGGCGCTTGAACAATCAATCCTTTCCATTAATTCGACAATGGTCGTGAATCTAACGCGGCCTCGATGTCTACTGTTTGCTCCGTCAAACGACGACGATTCCTCCCTTTCCTCTCGACATTCCGCTCCCACCCCCTGTCATTATCGAGACGCGTTTACCCATCTACCTATGCACATATTTCTGTGTATACACGCCATTACAATTTCGCATACAACGCTGTTTTCTGCCAGCATACTCTGCGATTTCGATCTTCGCGACGCGGAAACTCTATTTCCCACAAAAGTGTCTCCAAGACCTACCGAAACTCCGCATTTCCCACTTTAACTTCGATTTCGAGAAGTGCGCCGAGGTATTGTATCTATACATCGCGTATCTCCTAGAATACGCCACCCTACCTCGTCACTTTCCAAGCAAATCGAGACAAGAGAGCGAAATCCCGTGTAACCTCTTTACTCGGCATTGTCACTGCCCCTATCCCTTCTTCTTCACTTTCGCCAAATGGGATATTCAATGAATACGAAATTTCGTGTATAATACCGATGAGTGACGAAATTGAAAGGCGTCGAGACTCTTCACATTTTGCCGTTCTCGTAATTATACTTTAGTTCGTAAAAATTCTTTGTCAATGAATAGTTCTATGAGAAAAGTAATGAATTTCCGAAAAATCAAGTTTGTGTTGCATCTAATTTGCGAATATTCATTTCTTTCCGCTGTTTCAATCTCTTTAGGAAAGTAGAACATCGTAAAATTATAAAAAATGAGAAATCGTTCAATTAATTGATAAAATGATTCACGGGATTAACATACTCGTCGTTGGGGAATGGAGAGAGCGAGAGCAACTATTCGAAAATTGTGTTGACTCGCATACGTACATTACGTTCGATTGGAAGGAATGATGAGCGAAACTGAGAGCCCGGAGCGGATATGGACAGGTGGTGGTCCATATCGGACGTGTACACCTCTTCGTCTCGGAGAGACCAGCCAGTTTATAGTTATGTCAGTTGGCGGCCTCGGGACCGATGACCCGTGCATTATTTATTATTAACGATATTCATGCGCGCTTGTCAATAACAGGCATTTCCACTCGCGTTCACCCACTCTCTTACTTCCCCGATCCCCGCCGATGACATCAACTGACAACTCATCCCTTCCAGAGTCCGCCCGCATGCCGTGCGCCCCCCGTGTTTCGCTCGCGACGTTTGGACAACGCAAACCCTCCGGGTCGCTGTGTGCGTGTGAGTGTGTGTATGTGGCTCTGTATTACTATCTCGATCGTATATATAACTTTCACAGCAAACCCCTCAGAGCAAATGCACGATATATATTCATCGCGAGTTACGGTGATATAGGCTTTCGTGCTCGCATCACCTACCACATAATTCGTTGTTTATCAGCAGTTTCGAGCTATTTATCCCTCGTGGTTAGGGAGAATAATTGAAAACTCAACAACCTCAACCGTTGAGACCATTGCCATGAAAAATTTAATTGATATTTGGTTTTCAATTATTGAAGATATTTCAATTTTCATTTATTCAATGACGATAGTATTGAATTTAAATTTACTTGAAAATGATGGCATAGATATCGTTTGTGTAATTTATACCATCGTTGTTGCCCGAGTATTAACCACTCTCTCACTTTAAACCGCCTCTCCCGTCCCTTTTTTTTTCTTAAATTGCTTTCTCGCAAAGAAACTCGGTACAAGTGCGGCTTTTAACGACTTGCAAACAGTACCAAGAGCGCCCAGTTATCACGAAACGTCTTTCCTCTTCCGCGGGTAATTATACGACTTGTGTATACTATATACTTTGAACTGCTTTTATACTCCGCTCTCTGTGACATGGCAAACGTATAGCTTTTGTCCGTACAATGCTGAGAGACCGCCACGACAAATTGTCGAGAGAACCCGAGAGGAGAGAAAAAAAGTATTTAAACCCGAGAATTTCACGATTCAAGAGCATGAATAATTCTCGGTTGTGACTTTACCTCTTTCGCGATAAAATATATATACAATTGTTGAGGTACGCGAAGAATAAATATACACGAGAGAGAGAAAAAGAGCCAAAAAGGAATAAATATACCACGAGTTCTCTTCCGAGTTGCATTAAGTACCGGGAGCTCGAAATTAAGTAGCGATCTTACATAAAATTACGATCAAAGTGTCACGATGAAAGGGTACGTAGTTGTAGGTTACTAATATGAAAAAGCATCCTTTGATATCGTTAACAATCTCAAGATCTCTTGCAAAATCATAGAAAACAAACACAACAATTGAATAACATTTCTCTCAATCGAATTTCGTTTCATTTAAATACGTTTAATTTCATTCGAAGAAACTCCATTTCTCACTCTGACAAACCATTCTATCTTCGTTTTTATAAATTTAGTGACACAGATTTTTCCTGTCATTAAATTACAAAGCACACCATCACATTTCGGGCCATGTAATTGTATTAACAAAAAGTCGATACAATCTGTCCGATCGAAATTTCTCAATTTTCATCAACGCCAAGTTAATCGACGTTCGGGATAACGTGCGGTGCTGTTACGGCGTTTACACACACAAGAGACATGTCCCTGTGCGATTCCCGGCGTCGAAACGACGGCTCGCCCAGCGCAGCCCCGAGGTCTCCACCTCTACGACAGTCACTGAGAATCATGGATGTTACCCAATATATCCTTACACAGGTATAGTTGTCGACAGCTTGCAAACAATAGGTCGTAACCCAAACGTGTACACAACGTAAAGTGTTATGATTTACGCCCTTTTATTACCGACCAGTTAATACAGATCTGTCTATATATGAAAAGGCTATGGTAGATCAGAGTATAGAAACGGTCGATCGATTAATCACCGCGATTCGGTTGTAATTTCGTCGAGCAAACACGCGCATTGAAAGTCGAGAACTGAAACGTGGGTCGACCGGAAGACGGATGACCCTCCCGGTTTCGGACTTTCGCTTGTTTTTAACGTATCGCTCCCGTGGGGTGCTCTGCCGGGCTTACGCACGGATATATATATATATATATATATATATATATATATATATATATATGCGCCATTATGCGTGTAGCTATGTTTATATATGGTTACACCAACAATTTTGCTACACCACTCACTGCGAGAAAGGGGCATAGGAGAAAGAGGCAGAGTGCGGTCAGCCTATCCAACCGATTTCGATCTGGTCTCTCGTCGATTAATTCGAATTGCGGCTATTAATTACACGAGGGAGTACCAACTCCGGCACATTGTTGCACCGTACTCGTTTCGTTACCCGTAACGATACAACGCTTGGATAATGGCCCAGAAGCCTATTTCATCGGATAACAATTTCCCCCATGTATTTTATTCATTGAATAATTAATCGCGAAAAGTAAATGCATGCACATGCTCATATTTAAAAAGAAAACAAAAGGTTTATTGAATACTTACAAATTTTCGTCAATATTACTGTTGGATATGACGGAAATGAATGTTTTTATAAATAAACTTCAATCGACACCGATTTCAACCGTCTGGGGTTACACCTTCTCTGTATACCGAATGAGTTAGTCTATATTTTTTACTTCAATTAATTAAACCCTCGAATCGCGCGTTCCTCGTTTGTTCGAGTTTCTCGTTACGTGACAGACTTTTCCCATCTCATTCCGGATCTCTAATTAATTCGCGGGTACCGCTACAGAGTTATCTACTGTCACGTACGGTATAAGTTTCAATGCATGAAATTTGCGGTAAATACATACATGTAGGTAATCTGCAAGCGCATATGCTCTCGAATATCTGTTTCGTTCCCTATTTCCTATTTCATCACGAAATTGCCTATTTCCGTCTCGTTCATTGTGTGCGCCGTGTATCCATTGAAGAGTCCAAACAAACGGATAAAGGAAGGATACACTAAAACTGTTGTGTCGTTTTATACCTCTGGGTATATCGTCGAGTCTCTCGATCGGCGAACAAGGAAATTATCACTCGAGTGTCACATCGCGCATTCACTACGGCATTTCTCGGTTTTGCGGCTGTGTCTTCTGGCAGCCGTGAATCTGCATTGACAACGAGAGTATATGGCTTAATCGCAATTCTCGGCAAACAAAACCCGGTTGCAATTGCATTTGTATATATGTATATATCTTCTCGGCATGAAATCAACGGTTTGGTGCCTATACAGACCGGTGAATTTGTCGATGTATACATACATAGTACTACACGGTGGTTCAATGCTCGCAAATGATGGCTCTATCGAACGGCCACTACTGACAATCGACGTATGTACACCGCGAAAGGGACAAAGCCGATCGTAAAATTCCAATTAACGATATGGGCCGCTTTTCTCTCTTGCTCTCTCTCTCTCGCTCCGTGGTGATCGTGGATTGCAGAAATGGGTAACGCGTGGGCGACAAAGGGGGGGATATATCCACATGGATAGAGTCGGTGTACCGTGAATCCAATGCGGACCGTTCATTCTCTATGCGGGAGAGAACGATCGCGAATGATCGAGCGCGGCAAAATAATGGCAGAGGCGTGCATGCGATATCGGGACAATGGGGGAAAAATCACGGCTACCGGAGAAATGTATATAGTATACCGGTGAATATAGAGACTCTCTCACTCTCGTCGGTGTACGAGCCTGATATTGGCAGCCGACCTGCTTTTCACGCTTGTGCAAATAGAATATCCAGAGAGACACGAGCGAGAGTTGTGGGATAGGCGGGGGTAGATTAAATATTGAGCTTTTGTATTCTAGGCGAGTCGCTATACTTTCGTTGATTTATTCATCTGTTTATCGCAAACAGTGCGATCCGTTAATTTCCGTGTGTTCAATACGCGTTACAATAAAACGAGGATTCGGATGAACAGGATACGGGCATGTTGATATATAAATATGGAATTTATGCTAGATTTACGATTTTCGTTTCGATGTTGCATTTTCCACGTTGAATAAGGGTCATTAACATTCTGGCTGGTTACACATTTTTTAATATTTTTTAACGAACAGTTACACAGAATCACTGCGATAGCTGAGAGTAATAAAACAACGATAGAGTAGGAATTTTCTGTACTTTTCAAACATTGATCGTCTTTCGATCGAAAAATAGAAAATTCTTCCGGACGAACTTCCATCAATCATCTGCGTGTATCGAAGTTTGTTTTTTTGTGTCAAAATGTGAAATAGATTGAAAACCTGCCTCATTTTAAATATTTCATCGATTTTAACATAATCGAATAACCATTAAAATTGTACGGCAGGACATAGGTCGTATTATTCGAACTCCGCTCTGCCATTTCGAAATCTCACCCATGTAACCAACGAAGAAATAGGCTATTTATGCGTAAAAAACTTCACGTCCATAGACACGATACCCCGAGAAACTCTTGATACTAATTTCACCGAGTAATCACGGACTTTACGGATAAAGTTCGTGCAGGTGTCACAGAGGGCACCAAGTCCTATATCTGTTGATATCAGCGGGGAAATGGCCTTTGTCCTCTTCTCGTCGTCATTCCTCATTCACTTTTTCCGCGTTCAATCGCGAACCAAATACCGGATACCGTTGGCATTGTTTCTCATTCGCGTGTCGACAAATTCCCCAGAGCGTCGGGGAACGTTTCACTATCGAAAGATCGTCGGGAATTCAGAGTCCTCCCTTGGCAACGATACATGAAAGGAATCTCTTGGACCCTGGGTGGTTTTCATTTATTGCTTCGTCATGTATACTTTCCTCTTTCACCGGTTCGATCAACATTCTCCTGACCCTATAATACGTCTCTCATAATATCTCAGCCAGGAACGTGTACAATGAGGAATAAAACATCATTGAAAATTACTTTATGACAATAAGATTAGGATCAATTATCGTGAAAAAACGATCCAGGATTTTTCAAGTAATAAAAATTAATTTCTATTATACTATTATGATTTTTCAATTAATGATTCATAATTGTGCTGACAGAAAATTGTCTCGAATGGGACTTCATCATTCAAATATCGTGTTTTATTCTGTGGCCAAAAAGCATTAGTGCACGACGTCAATCGTTTCGTATTGCGCAATGTGGTTGAATCTCGAGTTTCATTAGTGGTAAAATAATAAGCTACCATCATACCGTAACCGCGTATTGAGGTTGTATGCCGTTCGTATCAATGCCAATATCACGCAGTAGCATCGTTGCTCTACATCGTTAAAATCTCGAAATAGGTCAGCAGACCCGCACGCGCTTTTGATACTCGATTGAATGTATAAAGCCCAGTAAATCGGGATAGGTTTTTGTTGATGGTACGAGTATATACATATATGACCGAGAACTGTGGGCGAATCAATGGGACCTTAATAAAGGATCTTGTATCGAGGGCAAACGGGCAGGAGATCGTGCAACCTCGAAGACCTTTATAGCTATAGTCTTTTTCCCTGACAAAGGTTCATTGTGCGGTTTTGTTATCTCGCGTAACGTGATATCGCGCCCGCGTGAGAACATTAGACAGCCACGAGATACGAGAAAAATGTGTTATAACGAGGCAAAAGAGGGGTAACGAGGGTGGGTTATAAGAATGTTTCCTCCCGATTTCCTGGAGATTTTCGTGAGGTTCGAGCATGGATGTGGTGCAAGAGTATTAGGTAGCACGTCATAGAACTTGGAAGTATAAAAACAAGCAGGTATCATGGGATCATAATCGGTAACTCAAGAAGGGAAGATTCATTTTCCTTGAAAATCCCATCTCATTCTTATTGTCCTCTGTTTTCTCCGCCCCCTTTCTCTCTCTCTCCACTACCACTTGGACACCCACTTCATTGTTATATAACGAATGTTATAACCTTTTTCCATCGAGCTCGATTCTTGATGATTTTTGCGCTCCCCAAGATTGCCTTTTATCATAAGAAAATGAAACAACACGGAAATATCATCAGTACACCACTTTAGCATAAATTCTTCTGGCTCATACACTTCAGTTTATTCATTTGTCTTACTTAAATTCAAACTTCACGTAATTTTATCCGATTGTCTCGGTTAAATAAAAAAAATTGATGAAAAGACAAATGCCCAAACGTTTTTTCAAAATCTCGCATAATTAAAATGAAGAGAGACGTCCCGAATTACATCGCTCAAAAACCGCGAACATTAACGAAAATCCGCCATTACTTTGGGTGAAGTAAGTTTGAGGGTTGTTTAGAGCTTTGTTTCGCATTAGGTAACCCCCGCGTTATAACTACTTGAGGTATGAGGTATAACACATAATAACCGGGCGAGCGGCGGGTGTCGCAACTTTTGGTTACGGTGTTGGTACAATAACGATTGGGGTCTCGCAAATTGCGGTATATAGTCCGTGTTACCAACAGTGGATTTTGGTCATAACGACGCCGGCGGCGACCCCCGAACGCCACCACCGTCACCGTTTATACGCGCGCCTCGCTGAGCTTTGCCGGTAAAACCATAGAACGTTCAACGCCGTATAAAATACACAGTATGATGTCGCCACAAAGCTCGCGTCATATGGCACCGACGCCAACAACCTCTTCTAACGCGAGAGCGTGTGTATTGTATTCCGCCTCTGGGTTTGCCCAACTCTCGCCACCTCTCATGTTTCCCTCACACTCGCACTCTCACGTATTTCTCGGTTTCGATGAACTTGCCCGTTACTTTCAGCGGCAAGGCCGTACTGGTTATATACATCAGTATGGAGCCCCGGGACAACGAGTGAGCGCGCGCTCTCGAAAATCTGATTAATCGCTACACGTGTTAGCTCCAACGGTCTTTCCTCTCGTTCTTGGGAAGTTATACAGGGGCAAATAACGTGGTATATTTTTTCGCTCCTCGTTTTCCCACTTTTTGCGGACGTTATACACGCTCGAGCCAGAGAGGAGTTGCACGGCCACGATGCTGAGAAAATCGTTTCACCGAGACACGCCACACTGATGCACTGAGCAGTCTCGTTGCTTCTTTTCCTTCAACCTTCTTCAATGTTCCTCTTTACTTTCTCTCTTTTCCCCGTCGTCGTCTTGAATCCTCGTTCGTGCTTTTTTTTTCTTTTTTTTTTTTCACCAAGACAAGACAAGGGTTCTTCCTGCGTTCTCAAGAGAGTTGGAAGGCTACACAAAAATCTGACCTGACCCCTGTATACGCTCTGCTTTATGTGTTTTTTTTTTCGAGGTATTGTTGTATTGTGAAGAATCTCATCGGACGATGATGGCGTGTTCCACGAATATTTTTTTTTGTTTAGAAATTTTCAATAGTGTAATGAAAAATATATCGACATTATTCTATGGATTAATTTACAGGGATAATTGTATGAGAAAAATAATAGATATCGTATATTTTTCGAATTTTTTGTTAAATGGATAATTATTCAGTATTATGTCATTATGTTAGATAACAATTTGGCATATAATACCAGCTAGATTACCGTTACAAAACGCAGGTATTTTTTCTTGTAAGCATTACAAAAGATTTTTTCGCGATCTCGTGGATGATAGAGGAAAGGACACAGAGTTACCAGCAGCAGCATTAATACCGCTGCACCCTCGTCATTGTCGTCGGAAAGCGGGATTTACCGCGACCTACTCGAGGGAAACAATCTCTTCGTTATTTATACCGTATATTACTTTTTTTATTTCTACTTGTTTATCTCCCTCGCTCCTTATTTCGCCTCATTGCGCCGCACTCTCTATCTCTCTCTTTCTCTCCTCAATTTTCGCTTGAAAAATATAACGAAACCCACGGTGAGGAAGGGGCGGGGTGGTGCATAAATTGGAGGAAATTGCTTCTGTCGCATGCTCACCGCGAAGCTGTACACAAAATGGAAATAGTAATTTTTCCAATGTAGCGAAAGGAGACAGGTCGCTTTTTTTCCGAGCTTTCTCTTGTCACGCAAATTTTCCTCACAAACGCGTTTCGTATCGTCAACATATTTTCAACGAAATTACAACCGTTTCGCCCCTTGGAATTTGCTCACATTATACCCTTTATTCGTCCGTTCGCAAAACAAAAAACAAGTTGGAATTAAAAAATCCGCAAAAATCATAATTCCAATGTATACACGTGGCAAATGCTTGAAAATTGATTTTTCTTTCATCTTATCGCAGAGGTCAGAAGAAAGTTTTGTCCGTGCCGATATTTCTACGACATTTTTTGGCGTCGTTGCAGTCGGAATAATGACGACGAAAAGGTGCAATAAAACGTACATTACCATAAGACCTATGTTATCGGAGAATTAGCCACGACACACAGCTATTGCTATCGGCACTGAATAGTTCTTATGGCTACAATAAAGAAAACAAAAAAATTTTGTAGCAATTACATGTCAGCAAGCGTACAAGCACGTATACCTACGCCCGCTTGAGGGAATGAACGGAGGGAGCAATTTCCTTCGCGGTCCGCTTACCGTGCAATCGAGTCGGTCAAAGGCGATGCCCATCGGCCGCCAATATAATTACGCCTCGGCGTCATGGCCTCAGCAACTATATATGCAGGAGCTATATGGTTCCTGTACACTGTGCTCTGATGCTGGTCCTATATACGAGCAAGAGCTCGCTTCCCGCGCGCATTCTGCGTTTGAAGTCCAGGCGGATTGCCATTAGCGCGAGTGACTCCCGCTCGCTCGTTCACTCCTCTCTGTATCCCGGCTTCACTATACTCCAGTACCACCTACTAATACAACCGTGTACAGCCATATATATATATATATATATATATATATATATATATATATATATATATATATATATATAGCTGTTTCAACAGCGTTCTCCGTCACTCCTGACCCTTCCGTCGTTCTATTACACTCTCCACTGACAATATGCTATATTGAGCTTGTGTATATCACGGTCTCCCTCTTTCTGCCGCTCTCCGTTTCTATCCCATGCATATATTATTGTATCTATACGTACTACTATATGGAGTAGTATACACGGACTCGCCATGGCGCCCGCATATTCACGCATCGAACACCATCCGACATACCAGTATATCCGCGAGCTTCTCCCGTACAATCTCGCCGCTGGTACAGCATCAGAGCACACCATGCCAACGGTATATGACGATGGTGCACAGGCCCCGCGCGTTATTGAAATTCTAAAATGATTTTATACCGAGTGACAGGTAATAACGGCCGCTTCACGGCTGACCTGAGCGTGTGCTACACGCTGATGAATATTTAACCATCGTCGTGCCCCTTGCACACGCTCCGTTTAACGCTCGCGTGAACATGTCGTGCTAGCATTTTCTCGCATTATTTTTCATCTCTCTCTCTCTCTCTCTCTCGCTCAATTTGATCATCAACCCTTACCGAGAAACGCGTTTTTGTCCTGCTTCACTGCGGCATGCTGCCAAGCTTCAGAAGATCAAACTCTTCTCGTTACGGTCGACGAAAGAAAGCGAGGAGAAGCTAGGAAAGGGTGCAAGAGGACCATAGTCCTTCCCATCAACCACCCTGATTCTCGACAACAGAGAACGGTCGACCTCGTGATGCGCGAAACTACAAACTCTGGCCTTGCTTTATTCTCCAATGGACCTGTCGCATCGTCGACCGACCCGTCTCCCGTACCAACGTAAATTTTACTCGAATGCCTCGGAAATTAAACTTTCTCTCTCGCTCTCCATCTCTCTATCGAGTAAAATGTTAATCAAAACTCTAACTGGCTAAAGAGCACGTTGCTTTCATGGACGTGGAGCTTTCAGCCGAAAAAATTGTATTATACGATCTATATACCCCATTAGCGCTCTGTGGATAGTCAATATATGAAGGTAAAGCATCAGATTTACGTAACTAGAAATGATGATGCCGGTAGTACTGCCTACCAGTTGAATGAGTACTAAAGTTTCGCATTTTTGTCGTTTTGTGAAAATGCCAGCGACAATAGTGTTTTTCAATTGATATGAAAATTTGTTTATTTTACTTAGCACCCAATTGAAAGCTTTGGATACCTTAAGTCCGAACATTAATCCCGTATACATCGAATGAGTTTAGACGAGGTTTATCTGTGGCCCTGTCGTGTCATATCGTAAATGAACAATGTCCAGTTCCTCATCGTATCTTGATTAGAAGACACTGTATATTCCAATATACATCCCCGTATGTTCACGATCAAGGCTCAGAAACTTGTGTCCAAAGCCCTCGTCATAAATCCAAGGGCGGTTGTATAGCGGCCTCAACTGGGACGGATATCAGGGTTGCAGGTGGTTCGATACGAGCGATAATTGTCTATCAACACGAGGGGGATCGAGAAAGCGAGAAGATGTCGACCAGGCCTAGAGTGTTCTCCAGCATTGCCACCCTTCCTCTGGTTTGTCAGCTAGCCCCTGTATACAACCACCACTACCGACTCTCCTCCCTCGGTACCATGGAAGATCAGAGTTCCCGCGAGCGTTTCACCCTCGGTCTCTGCCCTCGACGAAAGACAACATCCCTCTTGTGTCTCTCATCGTTGAAACGTGCCCGCGACGTGCTTAAGGAGACGCTAAGGCCGGGAGGGAGGATGAGGAGCTCTATCGGTCTAGCGAGCCGTCAAAAACGTCCACAACGAGATCCGGGAACGCACACGAGGAATTTTTCGCCTCTTTCCCTCTCTTTTCATTCCTCATTTTTGTCCTATCAGCACCCAGCCAGAGCAAACAGCCCGCATGCATCATCCTCTCCCGAGCTTCTCTATGTTCATGCTTTTGGTGTACCGAACAATCCGGCAGCGTGAAACTGACAGAACTACGAAGAATCTTTATCGGGATACTCTGCAACGAGAAATATCGTGATCCGGTCAGTTTCATCGTAAACACCCCTACGTAACATCCACATTCTCTATCTGTCTGTTTACGAGGGCACGTATTCAAGAGAACTCCACACATATATACGCATTTTCTTCCTCTCTATATCTCTTAGCTAGATTCGTCTTGATGCTCTTCGTGTATAACGTAGAGAGGGTGAGCTGGGGAATGGATATAAGGGCACACGGGGATAACTCGGGGACAATGGAAATAAGCGAGAGAAAACATTTCTCTTCGCCATGCAATTCAACGAAGGATTTATAATACGCATATTTATTATTCAGGGTATTTATTCGACGCGAAAAGCGCTGCCCCAAGACTTCTAGCGCTGGTACGCTGTTACTCTACCGGAGCTTTACTCTGCCTCGTTTCTTCACATTCCGTTTCTCACGTTTTCACTTCTTTTTTGTTATATTTTTTAATTTTTTTTACTTTATACGTTTTTATTTTTCATTTTTTTCTTTTTTCATTCTCAGGGCTTTACTCACGAAGCAGCGTAACAGTGTGTGTGTGTGTGTGTGTGTTTATTGTTCAAGCAGTAGCACAGTACAGGAATCTCGCGTATACTACTTTGTTTCTGCGTTCTTATTCCACTGTAACATAAGAGTATTTTCTCCAGGATGATATATGTGTATCATATCTTTTCTCTCTTCCGCACTGACCCAGTTATACAGTTGGAAGTTTCAGCCTGTGGGGCGTTTACTTATACATCTCGCGTAAAGCTTCTCGCCCATTTTACAGCGTGTATATATATATATATATATTAGCTGTCGCAGGTACATGACACTTACCAGAGTAAATGCTTTCCTTCTTATTCCTTCGCTCGCTCTTTTCGTCGCTCTTGCTTTTCCCTAAGTATAGTGCCATTATGCCTGAGGGGTTGTTTGTTTTTGAGAAAATGGAACACTCCAAATCTTCTTCGCAACAGCAACGAGAGCGAATTCGACGAATACATTTTCACGAATCTTGACGAAGGGATAAAGAGAGGAGGGTGCAAATCTCGCACCCTCGTGGTGTCAAGGGTCTGTAGACGCGAAAACTGGGCATGATAAAAATAAAACTTTGTTTCTCCGGATCCCCACGAAAACACTTTGCTATTTGTGCGAATGAATCCCGCTAGACGCGCGATCCGGGAAAGACCCTCGAACTAGGATAGTTATTAAATGGGGGAGGATGAAAACATTGGGGCGAAAAGTTTCTATCACTCGTGAGAGTGCTATATATATGGATAATGGGTCGGTGCATGGGTTTCGTTTAGGCAAAAGCTCTCTGTTACGAAAGTTGTACGTTAAGTAAATAGTACGTTTGTTGGCAACCTCTGTTTTATGAAACATAGAGTGGTTAGAAGGAGAGTTGGATTGGAATTACCGACCTGGCTGCCGTTCTCTGACGGGTTGAATAACTATTTATCGTCTTTAACTCCGAGTATAACGAGATTTTCTTTATCGTCAGAGAAAAGCTCGTTGAGGGAAGAATGAGCGAAGTGCAAAGGAGCGAAGAATGAATGTGTCTCCAAAGGAGATTACAGACACACTAAAGAATTCTTTATGCAAACTCACAGCTTTCACGTTGCTAACGAAAGAGGTGCACGGTTATCGCGTTTCGCTTATACTCTGCCTTCAATACCGTCATCATTGGACTTTTTTGTTTCGTATCGAAGAGTTTTCCTTTCTCTTTCTCGCGAACGGGCTCGCTATTATGCACAATATAGAGAATGGAGAAAATGGATTGTCGAACAGCGATTAAATATTTTATCAAGCATGCTGCAAGCTTTCTTAACAACGAGAGAGGAAGTGGGAGGGATTGCGAAGCGCGGAAAAGAACGAAAACCGCTCGTCAGATTCCGCTGAATCGGCGAAAGAGGTACAAAAACGCTGTGTGAGAGTTGGGAATAATAACGTTTCTATTACCCGCGAATCCGAGTTCCCATGGAAAATATTTTTCCAGTCTCCGTCTTAAATTATTCTCACATCTTCATTCTTCCACGAATTTCGATGGTAGGGCGGGCAGAGTGAAGGATAGAATTTTTCTTAAAGAACTCATTATCGGGAAAGTTGATTTGGGTCGGAGGCCAGATCTTCCGGCTTCGGGAGTGAGAAAGAGTCCAGTGGAGACGCGTTATAAGGGCTCCACCGGGTATTAATAGTTGATTCGGATAGAAACCGATTGGGAATTTAACTGCGCAGAGTTTTCAATCGTATAGAACCCAAGGAAGCTCTCCGAGAAAGTTCGCTGACTCTCATTACAGACTCGACCGTTCTTAAAAAAGTATTATATCACTAATACGCGCAGTATATATAACTGCGTGAAGATAGGAGAGGATGGGGTAAAAGTTTTGCGAATCGAATTAAAATAAAGAGAGAAAAATATGGGGATATATAACGTTGAGAAAGAGGTACTAAGTGAGAGGAACGAGGAGAGTTTCTGGCGAGATGGCGAGATAGATGAGGGCGCTGCGTGGAATTTGACCGGGACCATTATTCGTTCCCGGTGGCTTTAATACCGAGACCAGCGTCAGAGAATTCTCTACCCTCTCTCGCTCCCTTTCTATCCCTCTCTCCTTCTCGTCGTTCGCATAGAAACTCCTGGAGCTTCTTTGACGAAACTCATATTGAAATAATCTATCGACGAACAAGAGGAAGACGGAGCAGGAGCGGAGGTAGAGAGATCGGATGAACGAAAGGTATATACATGGACGTTAATGGTTGATCGATAGGAAATCAAAGAGGAGAAGCGAATATCCGGTTTTTCAAAGTAGAAAGGAACCCGTCTTTTCGTTGTTATAATTTAACGAACCCTTTCTATCATCCCCATTTATTATATTAAACGTCTTCGTTACGGTCGAGTGATTTTGCATACCTGCTTTATATCTGCTCGTACATATTATACGCGAGCATATATAAACCCCTATTGGATACTGATGCAATACTTCGATCGTCTCTTTTTCACTCGCTCCGATAAATTCACAACACATAGGGGATCAAAGAATTATATGGGATATGGTTATGGGTGGAATCTGCTTGGTCGTCGTCTAACGATAAGAATCGATTTTCCATTTCAACTTTGGGCGAACGGTCTCTCGTAAGCCAACCACCTTTAACACCCGGCTTCCCATATTCCATTCATATCTCTTGGTCCGTGTTACATACGGAAGTAGACACCCTCGACCTTCGAGGCCATTACTTTAACCCCGCGGATAACCGTTTCTTTGAGGATTGGTCTTCGGTGAACCCTTCGTACATAGATTCGAGGTATTACGCTCGACCACGCACCGGCCGCCCGTCCTATCGCCATTTCAACCATTGCTTTTCGGAAATTTTACTATATTTCTAATGGACGAATGTTTTTTGTTTGGTTTGCTGGCTAACGCAAGTTTTGATCAATTCTTTGTATATTACTTCTTTGATGTGATTACGTTAGATATAGAAAAAAACGTGAATATTAAAATTTGCTAGGCAACAGTGTTGAGAGTTGCGTGCGAATAGCGATCGTCTTCGTTCCCTGCTCTAAGAATTATCGGGCTGGTGCGTGTCACGCATCCTCTCCGAACATTGTACACACCCTCTCTTTCTCTCTCTCTCTCTCTCTCTCTCTCTCTCTCTCTCTCTCGCTTTACGAACTCGTTGTTTCGGAAAATCCGGTCTAGTCGTCTATACTATCGTGGCATAGCGCAGTATTTTAACCATTAAATATAACGTTCTGGCGCTTCGTGTACCGGTCTGTAATAAAACACATCGCAGGTATCCATTAAGCAGAATAAAATATGACCGTACGTAATTATTAGCCGAGAGAAAGAATATCACGGAGAACTTAACTTTTATGATCAGTATATACCAGCTATACGTGAATTTATCGTCCAAGCTCTCTCTCTCTCTCACTCTATGTCATTATCTCCTTCATATATACTTCGGTCTATCTTCCGTCCCGCTTTGATTCTCTTTCGGATACGATTTTTCAAACTTTCAGAACCTCCCTCTACGCCATTAGGGCGGCAGCCCCGCGGATACGACGAAAAACACTTTCCGGAAGAATCGATCTCAGGGGCACGCGCCTGACAAATTGCCACCGCCAAAGGGGATGGTGGGAGAAGTGGATTTTAGTCGTGTCGTCTCCTGTTCGTGTAATTTTTTTGTTTCCTTGCGGTAAATACCGTTAGATTCAGCGAGAATTTTTGGAAATTTTCGAAAACGCGGATCGACGTTTACTCGCGAAAGATTTCCTCGTTACTGAAATAGCAAAAAATATATATATATATTATATGTTTACTATCATGTGACGATGTCGCTCAAGCATCCCATCGGGGCGGTCGAAAATCTTAACTCTGCGAGTGTCTCTCTGGACTAATTTATTTCTCTTTCTTTCCTCGCTTAAACGATTCCCGAAAGAAGATAGTAAACGCGCGTGCCGCTCGCCTCGTGAATGTGCCTCGCACGAGCGCTCGGTAACAAACGTCGGGGCGCGCCTTCTACCCCGTGATTTACGAGGGCGTTCAACGTGCCTCGTTGGTAATGGGCCGATATAGAGTTCTCGATTCTACGCGGGGCTAGCTCACTTTGTTACCGCGGCGCTCTTCGCGAAGAATATCCTCCCTCTCTAAAAGTCTGGAATCGGGTAGCCTCATGGAAACGCGTCGACTTCGTTCGCCAAAAGAATCGAAATTCAGTGTTCGTAAAATTTCACTGTATTCGACAAAATGTACGACAATGGCGCACGTATATTGTTAACAATTTTCAGCATATTTTAACTTGATATTTTGTCAATATGTAAAATTGGTGAATGTTCTTAGCGGTTAGAGCGGGCTCATTTTGTTTTCTCTCAACGAAAGAATGACGCAGCAATGATATACTTTAGGAAAAGTTTCCGATACTTGGACCATGAATTTTTGTATCCGGGATATGTTATAACTATAACGAATTAATAGGAGTAGCTTTTCACCTACGTCGCAGACCGCGACGATCATTCATGTTTCGCTCGAACGCGTATACATATGAGCATCCGGCCATCGTACAGTCACGGGTAATTTATCGCAATAAAATACACATGTTTCGTATATATACATATAGAGTATTGAAGGCAAAGAACTTTTTGCACGTGGTACGTCGAATTGTTGCGTGAACATTCGGCAACGGGTGTGCACGCATACTGTACGAAAGGGTTTTGCCATGTGGAGGGTTAAAACACCGAGAGTCGACGGAGAGCGCTGTAGATAACTGCGGTTGTTGAATCCACATTTCGACTATTAGAGACCGGTTCCCGTTGACCCGTCATAGATGTCCGGAACTCTCGTGAAATATGCGAGAATAGTGGGATTTATTATGACCCGAAGGATTTATTACGGTCACGAAAATTTCTCTGATGGTCCTCCCGCTGCGAACCGCCCATCTAGCAAAGGACTTTTGACACCCCCCCCCCCCCCCCTTGAAATAAAAGATATATATCGAGACATTCGATATGTATAGCTATTATATAATATCATAAAATATGTATGGTCATGTTGCAAACTCGATAAGTTACACTTAACGCGAAATGGAATGTATTTAAAAGAGTTATACAGCGTGACATTGGACGTTCGACAGTGATGTACCGCCCTTACTGAAACCTAGAGAGTCTATATATTTTTATTAACTTTCGCGATCACTCTCTGTCAACCCGGAATCATGAATTTCTCCCACGGCTGCCAGATGTATGTCTTTGCGGTTTATAAAATTGGTGAGAATGTGTGACTCAGTCTTTTGCATCATCGTTAAAAATCGTTCTTTCTTTCTTTAGAATTTCGAGTTTATCACGAGCACGGGCTCACGATACTGAATGCGTTATCCAATTGATGCCAAAAACAAATGAAACCTTGGAATACAAACAATTGGTAATAGTTAACGAAAGTAACTTTGATTTGTGAGCTCAATCTAGATCTCCTGCAATTTTTTCCCTGCTTTGTGTTTCACCCTGAGTCTTCAAAAGGCGCTAGATAGTGAGAGACTTCTCCGAAGTGTTTTATAAGGGTATATAGGGTTCGAGGCTTTTTGAGTGCGAGCTTGGATGGCCAACGCCCGCTCACTGGGTAACTCGGCACTCTCATAATACCGTAGACCCCCGTTATAAGGGAATGAAAGAAAACGTCGAGCTACCCCGAGTTAGAGCTGCGAAAAGACATGGGCGGTGATGGGATGGTGGTGCGCTTTCACTATTTTCTTTCGAGAATGAAATAAAGGTCTTCGAAGCTCACCAGACCCGGTTTCACTGCTATAACCGCCCCTCGTTCAAGGATATCCCTCGTGGCCCGCACGAAACTGTTGGGGGATTTTTTTTTACGATGACGACGAGAAGTACAACATTCTGGCGGCTAAGAATAGTGAGAAATAAGTATCGCGGAACTGGCAATGCTCCTGCACGAATAATCGACGGCGCAATCGTATCGCTATCTATAGTAAATGTCGGTATATATACGTGGGGTGCTAGAGGCGTCAGGAATTTAATTTCGACGTTTTAAAGAGACAGCCCTTTGCAACCCCTCGAAACGGGATCACGACCAAGAATGAGTGAAAGTGAGTGGATGACAGCCATTGAAAATTCTTATTCACCTCGGCGGTGACCACCGAAGCGCGCGTACATGTGCACACATTGTCACGCTCTCGAACGCGAGACCGTGTCTTTCTCGACTGATGGAAAAAACAAGTTTATTGACCCTCCTGAGGCTTGACCCTCGATTCACTTCACTCACGGCATTTTCTCTCTACGACCCCTTCGCCACTTTTCCGACTTCTTTCCATTCTTATATTCATTCCAAAGTTTTCTGTAGGAACGTATAGCTTCGGCTCTTTGCACATTCTCCGCTGTGGGCGTAAGGCTCTCGTTTAGAGCCGCGAGCTATAATAGCAGAAGCTTTTGTAGAGAAAGGGAGAGAGAAAGAGAGAGAGAGAGTCAGGAAGCTGAGAAAGAACTTTGCTGCTGCTGCTGCTGCTATTATGGTAGCTTCGAGAAAGGGCCCTAAAGACCAATTAATTAAATGGAGGTAAATTAATTCATCCGATCCATTAGCATTCGTTATCGTCAATCGGGACGTTGTACGTCCGTTCGCCTCTCTCGTCGTACAAACCCTCCCGCTCGTTAGTAGTTTAAAGATCGTACATACATATATATATATGTAACATGAGCATGTACTTACATTGCATTATATATATGTATATATACATATATATATAATGACGATTCGTTGTTGATCGAAGCGTAGTGCTTCGAATTTTCGTAACTACATAGAATGTTAGTTCATATATACTAACATGGTTTGTATGGTATATATAGATAAATGTATAGGTATGTACACGTGGATTAGGCCCGCATGTAACATGAGACGGTTGGGAACACACTCGCCGATCGCAATTCTTCTCTCAATCGGGTACATGTCGTTACGAAGGACCCGCCACGATTCAAAGTAATCGTCGACCTCAATGGACGCGCGACCGCACTCTTTCATTCCCGCACAATCAGCCCCTACATACTCTAAATCGTGTAACAGCACATAAAAACCTGCGCCGTGCTCGATTATTTGCTGCTACCGTTCGTGGGCCACATTGTTATAAACGATAATGAAGAGAGACATTGACGTCCGAGAGAAGAAAAATATAATAATTTGACAGCGGCGTAGATAAAGAAGCCCGAGAATTATATGATGAGAAAATGATTACTTCTGGCGAATACGTGTTTCATGAATTTAACAGACCAAATGTAACGAGCAGAAATTTCGGTCCTCTCGTCGAGTAACGACGGTACGTCAGAATAATGGTCAATCAATCTTATGATACTTTATAACACTCATATACAGCACTCGCGGACACTCGCGTGATCGATCGAACGGACAGAGGTAGATGAAGTCGCACAAAAAAATGTGGAGACACGTTTCTTCGGAAGTCGAGATCTTTAATGGTATCCGCGTCCAATCGATCGACCTAGTGGAGCATGGGGGTAGAGGCAGCCACACGCAGGACATAAGAGAGATCCGGTTACACGTTATAACGATTTGCGGCTCTGCATTAGCTTGAATAATGGTGTACGTGACCGCGAGCTTAATACCCGCAGTCACCGCGGCAAAGTACGTATTACACTTCTGTGCGGCATTTGCAATTTTTTTTATTGTTTTTTTTTGTTTCTTCATTTCAATTTTCACTCTTCATTTCTTATCCTCGATCATCCGAGGGGCAGAGAAAGAAACATACTTAAAAAAATCTGTTCGGTGGGACTGAATTAATTCGTGAGCCGAAGGTTCGATAAAATCTCGTAAAATAATTGGCAAACAGCACGACAGTAGTTAGAACGGGACTATCATTTTTCCGTTACGCATCCTCTGCTGTCACGTTTTCACTATCCACGGGTGTATATACGCGAATTTTCTATTTTCAAATATCTATTTTTGTTTACCGCGTGTTTTTCCACTTGGAGATTCAAACGAGCGCGCACGCTGTCCACTGTATATCGGCTCCTTTTTTTTTTCTCATTCATGGCTATCGAAGCTTCTCTGTTTGCTCGGGAAAAACACACGAGGAAATTCAACAGCCACCGTACAGCCGCTAGTATAGCGAGCGTATAGCATGTGAATGGAGCATTGGCACGTACAACTCTGTGCATGTGCAACGCTATAAAATTTGAAGGAACATACTTGTATGTGTATCAACAGTTTGGTCACACACATATATATATGGTTGATAGAGTGTGGCAAACGGCGAGCAGACGAGAGATGAACGAAGCGATTCGACGCGGACTTTTGGCCAAACGCGAGATGTGAATTTATACTCGTGTGAAATTAAATCACGCGCGAGGGAGAACTCCCACGTCGTTCCCAACCCCCTCTCTATTTCCACTCATATGCATAAAGAACCGATTGTTTCGAGTGTGCAGCTCGTGTGCTTGCAGTATCTCGTCCGCAACATTAGCGGATGGCAGCCGATCCGGTTGATTATCTTTTAATTAAATGTTTGTGTTTTATCAGCGTTTCCACCAGCGACGAAGCGCCACTTTTCTCTCTCGCTCTCTCTTTACCTCGCTGTGCCCTTCATTCAAGCGCTACCTCGCTGCCATAGTCTGTCGTTTTGTTTCAACCCCCGAAGGCTAACCCGAACATACCAGCAATACACAGCATCCACCCCCTCTGGTCGACTCTCTCTATCTCTATCAGGTCGCCGGGAAAGCGCGCGGCGAATCGTGCAGGCGTGCAAACCTATCGCGGCTGGTTGAACCTGGGATACGATGGTGTGGCCGGGGCTGTACGACGTGTCACGGCTAACTCAATTATACTCGAGCCCTCGCGGCATAGCAGAGACAGGGGTTGTGTATGCGGTGTAGCGATCGACACGTGTGTGGTTGTGTGTGCGTCTGTGTGTGTTTGTATACATGTATTTATGTGCGTTTGTCTGGATCCAGCACTCGCTCTAAATGTCGAATTTTCGTTCAATATTAAGTGACGTTATGTTCCACCTGCGTAATCCAAACTACACGGAAGAGGTGATTTTCAACAATAATGCCAGACTATTATAATATTGTTGATTACAATTTACGTTATCGGGCGGCCGGCTATATTCGGGATTTTGGTGAAATCATGCGGTCGATTAACGGCATGTCAATTTCAATATCCCTCGAATGGAGACTCCGGTTTTGTTGCTGATAATCAAAATTCCAAATCATAATAATTATATCTTCAAGCGATACACCTTCGTGACGATGGTTCTATCTATTTGTCAGTAAAACATTTCGCGTCGTCCCAAGTTCAACCGTTAACTTCACCATATTCCACACTCTCGAAGTGTACGATCGGTCCAACTTTCGGGATATCTACAAGCTCAACTGCGCGTCATTGTAGCAAGTACAGTACGTACTTATGCTGTTGAACACGAAAGCGGCGTTCGTCCGTGACTCGAGCGTTCTCCGATATTATCGAAGTTGTGTTGTCGATCGTCGAGTTCGCGGTTCGTACTCATGCCTTGTCCGTTTGTTCCACAATTCCTATGTATGAATGTATCGTTATATATACGTTCAACGACGCGGAGTCTCGTTCTATAGTAATAGACGTGTTTCCTGGCGAAAGTTGTCCAGGCGCCACATCGACATTATCCCCGTGTATGTGTCCTTCCACTCTCACGAGCCATCGAGCGCCTCTTTTCGATTTCCAGCACAGTGGTATATACTGCACACTCATGATACTCGAGAAACACTTCGTGGCGGACCATGTGGTCAAGCGACCGTGGCGAAAATTCCACGAGTGCAACATATTATATACGTATACAGTTGCAAGTGAAAAGCGCGTTGCCACTGGATATATTCTCGGAGGGGTTGAAATTCCGCGTGCCAGCGAAATTGAATTTTATTTCAAACTTTCATGGCGCGACGCTCGATATATATGTATACATAAAACAGGCAAAACAAAAAGAAACGAGGGGGGAAAAAAAGCGATAAGAAACGATCTCTCGGTGGTGGTAGCGAAAGAAGCGGAAGAGGAAGTACATCGGGGATTTCATACTCGTTGCGATCGCGGATTCTCGGGCCATTGGGTATCGGGCATGGCTGCTGAAGTAAGCACCCGGAATCGGGACGATAAATACCGAGTTTCTCTCCTATTTTTCGCTTTTACGAGGATCTAGCTCCGGCGGTGAAAGAGAATGGTCCAACGTTGGGGATGATCGCGATAGATTTTCAGAGTGGGTCGCCGCAAAAGACGACCGTGGAAAACAGAGAGAATTCTATAGCGCACGAAATACCGAACGTTACTTTCGGATAATCATAGAAAAATTGAGAGTAAGTACGGTGCCGAGTGCATTGCCCCAGGGAGCCAAGACTTCTTTCAATATTTCATTCATTCAACGCCATTCACTCGTTATACGTATAATCTGTCGACATAGTAATTTAAACATATAAAGAACTGCTGGGTGTTAAAAATTGTTCGTACTTTCTTCGGATGAAGACAATTCCTTGAATGACTCAATTCTCAAATAAAAAAATTCATTAATCTTAATCCGCTGACGTTCGGCTGACTGGCGGACGATTAATAATTGACCATAGTTCATGATTGATTACATACTACTACTATTCACACACAATTCGTCTCGGAACCTCTCAATGCATCTTCTATCGATATTATAAATCAGACATGACATTTATGAAACTACATTTATACGTATTATAAACCAGTAGACACACGCTATGAAGCGAAGATCCGGCTGATAAATTTTCCTTGATGAATTGTCTCTGGGACGAGGCGGGCGTTGATGTTAACGCGATGCAGCTTCTCTGTCGGTTAGACAAGGTGAAGATAAGCAAACGTATTTATATATGTATATGAGCGACCGTACAACGCGTGCATCAGCGATAATACACTGCAGCCCCATCGGTACTCTCTCGCGGGATCTCCGAGCGCGCACTCAAGGAGTTTCCTGTCGCGCCTCGTGTTTCGGGATAAGAACGAGCAACGCTCGGGTCGTGTAACAGAAGAGACGAAGAGCCGCGGAGGGAAACTGAAAGACGGTAACGGCGCACCCTCTTCCCCGTCGAGGATGTTCTGTGTTTGCTCCTTAGTCGGGTTATACCTTACCCGTTGTTGTTGTCGTCGACGTCGTACGGTTTTCAGCCCGATCATATACCCACCGTATAACGCGACGACGATATTCGTCACCGTTTAATGTGGGTGCTGAGCCCCTTCTCATGTTCATACGCGTATTTCACATGGCATATGCGCATACCCGAGAACATTCCCGTATACGTGAGGTTGTGTGTTCAAACCGCGTGGTTTATTCGCCTCGCGACCATTTATGGGAGCCAGCTTGTACGACGCCATAACACGAGCCATAACAATCCCGAAACTTGTTTCTCATTTGGGTTAACAATGTGTTGTAATAATTATTTATGCCGCACATTGCGCTCGGACACAGCGGTGAAGGGAGGGTGCCAAAGCAGAGGGATATCACTTTTATGCCTCTTTATACGTTATATACTCGATTCATGTCCAAGAATGCCGTTTCTCTTGTTGTCTTTCTCTCTATATCCCTCTTGTTTCGTCTGTCACTGGCATACGCATTGCGCGCTCCTCGTCCAGCGAGACAACGATGTTTGACGCAGACGGCGATGCACCCCGTGCACCCCTGCCCCCGACCCTCTTGGAGCGCGGAGACAAGCGTCATGAACGGTCTCTTGAACGATCGTTTTACGGACGAGGACACCGGAACGGAGCGGGCACTGTGTTCTGCCAACGCACTTTTCGCTGAGCGCACCAAAGTGTGCGATAAAAATCATATTTATCGTTGATGACGCAGATATATTATCAAACTATTTTCTTTCTTTACGGAACTTAATAGCAATGTGCGCGCAACGCGATTTATGCCTTGGCCATGAGGATGACTATCAAAGTGCCATATAGTCCCCAACTGCTGCTTTAAGGGGCTGGTTTACTTGAATAATTTTATAAATTGTCAGGGCGATAATGAAATCTAATGAGACATCGATCAAGGTACTTTTCTGTTTCATATTTTTATCGTAAAAAATACCGCGTGAGGTTCTATCAATAGAGGGTGTCGCCGAATCGAGATAACACTGGCTGGTCCCAATTTGAAGTCTCAATCGACACTCCACTGCACGTACAATATAGTCACGCGTAAAACTTGTCCGTGCGACGTCTCGCTATGAGAAATTCCAATATTCCGATTGTCGCTGGGGAGGGACGACAGGGAGAGGAAGGGTGAAAGAGAGAGAGAGAGAGAGAGAGAGAGAGAGAGAGAGAGAGAGAGAGAGAGAGAAAGCAAACGCTCGGTGAACCGAGTCCCGAGTGATTTCGAATTAGACGGTGTGCCATTCAAGTATGTCGTCCGGGAAGAACGGGCCCGAGAGGCGGATGTTAAATCGGAGAAATGCACGAGGGTGTTAAAGGGGTGCCCGGACGAGAGAAGGTACCGTTCTCGTCGACGGGGATCTTGGAATAGTTGCCAACTATGAAATAATGGCCCCCACCGTGGCGCGTCAGAAAATTTCTCGTTAACGGTCTCGCGTCTACCATCGAGTTTCTCCATTAACGTGGTGCTGAGAGGAGAAAGAGAGCGAGAGAGAGAGAGAGAGAGAGAGAGAGGAAAGGGAATTCCTCTTAGGATACTATATATGGATGCTGCGATGAGGGATTTTGACAGGGGCTTAGTTGACAGTGGAAGTGAGAGAAGATGAACGATTGCCCTGAATCGCTTTCAGCGTACGTACACCAGTTACCACCAACGATACAACTAAAATAAGCTTTATCACGAATTCGGCTGTATATTGTTGAGGGATTACGACAAGGCTCGAAATCTTTTTTATTTAGCTAAATTTTTCTCTTTATAAATAATGACAATCGGAAAAAGGAACTGGATAAATTCTACGAATACACCGGCACATGTTTACGTATATTTGCTTTACATTAATAATATCTATAATTGTAAAAAAAAGTTGGGAAAAGTGCCCGTCCAGTGTGATCTTTAGATCTATTTTTTTTCGATCCTTCTAAAAGCCACGAAGGTACGATGACTAGAAACTGTTCGGCAAAAGTGGAATGTGCGGCTGCACACCGGAAAGAGTTTCACGCTTGACCTTCGACCCTTACGTTTGACCTGCCTCGTTTTCTCGGGTTGTGCGCTCTTTGACGTGAGAGGTATTCTCGTTCCCTCTGTCTGTCCCGGGTGCTCCCGTACGATCTGCACAGTAGCCACAGCACTTTCTGCTTCTCCTTTCGTGACCGAGGCTCGACGTTTCTATCGAATCCGAACGACAGACAGAGAGAAAGAGAGAAAAAGAGAGAGAGAGAGAAAGAGCCAGACCGGGAGGATAAAGAGAAGTCGTCCGTCGTGACAGTAGTCCCGAAGACGACGATAAAGCGCTAGCATGACCGAGACAGCGTTTCTGTATCTCATTTGGTAAAGAGAGAGACACACGTGGGAGAGATCCACGATTACTCGTCGTGGAATAAAAGCGACTCGACCGTATGGAAGAGCTCACGGGCCCCAGAGTTGGAAAGAGAGAGAGAGAGAGAGGGAGAGAGAGAGACAACGCGAGAGTTCCCTCGATGAATTATTAAACGGGAACCCTCGCTTCTAATGAAGCTATAAAACGAGCGAGGCCTAGCAGCAGCAAAGAGAGAGAGGGAGAAAGAGAGAGTAACAGCAGTAGTAGAGCGTACAGTTTACCGACGGAAGCCTCTCGCGAGCTGTACCTACGGATGTACAGATTCACCTCGGGAAAAGAGGAAGGACGAACGAAAACCGAAAAGATATAAAAAGAAATACGAGTCGAGGGACTTGAGACAAAAAAAATTACATAAAAAGCGGGAATAAAGAAATCCGAGAACGACGAAGTTGAGCCTTGCGCCCGAGTTGAATCTCAAATCGAATTGGAGTCCTGTTTATACACGCAATGTTGCAACGCTGGGTGCTATAACTACTACGTATAGGAATGTTTCATTCCACGTATTTTCGTCATTCTCTCTCCTTTTTTTTTATCGATATATCCCGAGACAAAATCATTATACCCTGTACGTGCTTCTCTCTTTTTCTCTCCAACTCTCAGGATATCATAAAACTTTACTAGTGGCGTTTTTGGCTCGTCACCTTGGCTTCCTTTTAAATCCAAAGTTAGTTTGCCGCATCGTCAGGCGTGTGAAGTCAACGTCCGGTGGTCTCGTTATTTTTTTTCTGCCCCTCTTTGCCTACTTTTTTTTCTCTTTTGAAAGTCCGTTCATAGAGAGCGCCCTCTGAACAAACCGCAATCGCGGCAAGTGAGTCAGTTTAGCGAGAGAATCTTTTGGGGAAATTTTACGAGCCGACGCGCGTAACACGTGGTCTGTCTGTATCGCATATACGCTGTATCGCATATACGCTCTACCGCGAAGCAATATTGTACATCCCTGTTGTATATGTTTTACGGTCTTATATGACTCCGTTTATTATTGAGGATGCATAACGCACCCGTGCTCGGTACTGTGGACTTAATAATAATTCATCAAGCGAAAATGGTGAACAGAGGTGATCGTGTAACCGCGTCATGATCTACTTCAGCATCATACACTTTGTATGGTTTATATGTGAGTATATATGCAGCGGAAAATTTAACCACTGAGGTCTTGCGGCATTTCGCGCCAATTAACGATTCGGTAAACTCGAAGAATCGTATTTCCAAATTTTTTTAGTAAATAATAGGGTAAATATGGAGCAAAGGGGACCCACTTCCGATTGCCTTGCCTTTAATATATGTTGTCTAGGGACCCTTTCTGAACAACTTTTTCCTCTGACACAATTGGGGGTCGTTATTTATTAAAAAGTTATTAACAAATAAAGTTAATAATTCATATAGCTATTTTTCTTATAGCAGCCAGTCCCAATCATCTTGTCCTTCACATGTGTTGTTAAGAATACCCCCCTGAGTAACATACCAAAAGTTTTATCCGTCTTCATTGTTTGTTAAAAAGTTATTAACAAAAGAAAATTCATAAATCGAATATGAAATACTTGCATGGTGGCCAGTACACGTATGACCGGGGGGGCTGCGGCCCCCCTTCCGCCACCGCATACCAGCCCAAAACAACCCCAGTAACCTAAAGAAACAAACAGACAAACCCGAAACCCAAACGAACAAATCCAAAACAAACCCAAACCAAAAACCCAAACCCAATAAACAAACAAATCCAAAACAAACCCAAACCAAAAAACCCAAACCCAATGAACAAACAAATCCAAAACAAACATTGAAAGATTGTGAAGAGATATGCGTACAAAAATCCCAGGATATGGGATACGCGATTATCATTTTACGCATTACCTCGCAGAGTTATCTTTAAAAAAAAATACGATTTCGACCAGCGTATCGACAGTTTCTTCGACATTATGAGTACCATGTGTCCGCTTCATAATATAAATAATGAATAAAACAAATAATTGTTTGTTTATATGTTTGTTTGTGTTGTTTTTGGGTTGTTTTTGGGCGGTTTTTGTGTTCTTTTTGGGTTATTTTTGGTTTGTCTTTGGGCTGGTGAGTGGAGAATTGCAGGGGGACGCAGCCCCCCCTCTCATGCGTGTGCTTCTCACCATACACCAAGTAGTTCATGTTTGATTTATGAAACTTTTTTGTCAATAACTTTTTAACAAACAATGAGCGATGGATGAAACTTTTTATATGCTACTCAGGGGTGTATTCGTAGCAACAAATGTGAAGGACAAGATGATTAGGACTGGCTAGTATAAGGAAAATAGCTATATGAATTATTATCTTTAATTGTTGATAACTTTTTAATAAATAACGACCTCCAATTGTGTCAGAGGAAAAAGTTGTTCAGGAAGGGTCCCTACACAACATATATTAAAGGCAATCAATCGGAAGTGGGTCCCCTTTGCTCCATATTTACCAATAATAGCCCCGATAACATAGGACAAACTTTACTATAGCGCGTGGTCTTAGCATTGCAAAACAATGATGCAGTGGTGTATTATCAAATGGGTAATGGGGGTATGTAAAATTAATAATTATTTCGGATTTTTCGGCGTACACGTTTAGAAATTAATGGCAGAGAAAGCATAATAATGAGGGACAATTCTGATGTTTTTCATTAATTATTATCGTAAAAAATGTTGAAAAATATTATTGCAGTCCTTTAATTAAGACCTTTCAAATGATATCCCACTTGGCAGGATAGAAAAAACGTTTTCTTTTTTGAGATTGGACTTTTTTTTCTAATCTAATCTAATTCCATGTCCGTGTCCAATGTTTAATTGATATTAGCGTTAACCAATCAATTCGCATGCAATAATTGTTGCTCCCACGAAACCGTCGTCGTCACTAATTCTTGTTGGTTAGACGAATGCATGATAATCTCACAATTTATTGGTATGCATTATCACACACTCCGCACTGTGCATTACGGAATAACATAGTTTCGCTCTCTCGTTCTGTACGAAGAGCACAAAACGCAAATGCACTTCTCTCTGTCGACCAGCACACGCGCGCGTCGAAGCGAATATTGCGGAGGCGTTGGAACGGTAAATTCAAGTAATTTGATTCGGTCAAGTTAACGAACCGTGTCGCGCTCGGGCGAATTCACTCGCGCGCGCGCCCTAGTAACATTCGTATAGTTCAACTTGGCCAAACAAAGGACCATTAAGTATGCTAATGCTCGCGAGATCTCTGTCCCTTATACCCCGCACTACATGTTATCGTGTGTAGCACAGGTATCTTCTATGTACGTCAAGAGAGCGAGAGCGAGAGATCAGGATAAAGTGCGTCGAAGAACGTCGATCTTCATTAGACATTTATACATATATCCCGTATAGGTATGCATTTCAAACAAAAGCAGTGTCTCTACTTATAGTCCCGATAACGACTAACAACTTAATTTTCTCTACATTTTCGCGAATTCTCATCCCAATAGAGATTACTAAAACCACCCTGTCGGTCCTAAGCTCTTGCGAAAATGAAATATCCACTCTGTTTGCACCGTAATGTCATTAACCCGACAATTATTCTGTCGATCTCATTGGTTTAATTTTGACTTTTGAGTGCACTGCTCCGAAGAGCCTCAATACATCCAGGGTTGAATATGCAAATAGGATGTGTTTATGCAGAAACCGAGCTCGACGGCGGGGTGGGAGGGGTTGTGGTCCTCTTTTCGCGTCATCCGAAAATATCTTCATGACGAACTTTTGTCCCAGAAGACGAACTGCAACGATGAGGCCAAAGTGATATATAAGACACGACGTATTTCCGTGTTCGCAAGAGACATCGCACAATAAACGAAATTTTTACTTAGAATAATTTGTCAGATCCAAGAAAGCAAAACCTTATACAGATTTATTTAGTACATTCGTTCCTCAACGCAAAGGCAGATGCTTGTATATAGTCTCGATGTCATTTTTGTAATCTCGCTCGATTTAACTTAAATGTCGGACGAACGTAGCTTCGGAATAAAAGCCCGCGTTCCTCACGTTCCGTTCGGCCATCGGCAACGGCAACTTTACATATACACGCCATCAAACCATTGCTCCGAAAAGTCATCGTAGGTATCGGTGAACACACATGAAAGGATATACGAAATGTAACCCAGTACTTTCTCGTCGACGGACGCACCAGTCCCCGACCCACACATGTTAGATATTTATCTTGCCCACGGCCGTGAAATTCCTTTGAAGAAACGCACACGAAATTAGTTTAAATTTATCCCATTTAGACGGCTCTCTCGCCATTTTTTTTCTTTTCTCTTCCATTTCTCTGTCGTTCTTTTCGTCACGTATACGCGTCAACCGAGAAAAATGCACCGACGACAAACTGCTCTCGTCTCTCAAAGCCATGACGCGCGTGTGTGAGTGGCGTGTACTTTTATCTCCGGATTTTTTAAATTCACGACAGTTTCACTGCATCGATCAACGTACATCATCTCCGTTCTCGCGCAAACCTTTTATTTACATCTCAACAAAAATCTCACAGACACTGCATTCAGGTTTCACATCGAGACACCAGGAGGCGCAGAGCCAGCGGATTAATAATTCGATTTTCATTGTACGCTTCGGAACTCTGTGGGGGACTCTTTCTCTCTCGTCCAATCGTTACGTATTCCCTGTTCTCAGTTCCACTGGGACACGAGGCCACAGCTATGTGAATTCAATTGACGCGACTTTTCTGGATGTCTAGAAGGGTGGATGGGTCGTTATCGATTACAAATCGTCACAACATTAAATATATCTTCTACGATAGATAGAGATGGAGTCGAAAAGCTTCGAGAACCCTATGATGGCGATTCTACGCTGTTCCCTCTATTGGCTCCTGCAATACCGCGAAACGAGACCCCAACACATCCCCGGTGGAACAAGATGTTAATTTTTCAGCGTTACCCTCCAAAAGGGCCCGTGGGGAGGAGTAGGCACATGCATCCATTATATAACATGTATATATATATATATACATTGGAATAATACAGGATATAGTGCGTTGGAGTATATACTATGTGTAGTATACGAGCGTATAGACTCGGGCACCGAGGGTATTTCAATTGTTCGCCATTAACCGTGGAATAATTCATCGCTACTTCCTGCTACCGACACGACGAGAAATTATCGTTCCACTGTGTGGAACGGAGGCGTCTGATGGTCCACGTGCTGTACGTCCACTATAGTCCAGAGATATACTGTATTGTGTATAGTAAGTGTGCGATATATAATATACGAATGAATTACGACTTCTGGCGTCTAGCCTAGAGCGAACAGGACCTTCGTCCCGGACGAGAATAACGCGCGACAGAGCGCAGTTACACAGACACCCCCCCTCCATTGCTGGCACTCGCGATTCGTCTCGGCTTTCAAGAGCATCGCGCCAAAATACTATCGTACGCGCGCTCGTGTCTTCGATATATCGTTAATAATCGTCTTACACTTCGCTGACACGACTGTCGAGATTCGCAGTCGGATCATCCCCTTCAGATTCGTCCATTCGATTTTCCAGCCCTTCTTATTTCTTTTTTTTTTCTTTCGAATCTCTCGCCACGCTTACACCCCTCTCTCAAACCCCTGAGACTTTTGTCTCTTCGCTCTGGTCCCTCATCCATTTCTGACTCATCCGTCATTCCCGCTGGCGCATTTGTACACAATCATCCATCCGGGTATAGCTGAAATCGACTCTGACTCTTGCACGCTCTGTAGCTCCTAGTGTGTCTCTAGCCGCAAGCTCCATTGCATGCTGTATGTGTCGTGTTTCCGGTATGCCTTCGAGGTTCGATCTCGTAGCTTCGTGGTTTTACCGGATACAGAGTTCTTGTATTATTGCCAGAGAAGCACACATACTCCGTTCGCTCGCACTTCTATACGGTAGATCGACACCGACCCCATCGGGGTCTCGATAGTGAGCGTTCCATGAATCAGGAAATCACGCGTCTACGGGAGACACGTACGTCTCATTCGTCTATCGCAGCCACCACGATTCGTATTACCGGGATGATTTCTCAATGTATATATATATATATATATATATATATATATATATATATATATATATGTCTGTAACGAGAAAATCGAGAGTATTTCGAACGGGCGTTTGTTGATGAGAATAGGAACAACGACGATTTGGGTAGAGGTGTACTTTATAGTTCGGGCACTCGTTATATAGGCTCGTTTATGTTGCAGAGTATGAATTCGACAAATTTTAGCTCTCTCGGTATTGGTGTAATTAATTTCCAAATACCCCGCAGGAATGATAGAATTTTTATAGCTCCTCTTCGTATATCCTCTCTGTCCATATATCTCTTGGCGCTGGGACATTTACGAGGCTCACAGATCACACGCTTGCTGCGTCCAAGAAACCTTATTCCCCAATGGTCTATTGCGTAGATGTATACTCTGCATTACGTATATATATATATGTGATCGAGATTTTATGGCAAGGTCCTTTATAGTCAATAGTCCTACGATAATCACAGTGCGGATCATTAAACAGATTTAACGCAGCTCCAAAGGGGACTGGCAATTAACGTGTGTGTGTACGCTCGTTTACGACGCTCCTCTTGACATTAAGCTCTGAGTATCATATTTCCACAGTGAAATAAAAAAAAAAATAAACGAAGAGCACGACCAATTGGCAATCAAGATCACAAAAACCTGACGATGACAGAATCGTCAACCTTGAACGAAGCTCGGAGAAATATTGCAAGACGGGTATAATGGTTGTAGGAAAAGAGTATCAGCCAGAGTTGAGCGATAAATTTTCGTGCGCGACTTTCCTCGCGAAATTACGAGATGAGAGTGCTGCGGCGCGCGCGCTCGCTCGCGCGTGCATAACAATATATACATACATGGACACGGGGCAACAGAAGTGAGCGCCGGGGGTGGCTCGAGGCGCTCACTCTCGCGGTGGGCTGCGAGAGGCGCATAACTTCTAGCACGTTGATTATAATTGTGATTTATGCTTCTTCCTCCAGCGAACGAAGCGGACTTTCTCACTTCGTGGCTTTTCTCTCTCGAGCAGCTTTGCTCTTCGTTTACTCCTCCCGCTGTCTCGTTCCGACTTGTAATAATATATACGTGTATATAGTATGGACATGTACAATACAGCGAGCACCCTCGACAACGACGACGACGACGACCGAAGAAGGGTCCCAGCCGGGACTTCGGTAACGTCGTCGCGATGATAGAACACGCATTAGGCCGTTATTGCTGAATGTCCTATTGCCAAAGTTTTTGGGTGAATCGGCCTCGCTCGTCGAGGGGTTATTTCGAGGGATATAGCTAAACGAGTGGTACTATACTATATAGCCGCGATGGCAGTTTGCGTTCGCGCGATTTCCGATCCTACGCAGTTTCCCAAACTCCCTCGGAACACTGAAAAATATACATGAAATCATATATACATTACTCGAGCCCCTGTCTCCTCGATTCTCCCTTCATTTCTCTCGGCGACTATAAGCGTCGCGCCAGAACTCATCGTCCCTCCTTTTCCTCCAAGCATGAAAAATCTCGTCGTCTCTCCTTCATAATGTCGCGGGAATCCCGAGACGCTCCAACATCGACTTCGCGACTCGTAAAATCTGTCATCCGCACGACAAAAACTAGAAAGCCAACGTTGAGAGAAATAAGCGTGAATAAAAAGAGATTTGCTATACTTTAAATCCTTTTCGAAAAAGAAGCACACGTATATTAGAGTCTATACGGGTTATGTTCGCGATCGTGACGCAGTACGATCGAGTCTGCTGAGATTGCTGTAGTTTTTTTTTTGTACGAAAAAACGAACTTCATCCGGAGTAGCTTCATTGAGTCATATTCGCTTTTTTTAAACATCGCAAACCCTAGATTTAAAAATACTGATTGATGCAGATGTCCAGCTTCGGGAGTTGCTAATGATGGAATTGTCTTTTTTCAGAAAGTCGTACATGAAGGAGACAGCTACAAGATGCACCGAGAACAGCAATGAGTCAGCATGGGTAAGCTTTCGAAGCACAAAATATTCATCTCTCGAACAAATGAATTTATCAAACTGTTTTCGAAGTTATAAATGCAAATAATGAATATACCCAGGGACTTATTTCGAGATATCTAATCAATTTCCCATGCTGCTATCGCATCCTCGTCTTCTTAGCCGATACATATACCGCCGCACATCGTCAGATAGCTAATTTATTAAAACGATTCGATAGTGACTATAACAACGTGTCAAATGCTGAGTCGCGCGTGACGTCGTGTTATTCTTGGGATTATTCAATCGTGATTTTCGTCACACGGTGCACATCACCCCGTTCACGTGTGTGGCAGCGATCTCTCGATATTTCTGTCTCACTCGTTCTTCCGGAGTGTATGAGATAAATGTGTCACACACACAGAGACGCTGACGAGAACGCTTTTCCCCAGGCGACCCCTCGGCCCCGTGTGTCAAACCTTGATGTCCCTTCATGGTTTCGCATCGCAAACGAGATTGTAGAGCTAGACGAGAGAGCGCGCACGGTATACGCCGTCATGATCGCGCGGTATACGGGACGAGTGGTCGTGGAGGATGCTGCGAGAGAGAAAGTGGGAGAGTATGGGTTCAGGGTTTGGGTTGAATGTGAGGGTGAGTCGCGTTATCCCCGTCACAGACTACCCCTGTCTGTCACTCTTGCAATTTCAGCCCCTCTTCGCACTGAAAGCCGGTCATGCCGATGCTGTGCGAACCAGCACGAAGCAAAGCCCGGAAGAAGTTGCCGGAGCATTTGTACACACATAGCTCTCTCGGTCGGTGGGCTTTTGCCTCGATTCCTCACGGTTTCTTTCCTTTCTTTTCTTGTATCCGTTGCTTATACAGGGTGAGCTGTACAATTGCTACTCCCTCGTGACAATTGTTCACGGTCTCTGTAGGAAATGACGTTCGATACAGTGATAAAAATTATTGGGGTTACTTGCCGCACTTGTCACATTTTAATTTTTGTCTCTTTATTCCAGAACGATGAATCGGTTTTCCCTTTGGTTCAGACTCTCAAATACGCCACCCTTAGCTGTTATAAAACGTAAAAAAAAAATTGCCAATCTATTTGGTCGATCGACTTATTTATCGCCTAGCATGTAACGCTGATACTTTCAGCCCATCAACTAACTCCGCGTCCGGACTATATGACACATTATCTTTATCGGCATTAAAGCCCACTTCAGTTACACGGGATCCTGTAACTCAGCGATATGATTCCCAGTTCCAAATTGATGTTATCGTACTTTTTGTTTTCCAATTCTGCTTTAGACGAGCTGCGCTATCGTGGGGGCGGGAGGGGGGCAAATATGATTAGGTTTTTTTTTCGTTTCAGTGCGACCCTGTATATATATTTCTATTTTTATCTTTGTCCTTTTTTTTTAGAAGAGAGAACGACTGTGGATATCACGGCTCGTAAGATACGTCAGGGATGAACATCAGGCGTGCGGGAGTTTTTTTTTTCTTCTCTCGCTCACTGGATTCTCTGTCTCGTTACACTGAGAAGAGACAGACCAGAGCGTGCGCGCGTCCTGAGATCGGCGGGGAATGAATCGCTGCTAGGAGCCGATAATCTCGAGGAAGAGGGGTCTTAGCGTGGGCTATATCAGTTTTCTCGGGGATTTGTCGTTGCTAACGGTTTTTATGCTCCATCGCTAGTTGTATATACGTGAAACTGAAGAAAACCCCATACTCTCGTGTATCTGTAGGACGCGAGATAGTACTTTGTGGAACAGGGGGGAAAAAAACGCGCGTTTGGCTAACACGCCCGGAAGTCAGCCTCCACGAAATCTCGAGTACTCGACAAATTATTTGTGATGTCTTTCGAAACTACGGGAATAATTTATTGTAGACTTAACGAATGGAGGAACTGGATATGGATAAATCTATCATTTGGTACATTCGCTCCGAAACTGCCTCTATTTTTTATATTGTTGTGGAGTTTGTGAACATTGAGTTGACGGTAACGAGAAAATAGCTCAAGTTTTTATTGGGCGAGCAAAAAGATAGGGCGGCGGGCGCAGATTTAGATAAAAATACGCATGGGTTCGAGAGGGTGGTTACCCACCTAGGATACATTACATTATATACTATCGATAATATAAATAGACGAATGACTACCCCGAAATAATACCGAATGAGAATTACCGATTGTCCGATAATAATACCTATCCCTTTATCTCACGAGCGCATAAGACTCGGATCTACCCTCAAAGCCTTTTTTTCTCCAACGGGCAATTCCACTCCCGGACGAAGGTACACCACACCATCCCTTCCCACACACTGTCTCGTCGCTGACTATTCTCTCTCTCTCTCTCTCTCTCTCTCTCTCTCTCTCTCTCTCTCTCTCTCTCTCTCTCTGTGTCTCGTCGTACAAAATAAATCCTCCGTCTGTCTAGCGTTACGATGGAGATGGTTTTTTTCCTATATACCCCCGATCTTTTTTTACTATCCTACGCACACTATGTCCGCTCACCGGATTACCATAATTTGCATTGTAAAAGTATTCGTTGCCAATTGCAAGAGCGCCGGTACAGCGAACGTGCATTTTCATCCCCCTGTCGCGAATATCCCAGCAAGGCTTGGTCTCCCTCAGCACCGGGTATACTCATTATACGCGCACGTTGTTTTTTTTTTCATTTCAAGCGCTCCTTTTTTTTTCTACTCTTTTACCCTTCAAGAAGTTATATGGGAGTTACATACATTACCAATTCGGAGGAAATTTGAATCGAACAACAAAAACGCGAACGAAATGAAATTTATTCGTTTCGTTGCTCGTGATCGATGGAAATATAGAGGCGAATAAATTTTCCACCCTCGACGACCTTCGAACCACTTTCGATCATCCACCGTATTTTTTTTTATATCTCTCTCATCGTTTGTCTACACATCACCCCTTTTGTCCTCTTCATAAATATATGTGTGTTATGAGTAAATTTTATATTTTACGTGCATACATACACGCGATGAGTGAAGCAGCTGTCAGGCCATACAGCACGCGAATTCTCGTCAAGTTCCAAGCGAATTGAGAGAGATAGAGAGATTTTACGAGCTGCCTGAAAATTCATCGAGTTCGGGCTCCGAAAATTTGATGGGCTGAAGGGTACTCGAGCGCCGTATAAATCCAGCACAAGTTGATAGTCTCGGGATGGTGCGGTAGTGGACAGGTGTGCTATGACTGACCGGATGGACAAACTAAATGGAATGGTTTAGTTTGAGGGTGGCGGGGGCGGGATGAACGACGGAATAATACGGGTATAGAGATAGGGACGAGAAAATGTGGTATAGAATGACGTGCATACACATAGAACCAGTGCACGCGGATAATAGTGAAATGGAGATAACGTTACAGTACGTGGATATACGATAGTTATATTGCACGTATATAACATAGTGTAGGATACGGATATACCGTTGCTATATAACTACGATCTGCAGACTCCGAGTGGGTACAACCATGCCTCGATGTGGCGCATAATGAGCCGGTGTCCGGCAGCCAGAACGAGTTAATTAATCCTCCGGAGACGAGGCACGTAGTCGCTCCGCGAAGCTCGATAATTACGCGTGCAAGTGCACTCGTGCACCGACGGACCTCTCTCTTTCTCCCTCATTCTGTTCCCGCCAGCCTCTCGTCGCTATTTGTATACACGCAGACCCACCACCGTCTCGAATCCGCACCTCAACTCGCCTCTGCACACAATATTAACCCGGCTGCCGACTGGATGCATCCGTCCGGTAGCATCACTTTCAAACTTTTTACCGGTACACGGAACCTCATTGTGTGGTCTGATGAAAAATAGCCAATAAAAAAATATCACCTGGTACCCGTATATTTAGGAAGCATGAATAGACAAGTCATCGCGAAATACTTGTGTGTATGTGTGTTTTTGTGTGTACACACGTTCAGTCCACCATAATGATGAATTACTCAACTATACGACATAATGTGTTTATTTTCGTTTACAACGAGCACGAGTCGGGGACGAAACCAGCACTTTGCTGGTTTCGTCGTTACTTTATCTTTACCTCTCTTTTGTCAATGTTTTACTTGACGAAGAGATACCTATGGACAGCCGGGCCTCGAAAATGCCTTCGCGCATTGTGCGATCGGGCCTTGTGCGTGCTCGTACTAATTATCCCTAAAACGGAAATGTATATACATATATAAGGCTCTCGATCCTTAGGTGGCGCAGATCCCTCTTTGCCCCTCCCATCGCTGGTTGCAATTGCTGCTATAGTGCGCTGCTATATACGCGGTCGTTCAGGCTTACGCACATTAGCGACATGTGTGCCGCGAGTGCGTGCGACGTGATTGATTCGAGCGGCGTGCACGTCGAGTGTGGAGACGCTCCGTGGCCACACACACTATACAGCTTTGTAACTCGATTCACCAGCGTCGGAGGCTGCGGCAATCTCGTGCTCGTTTACTATATAAACGCGTGCGGACAACGCAAAGTACGCCGCGCGCGAGAGCCACTTTTCTTGCCGCGAATCGAAACGATACGAGCGAACCGTCTGGTATTCGTCAAAGCACCACATATTGTAGATATGCATGAATCTATTAGCAAACAAAAGGTTGTGACGAATATGACTGTACGTGTCAAGTCCTGTTGATTACGCCCTTTTGCTTACTGGACAGTTTATACATCGCTCAAGAGCCAACGTGGTATAGATGCTTTAATGCACCGTTGAGCAATAAACGAACGCAAAAAAGATCCATTACATAGAAATGTGTCGTGGCAATGATGTGGGAAAACGTTTTTACATACTTTTTTAAAAATGATCAACCGATAGAATTTATATGCGCTATTAGGATTGTATTGCTACGTCGTATATTCCAGGCAGCGGTTAAATCAACGTCGTTTGACGAAAATTACGTATTGAATGTTGCCCTCCTGTGTTCGAACAACTGTTGGCTTTTGGCCCCAGTGCACATATAGTATATAATGTTATTCGGTCCGTACGTGCGAGAAATACGTGACTACGATCGAATCATCCTATATCCGTTGTCATATCAGCTCCAAACTTTGAGAACCCCCAATACAATTGAGGTGGAGCCCTCTGTCTTCGCTATATGGCACTTTAATGATCCGAGGCAGGTTGGCGATATGGGGATTCTCGCAGGAGATAAAAGTCAAGGGCGGAATGCAGCTATCTATTGTGCCGGTCTGTTATCGACCATCGGCAAGCAAAGCTTCTCCTATGAGAACTAGATACTACATCATTTCGAACGAACAGTATGTGACTGACAGCTATTTTACTTCACGACGATGGACATCGATTATCATAAACTGATAAACGAACCTTTCTGAAAGTACTAATGCCGGTAACTGGTACCACATTAAAAATTCAACAAACCTCCATTCAAAATTCAACAAAATCCAAATTGGACCATTAATCTTTATGAAAATTATAGTTAATTAAAGGAGGGTAATTGGCTGACCTTACCGGTGAGGTGGTGTACGAATTGATGAAGTCCGAAGGTACTGTGGAAGTCTTTAAAAACTTGTCCATGTCGCCGCAAGATGGCAATTATGGTTAAAGGAATACTACGATAATTGATTAATTTTTTTTATCTTCATAGATTTCAACAACCACAATGTAGTTAATTGCATTGTGATTATTGTAATCACAATGCATCACAAGTCATAAGTGTTCCATAAGTGTATTTCCCTTTACTTGATAGCAAACCGACTGACGGTTAGTGCACTGCTAGGTCGTGTTACGCCAACTCCTGTGTCGGTAAAGCGAATGGTAATAGGCATAGGGGGATTCTGTAATCGGGCCTCTTCTATCGACAAACGGTAACGAATATTTTCCGACTGATAATAGTGTCATCAGCGATCGGTCCAGCAATCATTTCTGCGAGGTGTAGCGCCGGTAATAAGAGCTGATAATAATAATAGCGGTCGATAATAAAAACTGTTATCAATGCCATTTGTAGAGAAGGCAGAGATTTCGAGGTAAGGCTAACTATTTACCGCACCTCTAATGGGTTAACGAGGTCTCATAATTTGCTTCTTCTCGAAAGCTCTGCATTGTCTAAATAACATTGAATCTCGGACGTTTGTGTCAATGGAAAAATAGAGCAGAATGCTTCTCTAATGTACGCAATTGTACGACGAAATTTCAGATAATTCCCTTCGAATCAACAGTTTTCTAGAGCGATAAGAGACATTGACTGGGTACCTAATTATTCGTGAAGATAAGTGCCCGTTAGAACGAGAAACTTTTGCACTGGCGCGTAGGAGCACGGGGAGATCGGAGAATTCGATGGTTTTCAACGATATAGCAAACTCGAGGACCAGGGCGTCGAGCGTTATTCAGAGATTTTATATTCGATTATGCAAATTAATGTGATACGCATAAAAATGGGGGGGGGGGGGGCGCCCTTATGCGGCACTTCGCGGTACAGTCGTTCAGTGATTTTTATGCCTCTTCGAAAACAAAAGTCTGTGTATTCGGCGCCGATCGTTCACTCGCTCTGGGTCGCCTCTCTTTCTCTCTGCCATAACCCGTAACTTAATTCTCTTTTTTTGCTCACCAATAGATGCTTCGAGTAACGAACGTACGAATTTTTTCGTAAATTTCGATACGAATCTCTGTTTACCAATAATTATTAACATAACAATTTTATTAATAAAGGAATTTTTCCCTTTATTAATAAAATTGTTATACTACGGAAAAAATAAAGAATATATTTTGTTATCGGGATGTTTTTTTTTTCTTCGTTCTCGCTGACATTAAATGGTGTATTCGTACAACGGATAACAGTAAAAATAGGGGGGGGGGGGGGACTAGCGTGGTCGGATTTAACGGAGGGTTGCGCTTTTAACGAAATCTCGTTGATGCCATGCAAATGACTCGGTAACAGCTTCCCCACCACCCGCCCGTTCACTCGGTCGTCGGATGTGGTCCCGACGCTACACTCTCTCTCTCCCTCTCTCTGTCTCCTGTTCTCTGTAACAACATTGACGCTGGTTTAACTCGAAGCCCCATACATATTTTAACACCGCCACAAACCGTAAGAAAATTGCCTGTTATCCATAAGCGGTTGCACAAACCCCGTTTAAATTGCGCAGTTTAAAGTTACACCCCCGGCCCGCTAAAATCACTTTCAACAAAAGAACGAAAATGCAACAACCGCGAAATGTTATAGATTTAAATAATACACGATGTTTGGCCGCTGTACGTCGTGTAGCGCAAAGTTCACGTGGCGTTATTTCCGTGCGCGAGTAATAAAAGAAAAATGTGAATGATTAACGGAACGGAATGTGAACGGTAGCGAGGTAGTGACCACCGTACAGTAATTTATATATCGCGTGCAGTTATTCATTTATGCTTATTCGCTTTGATAAACCGTGGATCTTGAATTATTGCGGAATTTTTGTGAAATCTTTTAATTTTTCATCTTTCCCGTATTACCATACTTATCGGTGACGCTAACGCGCAATATAAATTTCGTCCGGGCGATGAGTCATGAACCCGGACGCTCGTAAAGAAAATCATTCGGCTATTACTCACATTTCTTGCAATTTACTGAATTACGAAAGAGACATTTATTTTTACGTTTTTATGGTTTTTTTTTTCCTCCAAAATGTTTCCATTCTCAAATTGATTATATGGTAGCGATGAAATGAATTCATGAAATCGTAGAATTAATATATATTTTTTTTATCGTAGCAATAATTGGATGCTCAAAGAAAGCCAAAAATAGTACCGAGTGCTTTTAGTATTTCGTCGGAAGTTGGAAGGGAGTTGCATCTCGGCGCGGGGGCGAGGCATATTTGTTGCATAAATCAAAACGGTGGGTGGGTCTCGCGCCGCCGGCAAGGAGTTTATATGCTAATATAAGGTGGAGCACACTGTATATGTAACGCCATCTTGACCGCGATAGCGTCTTCTTGCAGCTATACACACACACACACATACCCGCGCATACAACATTCTGAGCACAGTACACGGAAGCTTGGCCGGAAATATTCAACGGTCTTCCCAGAGATAGCCAATATGCCTCCGACATATAATATCGTGCTATCTTGGGCCCAAAGCAGGCCATTCTTTCTCCCACAGCGAACCTCCGCACCATTATACATGTGAAATTCGAAATTTGTCTCGAAACTTATTGCGTAGGTCTTGAAATAGAGACGGATAGTGAGAATATACTTATTGCAATGTGGAATATTCATGACGCCAAGATGAACGATACTTTACTCGTAAAATCGTCCAACGCGACTCACAGATTTGGATTTTTCATAAAGGATGATTAAACATTCAATACGCGATACGAACGAATAGTCATGTTATAAAATAATACAAAGTAAGTTAAAAGTAGGTTTCTTGAAAACTTTTTTGTTGCCGCGTCTGTTGATAAATTTATAGTTATTTCATAATTTATGATAATGATTATTCGAAATCGTATCATATGTAATGTCTATATTTTTAAAAAAATTAAATAAATCGGAGAATTATTGTTGATCGGTGTACGAAGTATTGGCTTCGTGCAGTGTAAAAAAAAATCTCTCGTTACCGGGAGAACGTTCTGAGTAAGAGCGGTTTATCCGAGGCGCAGATCTGCGCTTCCAAGGATAATTCTACGCGGAGAGAAGCGACAGAGCACCCAACCCAGATTCATCGGGAAACGCGAGAGAACCTCGCGCAGTCAACGTCGTGTACCTCGCGTTGTGCCATTATACCTCGTAATCGGCGTTACGTTTAATTAAAGTTGTAACACTCGAGGAGGATGATTGCTCGAAGGGGTTGGTCTTGTTATGCGCGTAGCGTACGGAGAGAAAGAGATAGGAAGAGAGGGTGAGGAGAGAGAGAAAGATGTGTTCTCTACGGTGTGCTTGTTCGAGGTATCACGAAAGTCGTGTCGTAAAGGACCCGATTGCCTTCGGTGAGCCGTTCAACGAGACTTCGTGTCTTTCGTAATACCGGCATCTTCGCGGAGCGTGTTACAGCTACCATTTTCCTTATCGCGCGTAGGCGAACGTGTCATCTGCTTCAGGGGCGTTTTGGACCTCTTATATATACGCCAGGCGTTTCTATAGCCCGTGTACCGTCTTTTTCTTCTTCTTCTTCTTCTTCTTCTTCTTCTTCTTCTTCTTCTTCTTCTTCTTCTTATTCTGCCATCGCGTCTTTAATCCCTCCACGTCATTTTACCGTCTTCACCCTTTATGCTCGTAGAAAGCACGATTTTAAATTTTTTTCTCTCCCTCGAAATATATGTATATTGACTATATATATATATATAATATAAATTCAAGTGTTTTTATCTAAAACTGACGACTGACCCGGGCTCCGAAGAATAGTAATTATTTTCCTAAAAAAAAATGGCAAACGATCAGCGATTGATTACTATTTATCACGTGGATGACATTTTTGTTGTTGTTGTTTTTTCCGCTGCATCGCACACGAGAAACGAAGTGGAGATTGCTCTCCTCTTCACTTTTCGCTCTGGCCACGACGAATCGCGATTTCCATTTTTCATCATGGTTCGAGCCGGGTGTAATAGCGATGGGAGGGTGAAAATACGGTAGCCCCAGGCGGATAGACAAGCGGCTGTGGCTGCGGCGTGTACATGATTTTGTATCCTTGTCTGTGTTGCTCTTTCTATAGTATAAAACCGCTCGTGACATTATCTCCGATATTCACAAAACGGATTCTATCGTCGAGCTTCCGTCGCTCTATCCCCTCCTCGCTCTGTATAACCATTGCCGTGCCCCACCCTCACTGCGCCCTTGTGGTAATGAGGTGGTTTCAATTCCGGCCTCGGGGCACACGCCCGCTCTCGTTCAACCCGCGTATACGTTTGAACATTGCTATCGTCATGTAAAATACTCGGACTAACCCTCGCGTTAAAAAGGTAGGACGATGTCGAGTTTTTTCGTTTTTTGGAGAAAAAGGTCGATCGCTTGGAACAAGTGTTCCGTACTCAATCTCTCGATGTGTCATCATTATTTCTCGTCCGTTTATGGTAAAGGCAAACACGTCTCTTAATTATACCTTTATAAAAACCTTAAATACATGTACTTGACGATGCAAACTAATTTTTACCACAAAAAATACTAACGTCAATAAGTTTCTATTCAAACCACGCGCCCAAAATGGAATTTTTTGCGCTTGATTTTAATGAAAACATATTAACGAATAACTTTGGCTTTCGGCAAATAGAAATTGTGTGAATGTGAAAGAAGAGGGGTCATAATTAGCGTTAATAGGCGCTTTCGCAATGCGACTAAGCTTCGGTACAATAACACTCACAATTATTACTGTACAATCGATTTTTGCAACGCATTTTAACACATTCTTGTATTGAAGTAACGAGCAAATGGAAAATTTGACCTACGCGTCCTCTATTACACAAATCAATTTCAAATATAAATAACCACGGAAAATCACTCGCAGAAGAGAATAACATTATTATTTCATGACTTACCTTCGAATACCTATACATGCGCTAACCTCTCTGTATATCCCTACTAAAACTCAGAGTGGATATATCGCGAGAGAAGCTCGTTTTGCTTTATAGCTACGCCGTTTTCATCTCCGAGACGTTGAATATAAGAAAGCGCGCAATGACAAGATTTCGAGTATCTACGACGACGACACTCGTGCATAATAAGAATGACAACAAGTAGAATGGAAAATATAGGGCTGGAGTTTGGTTATATTACACTATACGTATATCATGGAACTTGAAAATAACAGTGCGAATATCGCCCGTTCCCTTTTACGTTCCTCGCGTGTGTGTGTGTGTGTGCTTTCCGTCTTACAAGACGAAGAAGCGAGAGCGCGAATCGTATCTTTCGAAATCGCGATTTGACTTTTCTCTGGTAAGAGTAACGCACCCGGCGAGAAGTCGAAAGTCGCAAAAATAAATCGCGAAGGCGCCGCGGCTGCTCGTAATTTAAACTGGCGCAGTTTCGGTAACTAGTTCCCGAGATCGGTAGAAAGCGAGGCTGCTCGATTCGCCGTTTCGACGTCGCGTTTCTACGATGACGCGAGTGTTCGCATAGTGCCGGGGACGGGATCGTAACCGCCCGGGCAAGTTGTAAAGCCATTCGCAGTAAAGCCACGAATGAGTTTATTGCGGTTATTGAGAAACGACACGGAATAGTATGGCACCGGTCGACGGTGTTATGTAGTTAAACATATATAGATATAGTTATACTTTCGCCCGTAAATATACCGGAGCATGTGAATTTCGTGGTTGTATAATAGTGCCAAGCAGAAGTGTATTGGACACAGAGTTAATCACCAACCCCGCTCGTTTGCGGTACACTCGCTTTATCCCAAAGCCACCAGCCAATATGGAACTTATCCTATGTCGCAATTTCTCAATGACCTTTTCGTTAACGACGATATCATTCTTGATTATATATGTCGCGTAGTTTAACGGTATACAAAAAAAGTCACACCCTTTTCAACGATCTAAGCGCTTCTTGAGGAACAAATTTTATTGGCTCGCCACTTTGTAACTATCGTAAAAGAATACATCACAAACTCTACTTCTTCAAATTTACGCAAAACATTATGTTCAAAAAGTTACATGAGTTCCGCTGAGAATTCTGAAATATTTATTATTATCGTTTCAGGGCTTTGAGAACAATTTAATTGTTAATTTTCCAAATTATATGTTCGTACAAAATCTACCGCAAACTTTTGTCGATAACTCGGTCTTCAATATTTTTTTATAGTTTATACATTTTTCTACAGTTTGTCACTGCGTCAGTGTCACATAATTTGAAAACGTTGACAAATTTTCTTTCACCAATACAAATTTCTCATTTTAGTGAATTGATTTTAATTCCTTTTACTTCGTGATAATATTCAGTGTTCAGGAGTATTATTAAAGCAACTCACTAGTCAGTTTTATTGAAAATCAAGAAGAAGAAAAAATGTTTCTACAATTAATCACATACTGTATAGAGTAATAAAGCTGATTTATACTTTATCGAACGAATTTTCGTTGATCCATAAACAACTCTCGTCGACTATAGACAGCCCAAGTTTCCTACTACAATTGAGCTTGTGTGTGTGTGTGTGTGTGTGTGCAATGCCGCGACGGAGGGGTTGAGCGGGAGGCTCTACGTCCGTCGGCACCGTGGAGAATAGAGGAGACGAAGAGAACACGGGACACCATCCGTCATTTTGGTGCCTCTCGCAAAATGCTTTCCCACTCTCGCCTCGTGGTTCTCATATATCGATATCACCTCTTGCACTTTGCGATCGGCTTAATCGACTTGAGAGTTCGACGATATTATACGTTTGAGCACCTCCCATGCCACCCGATGGACGAGAGATTTTAACCCATACCCCGAGGAAACTGTGCGTCACGGGAGGGTAAACATAACGGGGAAACCAAACACCGTACCCTCGGACCTTCCCTTATCGACTGAAATACCGAGGACGACTTTACGCGCACTTACGAGGCACTTTAACAAAATTGAAATTTACCACTGGTTGTAACTTTTTTTTTTAATTCCCACTCATTCCTCCTGCAGGCAGAAATTCCTATAGGAATTCTAACGAATTTGGCATCTTCGAGTATGGTAAAACAAAATTTGTTATCGATTACGAAACCATTTTTTTCGTAATATTTCTTTAACGATTGTGGAATTTAGAATATCGATAAAATAGAGAGAAGACGAGTGGCTGCTTTCTTGAAATTCGTGAGATTTAGGTGGAATTGAAGCCATGTATTCCAGCTGCGCAATCGAGAGATCTCTCGTTCGACTTTGTGACAGTACGATAGATAGTTCTTGTCGAATCTTCGAAGTAATTGAAAATAAAAGTTTTCAAAAGTTGCTACTGGGTAGGATCGTTACCGCCATATATATATATAAAACACTGTCCGAGAAAATTGCCGGATGATTCATGGATTGCCACTCCGAGATACTCGTCGAGTTTTCGATCTTCTCTCTCGTGATCGCGGAACGGGAACGTCCCGTTATTATCTTCTCGTCGCCGAAATCCCTCTCTCGGGCGCGTTCGTATTAATTGAAACTCCGTTATCACGGAGCTTCTGGACGATTGCATTATCGGCGTTACTCTTGCCGCTAGTGGGTTCTTGATTATCGAAAAGCCAGCAAGAACTTTACGACGATTCTGGGAGATTGGGCTCGTGATTTTTTTTTCCCTCCCTTCCCCCTCCCCTCGTTCTTTTCGTCTCCCGTTCATCGTCTATGCACACCGATAAGCAGATCGGAAGAGTATAGAAACGACGTTTTCCACGGTTTCCCGAATTAATTATTGAGCTAACGAAGGATTTCGAAAGATAATTTACATCTCCTGTAGGGCCATCGACGAGAGATATAGTTGCAAAATTGTTCCCGATATGAATGGTTAATTGGTCATCATATAAGTTCCGGAATATTCGAAGAAAAAAAATTAAAGCACAAAAATATCGCGCTGAATCTCGAAAAAAATATAAAACCACGAATAACGTTTTTTTCGTCAACTTATCATGATCACGACGATCAGAATTTTTTTTTTGCTATTGGGGGTTCGGGAATTGATGGAAACTCATCGTGGAATATGATGGAAGAATTTTATCGTAAAACTTGACGATCACCGTACGTGGGATATGCAAGTTCTTTCTCCATCTCTCTCTCTCACTCTATCCGTCTCACTTTATTCTTTCATCGTACAAGAAGCGATAAACAAACAAAAACTTTTTCACCCGTAATTTCACCATCGAATCTCGCTTGTCCCGCTAGAGTGGCTTCCATATTTTTAGCCTCCGCGATAGCGAATAGTTTTGCGAAGGAGGAAAAAGGAGGGATGACGAGAAATATGAAGGGAGAGTGAGAAGGCGGCGAGGGTGAGAAAACAAAGAGGATGAGAAGAGTGAGTACGAGAAGGCATCGGAGCGACGAGCACCACCAAATACGTTTTTACGCGGAGAAAGGGTATACATAGCGTTTCGTAGAGCGTGAGCGTTGGATCCATAAGTATTTTCTCAGATTGAAAAGCTTTCGCTGTGAAATATGGGTCAGAGATACGAACGAGCGTGCAACCCTTCCTGGCTTTAATGGAATTAGTATTTAATAGTTGCGGAGGGACAGATCGTGCGAAAGGGCGCCCTCTAAAAACTAAGTGGATTTTGCTCTCTAGCGCCGTCGACTTCAGGATTTTTTTTCGGCAATACTACAGAACGCTTTGCTCGCATGAGCTTTTGATGAAATGAAATCTGCGATATTCGTTAGAAATATATGAAAGAAATGGTGATAACAAAACGTTAGTTTCAATATAGAATGTAGAAGTAATGAAACTATACCAAACGTTGTGGTGGGTGGTAAAATTTTCATTCGAATAATATAACGACAGGATTATTCACGCTCGATCATCACGAATCATGCGTTCGGACATATCGGTGACGGGGACAGCCGTGTGTATCGAATTGACCATAGGATAAAACTTCGGCAAGATCACGTGTGTATCGATGGTTTAAGATGAAGAAGGACGTATTTAGTGCGTACAGGCAATCGAGACTGGACGCCCTTATGGCGTTGCAGGGCGCAATATCATATTCCTGTGTGCGGTACATGTATAATGTCTATAATAGTTTGTGTGGTACTAACGTGTATGAAAAACGATGACGGAAGAATAGATTTCGAAGTTCATCCGACTATATCCACTTCACGGATTTTTCGCATTGTCTACTCTGTCTCTCGTTCATAGCACATCTCCTCAATGGTGCCTGTTCTCCCTCCTACCGATACCGAGACAACGGTTCGGCTCGCCCTATTGGCTCCGACACGGACGTCTCAATTAAACGTATACGAGGCAAGTGGGGTTGATAGAGCGGTCGGTCATAAATATGAATTATCCGTGGTAAACGCTCCCTCGAGAGAAAAGAACGCGCGGTGTATGCCGGAAGGGTAGGCGGTCGAGGCCACACGCACATCAGTGAGAGCGGTGAATAACCGTCTCGTATTATAACACATACATGTATGTACGGTTCTGATGCGATACGAAAACCTCTTTGCTCCAAGATCCCGATGAAGAAAATTGGTTCTACTATCGAGAACCTTATTTTCTCTAGTTATAAACGATATTGTGTATCGGTAAGAAGAAAATAAGATCGTTAGAACGTAGGGGGTGGTATTTTTGTATTGTTGCACAAATCAGGACGATGCGTAGATACGATATTATAAGGAATCATCCCTTTTTTTGGCATACTATAATTATTTTACACGTGGATCATTAATATATTGCATGAAGCAGTATGACTTGTGAGTAGGAATTCTCCAATCGCCTTAATAGAAAAGTGATGTTCCCATTGGCGAAACGAAAAGCTTCGACCGCGCGTTTCCACCGATACTCCAACGATGTATACTTATTATATTACACGGTGGAGCGACCACGCGAAGGGTGTTTATGAAGTATGGCGATGTGTTTCAGCAGATTGGCACCGATAGCGAGCAGAGTCACAGGGGGGTCGAGCTCGCTCTTCTAAGGCCCGATTGCAATAACTCCGGGATTGGATCGGTCTTGGATTAAAGGAATCTATCATTTTTTGACGAGATACATTACTCTTGCACGAATATATATTTTTATACAGAAAGCTTGCGACAAACGATGATTCGACACAAACTAATAAAGATATCCGCTGTACGGTATCAAGTCAGGATATTTTTCCGCAAATCACGAAAGTGATTGTTACATTTCTGCACCGATTAACCAACGTTTATTTTCCATAATTCATTTTAACCAATTATTGATTATTCACGAATATAAATTATTGATGACAATCGCTGTTTCAGATTTTAAGTCTATCGCTTACAATGAAAATGATTTGAGCTACAGAACAAAATCGATATATCTTCCAATCCCTTCAATATAAAATTTGGTGCCACAACCAAATTCACAGTTCACCGAACATAATGTTGAAAGAAATTAAATCAATCTTACCTATTTGATAACAATTGGCTATAATTATTTGCTCATTCCATAAACACACGTTACACGGTCATGAAAATTCCCTAGAAAAGGGTTTTTAATAACTACGGTGTTCGTTGAACTAACATGTTATTCCTTGGTTATTTTACGCTAGAAATTTTCTAATTGTCAAGTTTCTGTTGCTCGAGCAGTTACTGCTAGTACAATGCGTTTTTGTACGAGCCATAAACGTAGAAACGGAACAGAGGGCGGTCAGAGGCTCACTTGTATGTATTATATGCACGATTTTACTAGCAGTTATACACGCGTTTCGTGTACCACGCTTCTGTGGTACCCATGTTACTCGGAATACGTAGAATCTCTTGTCGCCAGCGTAGCCACTTGTTCCCGTTCTATGGTTCGTGGTACCCGCCGCCACATCGTCGACTTCCTTCCTGCGGGACTCTCAGAGCTCTTGCAGGATACGTAGAAACCCTCTCCCGTCTCACTACGGATCACGCACTCCGACATTTTGCCGGTATACCGCACGTATATCGACCGCGAACAAACAAAAGGCCGTAACCCACACGATTTAACACATAAATTTATATGGGTAGCGTCCCTTTGTTGGCTAGCCAATCGATATGTATGTATATATGTGCGATGTGTATGCACGAGCTTTCTGCTCGGGCGCGGAATAGAAACAGCACGGCGATTCAGAGGAGTGTGACTACGCGAGTCCCAGGAAGCGTGTGCTTTGCTAACGATGACAAACTACCCGCTCTAAGACGCCATATTTATGCTAATCTACCACCCCCCTACCCTTCTCTATCTCTCGCTCTCACTCTCATCCTTCCTTCCGAGCGACATTCGAGAACGAGTCTGCCTGAACACGAGCGCTCTCCCAAACCTCTGCCGTCTTGCTACCGTGCATAGATTCGACTGCCGGTAAACAAAAGGGCGCAACCCCGCATAACTTTCTCTCGAATCGCGTGGTTTATGCCCTTTTCTTTCCTAACTAGTCAATATATATATATATATATATTATATATATATAGGTTATACAATTTCCACAGAATTTCTCGCTCTCTCATATACTCGATTACAGCATGGAAAATTTCGTCGAGGTCGACGCGATTGTACCCACTGGTGGCTTTTGCTGAAAGGGCATATTATCTTTTCATGGTTCAACATATTTGGAACATTTTTTTTTTTTTTTTTACGCCAACGGATTGATTTTTGTTATTGAAATGAAATCTCGGACCGATAATTCGTTAATTTTTCATGATCGCGGTTGAGGATTCGTGACCTTACTAGTCATTTTTATCGGCAGGATTTTTCCTAACATGAATTCTTTGGAAAAAGATGTATATATATATGTGAAGTAAAGCGTTACGTAGATTGTACATGTGAGTTAAATTTTCCTACACACAACGACAAAACACAAAAACTATATTCTCGTGTTTTGTTGTTTCGCTCTCATCGTCTCATCCTACGCGTTCTCACAGTCGTTTGTTCAGGCTTTTCGCTTTCTTCGGCGCTCTTCTGCCCTCTCTCTCTCTCTCTCTCTCTTTCTCACCGAGAATATGGATCGACCCTGACAATATTGCACGTCGCGGAAGACGATCCCCAACCCTCTTCTTCGTCCCCTCCCGGCATATACGTGTCTAGAGAGACCAGAGACTTGATATACGCGGCCGCATTTCATATATTCCATTGTTTCCAAGTTTTCGGATCCATTTGTAAGATTAAATTTGTAATGCGTGGCTCTCTCTCTATTGTACACTATGCTCTGCGAGCCCCCCGACCTCTCTACTCTGCCACCGACTTGGAGCTGTGGTTGCGGGATCCCCTTGTCTCGCAGCGAGTCGACGCATATGGCGGACCGGTCAATTTCCTCGCGGGAAAGCTCGCTCTCTCGCCCGACCAACACCGTCCGTTTCCACTATGTTGTCGTTGCTGAGGAATAGAAAGAGGAAATAACTCGCTCGTCCATTTTTTTTTTCTGCATCAAAAGTTCCAATCAGGCACTCTCGCGAAAACTCAAAACTATTGAAATGTTATTTGAAATAATGGAATGACCGTGAATTTTCTTGAATTTTCTTCGACCACCAGACAGAGTCCATCGATCATCAGATATTTTGATGCAGTAGATTTTCGTTCTGACCAGCTCTCGATGAAAATTATCTATATTATCGATTTACATCGAAATTTTCATATAAATTTCGTCACGGTAGCAGCCGTGACGTACACACCAGTGTAACGCGTGAGCAGAGTGAGAGGAATACACCGCCGCGAGGAGTATTATATACTCTGGTGGCGAAATGGCTTCCGGTCGAGCGGTCGGACATTGTCGATAACGGGCACGTCGTCCACACGGGGCGAGAGGGAAGCGAATCCGATATCGCGCGTTCGCCGAAACCACCCACTCTCACGTACCCCCACAGCGTGTCATCCTGCCTCTTCGCTCCCCCCCCCCGTATTCATAACCATTGTCCCTTGCATTGTTCGCCGAAAGTTTTCCCGTAACCCGGGCCTCCACCGTGCCCGATTACCATATGAATTAAAGTAATGTGAATTACGAGAAACGCGAGAGAACGCCTCACCCTCCCCAACTACTCGCGAGCCGCTCTAGCGTCGTAGGTCTCGTCGTCGGAAATCTCAAGAGTTCGGGTCGACCGAGAGAGGGCGATAAAGAGAGAGGGAGCTAAGTACAAGTGAGAAGGGCTTTCGGACTTTGTGGTATTAGCGTTTAATACCTGCACGTGAAAACGAATGAGAGTATATGAGTGTACCACATAGGTGTACGATTAGATGCTATTATGGATACCATGTGTATATGGTGGCTAGATTTATTCCAAAGGAAAACTACCCCGTAGGTATAAATATATAAGGGGTACGAATTTATTCACAACGCAGTGACATTTCAGTTACTGTACACTTTTGTTTAGTATCTCGAATGAATGTGGGATGCATTCTTAAAAATACATGAATCAAATGCCAAAGACAACGCTTGCATAGTTTAATTTTCAGGCCCGATGGCAGATGCGTTCGGTCAAATTAATTATTTCATCCGAAAAAGTCAAAAGAACGATTATTAATTTTATTCCACGCTCAAGGGTGACCTTCCATAATTCCATAATTCAAGTATTTGAGGAAAAAAAACGTGGAGGAAAGGAAGAAAAATATATCAATACCCTTCGAAATTTGCGACCAAGTTTATCAGCGTTTGAAAAGCGAATTTTGATCAGGGAATTGAAGGATAAAAAAAAATCAATGCTGTTATGGAAAATTTGCCGAATTAAACGGTAGTGGTTTTGCCAGGCTCTTATTCACAGGGGTGTTTTTAGATATATATCTGTTATACGCAGCAGAGGGTTGACGGGAATGGGGGATGATTGAATCACCGCATAAGGTGATATCATCCTCACCGATCTATACGACACACACACACACACACCTCACGTTCCATTAGAGGGAGAGACGCGCGTCTCGGTGGTTTAAAACACTGATGAACGACCAGTCGAAATTTCTATTTTCTCTCTTGTCTCATCTCCCTCCCGATGCCCCGATGAGGACGATTTTATAAGCGAGAGCAGAGATCTCCCATACAGCCCGAGTTACGGGGACTCCTGCTGCGCCGAGGATCCCGAATGTAGCCTCCCCCCTTGAATTTTGGTGCGACGTGGCTATCGGTTTGACGGGGAACGCGAACGCTCGTAGCACGCGACTAATGCTGCTCTGCTTTCACGACACCGCGCCGCCACCACCACCATCGCCGCGGAACAATCTCGATCGCAATAAATTCACATTAAACTATCTGACCGAAGCCAGCAGTAGCAGCAGTGGAGAATCCGAGCGGTTCTTCATATCATCCTACGAGTCGGCTTTGCGGGAGCAACAGTAATACGCGAAAGAATTCGTCGTTGTCGTGCGATTTAATTTTATTTCTGATCCGGCAGCTTTTAGAGATATAGAAAATCCCACTCGCTAAGCCAAAGTTTCCCCACTCGTACGATGCCCTTAGTCGCTATGAGATTAAAAAAAGGAGCTTAGTCCCCATGAAATTGAAAAAATTGTTACGAGGAACTATTCGGTAATTAATTTATTTTATAATGATTGAGAGAAGTCTTCGGAGAATTGCTGAAAGTAAGATAGAATGCATTTCTATTTTACTTTCGTTGAAGCACAATTTTTCCGTACAGTTCATTCATTGATCTTTCATTCACACTCCTTTTTCAAGGATTACTTACAGAGTCGAATTTCAAAAAATAGTTTGAACGAATGTTGGAAGTAAATTTTTCTTTGCTAAGGCAACGAACTGGACATATAAAGGTTGATAGGTTTTACAAAAAAAAAAATGTTATTCCGCAAAAACTAGAGAAAGGGAAGTAGAAGGCTCGTGCGCAAAATGCCCGAGTAACGGAGGCATCATTAATTTCGTAAAGTTATCGAATAAAAGTCATGAATAATTGTTGATGAATTTATACCGGGGTTTAAGCATCGCTGATTATTAGACTGTACACATCTTCGGATTAAAGGATGAACAGAGCGGGTTGAGTTAATGCATAGAATGTGCGTGGGGGGTGGTGACCGAACGACGAATGAGCGTGTTTACGGAGAAATTGCGAGAGATGCGCGGGGTTATACTTCACATGCGTTTACATAGATACAATGGCGAGCGGCTGTGGGAATAGGCCGTGTCGCATTAATTTCTAGTAATTATCAGAGGTGTAACTCACCCGGGGAGGGTCCTGGGTCGCGTCCGGGGTCGGCCACTCCGTGTTAACGCCGTTGTTATGCCCCATTATATTATGTCCCACGTAGATCGTTATATGTATATCCTACAAACATGTGTATATATTGCTCCCGCGGTGAAAATCCTCGAGGTTGAAATATAACCGCGCACTCGTGCGGAACACTTTAACCAGCAAAAAGATTCGCCGGTGTTGCTCCTCGTGAATTAATTTTGTTCCGAGAACTTCATCCATTATAAGCTAAATAAGAATCAAGTGTTTGTATGCATAATTCTCGATATAGGTCCCATTAATTGTGATGAAATAACAAAACGATTCTCATTTCGTAACTTATTGACCGGCACACCACACGGGATAAACGGGAAATATTAGTGAAAGAAAGTTTGAATCGAGCAAAACAGAAGGATCCGGGGTCACAGAGGATCGAGGGAAAGAGAAACCGAGGTCGTCATCGGGCATAACGAATCGCAGTGAAAATTGATAAAATATCATTTAATCCCCAACCAAACCCTCAATCTCGTAGCCGGTCTCGCGCGAACCGACGACCGAGATAGCATTACTAATTTATTTAAATGGAATTATCTCTCTTTGAAGCTACCGATAGCAATGTAAATTATTAAAGGCTCTTGGTGTGGCTCTCTCGCCTCGAATCAAGGGGGTAATGGCACGAGCAAGATAAAGGTATTTTATTGCTTCGCGTTTGAACATATTCAAGTAGCCTGCCGGTCGAAGCAGTTACGATAATTTATGTAAATTATATAATAGATATACACGAATTTCGCATATTGTGATCGGAAAAGAGATAAGAAATAAAAAAAACGTCACAGAAAACTTTACCTGGCCATCTTAAGGTTGCAAGGTTGGCCAGGTTAAGGTCTGGCATAACCATTGCCAGAAAGCGTGTCCTTGTTCATGTTAAACACACGTAATGACAAAGAAAAGTGAAAAGATGTTTAAAGTAAATACATTATACAGATAATTTCTATTTTTATGGTAAAAAAAGAAAGAGATCCCAAAGAGAGCAGACTTTCGAGAAGAAAATGTCGACTGTGTGGAATGATAAAAACGAGTGAAATGTCCGATCTTCTCCTCTCGTTCGCGATAAATTCACAGCTGGGCAGGTACTGGAGGAATATGAGCGGACGTTCGTCGGATGTCGGAAGAGACGGGGGAAAAAAAAAATCATGACGAGTAAAAGAGACAAAAGGTGCGCGGTCCAAGAGAGCCGAGAACTTTTGAGAGGAGAAAAAAACCGCGTTGATGTAAAATAAAAATGGCTAAAAGGTAAAAAAAAACACAAAAGTTCGTGTAGAAGAGAAAGCTCGCGCGCAGTGCGTCGCAACTGCTGTGGAAGGACACCGGTGTTGTTCGTAACGCGTGTGTGGGTGTATGGGGAGGCAGCCCGGGACCAGTTCCCGCGAAAATTGCCACGAACACCAACTCGGTCACGGACAAACACCCGTGTATGTGCGAGTGCGCGGTCTGCCTCGCAATAATTTCGCGAACGAAATGTCAACCGCGAAGCACCCATTGTCGGGTGTTGCGAAGCGACGAAATATCACCCAGTAAATCAAGGTGGTCAGCCGGTGGTAGGAGAGAGAAAGAGAGAGTCCGCTCGCCTTCCGTCCACTCGAGCGATGCAGCGTCCGCACACTTCCGTTTTTAATCACTGAACTGTCGCGCCCAAATACGGGACATATACGGCGTGCTTGTACAGCACGAAATGTGTACAGAGCGTATATACGAAACTTGGTGCACACACACGGGATATAGCTACGAAAGCTTTTGTGACGATAGTTCGTTCGCGGTTCGATATGAAATGTTTTCTCTTAAGTTAGTAGTCTGGTAACTTAAGCCGATTTTCATGTCTTTTTTGGAGGGCGTTTTTTTGTAGGAAAATAAAAATGAATCGTTTTGGATATTTAGGATGTTTTTGTTTACATATTAAAGATACAAAAAAAAATTTGTTCGAAAAAATTTAATAGTATATTATTATTATTATTATTATTGATCGAAGTTGGCACCTCGAGAAAAAAAAGCGCGTGGGTTGCCCCGGTGATTTTGGCTCTTGATGTTATCTGAAATAAAAATTCTTGATAATTCTTAATCTATAGACATGTCATTCTGGTCGGAACTACTGAGGTTAAATTTCATGGATAAATAACAAAATGGCGGACTTTGGAAAAAAAAGTTTTTTTCCATTCCGACCAGAATGACATGTCTATAGATTAAGAATTATGAAGAATTTTTTATTTCAGATAACATCAAGAGCCAAAACCACCGGGGCCACCCACGCGCTTTTTTTTCGAGGTGCCAACTTCGATCAATAATAATAATAATAATAAACTATTAAATTTTTTCAAAAAATTTGTTTTCTGTATCTTTAATATGTAAATACGATTCGTTTTTATTTTCCTACAAAAAAACGCCCTCCAAAAAAGACATGAAAATCGGCTTAAGTTACCAGACTACTACCTTAATGAAATATGGAATTCGAACAACGCGATAACATTGTTTTCATACTACAGATTTAAAAACAATTTAGATTGTTCTTTCTTTTTGTATTTCACGGGCCGTATTTAATCCAGGCATATGAACAGGCACGCGTTGTTGCATATGTTATATATATGTATATATATATATGTATTCGAAGCCGCTGGGAACCAGAGACTAAGCAGTGACTTTGGCGTTTCGCTTTGATCCGGAAAAATTGCTCCACTACACTTATCAAATAATAGGACCATGTACGTATGTATAGGTATAGAATGGTTAGCATCACGTTCAGTTTACGGGGTGAAAATCTGGCACAGGGATTATCGTGAGACCGGTAGAAGCTGCGTGTTCGCAGTCGAGTTACATAATCGGTCTGAAAGCCCGTGGCGAATCGCGGAATATCGGGGTGATCCCGGTATACGATGCTCTGTGTGGCAGTCAGTTAATACGTTTGCTCCGTGTCGATTCCCGAGAGTTTGTGATCCTGTTCTTGTTTTATCGCTACGTATGTAATTTAATTTATTTAATATTATTTTATTGTGACATTTTTTTAAATCACCTTTTCTGACTTATCCGAAAAGTTCACCCAGATAAATAAGTAATTTTCAATCGCATTCATTAGGCAGTACTTTATTTGCTAAAAATTAAATTTAACCTACTCAAATATGAACGCTTATTTGAATGAAACTTATTTTATTTTCGTTGCATACATTTCAGCTTAAGTTCCCGTCCAAAGACCCCAAAAATATCTCAATTTGAGGAATTTTTTTTTCAATACAGAATAAATTATTCTGCGAAAATTTTGTTGTGGGTTTTATTTGTATATAAAAGAAGTATTGTAATGAGTTTTTGCACAATAAAATAATAAAAAATGGCGGCTCCAGCTTCCGCCAAAGAAGCCGCTCCCGGCGCGAAGTGATGTGCGCGGTACCTTCTACAGCCTCACCAAGTGGTCTGAATACCAAAAACCAAAAAGATTCTTGAAATAGATGAAATTTGTGGGGCCCGATCGGTTTCCGATTTTTTAAAAAGCCCTTTAAAACTAAATGGCGGCCGTTAAAAAAAACTCATTTTTTCATCCTTTTTTTGGGCTTTAACGTTAAAAAAGAAATATTTACAATCATTTTTTCGAACAAAAACACTCCGTCAGGGCCCCCCAAATTTAATTAGCTTTAATTTGAGCGGTGAAACTTTGAAATCGGTGCATTCCTTGAACCTGTAGAGCGTACCGCGCGTCGAAAAACTTTGTTTCGAAAAAAACGCGTTTAAAGTTTTATGCATATATTGAAATATCCTTTCTCCCACGTATTCTCGACAACATAGCGATGAAAACTAAGCAAAAAAAAATTTTTCGATTTTTTCATCGATTTGGATGGGAACCTTCCCTGAATAGACTTGTTTTCCAATAAATATCTCAGTGTCGAGGCTCGTGCCTTTTTGAGTCATAAAGTTCATACTCATAGAAACACAATCATTTTTAAGTTATTTAATTACTATATTATTTTTATGGAATAATTCAAGCCATCGAGTAAGAAAGAAACAAAAACGATACAAATGTCTGTTTCATTACGCTATAAGAACATTAGATATGTAAATGAAAATGCAGAAGCTAATCGCTGATAGAATAATCACACGAGAGCTCGTGCAACCCCCGAATAAATAAATAATAGAAAAACAGTTTCCTCAGGACGATACGTTCACCGATTGTAGAACCTTCAGTAGATCGTAGTGTAGAGAAAGAGCGGTGCATCTTATGCGCTGAAGTTTATAGGCATTTTGTATGTGTGCACCTCGTATTTCTTTGCCTTATTCTCCTTCTTCTTTTTCTCGAGTGTATGTATGAACGATTGAGAGAAACATCGTCGTGACTTAATGTCTCGGAACGGACGCCATATTAGCATGTCCGCGTCCAATCGTCGTCCACGTGGCAGCGAGTATGCCGTGGCGAATCCGCTCGGGCCTATGACATTGTCATTATTTCAGTGACAGAACAAGCATGCGCGCGATTCACCACGGCACGGGCACGGACGTTATATCGCTAACAAGGGTGGGAAGAAGCGAGACTCCTAGCACGAAGGGTGGTAAAGGAGACGAGAAACCGCGATGAGGTACTATATGCGAGGAACTATAGGTGGGGTGTACTCTCGTACGTATAGAGAGCTCTGGCTGTCGTAGCTTCGGGAAAGCGTGAGGGACGCGGGGGTGCTCGAAACTCGAAGCGAATACAAGGGAAAAAATACTACTACAGAAGCAACTGGCTCGGGGTGCGATGCTCGATGTTATTTATCTTTATGGGCCTCGGCCAGAGGGTAAGTACACTTACTCGTGGGTGAAGGGAGAGCCCCGAGCCGATAGAAAGGCGGCGGGGGTTAGAGAAGGCAAACTTAAGCCCTCGAGGGTGGTAAGAGATTGTTTGTCGTATTGGCTGCGGTTCTTCAAGGATTAGGCAATATCCGTTTAGTGAAATCCTTTCCCGAAGACTCTCAACAGTTTTCAACGGCCCACTCGTATCGTTACTCTTCCGTGTAAGACGACCTTTCTCATTATGAACCAAGAGGATTCTGTTCGCTATGTACACTTGAAAGTTATGTACTTTGGGCTTGACTATATCGTTCGTTATCTTTTCGTACATAAGCTCCGCGGTCCGGTGTGTGTTTATCGATGCTATAGATGTTCGAGAAGGTATTAATTCCAAAACGACCGGAAAGAAAGGAAACCAATGATACTCGTTCGGTAATCACTTGTCATATTTTTCTATCGATTGCTCCTGGCTGTTGGTAGGTTCTTTTTTCTCCTCCTTCGTGACCCTCGAGAAAGCGAACAATTCGCCTCCCAAAATCTGGCAAGGGATATATATATATCTATATGTATAAAGAAGCAGCGAAAAATTAATATCTGTTGCCGCGTATGTGCGTCCGGCTTCCGGTGATTTAGAGACTCACAATCGGATTTCGAAAGACCGAAGAGGTTCAATTTGACCACCGGACACTGATTTACCACTGTAATAAGGGCAACCGATAAATAAAATTGGTCATTTGTTAAAAAAGTCTTTTTTCTTTTTACTTTTTTCGGATATTCTTTTATTCGTTAACAACGATTTTTCGATACATACAGGTGCTTATTTACAGTGTGATATTTACATCGAAGTGATACATTTTTTTCTGTACCTTTAATAATATGCCACGCGTGGCAAATAAAATAATTATCTGAAAATTGAAACAAAACTTCGATATATACTCTTATACTATTCATATCTAAATTTATAATACTGTATTCGATTGAAATACTTTACATGATCGGGTATCCACGTCTGAATCTCCAACCCTTTTAAACAGCTCACAATTCGATGTCGTACTCGTGTCGTGGTTATATATAGTATTTAATTTTCTCTCGAGAATGAAAGAATCTTTCACAGAGAAGATGTATGAGAAAGTATTTCAAAATATCGCGCATTCATACAGACGCAATAACTCACTTAGTCTTTCACCCAATTCAAATATTTACATAATTTTCTTTCGCACGTTACTTATCGCTGTACATAATGCGGCGAGCCTTCAATTATATCACGCAATCGTAATATAGTATTATATTCTTAACGACAAGTATTTGCATGTGATTCGTTTCCTCGTGAACCCCGCCCCGTGTCGTAGTATCTTTTCATCCAAGACTATCATTGTCTCGTGTCGGAAATCAGAGTTACATTTCGAAGCTGGATATTCAATGGGACAGAGAAAATTCGATAAATTACGTTATTCAGGGTCAATTCTTAACGTTTTCAACTAATCGCGTCGATTAACCCAATGTTGAGTCTGGTGAGGTTACACGAGGATCCTCTGGCCGAGGATGCGAGAGAAGCGAGAAATGTGGGGACGGTTTCAGGTCGCGGTGTATTTAAAACGGCGAGCAGCGAACGCGCGGGTGTCGCCGAGCGAGCACCGATTCGTCGTTTCAAGTTAAATGGAGTGTGAATGGCAGATAACAAACCGGCACTGTTTCCGATTACGACATTCATTGTTTCCTACCATTATGCGCAGAGAGTTTATGTGTGACGCGCCGCGGTACATGGTTTACGATCTATTTATTGCCCAGTCCCGAATCAACGGGCTTTACACTGACGCGCCCCGCCCTTGTGTACATAACGCGTGCCCGTTTGCGGATCCAGCCGCTTGTTCACCCTATTTTAATCGCACCCCAAAAACCAATGATTTAAACGCCTAAAATCATTCCCGCAATCACGGAATACAAAAATCACGCGTATACATTGTCAGTTCGACAGTTCGATCGTAAGATCCGCGCATACTTGGTCGGATAAAGTAAAACGTTAAGTCGAGATGCACTTTCTCCAAACGGGGGAAAAGATTCACGATTTTTTTTTTGCCTACCTAATATTGACTAGACAGGGAATCTGCCTCGGCAGGTCGTAACCTTACATCATTAATCGTACGTGAATAATTTACATTCGTTACAATAACATTGCGGAAGAACATTTCCGGTATAAGATACACGTGTTGTACGTACACATTGTTCCGAAAGACATCTTTTTTCATGATCCATCCTTCAGGCATAAAAAATTTCCTCAAATTTCATCTATCATCCCTTTCATTGCACTTCTGTTCATATATATATATTTTTTTTTCCATTTGAGTATCGTTCAATTTTCAAATTGAAAGCCGGAAGAAGGCTCAAGTTCGTTCCGGTTGACCTTGCGTCGTCACTTGCCATGCACGGTTGCCGCTCGCCTCTTGATTTCTACCTGATCGACGATCGCGTCGCTCTCCTTATCCTGATGCGCCGTCATGTGTCTCGTAAGATGATGTCTTTCGCGAAAGCTCTCGTCGCAAACGGGACATCGCAATTTTTCTTCCCTCCGTCGTCTCGCAGCTTCGCCCGCGTTTTCGTTCTTGTGATGTGATCTCATATGATAGACGAGATCGGAGGTCATGCGAAACGAGAGATTGCACTTTGCGCAGACATTCTGTGCCGGTAGGCTTAGGGCGAACGATGGTGGAAGAAGACCCGCGACACCGGCAGCCGTAGCGAGAAATCGGGGTCGTGTCAGAGCCTCGGCCATCGGCGGAAATACCGATATCGGATTGTAAGGAAGATTCGAATAGACTGGCGGAAGTTCAGGACGGAAACCCGTCACTTTGTTCGGACTCGGTATTTTTGGCGGTTGAACTATTTGAGGAATCTTGAGATTTTCCAAGAGACTCGTTTGCTGGCCCTCGGGATTAACGAGAAAGGGATATGCCATTTTTGCGACTGGAAAGGACGCGTACTTGTAACCAGCGGCAGGCGGAAGTGGACCAGCTGCCGGTGGACTGACGCTGCTCTGGTAACTCGCTCGATCCGGCGAAATTGAGGATCGCGGCGATGAGTGTCCGTCGTCGAAAGTTCCGTTCCTTGTGGTCCCGGTGACACTGACTTTGGTGAAGGCGCTACGTGATTCCGACTGTCTCGTTGGGCACATCATCGCGTCGTAGACTTTGCCACATGGATGCGACGATGAATCCACGGACTCCGCCAGTCTACCGATCATATTTTGATGGTGACCAATGTGCTGTTGAAATATCGGCGGGCTCGGACTCTTACCGGCACGAATTTGACTCGTGTATCTTCTAACTTCGGCATCGGGCGATAATCCTGGCAACGTGGGCGTCAATGTTCGTGGCGACGAGTAAGGCGGACTCATCGAGTTATCGGTGCAACTAAGAAGCCTGCGTCTCTCGGCGTCAAAGTGCTTGATGGTCAAATTTTGCGGTAACCTATCGAGAAATTCGCGATCTTGAACGAGATCCGTCGGCTCGTCGCGTACTCGATCACGTCGACCAGCGCCGTCGGTCAATCGATCGGTTGACACGAGACGTAATTTTTCGTGCTGACGTCGAGCGAGCTTCTCGTCCGGTGCTACTAGAAATGCCACATCAAAGGAACGCTTGCTCGCACGTTGCAATGGATATGAAGCGTCAACGGGCAGATCCGTCCGTACCGTGGCCGCCAATGATGTCGTTGTTGAGGCGGTTGAACTAGCGGGGGCGGCACGTTCGATGCCTCCCGAGCGATCTTCCATTGTCATCGTGGCAATGCGATCTGGATACTTGGCCTGAACAGGAAACAGAGGGTTAACATGCATTGAACAGATTTTTTGGAATTATCATGAATGACCGAGGGCACGTTTGACGCAAATAAGTCGGGAACGTCAGATTAGTTCTAGTGACAATAACAACAAGTGTCCGGGATAATTTAATGTCGATTGACGTTACATGATACTCATCGGACGTTGAATATAGAGAAACTTACTTTTGCGGAAGTTCGAAATCGTTAGCAGAGATCTTCGTCTTCTTTTTCCTTCACTTCTCGGGCTGTCTTTTCTCTTCGACGATTAACCCGCCAACGGGCAATCACTGTCAGACTTTTCGCGAATCTCTCATCTCGCTATCACTAAACGCCGCTCGCCATAGTTTTCACGATAACTGTCATGATTCACGAGCGAAGATACCAATTTTCGATCGTTAACCCTCCCCCCGGATTTAAAAACTCGAGAACTTTGAAATCTTGACACGTCAGTGCTGTCGGAGTGACAATATTCACGATTACGACCAGGACCGACGATGGTCCACGTTCGAATGAGCGTGCCGCTCTCGCGCATCTCCGTATTTAGGGTTGTTGGCGAGGGTGCAGGTGGAGGCGGCCGAGGGTGGCGCTGGCCAATCGTAGCTTCAACCCTGCCACATGGGGTGGAGCATCGGACCACGGGGGTGAACATATTCGGTAGTCGGGACGCGTCTGTTAGCTCGACGAGGCCACGCCTACATATTTCAGGTTCGACACATGTGCCGAGGCGCGCGCGAACGTAGAGCTTGCGAAAGCTCGCGGGTTCATACCTCGTTTCTCGTCTGTGCACGGTTCTGCGCATCACCGGAGGAACCTACCCCGTTCACGGTCTCGCACACGCGGTTCGTATAACGGGAAATTTGCCATCGCCACCCTCGCTCACACTGGCTCGGTACCGCCACCAAAATCCACACGTATAACTCAACCTGACGAACGGTCGAGAATATTTTCGGCTTCGCACCGGGACTATTCCTTTTTTTGTTCCCCCCTCTCGTTTTTCCGTTCGTTAGTCGAAAAGAACAAAGGGAAAAATTGCTTTTTGGGCTACTCATCGTGCGCTTATCGAGATTGACCATATAAACTAGATTTTGCAATGCTCGAAGACATTAAGAATTCAAGAGATTCCGCGTGAAATATTATTTCATTCGGGAGGGAAACGTGAACAAGATTTAACGGAGTCAAGTGTTAAATCGACCGAACGGCACAGAAGGTGCCGACGAGATTCTTATAGATGATCATTGCTCTTCGGATTATCCGGACGTGTCATCGCATTTTTCGTGGTTTTAGCAGGATAAAATATTAGACGTGTCTCTTAGCTGCTGGTCCTATCGTTGATCCCTCGCGCAGCAATCTTGTGGAAGACCTCGGAACGATTCATTTCAATTGAGGATTCTCTATGACGTGTGTTATTTTTACAAAATGTTAAATCGCAAGAGAGTCTGTCGTTCGACGTTGTGTATCGTAATATTGTACGAAGAATGAGTTTCGAGGGAGAAAGAAAAGGATAAAAGCTCGGTCTGTGCGGAACCGATAGGTGATCAATCATGAACGAGCAATCCATTTTACCGGGCATGTGAGAGCCGTCCAGTTCTTACGGGTTGGCTCGAGGCTTCGAGGGAAACCAATAGGGAACGCCCGAAGGTTAAAGGACATTAACTTCTCGATTGCGGACGGGAAAAAGTTGTAATTACTTTTCGATCGGCACGCGAAAGCTCGTTTCGCCATTTATAGCCTTCACCATTTCTACTCCAAACCCTCTCTCCACGAGTTTATCCTCGTTTCTCAGCTGAAACCAAGAACGATTTCCAACTCGTATCAAGAACCACCCTCGTCACTCGAATCCGCACATAAAATAATATAGATTCGTACGTTCACGTCGTATTTCACAGAGTCGTGAATCTCACACGTCACAGATTCGCGGATAAGAAATCGAATAATCCTAATTGAGAATCGTATAACTTCGGTATGATATTATAACATAGTTATGGCAGTAGTATTCGTAATGCGTTTGGCACGCTTTCACTTGCAGGGTTACCGAGGGAATTTATCTTTATTTACGTCGACCCTTTTATGGATTGAAAAGATCGCACTCGTTCAATCGAGATTGATCATAAGTGTAGGTAAAATTAGGAGAATTATATTTTTCATAAAAATTTCCATAATTCTTATTCTTAGTTCGAATTATGAATCGCAGCGATAAGCATACGAACTTTTCATCTGTAGATTTATCAAATATTTACAATGACCTAAGAATTATGCAAGTTTTCGATACAATATATTCCTATCGCTGGAAACAGACCGTTTAATAATTATTCGCATCATCCTATTTCGGTGACCCATTTGTCTTCGTTAAATGTCGAAGTATCAGTAACTGTAGCGAGAGATTGTAGGACTAATTCGCCGAGAGTTCAAATCGTCCAGAGGATACATGCGTGCCGTAGAGCCCGTACTCCAAGGGTCACGAGCGAATCTCCCTCGTTGGCACGTGACTGACACGCGTACGCAGTTAACACCCCCGACACTACGTTCGAGTGACCTGTGAAACGGCGTCGAGCTCTCGGCATCTTGCACACCACTGATCAGTACGACGAAAACTGACTCTTATCTCGATACGAGTAAATACCAAGTTTCAAGAATTAAATGAACGTTTTAAAAGGCATTTTCTAAGTCGGTACGCCGACTTTTTACCCCCCCCATCCCTTAACATTAAAGCGGAAAACGCGAAAATAGCTATGGGCATTTGAAATTTCGATATTTGTATGTTTGTGTTTTTGTTCGAAAATTTAATGTGAAAATGAACAATTTAAAATGACTTCACGATTGTCCTTGATTGTGTAAAAATGCAAGGGCGCGTCGCCCCCTTACAAAAATAACCTACTAGTACAATATCTATGTATGATACTATTATTCGGTATAAAAGTCCTATTCCATGTTGATATAATATTTCCTACGTCAAGAATTCGTGAAAATGAACGTCATCACACCGGGATAAAAGAGTCACTGACAAATTGAATGTGTGATGAGTTCCGAGGATTTTTGAAATAAGGGGGCGTGGTTTCATTGCCGAGACGATGAATGAACAAATGATATATATATACATATATCTAATACCTCTTTCTACGGTATACATAGCATAGCAGGCACAGAGAGGCTCAACTCACCGGGTGATATTCCTCTGGCAGTAGATGAGTACGAGAGATTCGGGATTTCACAGACGCTTGGGCAATTCCTTGACTTATCGCGGAGTCCATGCATATAAAGTAAGGAGAACCTCTCTTCCTCTATTCTCCCACTTTGTACTCTGTCTTGCTCCCTTTATTGCTGCAACTGTCTGAACCGTGCAAAACTCTCGAGGCGCGTTTAAATTTAATTTCGCGTTAAATAAGCTGATACGACAGGCAGAAAAAGATTCTTCTCGTAAAAAATATATCAGTTTTTTTGTATATCCCTATCCTGTAGAAAAATATGGAGATTCTCATTTGTGGCTCATTCGTGATGAGCCAAGAATTTCCGTTAGCACGAAAGAGTCGTTGGTATCGAGATTCTCAATGCGTGTTATATTCACTGTGCTAAATTGGGTTCGAAGTAGCGTTATAAGACGTCGGTATAGCTTAAAAGAGGGACGAGGGGGATGCTGCCGAGAGCCCATCCACGTGTCCTGAACCACCTTATCTCTGTGCACACGGTGGGCTGCGCGTGTCGTTGCTTATGCGTTACGTGAATACCTTACCTAAGCGCCATGAGATGATAGGGAGCGAGCGAGAATGCTAGAGAATACGGGTGAGGTGGGTGAAGGAGAAGCGAGCGAGAAAGAGACAGAGATAGCTTGGAACGTTATTGCGTGCCGTTACCGTGTAGTTAGCAAAGGTGGAATAGGGAAGGTAGACACCCCCGCACGGAATTAATGCGACTTGGCGATATCGTGCCGCGCTATCTCGAGCTCCGTGTTCTCTCGCTCCGAGGTTCGCGAAACGCGGTACCGAAATCGCGAGCCACGCGGAAAACGTGAGGCGCGTAGACGAGAAGTTACCGAATTAATTATCTACATTGTCTATGTATACCTATATAAAATCATGCGCAGATTTCTCGGCAGTAGTTTCATGAGAAATCTGCGCGATTGTTTGGGCGATGTGAACTTATGAGTGCCACACCGACAAACATGAATCTAATTGATTGAATTTTTTTTTTTTTTGTAAGATACAACTTTGTGAATTTACCTAAATTAATTAGTAACTTGCAACTTAGCTGAGTAAAGCTTATCAGACAAAACTTAAAGTTTGTATATTGGAAACATCATTGTTAAACCGTACAAATTAAAGTTCTACGATCATTTGTGAGTAATTAATCGTAACAAAAAATGCATGACATTGTTAATTTTCAAATGCCGTAAGGGACGTGCTACAGGTGTTACAGCGCTAATCGTATGCTTCTCCGACACCAGTCGCCGAGAGTCATAACCGTCACATTGATCATCCCTTCGATAAATTGACAGCCGTAATCGTGTTGTACTAAATACAATAGACGCACGTTCATTATATAAATAAGTATAGAGTTTACATTAGTTTTAATGTAATGACAGAACTGATATCAGTCCATATTGAGTATGAAGAGTTTCATTTTTTCTCAGGCCTCAAAACCAATTTAATCCCTCGGATTTCTAAACAGTTTTATCAAATCAAATAAATCAATCAATGAAATTCTACTATTTCTGTATCTTAATAAAATTTGGCCCTATTCCGACGTTACACAAAAGCTGAGATCATTTTTTTAGGCTTTGCTCCGGTTCACGTCAAACAATTTTTAACGAAAATCGATCAATTGACGAATTTCTAAAAAAAACCTTGATAATTTCATTAGCAATAAAAAATATCACGTTCGTTCTAATCCTGACAGAAAGTTCATTTTATTGTTTGTTTATAGATATTCTGTGAGTTTATCTCGAATAACGCCATTTCGTTAATTCCGAAGGGTCTACGAGGTCTGTTCAAAAAGTATCGCGAATTTTGAATTTCCGCGGGCTACGTATATTCGATTTTCGATTATTTATGGCGTTAGGTTGGTACTCGTGTCCCTCACTAATACTGAAAAAATCGGCCATTTTGAATGTTTAGTTAATTGTTGACAGCTGTTTTGGTTAGACGTGTTTTGGCTTGTCTTCGATTTTTGCCAATTCCAAAAAATGGATCAAAGAATCTGTATCAAATTTTGTGTGAAAAACAAAATTAAGTGCGCGGACGCATTCCGAATGTTGACTGTGGCATATGGTGAAGCTACCTTGGACCAAAGCAACGTTTATCGGTGGTACAAAATGTTCTCAGAGGGCCGAGAAGATGCGAACAACGAAAGGCGTTTCGGAGGCCCGAGCACATTAACAACAGACGAAAACATTGATGAAGTGAAGAAAATAATATTGACCAATCGTCGAATCACCGTTAGAGAAGTTGCTGAGGAACTAAACATATTGATTGGCTCGTGCTATTCGATTTTTACCAATGATTTGGGCATGAGGCGGGTCGCCGCGAAATTTGTGCCAAAATTGCTCAGTTTCGAACAAAAACAGTGTCGCATTAACATTGCTAAGGAGCTGTTGGACTCGGTCCGCGACGACCCAAATTTGCTCCAGAGGGTCATAGTTGGTGACGAATCATGGGTTTATGCTTATGACGTGGAAACCAAAGGTCAATCATCGCAATGGAAGCTGCTTTTTTGGAATAGGCAAAAATCAATGACAAGCCAAAACACGTCTAACCAAAACAGCTGTCAACAATTAACTAAACATTCAAAATGGCCGATTTTTTCAGCATAAGTGAAGGACATGAGTACCAACCTAACGCCACAAAAAAATCGAAAATCGAATATACGTAGCCCGCGGAAATTCGAAATTCGCGATACTTTTTGAACAGCCCTCGTATATCGCGGAACATTTTAGTTCACACGTTCTCCCAAGTATTTACCTTCTCATGAGAATTAGACATATTATCGATTCAAAAAAATAAATCCCTATTCTTCTAGTGCGTAATTTTCTTAGTAAAAATTTATATGTATTTGTCCCCCCGCTCGATATCCTTAACCACCCTACTCGATCCCGCTCGCTCTCCTCTACTCTTATACACGGTGGCGGCGGCGGCGGCGATATATTTATATAATATAGAGAGGTACATAAACACATCTATTGCCAGTATAGATACCCCGCACATTAGAAATCCCCTAACGTCGGTTTCCTCGCACATCATGCAACGAGACGACTATCACTTTCCCTCGCGCGAATCAATCTAGCCCCAAAATCAACGAGGCACGTCCGAATATTCATACGACATTCATCACGAAAGTATATGACTGGCACGAGAGTCTCGTTCGGTTATAGTGCGGGCGCCATGTGTTCTCCACTCTGCGGGGATCGGGGTTGCTCTTGATATTCAACCACCACGAGAACAACACCCTATAAGCTCTCATACCGTGCATATAGTGTTCGAGATGTTTGGTAAGAGCTTCTCGTTAACGCCGATTTGATTCGTATTGATGGTTCGCTCTGTTCTCTCGTTCTTCGCCAACTTACGCAAACCTTACGTCAGCTATTTTACGTATACACGCTCGACCATCGATTGTACATCGTGGAAAAAATTGCCCCATCAGCATAAAAAAAAACCGACACACAGAAATTGTTCACGTACATTAAATTTTTCCTCATTCATCATTTCTTGGCCCTGTTATCACGAGCATTTGATGAAGACTTCGCGATAACGCGAAAAAATGCAAAACTCGAATAATATTTTACTTGTACAATACTACTTTCTTATTTTGACGAGAGGTAATGTGCGCTATTGCGGTGCTGTCGTCGTCGAACTTTCACGATTATTTTTCTCAAGAAAGAGGAAGATCTCTTTTATTCGTCGCAGACGCCACACGTTCGCCCCAGAAGCATTTTTCCCGAATCCAGAGTTGCGATGGATATATGTACATTTAGATATGCCTGTATATACCGACGTACACGTATCGTCGAGTGCTAGAGGGTGCTTCTGGCTCACTCGACGAGTATATAGATTCGGCAAAATGGAGAATGGGTGGTGAAGAGGAGTAGGATGAGGATATAGCGTCGCGGCCACGAGCGAGGAATTCGCCGGCTTGTGGCAAGTTATTAGAATGGTCCGGAAAAGATGGCGCGGAGTCGCTCCGTATTTTTATACTGTATGGCCGCTGCTTTGCATAATCCCGCACTTAGCTCGCTCGTCGCGAGATGCCGTCTCTCGCTATGCAGATCTTTCTGCTCCTCGGCAAAAGTATACTACGTACCCCCACGAGTAAGCTCTGTACTCTTCTTCTTTCTCTTCTTTTCCCCATCGCATATCGTCCCTCTGTTACTCTGGAGAAACTGAAAGAGGAGAGAGTGGTCTTTTTCCATTTGCCCGAGGGGTACACCGAATTCCTCTACCGGGAAACGTTACGCCGTTCTCCGGCGAATGATGAACGATGCTACGGGACCTTGGACCGTTCTCTCTGTCTCTGTCTCTCCCTCACTCTCTCTTTCTCTCCCTCGTTTTATTTCAATGTCTTCGCGCTCTGTTCTTTTATTTCATACCCATCCCCAATCCCGAAGTATGCCGCCGATGCGATCGTTCCGCATATTTTCGACGCCACCATCGACATCGTCTCGCTCATTCGAAGAGAAAAAAAACGCGAGACGTGGTCTCGCTGCGAATTTGAAGAGTATGGATTTATAGGAGAACGCTAAAGAAGATTGTTTAATACTGGTTATATGTTCGTGAAAAGTTTCGGTACACATAAAAATTACAGAAAAGCTACTTTGCGTTAGCACTGAAAGACCGCATAATGTCATCGAAGATCGGGCAGTGTAGGGGTTAACGAAATTTTCGAACTTATTATAAAAGATCTTTAATTGATAACGAATTGTTGGGTTACACTCGCTTCGCACGAAAATTAATACTCAGTAGAAGAAATAAGAATGAAATCCATCGCGATAGCAAAGCGACGGTCATGATGTCCACCGTCACGAAACATTTGTCACGGACTAGACTACAACTGGGAATTTTCCAGTTAGCCTGTTCGGAACTGACACTGAGGCGAACAAGTTTCTCTCTCGATTTCACAAGGAGTGTCTGTGTAGTTGTTTGCGCCTCGCTTTCCAGCTATTTCAGGAAAAAACTGATCTTCCCTCGTTCATCGGTTTCGTATGCGAGTAAGGAGGAAAGAGCGAAAACCAAGAGAAAGAGTGTCGCGTCATCAATCTTAACGTGAATCGACCGGGGACCATCTAGACGTCCTCCCAGCGTCTCTCGCAGATGGGACTTTGATTCTCTCTTCCGGCATTCCCCGGAGACATAGACGCGGCTGGATTAAGTCCGTCTCGCTGCGAGGCTATCTCTCGTTGGTAATTTGTCCGATTCCCGGTGTCGAGCTCTCGACATATTCGACTTGAATCGAAGATTTCCGTCACCTGTGACCTTCACAGTTATTCGAGCCTACAAAATATATTCTAAATATACCCGATCTGTCGGGGCCCTATTCAGATACAATTTAATTCAAAAGAAAAAGTCCTGTATCAAAATTCCTGAGCGCAACATAGGTACATTTGGAAATCCAATTTACAGTAACCAATACTCCAAAGGAATACTCCTTTTCGTTAAGATCTTACCAATTGCTGATTGCACACGTTACATTTCCGATTCAAAATCAATGCGAGCATCGGCTAAGGGAAAATAAAATAAAAGAACAAGAGTCACAAATAAATCATTTACATTATCCACGTTTGATTGGATTATTTTGAATAATCCAAGCCAAACCGCAGGATTACGTACGTGCAATCGATCTATCAATCTCGATATCTGCACAGATCGATCTCCTATTCCGTTATATCACGAGGTCAATTATCATTGTGTGCCTGAAACCCCGTCTGCCGTTCCATTTTGCTCTCCATACGTTAGTTAATCGTGACGTCCACGATCAATGTCCTTACGAGCTTCGGGCTTATGTATTCATTAGATATACGGTACATAGGTGTTCGTAACCGTGCAAGTCCATTGTCTGACGCGCGCATCTAGTCATCATCGACCCCGTCAGGGCCATGAAACATATTTGAATTCACGTACGAGCATACGGCGTGCGGTATCGCGTTTCTCTGTATCTGTGACGATCGACAGGTCCCGCAGAATTCACCCTATGCGCTTATGAACCTCGAACACACATATCGTCGGGCTCCCCCTCCAGTTGGATGCTCTGAGATCTTCCTATTTCATTCTGTGTCTGAATGTATCTTTCCAATTTATAGATTCAGTCTCTGTCGATATTCTATTATTAATACGATTTCTCGTACTCTTTCACCGTTTGACCCTTTTTTCCAATAATCATCTCATTTACTCTTTCATGCTGAGAATAATACTTATTTGTACTCCAGCACGCTACACACGCCAATATGCTATACGTTCGATGAAGTTCTATAGCAAACAATGACCCACATGGAGTCCCTCAACGCAAATAGAGAAGAACATCGCCAAGAATAAACGAATGAATGAAGGACCATAGGGAAAATTGAATGGATGTTAATTAAACGTATATGTATAATATTAAACTTTGCAGAACCAAGAGAATAATTAAATGAATGTTAAACTTCTATGCTGAGTCTCGACTCTGGTGTAATTCACAAAAGAGTTACTGCAAGAGAAAACAGGAGCGGTCTTGCGTTCTTCCGGGGATATAGTGGGAAAAGCATAGCTGAGGTGGGATTCTACCAAGGCAAGAAGAGGGTAGAATCGGAACGGAGAGCAGTGAGCGCCTCGGTCACGGTGGATGCAGCTCGGAGATCCTGGGACGTAAAATCCGTCGGCCGTTGCAGAAACGGTCACGTTACGAAGAACCCTGCTCCGAGCGATTCGGAGGCGGGGAATGACGAGGAAGAAAACCCAGCTCCTCCGGGTCGGTGTGGGATGAAATATACAGTCGCGACCGTTGAATTGCTAGCAATATATGTATGTATTATTGCGATGTTTTCTTCCTTCCTCTTTATCTCGTAGGTAAACCCGCGTATATGGCTGTAGGGGAGAGGTGAAACAGAGGCGAGCGTATACAAAGAGCATACCTTAGTTGTCCGCTCGTAAAGCAACCCCGTATGCCCGGTTGTACGCGTGTGCCCCCGCAGTTTGCTTCTCTGTGGCTCAACTCCTTCCTCCGACTCTGTATCTTTCCCTCGGTCCGCACTCTTCCCAGTTTCTCTCGCGCTCTCTCTCTCTCTCTCTCTCTCTCTCTCTCTCTCTCTCTCTCTCTCTCTCTCTCTCTCTCTTCCTTTATCTTTCTCTTTCTCTCTCGTGTCCCGACGTCGTCTCAGCTCTCACCACAGTGGTGTTCGTTAAACGGGAGAGAATATGCATGAGAAAGCTCGGGCTCTCTCACCAGTTCGTACACCCCGCAATGAAGTTATGCTACGGTGATCTTAACGGTGGCGAGAGGTACGCTGCTATATAACGGACTTAAATATGGATATGCAGCAAGAGCCTCCTGTTATTATAGCGGTAATTATAGAGAATCCGGGAGGAATAAATGAACGGGCGGACGGCGCGTGCCAGGTACCCTGCTTGCCGTGACGATATTTTTAGATCCGTTTGTTTTTATTCTTTTTCCCGATTCCGTTCGAGAAATTAAGGATACGAGCTTAACATTAATTTGCGACTATAGGCCTCAGAGGGTCGACTTCGAGCTTTCCAAAACTCGTTACATCGTCGTCAGAGACAGTCTAGTTGCGCGTCAAGTGTGGCACGAGCGCAAGCGGGAAGTAACAAAAAGAGAGGTAATAGAGAGAGAAAAAAGAGCTGGTGTATATCTAGCCCCATTTCGGATGGGGATAACACGCGGAGTACGTGTATGCATATACGTAGGACATATGGTGGTTGGCACGGTGCTTGGCCCCTATGGAAAGACTTGTACCGTGCCCTGGGTACTAGAGGATCTTGTAGTAGAGCTCTCGGGTTTTTTTTTTCACCATCGGTTATAGCCTGTAGCTTCACTAGCGCGACCCCCCGAGAGTCCTCATGAGTTTTCAATGAGATTAGCGGCCCATCTGTGCCGAGGCTCGACCCCATCGTCATCATCGACCATGGACAAAGCTAGTCAACCTGCTCAGTGCCCGTAGACTCTCCATGAGGTCTGCCTATGTGTTTCTTTCTTTCTTTCTTTCTTCTTTCTCCCCGCTCATTCGCTCGTTCTCCCTCGCAATTCACTATTGTGCGTATGGTGTCTGGCACCGTGTACGTGCACTTGCTGATACAGCGGTACCCGTACTACGGTCGCTGGATTCTGGTGACGGTGCGCCTCGGTTGCTCGACGATCTGCGTATACACACCCTGTATACCCGCAAATATGTGTGTGCGGTAACAATACGCGGAGATACAACGTTGATCAGGGTTTTTTTTTCAACCCTCCAGATCATATGGTCGAATTTAAAGATGCCATTGACCGCAAAGCTCAGTCGCATGTACGCTATTTGAGGCTGGTTATTTTTTGTATCATATGAGGTGGAAAACTTCTCGTTGGAATTGCGTCTCTCGGAGGTAATGGAATATTGGAGGCGATTGCATTGTGCGTTGTATAAACATTATTTTCACACTTATTTTAATGCACAGCTTTGTCGAAATATCCTTGCGCCACGTTTAAATGATTATTTTATGATTGATGTTCAAATTGGCTTCTAAAAAATCAGTCATTATTTGATTTTCCATCAGTAGCTGGTGTCCTTTGAGAAACATTTGTAAATTTCAAAGTATTGAGTACTCACCTGCCTATTGTATGGACTGCGGGCAGATTGGTTCGTTGTAACACATTGATATTTTGAAATTTCGACTAAAATCGGTGTTATTCGTAATCAGCGAAATTTCATTGGAAATAGTCCAAAAAGTGATTTTTTTTCGTTTTTCGCCGTTTTCACATTGATATTTTGAGATTTCGACTAAAACTCGGTGTTATTCGTAATCAGCAGAAAATTTCCGATCGAATAGGGTATCGAAACATTGAAAGAAGAGAAAACATTTTTTTTTTTATGTTTTGCCCACCTTTTCGAAAACCTAAAAATCTCGAAATTTCAAATGGTCATAACTTGGCTCCCGTTTCATCGATTTTGGGTTAAGACGAGCGTTTTCAAAACGTCTCGATCAGATTTAGAGAATGCATTTTGGATCATCCCGATATCTCAATTATTGTAGCCGTGAGAGCAGGTTGAAAAACGGCGAAAAAAATGAAAAGGGGTATGTATGGAGAAATTCGCAAAAATCGATGGTCCGACTTTAAAAATCTGTGAAAAATCGAAAAATAATGATAGCACAATGATTCACACGCCATTTTAAAGTGTTTTCGATCACGAAAAGAATGAGCACAGAGTGGGGTTCCCACTCCATCGGGAAGCAACGTTACAGCGATTTTAGTGTAGCCACTTCTTTTTGTCCGAAATGCAAAGAAATTTTGAATTTTTAAATTTTCTTTTAGAACTAACTTTACTAACTTTACTACTTTAGTAACTGGAAGAATATTGATGAAACTCACTGCAGAGGTCAATCAGGAATTTCTCGATATAAAACCGCAGCTCTGTTTGACAAGAAGAATGAGCGATTTTCCCCTCTCAAATCGTATCGATCTTCCGAGCCGATACGGTATACGCCACTAGCTATTCTGCCCCCCTCCCTGTTCAGAGGCTATGGATTTCGGGCCGTGATGCCCCATATGGAGGCTGCCCAGCGCATATGCTGCGACAACGTCGCTAACGACCTGCCTTGGGCTTACAAAATGCTAAACTGCGGTTCTAGAGCTTTGCCCCCGTCCGCCCCCATCCATCCAATGAAAGTAAATAACCGTAGCCTCGTCGTTGCCACGAGTAAATGGGTAATCACGAATCGAAGTCTCGTCACCATCGTACCATCATTTTACGTCGAATATAAGCTATCCACATGGCACCAGAGATGCATTCGACAAAAAAACATTAAAAATGATTTTCATAATATCATAATTATTAATAGTTAATATGCAGAAATGAACATTATAACTTTTCAATTTCTATGTATATCGACAGAGAATAACAAAATAATCATATAAAATCGATGAAATAGAATTGTATATTTTCGCAGCATCGTTAGACAATGAAACATATTTTCATTGAATTTGTATTATTCATTAGATTTAATGCTTTTTAGTGATTGTCAGTTTTTTTTTAATGACCGACACATTTCTTGAGACACTGAATTCGTACAAAAAGTGTTCGGCGCTTTGATATTTCTTCGCATTTTTCACATCGTAACTAGATCGGTGTGAATCGTTGAATGGCGGGGCGGGGGGGGGGGGGGGGGGGGGGGAAGGTGGAGATTGAAAGCAACGTCGCGGAAGGGTCCCTAAATACTTTGGCCAGGCCAGATAGAACGATAAAGGACACGAGCAGCAAGGTCTTGCTTATATAGACTACACTGTGCGGAATGGTGCGCGCCCCTCGCTTTTTTGTCCAACCTGCGAGGCTAAACGAGTTACGTATTATATACCAGCGGCGCGGGCCAGGATACGTACCATTCTATACGAGAGATTGAGCCCCCTCCCTCCCGCCCCTCGAATCCCTCCTCGCCGCCAGGTTGTATTTCTGGCTATGCCATCTGGCGAGCTATTATACCAGTATTTTAATTTAATTAACTCCACCAGTATATAACCACACGGGGCGCCAATCCGATCGATATTATCGGCGTTTCGTCGGGATTAAGCTTGTATGTACGGAAGGGATTCATCGTAGCACACGGCATTCGAATCTGCCATTTAATTAGGATTTCGGGCGTTCGTCCGAGAGAAACAGATTTTATGAAAACGAATATTCGTCCCACGCACCAAGTGGTAGGTATGAAATAAATTCGTGCGATGCCATTCATATACAACGGCGTTGCGCATTCGTCTTCATCATTTGCACGCGACAGTATTGCCGGAAACAAATGAATATCATTTTTTTTTTCAATTGTTACCGATGATACTCGATGGAAGATCGCGGAATTTTTTTTCGCGAAAATGTATCGCAGGCCATAAACAATGTAACATCTTATATGGGACATCGATATAAAATGCCGCAATGCACCAAAATGCGACCTGATAAATGTTTTAAAAGTGCGATTGACACCGTCGCATGGGACAGATTTCGTTGACTCTTTATCTCTGTCTTTATCCATTAACGCATATGCCCGAATGCTGATTCGCAATGTTTCACTTCCTGGTGGATCATTCATTCACGCGCAATGCACCTCCTGTCTCCTCCGTAACGTGTTCCCCGCGTTCGTTTATAATCCCCATACTATCTGTGTATTTACAGGATATTTGTGGCAGCGCGAACATAGCTCTTTGTCATAGACGAATGATTTTCGGTCGACGAGATTGAGGCAGAGTCCTCGTGTACTAGCCCCGTTGAGTAGCCGAGAATGAATGAGATACGCGAAAGATGAGAGAGAAAGAGCACGATAGAATATAGTGATGTGTTATAGTAGGTAGTTGTAGTATTGCAGTCGACTAGGCCAGAGAGAGAGAGAGGTTAGTGCCAGTGCGTCGCCCCATTGTCGTATCGGGTCATTGTGCGACCCCGGTGGTACCCTCATATCCCCATACTGTGCTCTACTGCACTTCCCCTTTTCTCGTGCATCTGTCCTCAATCAGCGAGCCACGAAAATGGGATATACGCTTACCATATCGACGAAGAATTATTGACCCGGACCCTGGACCCCTAGTGTACTCGACATATCGAGAAAAGAGTGAGAGAGAGAGAGAGGGAGAGAGACAGGAAAAATTCACTTCTAGGCTCATCATCAAAAGCACAGATTGCTTGCCAGGAGAAATACGTTTTGGCAAAATCGAATTGGGTCTCAATTTCGATGAAAAAAGAAATTCAATCTGTAGATATTGTACTGATTTTTCGAGGAATGTAAATTACAATTTACAATTTTGGGCTAAACCGGAGGACGCAGGTTTCGAGTAACTTCTGGATCAAGATTTCGTATTGGAAAAGTTCATTTTAGAAAAATTCGAACGATTCTTAAACTCTCCATTATAATTCGCTCCTTATTGTAGGAACTCGTCGTGTGCAGAGTATTTGCGAAGGCAAAATTAAACACAGTGTGCAGAAAGTTTTTCACCGTATGTTCACTGGCTTTGATGCTCCCTCCGACACCCCGAGAAAGTCCGAACGATAGTCATTGCAGTACCGACGGACAAAAACATTGCCATCGGGTGGCTGTCCATGAGCGGAGTATGTAGCAAGGAGAAAACGAGAGAGAGAGAGAGAGAGAGAGAGAGAGAGAGCGACAAGGGTGAAACGAATAAGCAAGAGGGGTGTAGCGCGAAAGAATGGGCGCACTTAACTCGGGGCTGCTTAAACAGTTGTTTGATCGGCATTATGCATTAACATGTGGCTGGTGCCACCGCTTATTAGTGGCATGGTTGGAGGGTGCAACCGGTGCTTAGCGCAAGAGGGGCTGTTACTTCTCGCCCTTTCCTCGTCTATCTTTCTTTCTTCTATCGTTGTCACTCGCTATAGACCCTCCTATTCCCTTTCATAAAAAAAAAAAAAAAAAACAAAACTCCAAAATCCTTTAACCATCAGAATCCGTTGAATCTCGAGTTTATTCCAGGAAACACGAGAGCAAAGAGGATTTCGGCTAGATTTTACGAACTCGCGCTATAACGAAAGAGAAATCCTCGTATATACCACGTTATAAGTCCACTGTCCGCGTTATACTTGTTTCGAATGAATTGCAAGAGAGAGACGAGAGAACACAGGATTAAGTCGGAAGACTCGAATCTGAGTCACAGACTGGTGAAGAGTGCATCAGCCACACATACACGTGTTGCTCATGCACTTGAGCGTATGTATACTCGGAACAAAAAGAAGGAGGATGTTGAGACAGATTGAAATTCTAATTCCCAAAGGTCACTTATTAGTCGCGACCGAAAGAGTTATAAAATGAATGAAAGTTATGCAATTATTTTCATTATTATTGAACAAAATATTTATCATTAAAAAATCAACTACTTCATGTTTTATTACGCAGAAGACGTTATACCTTTTTCGCAATTACTGCAGCAGTGTTAAACTATCATAACGACGATGTTATACAATCCTTTTAATTAGTTTTCCATCGATTATATCCCTTTTCTCTCAAAATGAGGCGATAAACATTTTCGGATGAGGAAAGAAAATCACAGGATCAGAAGTACATTGACGAAAAATTCAAACCTTCGCAGACCATTGTTGCAAAACGTTCTCGAGTTCGCGAGAGTTTCGGAGAGGTTCTCGCTTTGGTTTAGGTATAATATTCCGGATATGAAATCGCTTTTAAATCGGCTTAGCGTTAACTAGTGGCACTTTAAGCTGCCCGGTGAAATGATTATCAGGACTACCCACTCCGTCGCGTCGCGATGTATGCGCGCGGTAACCAACGTCGGCTTCGCTATGCTCCTGTACAAATATATATATATATCTATATATATATGAGTGTGTGTATATATGTATAGAGAGTAAACCCATAGTCAACGGTGAAGCAACGTAGAGAGAGAGAGAGAGAGAGAGAGAGAGAGAGAGAGAGAGGGAGAGAAAGCTTTGCTGCTCGTGGTTTCGCGCTAGCTGTTATCGCCCGTTGATTAATTGTTATGCAATATGACGTCACACCGTCCCGGATTAGAATCCGGCAGGGAGAGGGTCTGCCCGTTGTTACACCTCTCTACTACGTCGCGTGCGCTTTCGTAGGACGAGAGATCGGGGTCAGCGTTGAAACGTGAGCTTCGGGGGCCTAACACACTGGTTGAGGGCCCGAGTTCGCCTATATCTATATATATATGCATACGTAGGGGTTTCTCGCGTGAAGTTTCCGGCTAATCCATGAATTTGCGATGCCTCGAACATAGGAGCCTGATGAATATTGATACCGCGAAACACCAAGCGGTCTATGCTACCCTCCGCTCATCTCACCAAACTTCGCTCTGTCACTCTGCTGTACGAAAGCTATGGCTCAACTGAGAGGATGGCTCTTGTGTGCCTCGGTGTGAGAAATGCAAGGTGTTTCGCTCGCACGTCTCGTGCGGCTATTGCACTCGCCGATAACTTTGACCGAGGGGAAAAAAAAAAACTAATATGTTTGTCATTGAATCTTCAGTCACGTCGTTCAATTACTGCGGCTTCAAAACCGACAGTAATGGAAATTGCGGTGTTCCGTTACGCCATACATACACTAGACCGTTTAAGGGGGGAAATAGGGTTAGACGGTTAAAAAAATCGATTTTTTTTTATTTCATAAATTGTTAGTAAAACTATTGGAAATATGTTCCCAAAATTTTTAATGAAAATTCCGACTCGTTCTATTGTTATAAGCCATTAAAGTGAGTAGCTCTCCTTCAGGCCCCGAGCGCGCCAAGTGTATAACTGAGCAATCACTATTTTTTCAAACGCGTTTTTCTGAAAACGACTTTTTTTGAACTTGCGTACACGCGAGTTTGAAAAGTTTTCAACCAATCGTTTTACAAATTGGCAGTTACTTTCATCATAGTATTGCGCTCTATATGAACCTAAAATCGGATTTATCCGATTTTATCATTATCATTATTATCATTATTTAATTAATTTAATTTAAAATTTAATTTTAAATTAAATTAATTAAAATAATTATTTTAAATAATTTTTTTTTGCAAATAAAGTTGTAAAAAACGGCAAAAAATCATGCTTTTTTGTTTTGACCCCTGTAAAAAATTCAATTTTCTATTTTTTTGATAGCATTTAGGTTCATATAGAAGAGAGACATATAATAAAAGTAAATTCCAACCTCGTTTGATTTCAGATGAAAATTGCGGCTTCCAGAATGTACGCAAAATGCTGAGTCTGATTGTGACCTGCAATATGGGGTCGCTAATATCCCCGGTGTTTTTCAAGAAAATTCTTCAAAAATTTGATAGTATATACTTAAATATGTGTATAAAATATTCTCAAAGTTTCGATGAATTATATTCATTTCTTATACTATGAAAAAATTCATGAAAATCATTGAGAAAACGCTGTCCTAACCCTATTTCCCCCTTTAACGATCAAAATCAAATGTAACTCATGAAATTAAAAAAAAAAATTGCAAAATTTACTTGAAGAAAATAACTGAACGACAAAATTCCTTGTAGTTAAAATTGCCGAATCTGAACAATCATTAAGTAGATTATCGTTCTCATTATTAATTGTTTTTACACCCTGGCCTTTTACGAGCCATTTTTCAAACCTTAGTTTTATCGATTGTTGTGTTTTTATCACGTTTACCTTCTAAACGAAAAAGATGACAGTATCGTTTGTTTTTTCATTGCAAAATGTCTCGATATAACACGGTATTTAAGTACATTGAGAAAAAAAATATACGTAGAAGGTGTTATCTTACTGATAAAGATGAGTAATAAAGGGTGAAAAGACTGCTCTATGCCTCACCAAGAAGAATTATTATCCACACCGAACAGAAGAGCCTGAGAGAAAGCTGTGGAGCTTTTATACAACATATACGTGTATGTATGTATATCTAGCTTGGTGAACACCATTATTATGATTCCGTGAAATATAAAAGAAGCGAAATAAATCGTGTCTTGCCCGGATTGTACAGTGTGTGCCGGTCGTTGCCGGAGAGCTCCATTATATTATAAGCGAGTAGAAGCGATGGAAAACGTCGGCCATTACGACTCCTCGACGACGAGAGATATGAAGAAGCAGCAGTGAGCAAGCGAGAGCTTGAGAGGCTCCGAAACGCGCGCTCAATTCCAGCATCACCACCGCCACCATCGGGCGCAACCCCTTTATCGCGGAAGAGGCTCGCGGAGCGGGAGAGTAATGCGCGGAAATCAAGGGTTAATTCCTCGACGCCGTAAAGCATTTTATCTGTTCCGCGGTTGCGACTCGGGCACTCTCTCTCTCTTTCTCTTTCTTTACTCACGCGCTATTCTACAAGCGGGTCGCTCTTCTTGAACGTCGGCTCGTTCGAGGATAATACCAGGGGGCAAAGAGGGAAGTATTAAATATGGCGTGTACTCTGTACCGTTCATTGAAGCGAAGAAACGGTGAGAGGATAACTACGTCATGGTATTCTTGCTCGAATATGCATGCGTCTGACTTATGGTAAAGTATTACACGAAAAAAAAATCGAACAGAATGGCTTTGTTTGATTCATTCAAATTTTAGACGAGACAAATAAAAGCTTATTTCAATAATATACCATAAAATTGATATAAATGAAAGCACAATAATAAAAGCTGCTAATTGTTCAATCGGTAAATTGTCCAATTCGATTTTATTAGAATTTTCGATATTTTGCGACCCTCTTTCTTTGAGCATTAGATACATTTTTATCAGTCTCCGTCATTTCAAGTTTTTTTTTCTCCCTTTAAATTCGTCGATTAGGCGAAGATATATTTTATGTGTACAGACAAATTGGCTAGCGAACGGCACAGCGGCTCGATAAATCGAAGGGTCTCTCGGATAATATAAAACATTCATACCTTCGCGTGACCAAGCAGTGTATGGACCACAATTTCCGGAAGTCCGTTCCAATCGAAAACCAAATGACGAGTTGGACAGGCCGCCGTCCAACACCTGATCCTCCCTATACTGCGGGAGCCCTAAAGATCTTATCGCGAAAATTGGATTCGATTTCCCGGGGTGACCGCTGAAACGTATAAGCAGCTCATAAAATATATTTTTTTAGACCCTCCGTACGTGCGCTTCTCGCGCGCGCGCGCGTCGAGAGCTCACCAAGGATTAGTTTTATGGGTAGATAAGAATCCCGATCCTGTGGAACTCGAACACGATGCCGAAAACGAATTTGTTCACTCTCTCTCTCTCTCTCTCCCATTCATTCCTCGTCGTACATCGCCGAACCCCCGTATCGAGAAATAATCATAATTGAGACGATCACACGCGTCGCTAGCTCATCATATGTCGAGTCACTTCACCCAAATTGTTCGTTTCAATGGAAAAATAGGTATTAGGGAGGTTATACCTATTTTGTTGTGTATTTATTTTTCCGAACCGAAGCTTTTGCTATCTATTTCTCGAGTTTTAAAGCTGACATCATTGTGGCAGTATAAGATCTAAAATATTCAATGAACTTTCTTTCATTACGAATTAAACAAAATAATTTGGAATTGTCCTCTCGTGAGAGAGAATTTACTTTCGTATAAACTTTTGTCTGCGTCGTGTCTACTTTGTGATCGACCGGACGATTTATTATCGTCTCTACCATTGGCCCGATGCGTTTTTTTTCCCACTGGTTTTCTTTTCCACAGTATATAGTATATACGAAACTGTTTTATCGTCTTTCTCTTTATCTCCGCGCCTGAAACTACTCTGTCGTGACGCGAAGAGTAGTTGCCCCTCCGTCCCGATAGAAATATCGTTTCCAGTCCCGCCGAAAGCTATTCTTTCGTGGCAATGGGTGAATTCGGGTCGGTGGAATTGCCTTATTGACGGGTGAAGTGGCTGGCCGGCAGGTCGACTCGTCCGAGAGAAAGCCGGAGGGCGACTACAGGCGCGACTCAGATGGAACGCGAAATCGAGTTAGGAGTACGGGGACGACGTTGTCACCAGGCAGATAAACGGTCTCCTCGCGAGGAGACACTCTTCGAGACTTTTCTGTATGTTCTATCTATACCTATGTCAAGAGTCCTCGCTCCTGTTCGCGTTTACGTTCATCCAGGAACGTTATCGTGGTATACATGTAGCGGAAAATATCAGTACGTATGAGGATCATGTGCTATCTCTCATTTTTGCCGGGGTTGTCAGTCTCGAAGCTTCAAGAATCAATTTATCCAGAAGAGACGAGAGAGCCATTCTACAATCGTCGAAGAAAAAAAAAATTACTAAGTACTGCATACGATAATAATTTTCTATTTTTATTCTTTAAGAAATCTTTTCGAGATCGTTTCGTGCATTTAATCGTAAAAAAATGTATAATAATTTCACTCAAACGGATCGCAGTAGATACGACAAATTTATTTCGGTGTTTGTTGGACAATTTTCAACTTTACAATATTTTCAGTAGTATGATACACTAATGGCACGACAAATTTATTTCGGTGTTAGTAGTACAATTTTCAACTTTACAATATTTTCCGTAGTATGGTACACTAATGGCACACAGAATGGCATAATGATTGATCGAAAACCTAACATCAGTACTTGCATAGGGCCATGAAATAGTTTTTAAAAATGGAAAAATGGCATTCTCTTAGTGGTAAAAAAATCTAAATTAGTTGTTGACGCTTCCGGATGTAAATCAAGTATTAGCGAACGATTGAGAACCCAGTTCTCAGGACACTGAATAAAATGCTATCGAGAAAGATCGAAACAGCATGAAGGCGGGAAAGAGGAGTGAGCTTGACACACGCCCGGCCATATCCAAGTGTGACGTAAAAAGTGCCTCGGGGGTTTGCTGCCAGTGGTGGCGAGTACACAGAGAGAGAGAAAGAGAGAGGGAGAGAGAGACGCTTATTCGAGACGACAGGAGCCGAGTGACCGAGTCAAGTCGATCGTCCAGCTTGGTTACAGTCCGTTTGATGCAATAAAAAGGGCAAGGCTCTTGTCCACTCTTGTCTCTTTCATTCGTGACCATATCCACTGAACACCCTCAGCGTCTTCTTCACTATTATATACTGCATTGATACATCACGTCGGGATTCGTATCCATCCGCAGCAGGAAATGCGAATATACGGGAAGGGGTGCAGAGCATTCGAATATACGAATCATTATAACCCAACAATCCCTGAAATGGATATTCGAATATAGATCGCAGAATAATTATGTCGACAGCTCAAACAAATATTCAAATAATTATAATTCGCGAATGATTGTTTTTTTTTTGCAACACCCTATAACTATAATCTTCGTGACAAAGATCGCGAATCTCACGATCACTATTCGCGTCTCTGTTTCGATGCACTTGTACGTTAGGGGTTGTAGGAACGAAATTCGTTCACGTACAGTATCATAGTATAAAAAAAAATATTAATATCTATATATATCCGGAGAATATCATATCGTGTACCCGATATAATCCAGGACTGATCAGATTAAATGTCGCCGGACGGAGACTCGGGCGATCCGCGATGCGATGGCGTTTTCGAACCCGAGAACAGTTAACGGACGAGCACAACAACCGCGACGATTCTCGCAGAGGATCCCCCCGGATGAAAGAGGCTCAAGTGCACAGCGCCGTAAAATAACATTGTCCCGTGGATACTGGCGATGGTGCGGTGGACCACTGTATACACAGTTTGCTCTCTGCTCTCGGCAAAACGAACCGCTTGGCATCAGTGAAAAGGGGGGTTGGGCGCGCGGTCTGTGTGCGAAAATTCGCGGCGGCCACTCATATAGATATATAGATAGTTAGATAATAAGGTAGGGCACGGTTCGTTGTCTTGGATTTCGCGGGTTACCGCGATACTCTCACCCTCGAGAACTCTCGTCGGGCCAGTGTGCTCTTCGTTATTTTTCAACCCTCGGCTCACAACCCACGCTCTCTATCGTTTGGCGGGAGCCTCTGCCACGGTTAGAGAAGACTATCCGACACTCTGTCTATATCTTTCACTATGTACTTAACGTTAAGTATATGAACGCCAGCGTTGTTCGCCCGAACGAAATTCACCCTCGACTCCTACAGTCCGAGAGTTGCGCGTCGACGCTTCCAACGTATATACATATTGTATACCCCCACGAACCACCCTGTTACTTTCGGATAGCAGAAAACGTTCTATATGTAATATATATATATATATATATATATATATATATAGTGTAAGGCTCGATGCAGCCGGAGAGATTATGGCGCAATATTAAGCGGCAAGGCGCGGCAGAGCGAACTCTCTCGTCCGGAGTGTGTATATCGTGTACGATGTTGCCCCCGTGGGTGCCGCCGGCTGGGTGTCTATGTGTGCGCTGTGCGAAAAGATGATTCCGACGTCCACCGGATTACCGGACGCTGCGCTTTCTGCTGCTAGAACACCGCGTTGTTCCGTGAAATTGATACGGGGTTTTTGCTTTTCAACACGGAACAGCGCGTATATAGCACTTCTCGTCTCTTTGTTCGGCCAAAAATGTTGTCTAGCACGTGAGAGAGAGATGGAAACAGAAGAGGAGCTCGGAGGATAGAATTTAGATGAAATGGGAACAACAATTTTAGAGGCGTGGGGGACGAGCAAAAGGGGTCGACGAATAGTACTGAAAAACGAGTTTATAATGGATACGGCTTGAAGCGGGGGAAAATTACATCGACTAAGATCATTTTTTTATTTCCAGTTGCTGTTAATACTAAACGTACTGACACATAAGGAGTCATTTGACCCCTTATGATATAAACGTTGAAATTTAAAAATAAATCGTTAATTATTAAAGGAAGTAATTCGTAACATAACTTCTGATTTCTAATAAAATAATCAAACAAATTTAAAGAAAGTCAGATCAGCGAAAGAACTAACAATAAGTGTACGAATTTAAAGTAAATTTTGAAAGGGATTATTTCATCCCCGCTTGGTACGTTTAGTGTTAATAGAAATGTAATTGCCAATAGCTCGAATCAAATAGCAACTTGCATATGTTGCTTTCTTATCATTCGAAAAATTCAATATCGCATAAAATTAGACGTAATTGACTTGAATAGCAAAAAATGAGTATCAACGAACAATCATTAATATCATTTATTATTTCTCTTGAAAAAATCTCGAAAATCGAAGTACTCCGAGCATACGTGATATCGTTTACAAGCCCGTTTTTCCGACGGTTCAGAACGGGATCGTACTTCGAAAAGATGCATATCGCGCGTCTACCTGTTACCCAGTCGACACACGTACGAGAGTTTATCTGAATATTGTTACAAACTAGAAAATAAAAGTAAAATTAGTCAGGGAAATGGGATGGTCCCTGGGTATAGTCGAAGTTAGCGTATCTATCGCGTAGGAAACATTAATCCTCGACACTTTTCCAAGAATTACAATCGCGGCAGAGTGTTGGTATAAAAAAAAAAACAAGGTGCGAGCAAGCTCGTACGTATTTTTTTTTCCCCACCCGCGCGTTATAACCGTCGTTTGCCCTCGGTGATTCGATTTGTGGAGACATTTTTCTTTCACCAGAGGTTGAGGCTAATTTGGTTTTCTTTCGTTATCGAAGAAAAAGACGAAAAAGAAATGGAAAATAGAGGAAATGTGTGAACAGGAGGAAGGGGGTGACAAAGAGAAAATCGACGTGGTAGAGAGATAGATGTGTATGAATGTTTCCTTCTTCGTTCGACTGAATAGAAGAGAAACTTCTATTTTGATCAGACGCGCATATATTTTCATATTCGAATTGAAAGCGGCCTGGGAATATTGTAATTTGCATGGGAGACGGTGAACCGCGGTGAAAAGAGAGCTGAAGTCATGGACGACTTATATATGTACAGGGAGGAGGCGAAATGGTAACAGACATTCAGGGGGTAGGTATGTAGAACATTCGAGTCGTTGGCTGGAGTATGCAAATTGATGGTTCGCGTATAGCAAAGTCACGAGCACAGTGTGAGCTCGTGAGTGAGCACTTTTGAAAAATGTTATATATCGCGAAATTTAGTTGTTTTTTTTAAGTTTCAATTCCGCGCATAAATAGTATCAAAGATAAGATATTATGGAAAATGTAATAAGAACCCTTCACGGTTTAAGGGCTCACATACCCCTGGGCGCGCTGAAAACCGAGTAAATTTGAAAAATTATTGTAAAGATTATACGGTGCCAAAAAAAATTAAATTGTTAATTTCACATTTTTTACTAACTTTTCAACTATAAGAAAATTTTTTTTTTTTTATTTAAAAAAAAATATTAACATCATTTTTACGGGTATAGAAGGACTACTGATAAAAACCATGGCGCCCCCTTGTAGACATCATAACTTCACCAAAAATTATCCAATATGCAAAAATAAAAAAGAATCTAGGAAAGTAATGTAGTAGTAATAGTCTGACGGAGGGATTTTTTTTTTTTTTTCTTTAAAAATAAAGAAGTTACAGTATTTCAAATTTTAATATGCAATGAAAAAAAAAATTAGTTTTTAATAATTTATAAAAAATTGTCCAACAAAAAAATTAAAAAAACCTCTCGTCAGACTATAGAGAAAATAATTATCAAGATAAAAAAAAAGAAAGTTAAAAACATTACAAATTGACTGAGTTATCGTGCTGACACTGTCTAAAAACATAGTTTCGCGAAAAACGCATTTAAATAATATTAATTTTTTTTTTTATTCTATAATTTTTTTTCCGATAGTTGAAAAGTTAATATAAAATGTGAAATCAACAATTTAATTTTTTTTTTTCACCATATAACGTTTATAATAATTTTGCAAATTTATTCGGTTTTCAGCGCGCGCACGGGTATGTGAGCACTTAACGAAGCAAGAATTACTTTCTTAGCGTGGATATATCGAATATATTTTCCTTTATATTCTGTATTCGTACGGCGACAGGCACCTTATTTTATTTCTTTTCGCGTATCCATCACTTATCGGTCGTCACTGTGGCTGTACAACCCCGCGCCCCCTCAACCCCCGTGCGTAAGGCGTCGATGCGAGTCGGAGAGGCATAGAATTCGAGGCATAGGCCGCGATCGGATAGTATGTAAATTATATAGATATACCTTATATAGATATATGTACGATTTATGTTCGCGAGTTTCGTACAGCCGTGAAAACGATTGTACCGTTTTCTCGCTTCTGCTCTCTTTCTCACCCTCCTTTCACGTAGTCGCGTTCTCGTTGTCGCGAGACCGCCGCCGTCGTCACTAGGATCGGCGGTACCGGGATCCATTTTGTCAGACGCTCGCGCTTGGTGGAAAAATCGGCAAATCCAATAAAGGGTGAATAATGCCGGGTGTTACGGTAACCGAAGTGAGAAAGACTCGATCGGATCGAGTAATGGTGGATACAAAACGCTACATCGTCCTTTTTCAGAAACGTACAAAGAACGATAAAGTGCAGATGCGATATTGGAGTGAACGAAAGTGCAACGATGAATGAGAGACTGAAAAATCAGCGTGAGGAGTTAAAGATAAAGGGATAAAGTTATGGTATAATAGTAGAGGGAAATAGGGCGATGAAACGAAACAACTGCGAGAGCTGCTCTTATAACGAAAAATGAGTTATTTGTCTTAATCTTTGTAAACATTTTGATTCTCAACCTAAATCGCTAGTGTGGATTTTATTTTTACTTTATTTCTCTGTCTGTCAACTACTAAAAGTAATTCTATCTGCAATAAATTTGTTCCTATAATTAAAAATAGAAAGACTATTAAATCATCAATATTAGCTTACTTACTCCATCGTGATATGTTCTTTCCAATTCTCAGTGTACACGGTATAGCTGAGGCAAGTTAAAAAAGCAAAGTAATAAACAGCAAAAGTCAGGACAAAACATACCGGGCGAGGAGCATGAGAGATTGTCACTGCATTAATGTATATACGTATATATTTATAGTACTCGTGTAACGCGACGACGTGGATGAACGGAAAACGTGAAAATTTGTAATAGAGAGAAACACTCGCGGGGAGAGGGCTACAGTATAGGAGAGAGAGACCGGAAATATATCGTCGCCTTCCGGCTCGGCAACGTCGACACGGAGGTTTTACTAATAACCCATACAAACACAAACGCACAACGCTCTGTGGGTGGTTGGAGCTTTGCGAGACCGCCGAACCGAAGCGTGGAATATTATAATTGATTTATAGCCGACGTACGTATACGTATTACGTAAATACACGACCGATCGGATTTATCAGAGGGAAAATGGGGAATGGTTTCGCGTTGTTGTGTGCGTTCGCGTGGAGGAGGAATACGAGACATTTTGTCCGACGATCATTTCCGCGCATCATATCGCCGGCTTCGGAATTCCGGTGTACGACAACGCGAAATGCATAATAATTCGGAACAATCGACACCCCAGAAATGGAACGATCATCAGAGCGATAGAGAAGCGTCAAAGCCGGCCGAGCGAACGTCACGTGAAATTAACAAATTTCACGGAAACGTGATATGGCATAAATGTTTTCTTTTTCTTTTCGCTCTTTTCTTTTTTTACATTCTTTATTACGTCGTACTAATGTTTGCTGATTTTGTCTTCTCGACTGAATAGAGAGATGCGATGGGTTGCACACATTCGTTGAGGGAGGGAGGACCACAAAATGGTTCGATTGAGGGGTTGCTGCTCCATCGAACTTCCGGCGATGGGCATCAGCGATCGCGCATCCAATGCGATCGTTCGTGTGCGCGAGTTCGAAACGAGGATTCTCGTCGCGTTATACACACACGGTACTCTCCTCGGCGAACACGGCTACGGTTGCGCGCCGAGAAAGGGTTGATGATAAATTCAAATTTAGGGGGTTGCTCCCGCTGTGCCACAATCTGTGATTCAGCACCATTAACCACAGAATTCGCTCGAGGAGAGCGAGAGGCTACCCTTTCTCTTTCTCACTCAATCTCTCTCTCTCTCTCTCTCTCTCTTTCTCTCTCCGTCTTTTTCTGTCTCGCACTCTCTCGAGTCACCCGGACTTTCGCCTAACTTGGCACATCCTCGAGTGTTCCGGCTACTCCGGATCTTCGAGTTTTGCTAAAGCTTCACGTTTCGAGACAAAGTATGCATAAAATGGATTCACGTGATTTTTTTGTTTCCTTTTTTCCCCCGACTTATTAGGGTTGGTAGGATTAAAGTTTCTTCTGGTTTTGGGTACGTGATTATGATGAGATATCTCATCGTTCTCTGGAAAAAAAGGTAAAAAATACGTTAGGGAGGTTAGGGTAATGAGACTTTTGGGCAAAGTTTTGAATGAACGAAAATTTGCGACACGTTATTTATTGGCCAGAATAATCGATTATAATTATTATTTTCTTTGACACTGTGTCGACACTAATAAATTTTGGCCTGCGGTTCAAAGTTTAAGGGGGGAACTAGGGTTAGACGGTTCAAAAAATCGATTTTTTTTAAATTTCATAAATTGTTAGTAAAACTATTGAAAAACATATTCCCAAAATTAAAAATGAAAATTCCAACTGGTTCTATTGTTATAAGCCATTAAAGTGAGTAGCTCTCCTTCAGGCCCCGAGCGCGCCACGTGTATAACCGAGCGGTACTATTTTTTCAAACGCGTTTTTCTGAAAACGACTTTTTTTTAACTTGCGTACACGCTAGTTTGAAAAGTTTTCAACCAATCGTTTTGAAAATTGGCAGTTACGTTCTTCATAGTATTGCGCTCTATATGAACCTAAAATCGGAATATTATCTCTATTTAAAATAATTTTTGTTTGCAAATAAAGTTGTAAAAAATGGCAAAAAATTATGCTTTTTTGTTTTGACCCCTGTAAAAAATTCAATTTTCTATTTTTTTGATAGCATTTAGGTTCATATAGAAGAGAGACATATAATAAAAGTACATTCCAACCTCGTTTGATTTCAGATGAAAATTGCGGCTTCCAGAATGTACGCAAAATGCTGAGTCTGATTGTGACCTGCAATATGGGGTCGCTAATATCTTCGGTGTTTTTCAAGGAAATTCTTCAAAAATTTTATAGTATATACTTAAATATATGTATAAAATATTCTCAAAGTTTCAATAAATTTTATCCATTTTTTATACTATAAAAAAATTCATGAAAATCATTGAGAAAACGCTGTCCTCACCCTATTTCCCCGCTTAATTTATTCTGTCATTGCCAACACCTTTTCATGTTGAAGAAAACCCGGGAATTGTAAAAATAGATAGAATTTTGCAGTGACTATTGAAAAATTATGAATCGATAATGAACAATCATTTACTATCGATTCATAATTTTTGTTAATCATCAGTGAATCTCTTGCTGCATTTTTGTAAACTAAAATCTGACCGAGATACTTAAGATAATGATAGATATGTCGCAGCGATATGGACAACGTTATTCTGATTACTTGTTTGAGAATGACGAATGTTCACGTTCGCGATTTCTTCATTTTATCTTTCATGATAGCGATCGATCAGCGATTATCAGTGTTTCATTATATGTATAAATAGCAGTGTGTCGATATTCGGTATGATGGAATGGAACAAAAATTCAATAGAAATACTGATAAATAGAGAAAAAAAATAGAGGAAGAAACAGCATTGATATCATATCAATGTTTCATTATATAAATAGCAGTAAGTCGATATTCGGTATGGTGTAATGAAAAATAAAATAAAATTAAAAAGCAATAGTGACACATAGAAGAAAATAAAAGAGGAAGCAAGGAAACAGCATTGATATCATAAATTCGATTCGAACCCGTCATATGGAGCGAGGAAATTAATAGATATTCATAATATTCAAGACAGAACCTCATGCAGATTCGATGATAATGCAATGACCCGCACGAGCCAGCGATGCTAGTGGAAAATCTGGCACGAGTAACTTCTTCGTGCACATCCGCCTGGGCAATACTGTCGTCGTAAATTTTCTCGATATAAAAATCTAAGTGCCTCCCCGAAACAGAATGGAGCTATACCGAATACTTTCCATCCCCCTTTGCCTCTATATGGATTATTCAAACAGGGTTTTTTTTAACTGTCCCGAGACATTCAGCGTTTCCGGAACATAAAATTTTTTAAGGATTTTCTGGCTACGAAAACGAGAGATATTCACTTCTGTACGTGTGTTATTCGTCTACTTATAATATAAGTACATATGCATCCTGATTTAAGCTTTCGATCCATATGTATGTGTAATTTGTGTCTATATCTATATAGTTTTCGTCTCAAACATCGAGAGTAATGTATTGTGTAAGCAAATTTTCTTAAAACTGATTACAAAAAGGACGTCGGAAACGTTAAATTATACCAAACGCATAATTACAACACTACAAGCATGGCAGTGCGTGTACATTAATCGTTAAGAATAATTCTTCTGACGAAAAAAAAGGATCACATTTTTTTGAAATAAAATTGGCATCGCTGCTTCTCGAAAAATTCCCACTTTTTGCCGATTCGACAGATTACCACAAACTCACGGTGCGATGGAAAAGTTGAAAAATTGCCGTCTCTCGTTTAATCGTAATAATGAGAATGAAAACGGGAATACAGGCGATAATACTGATTCCTACAGCGGCGAATGAGAAACAGGGATCAGAAAAAGAAGGTTTCTAGGAGGTCTTGATTTATATCGTCTCGATATTTTTCGCGGATCTCAGTGTTTCTTAATTCGTGGTTTCTCCGGCGCTTCGCCTCTCGTTCCCTCTCTATCGCATGCTTTATCCTTCTTTTACATCGCGGCATCTCAACATCCCCGGTCCACGAATTCACGACGTGGCGGGGTAATTCGATTTCTCGGTGAATCGGTTCGGTAGTAAATCAGGGTATACGGTACTGTATATAGTCAGCTTCGCGGTTACTCTTCTCGTGTTTGGAGAAACGAATTTCAACAAAGTGAGAAAAAGAGAAACGATTTTCCTCATCTTCCAAATTCCCACACCGAAAAGTTAGTTCCTAAATTTGTTTTTCATTGTATAAATTATGAAATTTTCAATTGTGTCCCAGTTATTCGTTGAATTAAATTCAATAATATTGACGCCACTGTCCAATACAATAAAAAAAACACAGATTTTTCACGTCGAAACAACGACTAAAGTGCCGAGTGTTAAAAAAGTTACGACAAAATGAATATCCTTAATATTTCTTTGCGAGTCTTCATTCATATTCGGATCTAATACCCTTGCTTGCTTCGATATTTTCGTTGAATCTCAAAATTCCATACCATCCGCATGTTCTTGCGGATATAGAAGATGAGAAGGAAAGAAGAAAAATATCGCGACAAGCATTGAAAAGACGTGAAACGCGGGACAGCAGCAAGCATTGATGCGTCATATCGGAATACGGCTCGTAAGTTTTTATGCCTGTGGTTGTCGTGAAACACTCTTGTATATTTCACGGAATGACATAGATATATGAACACAGAAGAACGGAATAATGTCGAAGGGAAGAGGGGGTTTTCCGGCAACGATTTGACTCGATCTCCATCGATACTTCTGGCAAGACCGTTTGCATATATATGTATATATGTAAGTGTATAAAAAAAGGCACTCGCTGCGTGAAACTGATAACAAAAAGGTCAAAGCGTCGTTGCACGGTTATACGTAGGTGAGAGGCGCGTGTGCGAAACATCCACTTTGCCATGTAAATCCAAGGGACCGTTTTTTTTTTCCATTCTCGCGAACGGTCGAGAAATAAAACTTCCGGACTTTGGGTCACGCGAGTCAGGGATTGGACAAATATACTATCGATTACATGTATCTCGAGATGTGAATCGTTGGGACACAATTTATATTTTATTTTATGATAATTTTTCTCATATTCCATCCGTAGCGATTCGAGTGACCTTCGCTGGTCCTTTCGCACTTCCGGTTCTCTCGGGGAATATATACACTTCTCACACACATACACTACTATGCTATATTTCTCACTCTTTTAGTATTCCATCGAGGGGGTGATAGTCGGAAAAACGATTTGACCAACTTTGACGCTCTCACACAATCATCGCTCTTATTCTCGATAGGGCACAAATACGGAATAAGAGAAAACTCTTTTTCACACCCTCCTAAATATATGGATAGGTATATAAACCTACATCGGCATGTACGAGGATCAGTGAAGTACACGTACTCGCCTGTGGTCTGCTTCGACTATATAGATGACTGACTATAAGAGAGAGAGAGAGAGAGAGAGAGAGAGAAAAAGAGAGTACATCACGAGACGCTTTTCCAAGCACCGTCCAAGTTCTTCGCAAATCCGTCTGGCCGACGTTCTCGTGGTCCAGCCGGAATACCAATTGCCAATTCGTTCCGGCATATCGACTGGGTACTCATGGGCGTGACACAAATGCCAGATGCAATCAGCGGAAGAAGCGAGGACGGTAGGAAAAAAAGAAGGCGATAGAAAGAAACAGACAATTTTTTCTTCTCTCTCTCTCTCTCTCTCTCTATAGATATATACTATATATATATGATATTACTGATGTGTATGTATGGAGGATAGAAAGTGCAACCTTACACTTAATCCGTACTATCGTGGTGCTTCTAGTACGAAGGGGCAACCGTGAACAAGCATTCCTCCACCACCATCGTCCCAATCTCGCCGTGAGAGAGAAGAACGGTGAAAGTAACAGAGAGATTACCTTACGTAATCCACAGTCTTGTCGATTTCACTCTGGGAAGTATCCCACGAGCTTCGAACTTTTTCCTTTCTATATATTGCGGATTTCTTTGGACCACTCGGATACAAACCGAACGAGAGAGAAAAAGAAACAGAGAGGGATAGGGATAAACTAGTGAAAATTTTCATCCGGATGACCGAATCTCCGCTAGAGTTTTCCTCGAACTCGCCACCACCACAGCATCGCCGAAAAGAACTTACGCTCGAGTACGTACGCTGTAACAATATTCCTTATTCTTGTCGTCTCTTTTCCCGTTGAATTTTTGTCAAGAACCCCCCGAGAAACGAAAGTTCTAGTTTGCCAAACACATAGACACATCTATATAAGAATTTTTGGCAAATTCAAAGCAACGCGAGCGTTCTTGAATACACGATACACGTGTGCGACTATTACGAAGAATCTTGGCGGGGAATGTCTCGCCCGAGCACAGTGTGCTCTTCCTGATGGTATTGCTCTTTCTCTCCTTCGCTTTTTCTACCCAGTTTTCTTCCTTTCGCTTCAATATTGTCGCTATCTCTTGTACACAGTTGCCGTCCATATTCCTCGTGGAAGCCGCCATATTACCTCTTCGTGAAAGGCTTTTGCTACCACCATTTCTCTCCCTCTCTCTCTCTTTATCTCTCATCTTCTTACTATTTCCGCATCTTCCACACTACCCTCCTCACGTCCATCGCTATCTCTCCCAGTTATCCGCTTTATGAGAATCTCACACAGGCGCACGAGAGAGGGAGAGGGCGGTATAGGAGTTGACTAGTTGTTATAACGCATCCGCGAAAACTACCCCCATAAAAGTTGACGACTTAAATCGCGGGGCGTATGCCCTGTACTTCTATAGTCGTCGTTGCGGTTTATTTATACGTATATGTGTATACTGATGGTATTATAGACGCGCGAGGTGAGATATTTTTTTTATCCGAAGGAGCGAAACGATCTGTGCGGCGGAGTTAAAAATGGCCCCCAAACAGTTTTTTATTCTCTGTACTTTCAGACGCTGGGGGAAACGGAGAAGAAATGACGAAAACAATGTCACAGTAGTCCGTTACTTCAACGGAGAGTTTACATAGGCACAGTTTAATTTAAGTACACACACACACATCGTTCGATGTACTTTATTTCCTCGCCAATATCCTGTACAGTAGATGAGAAACGTGTATCATTAATAACCGATATTTCCAGTTTAAATTATATCGCCGATGTCACATTGAATTATTGCTGAGATAGAGAAGGATAATATTCAGCAAAATTCACGTGAAATAATATACGGATACACCGTTGACGGTAGCGTAACGGATTTGAGCGGTGGAAAACGTATTATCGGAAAGTACCGAAAGAGAGAAAGTGAAGTGGCCGTAACGCAGAAGTCTACGGTTGAAAAGAGAAATATGGAGGGCATGTTCATTGAACAGAGCTGGAGAAATTGAGAGCTCAAAGAAACATATAATATGGAGTATTCCACCTAAAATATGGCGATTTTTCAGAGACATTTAATTCGTAAATATAAAAATAAACAAGACTTCCGAAATCTCGTTCTTAACGATGTCTTATTCAAATTGTCTTTATTGATGCCACCATATATTCCCGATTTAAGAAGCCACAAAAAATTACCATGCGAAAAATCGTTGGGTTTCATATTTGTCGGAATTCTCCGTATATATATATCGAGTGGTCGAGCGTGCTGGGAATCGTCTCTTCTCAATATGCTCGAAAGTGTCTCGCTGACGTCGCACTTCGGAATTGAACGACGTCGGATTAGTTTAACGTCTTCTTCGTTGGTCTGGAGTCGGCGAGAGACACGACCCACGTTCGACGAGACTTGACGATAAGTAAATGCTCTTGGAGGGTATACCACGAAACGAGAAATTTTCGCGAGAGGGAGGATTCGCGTATAAAAGTGTGCGTTAGAGAAGTCTCGAGGCATTTTGATTACTCGCGGAACGGGGAAAAAACGTTGGACATATTACGACCAGAGTGTATTAAATGTGTGTGCGTATATTTATATCTATATATACTATATGCTACATTAAGGAATATACAGGAATTTGGTGGGGAATCAAATCGCTAGGTCGCTAATTTCCAAGCCGAGTGGGTCGTGGGAGAATAACGCTGTGTGTGTGTGTGTGTCACTCGAAGAACGAGGGGTGAGATTTTTTCAGGGGTTGAATTCAGAATTTGTTGAACGATGTATATATCTAGAGATATTCTGGTTATATTATTTCGGTCACAGGAGTGGGACACAACTAATACTTTTAATAATATCGATATATATATGAGAGCTCTATATCGCCTTGCCACCCAAAAACGAGGGGGTGCATAGAAATGCGCGTATGCGTCATCCCTCTGCGATCGCACAAGTGTCGAAACCCGATGATTATATATATCCGTATATAGAGAGGGAGGATTGCCGAAACTTATAAATAATCTTAGCGCTTCGCTTTCAATCACTTACGGCGTTTAGTACAATAGATCCGTATGTGTTTTCGCCATACTATGTATATTTTCTATCGTACGGTACTTAATATATTTGATACTGACGCGCGAGCACGTAATTTATAACAGAGATGTTCGGAAAAGACGATCGACGCGAATCGAATCTGAAAGTGCACAGTGCTAAAGACGTATGTAAAACTAATAGGCTGCTACATCTGTGTAGGTGAACATTTTGTTCAAATCTATTCTTTTTCTATTTTCCCCTCGCGCGTTACGTGTCGAATGCATTTTTTATTCATGAGTCTTACCCAATGCTCTTGATATATCCGAGCAAAGATCTCGATGATATTTTATTTATGGTTCCTGTGATATGCATTTTACTTTACCACAAAATTATTATTCTTAGGTTTCGTTAAAATTCCATCCCACCGAGCGATTTTTTCTTTATAAGGCTTTTGTTCCTTCGTCGAATATTTTATTTTCTCTGTGAATATAATGCTGCACCCTCACGATCATGTTTACACGCATGTTACTCTAAACAGAAAAAAAAATAGTTTGTTCGCTGATGAATTACGACTTACAAATTTCTCAACTTCTTGAAAATCTTACGTGCGTTCGTGTATTTTAATATACTAACGAATGGATAATATATACGTGTTCTCTGATAAATGTCTTTCAATGAAATATAACTAAAAGTGTGTACTATGTGTGGTTTGGGATCTAAGAGGCTCGCAAGACTTTTCGTGTGTGAGACGGAAGCTGGTCCGGGGCAAAAAGTAAAATCTTTCGGAAGTTCGCGTACGACGAGCCTGGTGCGCCGAATCTCACGACGTTGAAAGAGAGAACGAGAGGTGGGAGAGAAGGCTCTTCATAGAGCTTCTTGAAATTACGTCAAAAGTCTCGTGAATTTATCGGGGCACTTTTTAAACTCCTCCTTCGTCGGATTAGCATATTATTTCTATGAAAGAACCCGCGGCGGATATGAGAACGAGCGTCGTGGCGTCGGCGAAGAACGGCGGATGAGAGCGACGTATACACATAACCGTTCGCGGGATATCCTCGCGGGGAACAAAGATACGTAGATAGAGCGGGACGCGTGGGTTGTGAGAAAATTTTAGATCGCGAGTAAGGGCTGAAACGAAAAAGCGATTCGGCAGCGTAACCGTGGAAGAGCCTCTTTCGTGATATAGTAACACCGATCGCGCGAGAGAGCATATCAAATATGTTGATAAATGATCCCTTTGAGGAACGTGCGAATGGATGGCGCCACAGCTCTTTCGACCACCTTTCATGTATATGAGTTCACATTTGAATGTCAGACGAACTGCTGGCATTTTTATCAAAAGCTCGTCGTTCTCCTCGGCATCGAGATACACGGATATCCTTCCAAGACATATCTATACATATGTGCATATATTATAATCGACTGCTGTCAAACAAAAGGATAACATTCACAGTACTTTCCGTGTTAAATCGTGCGAATTACGCCCTTCTGTTCGTTAACAGTCGATATAATGCACGTTCATTTTACTCTTTAATCGAGAACTCGCTCAAGGGTGCGTATTGTTTTTTCAATACTCACAAAACAGTTTACCCGATATCAACAAATATTTCTAGTAAAGTTTATTTATTATTCCGAAATTTAACAAATCCAAAGAACATAATACGAAACGAATTTTATTTGGTTCAGCTAAACTTTGAGAACCACAAATAAAAATTTTTTCCCCATATTCAATAAATAAATTTGTTTATATTTGATTTAATAATTTAATGTTAACATTTAATGGATACTTTGACTCGCTCAGTTATATGTTAATTTTTAAAAAATGTGTATTGTAAATTAAATTAATGACGAGGAGTTATTTATTGTACGTATTAGTCCGAGTGAGTAAATGAGGTGACGAGTGTCGCTTTGATTTTCCGTGTTGCCAGAATCACGTGATATCGGTTGTCAAATGTCGAAAATAAGGGAAAAAGAATGCCCGAGGAGAAAAGTGCGCGAAACAGCCGTATTTCCGTTTTGTCAATCAGTTCTGACCGCGAGTCTTTGATGATTTGCATAGAATTTGTGAGATTTATGGTGTGAGGAATAGTCGGACGTTTGATGTAACGTTTTGCCTGGTTTGAATGCGTACTTGAATTTTCGTATGCCCTAGCGAATGGACTTGTGGATACAAAGTGTAGTTGAATATTGACCGAAGGTATGGATGTCGGTTGAATTATTTTCGACTTGATCGTGCGTGGGTCATTGATATCAATGTGATTTTTCGTTCTCTATGGAAATGCGAACGGTTTTATCGACAATCGTCCTGTTACCCTCAGCGAGGTTGTTAGCCTGCTCTGGTAACGTAGGATTCTAGTTCTCTTCTCGTCACTGTAGATAACTACGGTATTGACGGTAGAGACGTTTATCAGGCTTCGGAAAAATGGAAACCAATTTTCTCCACTTGTGATATTTATCCATTCAATTATTAATCCTTGATAAATAAGGAATCAACAGGTAATTTAAGTTGCACATCGAAAATATGTTAAGAAAAGTCAATATAAATTTATATTCCAATAATCAATACTACAATATTACAATAATTGAAACTGGCAAAACTACATCCACGTTTTTGTTTTGTTTTCGAATTTTCCATCGATACAAGATTTGTAATTATTCGCACGCTTTCTCGAATCACATTCGATCAAGAATTTTCAGTTAATATTTCATTTATAATCGCAATGGACCATAATGATTAACTGCTGATATAATTAACAGAAGCTCATTATACAAAATCCAATTACACTCGATTACAACGAATATTGATGCAAATGTTGTAGTTCGAAATTATCATCAAATTTCGATGGTTTTTCCGCGAAAGAATTGTTTTTTTAACGTCTCATATACATGTATGCTTCAATGACGTTCTCTCTCAAACTTCATCTGGTTTATTTTTATTTGGGAAATATTTTTGTCTCGTCGAGCTACGCACAGTTGATTGGTTTGGCTGAACTAACTTTCGTTCGGCTATCGACCACGAGAAGGGTAGAGGGCACACGGGTGGGAGTACGAATCTAAGTTAAACGCGTACCCCATAGTCATCGGACATGATGAAGCTGGACACGTCATGTTAATCTATACCTGTAGACATTTTTCATCAATACAAAAGCAGAGGCGTGTCAAGGTAGCGATTCTTGTCCAGCGATTGGTAGATTTACCTTAAGCTTCGGCGAGTGAACGAATAGAAGGGACGAAGCAACCGTGATGATATTGGGCTCGGTTGAAAATTGGCAAATTGCCTATCAACGAGAATCGATACGAAGTATTTGATATCCGTACGAGATATTGTACCTATATGGGAAGGGATATATCTGTCCGGGCAAGCACGATCAAAGGAATATCCTCGCGAATCCTTCTCGACGCCTCAATCGAATTGTCCGGTCCATGTGCCGTTGATCGAGGAAAATTTCAACAATCTACCGTTTACCAGTAGTCGGTATATTATATATCCGTATACACGTACATATGTATGTATACAATATAGTATATATATACATCAGCTGTACACATCGTACAACCCCTAGCCTAATACAATCAACGACCACATCTCTTCGCGTTTCGCACTGACATACGAACAAACAGGAAAAAAAGGAAAAAAGAAAACGAGAGAAAGACAGCACCCTCGCGAAAAGCCGTGAAGCCCTGACTCGTCTGCACCTTCAATAAAATAATTGAAACGTTTCCAATAACAGAGCGAGAGTGCCTCTATATGAGTATCACGTTTCAGCTCACGATTTCCCAGCGAGATTAGATGTTACCAATTTAGAAGCGAAGATATATTTACGAGTTTCGTCGTAAATCATCGTTCAAAGATTTCGGATTTTGTTCCATGATACACGCCACTCTATTGATTCATAAGTATTGGGAATGGGTAGATAAATAATGTATAACGCAGTGAATTATATTTGAACTTGAATTTTATTCTTGACACACGAGGAAGATCTGTCTTAACTCTCCGGAATACTTCAGAAGACTAAAGGCTGGTCACAAAGACCAAAAGCATATTCGTCACGTGAAGAAAGAAAGCTTAGTTCTTTCTTCCCAAGAAATCACTGCCCATGTTTATGGTTATGTCAACGCTCAGCCGACTCTCCGGCGCCATCGATGTCGAGTGGTTTTTGTAACAGTCACTTCTTTATTAGCTGATTCTCAGTATCGTTATGAGAGTAAATCCAATAATAAGTACGTTGGGAAACGAAAATTAGCTATAAAGAAACTCCCTTCTCGAAGTATCGACTCCGATCACAAGGGGCTAATGGCGCCACCGTGTGAAAGATGAAGTACGAGCTAATAATTTTATTTTATGCAAAGTCCTTAAAATCATATACACGCGAAAAAACGTTATTTATTAATCGAAAAAAACGTTTATTTGAATCATTCAACATAATTCATTTTATTTGAATAAAACGACTAGCTGCATAGATTTGTTTTTATTCAAACAAACGTTGTTTGACTCAAACGGACCTCGCTCTTTTGTTTTTTTTTTCATTTTTCTTCGTACCACTCTCGTGTAATTACTCCGTCGTGTAATACAGTCTCTGTATTTTAATACACTGCTGAAAGGTAAAGAGAAGATTCATAAAAGTTAAAATGACTCCTTTTTCCAGGTATCACATCAAGCTCGATATTATTTTTCTTTCCGTGAAAATGGTATAGAAAAAGTGATAGAAGTGAGCCGTCCCGATCTCTTCATCCTCTCGTAATTCCCACCGGATCTCCGCGCAACGGGATCAGCAACGATTTCGCTCACTTCTCAGGCTTACGGAATGGTGTGCGACAGGAGCAACGCGGAGGGATGCAACCAGAGTTTGCGGGAATGAAGAAGGTGTGAGAGAAAAAAAAACGAGAAATACAAGAGGAGGGCGAATCGCAGTGAGCTCAGATTGTTTCTTTCTATGTATAGATGTACGAATCCATGTATATACCTACTTTGGTATATATAATGGTAGTAAATGTTTATATACTGCTGTCGCGAGAGGGTATACTAAGAGAGAAAAACGTACCCGCGGCAATGGAAAGAGCCCGAGTATTCAAATGCGGTGGTGGCGTTTTTGCGGCGTATACGAGCGTAATCTCGCGAGGCATGAACATTGTTGCAGAACGAGCATCAGGAAGAGACACATACCGTAGTACACTAGAGCGATGGAAGAACTCGTTTACCAGTAGTTCTGGGTCCAATCCAAACTTTGCTACGGTGAATTTTCCTTTCATATTACTCTTTCACCCTCTGGCCTTATCGTTTCTCGCACCTCTCGAGAATCGAATTTCTCGTCATTCGTTGTTTTATATTTATTGTTTCACATATGTGAGAGCTGTGAGAGTGGAACGTTGCTTTTTTATTTCACCCAACAATTGGGTAAACGATCCGTTTATGTGGATTAAAAAATTTAGGTAATTGTGTTTTACGTAAAAAAAGAACAACTATTTAAAGAAGTATGACTATCAGGACAAATTTGAGTTATGAAAAAAATTTGTTTTCCCTCTCCGAACATACACGCGGTGAAAATAACGTAAATCGTATATTGGTTCATGGTTACAATTTTTATTAGACAGTCCTTTGACATTGACAATTATTAGCACAGTTTTTCCACCAAAAAAATTGGCATTTTATCTACTTGCAGAAATAAATGCATTTTTTCTTTACTCCGGATCGGACGATGAATGCAAGATAATAATCGTTGAACGTGTGTTAAATTAATTGATGAAAAAAAAAGGAAAAAAATATCTTTCTCCGCCGTTTCGTTTTGCGCATTATGATAAGCCATTGATGATATAAACCGCAAAGACTTCCATCAATAATAATGTTCCATATAATATGTAAGAAACGTCTCATCCACTCCGATATTTTACAAGACTATGTGTCTAAAAAAAAAAACAAAAAAATGTGTCCCTTATAGCAGATTTATTCGTTATGTTGTGCAGTGTGCGCTCCGATAACTCGTTGTAATGTGCATCGGGGAGTCAGTCAGAGATCCAGAAGAGCCACACGGCCATTTAGAGGCAGCCTTGGCTTTGCCCGTTTAGGCGGATCGCTTGGAAAAAGCGTTCCGATGCTGCAGCAGCAGCGGAGACTGCTTCTGAGACGATGGTGGTGTGGTGGTGGCAACGACAACGAAAACGACGAGAACGAAGACGATGGCGGCTTTTCTTCTTGTCGTCTTCGTCTTCGTCCGTCGTTGTCGTCGTCGCGACGTCTGGCGAGAATCGAGTAGACCTTTCTCTCTCTCTCTCTCTCTGCCTCGTCCAGGTGGTCGGTTCCGATGCACTCGTGTACACAGCACACACTGCAACGATGCACCAGCTCTCACCGTTTTTGGCACGCGCTTATGGACCCTACAAGGACTCTACTTCGCAACATACTTTGTTCACACTGGACCCGTTCGTGTATACGTTTATTCCATATACATGTAACTGAGCAATGTACGTGTGTAATACGCACTGACACGCTCTCCTTCTCAGTTAAATACTTTCCGCGAGATTTCCGGGAAACCTTGTCTCGCGGACTCTGGCCTCACACGTGCACACGAGTTCGCGACTTAACCCTCGCATTGCCAAGATTGGTATTGTGGATAACGCGTCGATAAAAGATTTTTTCAAATCTATCTACGACAGTGATTCACCAAAATCTATCTGGTGAAGATTACGAGAAAATATAGGTAGGATTGTGATTGAAAGTGAAAAATTGTTTCACCAGTGAATGGCTATACTTCGACGGAAAATATTGTTAAATAAATATAAAATCTCTTCGGCAGTGAGAAAAAAAATAAGGTTTAGGACTTTTAATACTGCATTTTATCGTCGATCGTGAATTTACAAGTTATTTCAGTGTTAAGTAGTCTGGTAACTTAAGCCGATTTTCATGTTTTTTTTGGAGGGCGTTTTTTTGTAGCAAAATAAAAATGAATCGTTTTGGATATTTAGGATGTTTTTATTTACATATTAAAGATACAAACAAAAATTTGTTTGAAAGAATTTAATAGTTTATTATTATTATTATTATTGATCAAAGTTGGCACCTCGAAAAAAAAGCGCGTGGGTGGCCCCAGTGATTTTGGCTCTTGATGTTATCTGGAATGAAAAATTCTTGATAATTCTTAATCTATAGACATGTCATTCTGGTCGAAACTACTGAAGTTAAATTTCATGGATAAATAACAAATTTAACTTCAGTAGTTCCGATCAGAATGACATGTCTAGAGATTAAGAATTATCAAGAATTTTTTATTTCAGATAACATCAAGAGCCAAAATCACCGGCGCCACCCACGCGCTTTTTTTCGAGGTGCCAACTTCGATCAATAATAATAATAATAAACTATTAAATTTTTTCAACAAATTTTTTTTTTGTATCTTTAATATGTAAATGAAAACATCCTAAATATCCAAAACGATTTATTTTTATTTTCCTATAACAAAACGCCCTCCAAAAAAGACATGAAAATCGGCATAAGTTACCAGACTTCTACCTTGAGAAACAGATTCGATGTGTTTACTTCTTCGCTTATGTGTTGGGGCGAAATTTGCTACGACATCGGAATCGCTTTTTTACTCGTGTCCGTGCACTTATTGCCGTACTTTCTAGTAATTGAGCCTCTTTTTAAAAAAATGTTTGCATACACACGAATTCGTGAATTACGAAGTTTCTGATCACATCTTTCTCTCTCTACATTTTCTTCATAACATCGAATTCGATGTTATTAACATACAAAGAAATTCGTAAATCACGAATTTGCTGATCACATCTGTCTCTCTCTCTCTCTTTCTCTTCATTCTCTTATTAACATCGAATTCGATATAATTTTGTCCGTCGGTGTACGCAATCGCATAAACCTACTACTTGAATTCGTTGAGTGAGAGCACATCGTGGCCGCGGGTGTTTCAACCCGTTTGTCTTGTCCGAGCGTCTACTTCTCATCGTCCACTCGGGCACCCATTCTCAAACAGCACACACTGTGTACTAATTCGAATATTACTTGAGCAAACATTTGGCCTCTGTCGGGCTCGAGCCGCCACCGGTTCGAAGTAACCTTTGATATATATATGTATACCGCATGCATATATGCGCGCTCCTCTCTCGGCAACGTGGGAATTTCGTCAGTGTGTTACACTTGTCTTGAGAGAATTTGCGGCGGTACAGTGAGCGAACCTAGTTTCTCGTCGGCGAGAAAGAAAAATAAAGAAGAGCAAATATTGTCTCATTTCCCCTTAGCGTATCGATGAATTAACGATTACACTACCATATTTGATAATAACAGAGGCAGTTTTTTCTTTTTTCTACAGAGAAAATTATATTTTTTAGTATTCGATAATTTTTCGGGAATAAAATAACAACTCCCTGTTGATGAGCGATTGTTAGTTATTGTTAACGAATAAAATGTTGATAGAAAAGGTGTATCTCGTGACTAAATGAAATCTCCCTGGTCCGTTACAACCGGACGAAATTCGAAATGGAAAATTGAGCCGGTACGATGACCATACACATTATAATAATAAAAAGGTAGTTATTTGCCCCGCGAATAATGAATACTAAGGGTGATACGGGCTGGGGGCGACCGCGCGGAAGAGCAGAGAGTATTATAAAGAGAAAACACGCGGGAGCTCGCCGTAATGGGATACATGTGAAACGAAAAGTACAAAAGTCGCGCACTGTACGGTATATACACGTACAACCCCCTCTAGTTCCCCATTCACGAACCGCACAGAAGAGTACATTCTCTACAGGGTTGGATGGTAGAGATAAGCGCATCCGAGTGTGTATACACTCAACCACCCGCTCTATTCCTCGCACGCGTTAAATAACCATATAGCTGTACGTATATATATATACATATATATACACACACACGTTAGAAAGGACCGTGCTCTCTGATGCACCGCTGCTTTCCCAGTGCTCTCGCAACGCGCGAGATTCCATTACCCCTGCCCCCCTTTTTTTTTTATTTCGCTTCTGCGTCGGACCGTAAAAGCCAACGTTGCGAGAGTGAAGAAAAATTAAGAATGGAAAGAGCGTACGCGTCTTAATAAGACAAATGATAAACAGCGTTAGGTTATACAATAAAAATACAAAAGTTAAAAAAAATATTCTTGCTATGTCTGCAATGAAAATATCTTCTCGCTCGTACAAATATGACTGTGGATTTGCTCCATGGCTGATTGCACGATTTTCCAATCACACTTGATAAACCGTAATGGGGAAGAGAAATTTAATTCTCGTTCTTCCCCGTGTGAATGCTCATGAGGAAATGAATTTTCATGAAAATTCTCTTCATTTTTTTACGATTGAAATCGAAACATGTTGAATTATTTTTATCGTTACCGTATCTTTTTTGAATGTCGTTAAACCGTTGAAAAAAATCGTAAAAATTAGATACTTCCACATTGGTTGGTCATTATTTTTTCTTTTATTCACTAAACTTTCTCTATCGAATAGTTGAAGCTTTGTGCAGAAGGTTAATTGACGAGAAAACGATGCCTGAACATTTGGGCTTTTTTCTAAAGCTTATACTAAAGTGAATCTTTGAGGCTTGACTGTTTGGTGCGTTCATTTATAAATGAAGAGAAATTTGGCTCGATTGAATAACAATAAAATAATTTATCCATATGATTTTAATGCCTTTATCGATTCTCGCTAAACTCAGTGTCAAGCGACGCGGCAGCGTCTTAACGTCAAGTAATTAAAAAAGAGTTTTTACGTACGACTGCTGCTTCTCTCTGTACTCAAAGATGTCAAACATACCCTCGTCACTGTTTATCTTTGAACAAAGTTTCAGCTTAACTGTTTGATATTTTGAATGTTGAGAAAAATTGGTAATTGATGAAATCTCAATACCCGGATTAATTTCAACCGCAACCGTCAGTAACAATAGTGAATAATTGGTCAGTTTGCGTGCGACAATTCAGAGTGATGAATTAAAACCGTTCGCGTATGATAAATGATTCATTTTCGACACCCTCGTCATTCATCACATAAACACACACAAGGACACCCATCCATGTGGAACTTTTTTTTTTTAATACGAGTTATGATTCACTGACTATTTGAAACATTTTGAACATACCAGCATGAATATCTATACAAATAAAAGATTTTTATCCGGAAAACAAAGCCACGTTTACGAGCAATAAAAATTAACCCGATAAATAAAAACTTTTGGTACATACGGGTTTTCCAGGGTTGTATCGCTGTGGCTGGGGCAACCGTTCATGGGCTCCTTTAACTCGTAGAACTTTTATTTGTGCTTGCAGTGAGATGAAATACTCGAGAGTTAGCGAGGTAGATAGAGAGGAGAAGATAAAGGCAAAGACAGAGGGAGGGTGGGAGAGAGAGAGAGAGAGAGAGAGAGAGAGAGAGAGAGAGAGAGAGAGAGAGAGAGAGAGAACATGCCTTAATCGGCCCTGTCAGAGCTCTTGTGTCTATATACCAGTACCCGCAGAAGTGCCCGAAGTAAGAGAGAGAGAGCCTAAATTAGGTGGGCAGTAGTCAGGAAGGTCCGAAGGTAAACATGGGGTCTCGGGGTCCATGAGTAGTGATACATCTCGAAGTCGGTACCGTCTCGTGAATTCAGTCAAAGTTACCACATGTTAGCGAGAACCGATCTAGTGATCTTCGTCACGCCATCGACAATTATCCCTTTAGAATTTAACCCCTTTGAGAGTTCTGTTGAAATTTGTTTTATTTCCGGGCACTATACTCGACGTGAAATCGATAAAATATAAATCAATTCGTAAGTTATTTACGATAATATAATCCGAGATTCGATACTTTATTACTTGAAATCAACATCTAGCCAATTTTCTCGGCAACATTGACAAAATGCATTTAGTAAACAAACATTACCGTCTATTCAAATGAACAACGATTTACCCGATTAAATTTTTCGTATTGTGAACGTTGTATACATCACGAATATGGATTTTACTTTATTTAAATAAAATAAAAACTGTATTAAAAAATGTATGTAAGGGAATTAAATATACAGAACATTATGATAAATGAATAAAAATTTATTTAGTCAAGTTGAAAATTGTGCAATCGCTAGTCAAACAGAGATGTAAAAAAAAACGATTTTGTTGAATTCTGATAAAATGAAAGTGTACGAGAACGCATCTAATATTTCCAATCACTCCAGTTGATTCGGGGTCACGACTGTTTACTCAAGTTCAAGAAGAGCTCGCGGTTAATGATCCTGCTGGAAGAGAGTGAGGCTCTCATTCAATGTATAAGGTTACTTGTCTACACGATGTCTCACGATCCTCATATACGTGGGAGGATGTATGGGTGAGAGAGAAAGGATAAATGTAGGACTTTGCAAGTGAGCCTCGGGGGCTCCGGGCAAACTAACGCTCTAACCTCATCAGAGGATCGTGAATATAGTATATATCGTTACGTTGTACGTCATTATGCTGGCGGGGTTCGTCTATTACGGCACGCCCGGTCTGCCTTCCGGCCTTCAATTTGCACCTAAGCGAGCTCGCTCTGCCGTACAACCCAAGACACAGAGCTTTGGTAAACTTGTGTCGAGGGCTCGGACAACTCAGCAGGTGATATGCAGCCTCCGGGACGTGAAGCTCACGGGACTAAGAACCCACTTTCTCTCTCTCTCTCTCTCTCTGGCTCGCGTATTCCTTGTCGAACTAGCTCAGACGAGGAAGAATCTTCGTGAGAGATAGTCGACCATGGTGCACATGGTGGATGTCTTCTCGATGTGGATACGGTCATTTCAGTATTAAGCAAGTATAACACGGTCGAGGGAGAACGGGGGTCTTTGCAAGTCTAACACATTTGCATACTTCGTCTAACCCTAGATTCTCGAGTAGTACATTACCCTCGATTTCACGAGCAGACGATAAGATATACATTTTTTATATATTCCAATAAGTAACGCGAAATGAAATGTAATTTTATTTATCCCGCTAGCCATCTCGTGGTTATCGTTGCGCGAAAAATCTCTCATAGATACTCGATCGATCTTGGGCCTAGGAATATTGCGACATTGATTGACGGGTCGAGGCAAGTTGTCATCGAGTGCTGCTTAAATAAGTACTACATGCGACTATTGTAACGAGAACAAAAAAGAAATTTATGTCCATGTAAAGCGAACGAGAGGTAGATGCGAAAAGAATAAATGGCAAAATAGTTGATCGTGAAGATTGAGGGAGAGAGGGTGAGAGCGAGAGAAATGTAACGGGCGGTGTGGTCCCCGAGTGTGCCAGACGAGGTGTGTGGGCACCGAAGAGCCGCGACCCCCGCCGAGTCCGGTGCGGTCTGATCCGCGAAGGGCAATAGCGGGGGGCGGGGGGGGGGGGGGGGGGCGTCGAGTGTAGCGGGGGGAGAGGGCCTCACACGCGGGGGCCCCGGAGACCGTGCAGCGAGAAACTGCCCCGGGGCCCGACGCGCGAGTCTCGACGCGAGCCGGAGGTCTCAATCTCACGGCTGCATGCCGCCGAGACTCGCTGGCTCGCTGCTGTTTCTCTCTCATCTCTCTCCCTCTATCTTTCGTTGTTTATTTTTTTCCCCATCCCATCCCCACCCCCACCCCGCCCCTCGTTCTTTTTATCTCTCTTCTTCGTAATATGCTTACGCGCGACCGCAGCATCCACCTATCCGCCGACTTACCGTCATGATTAATCGGCACCGCCTACTTATCGTGTCGGGACGTACGTTAGACGCTCTCTTTGGGAGTCCCATCGATTCTCCGCAGGACCATGTTCGAAAGTTTACAAGAGCCCCCCGAGATGATCACGTGGTCTCGCGGGGCATATCATCCCGCCGACATACATGTATTCGTGCTGGGTGAATTCGAAAAGTTCACGCAGGCTATGTGTAGCGATGCTGGGATGGCGAACGTTGTTTCGCCTTAGCGAAATCTTCTCTTGAGTACGTATTATATATTTGTACATGTATATAAGGGATGCCGTATGATGTCACGGTATTCGGGCAATATTCTTAATCGCGACGAGGAATAATCTCGCGTCTATTAAAAACCTATTGTCATTTTTATTCTCGGGTTCTTGCGCTCGAGCGGTCATCATTCCAAAACGACTTTTTGGAATTATAGTGATTCATTAATCAGAATAACAACAAAAAACATTTGTAATGATTATTATACAACAATTATAAAAAATTGATGCGATAAAGCTTTTGTTGAATCATTGATGTCAATAAATGTCACTTGGATTGATAGAACAACGTGGGATCTCTGTTCTAACTCAATTATTCTTTAAGGTAGTAGTCTGGTAACTTGAGCCGATTTTCATGTCTTTTTTGGAGGGCGTTTTTTTGTAGGAAAATAAAAATGAATCGTTTTGGATATTCAGGATGTTTTTATTTACATATTAAAGATAACAAAAAAAATTTGTTGAAAAAATTAAATAGTTTATTATTATTATTATTGATCGAAGTTGGCACCTCGAAAAAAAGCGCGTGGGTGGCCCCGGTGATTTTGGCTCTTGATGTTATCTGAAATCAAAAATTCTTGATAATTCTTAATCTATAGACATGTCATTCTAGTCGGAACTACTGAAGTTAAATTGCATGGATAAATAACAAAATGGCGGACTTTGGAAAAAAACTTTTTTTACCCACGCGCTTTTTTTTCGAGGTGCCAACTTCGATCAATAATAATAATAATAATAATAATAAACTATTAAATTTTTTCAAACAAATTTTTTTTGTATCTTTAATATGTAAATAAAAATATCCTAAACATCCAAAACGATTTATTTTTATTTTCCTACAAAAAAACGCCCTCCAAAAAAGACATGAAAATCAACTTAAGTTACCAGACTACTACCTTAAAGAATATAGGATTAGGTTGAACGACATTTCATTTGTAATCAGCAGGAAATGTCTGATCGTATAAACCCTTAACGGTTATGTTAATGTCGAAGAACAGATTTCGCCGTCTACCTTCATTCATAGAAATCTTGCTTATTTTTTGCCGCCATTTGTTGGACTTTGCCGCCCTAGTATACGTTTATACACGTTAAAGGGGGGGCGGGGGGTTAAAATTATTTTTTTGCATTTCTTTTTTAATTTTTTTTCGGAATGAACAATATGTCGAGAATATTGTGTATAAATTTTAAGTCAATCGGAGTAAAACTAACGGAGTTAGAGCGTTTCAAACGACCGGCCGTGATACCTGATTTTCACGTATAAAAAACTTTAAATCAATTTTCCCGAAAACGTCATTTTTGACGTTTGTGAACATTAGAACTCAAAATCTACTGAACCGATCCTTTTGAAAATTTAAACATTACTTCTTCACATAAATCAACAGGTAATCAGGAGGAGTTTTTTTTTTTTTTTCAATTTTTTCAATTTTATAATAACAAATTAAGCGCGATTTTTTGAGCTAAAATTACGTTTTTCACCTCCAAGTGCTGCAAAGAATAGAAAAAAAAAAAAAAAAACTCCTGATTACCTCGAGAAATACATCACCTTTAAAATGCATATCAATTTTTTTGTTTCACATGATCCGGTAACGAGTTATAATGTTCACCGCAAAACCACTTTTTTTCAAGGCGCCTCTGGAGATTCAACGTCACCGGCTTATTTATCAATATTTTTCATTGAAAATTTTTTCTGAGATACTTCAATAGTTGTACAATAATATGTAATTCTATTTAATAAAATTATATTACTCATGTCGCCGCAAAAAAATCATAAAAATATGCTTTTTTCGCCTTTAAACCCCCCCCCCCCCTCCCCCTCCCCCTTAATCGTGGTTTTGTTGAGAGTATCCATGAAATTTCTGTCGAGAAGCGTGTGCCACGCGTATATCTTCCGGTGGAATAAATATCAGAAACAGAATGTGCTGCTCTACGGAATTCCTTTCACCGACAAAATCCCGGTAGTTACTTCGAAATCATTAATCACCCCGTTGGTTGGAGGATGTACGTGCGTTTCTCCACGAGAACGAAGCTACATCTCGACGATGTTCCCGAAACTTTCATCTCATGGATCTTAGACGCGGAGGAAAGGCGTTTAGTACTTGCTTCATGAAATCGATAGCGAACGGTGAATGATGCAAGAAGTGGATCGTGCTCGGCAATCGAAATAAAAAGGGTAGTATTCCGAAACATTTAGCTCCATCGTGGAGTGAAGAGTGGTGAAGAGTTAACGAAATGATATATGATCGCCTTGAATAATCGAAACTTGGAAGCGAATCTATTACAAAGTATCCATATATATTTTCATCTCTTTAATTCTATCTCCTTCATTCAACATCTAACTTTTGACTAATTCATTATTACCCTTTCTATGGATTCCCGGCTTCATCAATATTATAGTCTATCGGAAGTGGCACTCCCATGTAAGAGCATCGCAAACGGTTTCCGACGATTTCGTTGCTCGCGGCATTCACGAGAGTATTAGAAAATATATATCGACTGCTAACCAGCAAAGGGGCTTATTAATACCTGTATGCGTCAAACCGTGTAGGTTATACCCTTTTTTTTTTGCTGACAATCAATATGTGTAGATAGTGCATGCGAAGTAGAAAAAGAATATAATATGAGGAGTGGTAAAGGATAGTTGATGGCACGAGAGAAAAGGGGAAGAGAGGAGAGAAAGCTAGTGAGATTACATCCGACTTTATAACCTTCCCGCGGGGTAAATAACTCATCCCCCTCTATAACTGATTTCGCGCCGGCGCCAACGTTCTTTACGAGTACGCCCCGCCAAGAGGAACTACAGCGTCGCGACGTCGCGGGACGTTCGTCTCGGTTTCTCGGATATACTTGTGACCTCTCTTTTTCTTCCCCCCCTCTCTCTCTCTCTCTTTCGTTCTGTCACTCCGCTTCAGGCAAACGAGACGTATAAAAGAGAATGTGCATGTGTGTGTGTGTGTGTGTGTAAGGCCGAGCAAAGGGTGGAGATGAAGATATAATGTGAGAGGTCAAGCGGTACGAGAGGGAAATATAGTCGTATAGGGGGAAAAGAACGAAAGGTTTCCAAGTCCCGCTCTCGGAGAGAAGGGGGTGGTATTTTCTACCCTACTTCCGCGTTATACTTTCTCCCTTATCTCTCATTCCGAGGCTCCTCCGCACGATGCCGCGAAGCTTTCGCCGAAGTAATAGAAGTTGTTTGCGAGTGTCTCGTTCCGCTGTCTACGTCTTTTCTTTCTTTACTCCCGTCTACTCTCTTCTGTTAGTTTCTCCCTTCGCCTGGCGGATGGGCGCCAGCCGTAAAAAAAAAAACGAGAAATTACGCGAAGAGCCTGTGATGCATTCGACGAGATGTCTATTTCCCCGAGAGGACTCCAGTGTCACAACGTTTCAATCGTAACTTATTTATTGTGTCGTTTATTTAATATTAATCATTTCATCCACACTGACACGGTTTTTTAATAAAAGTCTATTAAAAACGGTTTATGAATTAGCAATTCACGGCTTAACCACCAGCGAGTGGCTACATCGATCATTATTATTAATTATTAATAGAACCAATTCGATATGCGGAACTACTTTCATTCGATGCTTGCGCAATGCTCGCGTCTATTTTCCATCATACGCCATTGGGAATGACGAGCTTTCAATAGAAGACTTGGCAATTAAAAAAATTATATATATATTCTCCGAAATAGTTTCGTGAAAAAATATAATGGATACGTAAGAATATAAATAGCGTACCAGAAAGTGACGGATTTCAACGAAGGAATCTTTTTAACGATAATTAATAAAACATTTAAACATGTTACGATTAATCGTGCTCATCGGTTCTGTCAAATAATCAATATCGAATGGAACAATGTGATTAACAAATAACGTCCACCACTTCAAAGTAACGAACGATGACCAGCTTTGGTCAGCGTCACGTACTGTGCTAACTATGATCAGTATCACGGACGGTGAGAACTATATTCGCTAACAAAGTTCGTACGGATTTAGTCAGTGGCACGAGATGCCTTGGAAATTCGTCTCTGAGCCTGATGAATCTTCGAGCATTATTTGTGTGACGTGTTCGAGGTTGTCGCATTTCGACGATAAAAGTAGCAGCCATACGGTTACCCACATCCTTACTACAGAATCGATCCAATTTCGTTCTCTGTCCTGCGTCCGACTATTACCCGACGTGCGGATGGACGATTTTCGCGATTACAGACGATGGAGATGGAGCACCGCAAACAGGGTGTGTCCCGCCACACTCTGGTTGACGGGATAACGATTTCTTCGACTCCCGGAGAAGGATAATTGACGCCTGCTGCTTGCTATCTCATTCGTCTTTCTCTCTCTCTCTCTCTCTCTGTCTCTCTCTCCCTTTCGACTCACTGATTGGAAGTCATTCATTCAGTCTGTATATACGTGTTCCGCGCCCTCGGACCATTCGACGAACCGGATGTCGACGAACACGACGGCGGCATTGTTATACGATCGAATGGGATGGGTAGCGTTTTCTTTTAGGCTCGCAGAGTCTTTGAACCCTGCAGAAGCATTTTCCTTTATCAAAACGACGAGAAATGTGATAGAGACGAGATAGTACGTGGACGGAGTCAATAAGACATTCAAAAGACTGTGTAACGCGGATGAATATGCTACGAGGAGTAAGAAAAAAAGTGATGCACAGTTGAAGAAGCGATGCAAGTTGAAGGCGTAGAAAGGTACACTAGAGACTCCCTAAGACCATTCTGACACCATTGAGGAGGGGAAAATCAACGAATTGGATAGAAAACTTTGCAAAAAAACATGTATATAGTACGTTTTACAGTAATAACTGTAGACTGTGTAGCTTTAAAATAGTCTGTTGGACATTGGGACGGGAGGACGGAGGAGGCGTACTAGCGATATAGAGTCAGGTAATATCAACGGAGCGAAAGTAAAATGAAGAAAGAGAGTGGTTCGGTGTGTTGCCTGTTGATCGTACACACGGGAAAACGGGGCATTTCGCAAAGCCGAGTTTCCTCTCTCTGCCTTCCGGTGAAATCCCTTCGGACGCCCCGTGAGCGTGCGAGAGGGTACGTAGCATAGAAGGAAGATCGAAGCGACCCCGTTACAGCCTCGACAGAGAGAGAGAGAGAGTGAGAGAGCGGAACAGAAACATCCGTAGAGAGAAAAGATTCGGGCTTTTCTGAGCGAAAAAGCTCACCCTCGCGAAAGAAATATATATACGAGTTGGACACGTCCCATGGGTCACTCCCGATAAATAAATGATGTCTCCTCTGCTACACTCTCTTGCACATCGGGGCTGTGCTTCGCAGGTTATCCGAGCCAATGTTTGTTTGGGTTTCTCAATAGCTGTAGGGACTATTTCATTTTTCACGCGGTGCATTATGCAGTTTTGGGCACAACGGATAAGTGCAAGAAAAAATTTGAAATTCTCACTTCTTGACAGTTTTTTGATTCCTCTCGATTCTTAACAGACAGTCTAACATGCTCCTTTCATTCCAAGCGTAAACGCCGTCCGATGTTAGAAGGCAATGTTTATTGCCTATATTCACCCAATCAAATATTCTGTATCATTCATTAACCACCTACCAGCCACGGCTTTAACATGATTAGACTTGTTGGAAATGGAAAATTTTGTTTATCACAACAATTGCACGACTAGAGAGTCTCAAATATTAAGGTAGTAGTCTGGTAACTTAAGCCGATTTTCATGTCTTTTTTGGAGGGCGTTTTTTTGTAGGAAAATAACAATGAATCGTTTTGGATATTTAGGATGTTTTTATTTACATATTAAAGATATCGAAAAGAATTTTTTTGTAAAAATTTAATACTATATTATTATTATTATTATTATTGATCGAAGTTGGCACCTCGAAAAAAAAGCGCGTGGGTGGCTCCGGTGATCTTGGCTCTTGATGTTATCTGAAATAAAAAATTCTTGATAATTCTCAATCTATAGACATGTCATTCTGGTCGGAACTACTGAAGTTAAATTTCATGGTTAAATAACAAAATGGCGGACTTTGGAAAAAAAAAGTCCTTTTATTTTAGCAAAGAAGGGGTCGTAAAATAAAAAGAAATTTAACTTCAGTAGTTCCGACTAGAATGACATGTCTATAGATTAAGAATTATCAAAAAATATTTATTTCAGATAACATCAAGAGCCAAAATCACCGGGGCCACCACACGCGCTTTTTTTTCGAGGTGCCAACTTCGATCAATAATAATAATAATAGTAAACTATTAAATTTTTCCAACAAATTTTTTTTTTGTATCTTTAATATGTAAATAAAAACATCCTAAATATCCAAAACGATTCATTTTTATTTTCCTACAAAAAAACGCCCTCCAAAAATGACATGAAAATCGGCTTAAGTTACCAGACTACTACCTTAATGTAAAACATCCAAACAGCCCCACTTTTGATGATCACTTTTCTAGTGAGCGTTATTTATTTTTTTCGTGAACATTTGAAAAAAAAAACGGAATCTGCCATTTTGTTATTGATTATCTCTGGACTAGCAAAAGTGTTTTTTAATATATATTTAATGTGCCGCCTCGTGACATTACAAATACATATGGGATAAATATACGTCATACGTAATTGTATTTTCACGGGGGATAAACTCACGCGTGACAGGAGCTGTCGATGTAATCCCCGACCGGGTTTCCACGAGAGCTCGCGCAAATTTGTAAAATAGTCCTGCATAATTTGGGAAAAGCAGCGAGAATGGAACCACTGTATACTGGAACCACTGCATCAGATCACATATATATATGTACTTTGTGCGGTTGCTCTCGCGAACCCGAGGTCACATTTATTTCGCTTTCGCTTTGCTGTGGTTTGAATTTCCGAGTCATTCAATCGGACAATATCCGCAGATAGGAAAGTTTCGGTAAGTTGTGCATAGAATCGCTCCAGGGACCCTGACCATTTGACAGTTCATTAGTGAATGTGCATTCATTGAAAAACCATTCGTATGAAATTTTATGTATTTATCACGCTTCATAATTATAATAACGAAGTTGAAACGAGACTTCGAGCAGAAATAAGCTCATCATTAGTGTAGAAGGGCATTGAAAAGAATTTTCGAACCAATGAATTATTAGTATGATTTCTTTCTATAATATCATTAATTATTTTTCATCGGTATGAATATGCAGCATGCTTTTGAGGAAGAATAAATATATGCTTCGTGTAGAAAACTATAGAATTTAGTTGACTTGAGTAAAAGTAGGCTTGTCCCCAAGAGTACCTTTTTACGGTGTACTTAAATATGATAATACCTATTACAAAGTTCATGTACCCGGTGCGAGGAGTATGGAAGATATATATATATATATAGACGTTCCATCGGCTTTAGGGCTAAACTGGAGACCTGCGGGTACTTACTTTGCATAATATGTGAAGCGCGTAACGAGAATATGAATAACTCGTACAATCCGAAAACCAGCAATATCTCGTCTATCGTTTCAATAATCCGTACTGTATGTCTAAAGCTCTGTACGAGTTTAGTTATATATGTATTTACTGTACGATACACCTGAACGTAATGGTCTTTGGACGAGGGTGAAATTACGATCGTGAAATACGAATGTGCCTCTTCACTCTCCACCCGCGAGAACATGGGAATTTATTTATTTTTTGTCGCGTTTCGATAACGATATTCCACGCACGTAATTCATCGTACTCTCGCACATATCATATACAACATTTTTGTTTCCTCGGACAGTGAGTTATTCCCTCCTACAGTCCCTCTCTGTGACTTTTACAGAATATTTCATAATTCACTGTTAGCCAATGATTTTTTTCATAAGCCATTGTAATTCATGAATTCGACGTTAAATTAGTGATAAATTAATCGCATTTTCTTGTCGTAACGGGACAACTTCGTGCAACGATACGGAAAAAGTGTCTTTTTCTGTCGGCTCGTGAACTGAATATAATTTTTAGTCTGGGAATTATTTTCGCGGGTAGCTTCCAACGACGAGAGTATGATTCGCCTCACGAGCTCGCGCACACTCTTTCGTTCGCTCTCACTCTTTCTCTCTCTCGGAGATCCATCCTTCCTCATTTTCACCCGAAGATTTATCACCCCTAGGGAGAAAGAGAAATAGCGAGAGAGAGAGAGAGAGAGAGAGAGAGAGGAACTAGCGCTATATCCGAATGTGAATGACGTCGACAGGCGGCTTATCGAAATTTTTCTCGCCCCCACGCGCATTTTCTCGTGAGCCACGACGTCTCTGAGCCAGAAGAGAGAGAACGTTGCCGCGGTATAAAATTCTCCGTTGGCGCGGAATGGGGTATAATGTGTGTATATATATATATATATATATATATATATATATATATATATATATATATATATATATGTATTCAGGTGCTGTACGTAGGGGCTCGTTGGGTCGATAAAAGTGGCCCTGGAAAATATTAAACGAGCCGAGGTCTCGGAGCGTGGTATTCCCGCCGGATATACTCATTCTTCTCAGCATCACGCATCATCACCGTCTCCCCGGCATTTCGCTGCAGCGCTCAACCGAGATTTATGTATCGAAACGTGTTATATATTACTTTAATTTTGTTTCCCTCAATCCCCTTCACACCAAGCGCTCCTCATTAATTCCTTCAATCAACTAAAATTGAAGTAACAATTACGCGCGATATATGTTCTGGAAGTTTAGTTGAAAAGTACCTGTATGCCCGCAAGCCGATAAATAATTGGTCAACAGAGTCAGCAACACCGAAACTCTCCTGCAAACGGTAACAAGAGCAGCACGTATCTCGTTTATTCATTCGAATCCCATCAGCAGTTCATCCGACTCGATTCAATTGTAACTCTCCCTCCCCGCCTCTTTATCACCCCCCATCCACCGCCCGCCCTCCTCGTTTACTTCGTGTGACGAAACTTTGCGTGGATTTAATTCTGCACGGGCAAACAAGGTATCGAGATAGAGCATTCTATCGAGCACCGCCGATTGCGTGCTGGAATGGGGTTTCAGTCTCTGTATATACAAGATTTTATGTTCTTCAGAATCAAAGTTCTTAAGTGTTTCTTAATTAGAGTCGGAGACAGTCCTGAAATAAAAAAATGTGGATTTTTAAGACCATAAAATTGGCGCTCCTTTAAAGAAAGTCATCCCTTAACTCTTAGGGATCTCCCTAAAAGTGAAGTATCCAGTACATATATAAAAATATGTATATCCGGCTGCTAGCTTACAAAAGGAGATGACCAACCGTCACTTTCCGTTAGAAATTCCGAATTGCACCTCTATTGTTCGGTAGCAATCGACATAAACGTGAAACGGAGTGGATATACTGTGATACGTATAAACAGAGTTGTATTCACTATGTATATCACAGTTGTACTATTACAGTGAATCTCGCGTGCTAGTGGCGATTCCGGGTCTGTTCAGAGAAGCGTGACGTAGGTATCGACGTGTTAACGATCGCCTTATTAATTTACATCTCTAGAGAAAGAGAGATACTCGAGGGTGGAGCAGGCTCGGTTTATATACCGGGAAAGGGGGATGATTTGACGATTGTGATCGGACATTACGTATATATATATATATATATATATATATATATATATATATATATGAGCGCGGGCATGCGAGAGTATAGGAACGGTGAATTCGGACGAGCGATTTCGCTCTGGCCATAAATCCGGTTGTGCTATAGGAGTGTTGTGTGCCGCCTACCTCGCGGAACCGCTCACCAACCCTTATCAAGAACCACTACGTACTATGGCCCCTGGTGATGCTGAATGGGTGGGGTTGGTATCTCGGTACAGATCGATATCTCGCATGGCTGACCCAGAGGGTTAACTAGGCAATCAGCGATAGTTCCTCGATACCCGGCGCGACAGGCTTTTGCAAGGAACGGGCAGGGTGACGGGGAGCGCGGGGCGGGGGCGGGGATGAGGTTGAATCGGTACTCCAGCAGAATCGTTGCTGGTCGCGTGAATGGTGCCGGCAAGCAGGCGTCCAACACACCATACAGATATATCTACTTGTCTATAACATCAGAAGAGGGAAAGGGGTTAACTTAATTAAGGGTTGTTCTACGACTGGCAATGTCGGTGGGGATCGACTCGAATTCGCACTGTGGTGGCTTATTCGCGCCCTCAACCAGGTGATTCTACCGAACCGTTGCCTTCCTCTCTGCTTTTCTCTCTTTCTCTCTCTCTCTCTCTCTCTCTCTTTCTCTCTTTCTCTCGCTCTCTCTCTCTCTCTCTCTAACCCTCTATTTCTCTGTTTCTCTCGTCGTTGTGTACAGTTACAATCGTGACCTGCAAACGTGAAGTTGGTTGCGCATGGACGCTTGTGCTCGCGTTAACGACACCACGTTGGCTAACTAGGGAGAGTTTCGAGAAGGCAAGTAGGAAACCCTCGATACCGTTGTAGTGCGGTGTCGGGACACTGTGTGCCCTTCACATATGTCGTTTTTAGGTTGAATCGTGCCGTACTTGTGTACATATAACTTTGTGTAAACATAGGTATTAGTGGACGGAAAAGGAGCAATGTGTGTGCCCACTGAACACCGTATTAACGAGAGCGTGTGAGAATCAGGGCGATCGGTCAACACGAGATTTGTAAACTCGAACTTGCGAATTGACATTAATTACATATCCTGTACCTTCATATGTATTTTCTACAGTGAATTGTAACCATATTTACGACAATAATCCGATGATAAATCGTTTAGAATGATTTTATGATACAGCGATTGTGAAAATAATGTTAGGGGGATATATAATTATTCACTGAAGTATTCATCAAAGGGGACCAGAATGATCCTAATGAAGTCGCCATTATTCAAAAAAATCGTAAATTCATATCTCATTTCGTGGAAGCGCTCGGTATTGTTTTTCGCGACTGATACTCCATGATAACGACAATGCCATCTAGAACCGGAGGTTTCTCGAATTCAGGTCAATACTGCGCGGATTATTGTGCGTGAATGCGTTTTCATTTGTCGCGAAGGTGCAGCAATTGTGCTTGCGATTGTTTACGTGTGCGTGTCTGTTAGCAGATATAACGATATCGAGGGGCCTCTGGATGGCTGGGTGGATAGTTTGCTGCGCCGAATGTACGGTGTGTGTGCGCATAATGCTGTATGAGAGGGAGGCTCAGTGCACCTCGAGCCTGACGCTTAATCACCCGGTGGGTATATAAAGGGTGGGTCGCACGGGGATTTGCATAATTCAGGAAACATGGAGTGGGCTGGCGAGAGAGGGAGGGAGACAAGAGAGCACCACCCGTACACCCTGTGACCGAGACTCGTCTATTTCGATGCGCACACCTCGCTTCTATGGATCAACTACTAATATATGTCTCTCGTATATATACGCATGTATTACATACAAGGACCGAAATTGATCCCTTTTTACCTCATGAAACACGCCACTTTTATCTATTCACAATTTATTTATTGCTCCGGTGCATCATTTATATATTGTCGCTGGCCTGAAAATTCATGGGTCCTCGCACCATCTAACGAATTTATATGTACTCAACGTGAAATAAATATTGAATCCAATACGATAATACGCCGTTAAAATTATACAAAAATTATAAAAAAATTACCATAAAATCATATATCGTTGGATCCGTTCGACATTTTCAAATCGCAATAGAAATTATCGTTCCGATAGCGTTCAGATAGAAAATGTCCAATATATGAAGACCAAAATGACGTCGTTTCGTAGACTTTGTACATTACAACGTCTCAAACGAGAAATTGCATCGTTACGAATTTCATCAGGTGTCATCTGCAATCGCGAAATGTAGAAGATGGATGGAACATCACGTCCCATCAAGACTCCTCTTTGAAGACACCTCAATAGGGGGCTGATAGGTTTTGGACTTAGTTACGCCACGATGAGAATGTGGGCGCATTCTCATCGTGTATGGCGGAATGAATGAATGGGTAAACTTGATGGAGCAAATGAGCGGCGGTGGTGCATAATACGTTGCAATTGAATAGCATAGATTCATGGGGAAGGCCTGGAACATGGAGCAAAGTACGCGTACCTTGAGAATATTGTCTTGATGGAAAATTCAGTAGGTGAGCAGTTGAGAGACGTTTAGCGTCGTTCGTAAATTTATCCAAGTAAAGAGGCCACGTCCGAATAAAAAAAGCATATTATAACAAAATAATGTCGAATAAGTGTTGATAAAAAAGAATATAAATAGTTAATACAAAAGTATAATTATTCTTCATTGTCTTAATTTTTTAATCTTCATGAAAAAGTGATAACGTTTTTTTTTTCTTTTCACTTTAACGTCCCTTCATACCTCAACAATTCGTCGAGTCTTTACGATCAATAGCACGCAGCCACGAATAACCCAAAGTACGGACGATTAAAGCTACAAGTTGCTTCACTGTGCAAACGAAAGGTTGTAAGAATACCGTTTAGTAGCGAGCAAATTGTTTTATCAAAACAGTTCGAATTCAAATTTTACTTACCTCGATCGTGGGATACATAATCATAACGAGATTCATTAGATTTTCTTGGCAAAACCTGCGCTAGCCAACTATTGTCTGGTGCCAAGAAAATCTGGGGCGGAATAAGAAAGAGAAGGAGGGAGAAAGAGAGTAGCATCAAACGGGGCCTTGCTGTTAATTGGTTCCGGTATTAAAGCGGATCGATACACAATTACCGAGTAATTAGAGTACCAATTAAGACGCGGGCTTCGACTCTTTTCACGCGGCGCGGGCTTTCTATCGGAGTGCACGCAAAACCAGCACGAAACGAATAGAGATATATGTATATATATATAATATACGATAATCGTACTCGCTCTCGTGCCAGCATACAGGGAGTGAGCGAGAGAAAGCTCGCGCTCGAACGTTAAACTTTGTGCACACACCGGGGGCGCATATAGACGGCTGGAAAGTTGGACTCTGTGAAAATTGAAGTTCGCCGCGGGGATGCTTTTCTCTTTCTCTCGACATCGTCGTTTTCCCTTGCTCTCGGGCGCAACGTCCCTCGAGCGTTTTCAGAACGGAATAACGTATCGATCTCGTATACGCTCACTCGCACGGACCCATACGAATATTCGCGTCATAGAACCGCTTACGGAATATACATTTTTTTTTTTGTAATAGTATTTCGCTTGACTGTATAAATGAAACGAAATACTGTATAAATGAAACGAACGGAGTAAACGGAGCATAACTTATGTAATTTTAAGTTCAATATTATGAAAGATTTTTCAGATTCAAATTCCTTGGAAATATCCCAACGGAACGCAACAAATTCGTTATTTCAATTGTCTAATTTTCCCAATGTTTAGCTATACCGAAAACAAAACTTTCTACGAAAATAGGGGATAGGTAACAAGAATATTTGGTATTGAATTCAACGAAAATCGATAAAGGAGATTTATGAGATTTTGAATTTCTCCAAAGCTGTGTGCAACCGGCAAATCTGTTATGTACACCGCGACGATATTTGTTGTAATTATTTAACGGATTCCTCCCCAAAATAATCGAAATCCGTCACGATTTTAGTTGATTGTGTATTGTTTGTGCGCACGAGTATGTATGTGTGTGTTTTTTTTTCTCATTCGTTTTCGTGCATTTCCGTCCGCGAAGCGTATAATAGCGACAGAGTTCATCGATTAACATTTCCTCTCGTTCGAAAAACGAGACTCTCGGCGTACACAGACTATTAATTAATGGTACGAAATTCGTGGGAAGCCTCACGGCTGATTCATTCCCTCGCGGTGTCCGATTGTCGCGAACAATTTGAATCGCATTTATATATGCGGTACCGTGGGTTCAATCAACGTACACACACACTCGCACACATATACACAGACACAACGACGGCGTAAACACAACGGGGCTATGTTCATCGCTCAGTCGTCGATCACTAACGAACAGAGGGAAATATAATACCTCGATGCGTTTATCGTTTTAATGCCCTCGAGGCAATAAAAAATCAACGTGGAGATCGTAAAAAAAAATAATAATAATAATATTAAATTCATGTTAAATTGAAGAGAACGGAGGATAACGTTGAAGTTCCGGAAAACAAAAAGAGAGAGAGAGAGACGTAAAATGAGATAAGAGAACGTACACGTTGCTAATACATGCATGAGCTTTTATCACAGTGCTCCAGCGTCGTTAAGCTTTAAGCGGATAGGACCTTGTGAGCTGTTCATTAAACGAAGTAATTAATATTGAAAATAACCACCGGACGCCCTCTCTCCCTATGTGTGTGTGTCTGTGTATGCATGCTGCATGCAACGGAGAACTGTTGCGGATATTATTAAGTAGGAAGGGTGGGCGAATAGCCTGCTTAACCGCTTACAAAAACAACAACAGCTAACACTGTATATGTACACCACACGGGCTACTTTAAATTATAATAAATAATTCAAATGACAATCCTACGGCGAAGAACACGGCTCAGCGTGTACATGAACGGACGTATAACGACGAGGGATTATAGACTGTTGAAGAGCAAAAGGGCGGTTAATCAATATCGTTTAACACTCAAAGTAATCTTTACACCATTTACACTGTTTTTGGTGCACGATAGTCGATGTTGGAAAGGTGGGCGGTGGCGAAAATTCCTACTCGACGATATTGCTATTAAAATGTTGCGAAATACCTCATCATATTTATTTGTCCACAAAATTATTTTGTATAATTTTTGTAAATTCAAGCATCCTGAATATACGAGGTCTGTTCAAAAAGTATCGCGAACTTTGTGTTTTTTCAAAAAGTATTTATTTATTCATTAATATTTATTTTGTCCTCTTCAAAGTAATTCTCCTCGGATATAATACATTTATGCCAACGTTTTTCCCAATCCTCGAAGCATTTGACCATCATTTTTTGTGATCTTGTTTAGCTCATCCTTCGATGCCGTCTTTATCGGTTCAATCGTGGCGTAGCGTCGTCCTTTCATGGGCCTCCTCAGTTTTGGGAACAGGAAAAAGTCACAGGGGGCCTGGGTCTGGGGAATACGGTGGCTGCGGCATCATTAGAGTGTTATTTTTGGCCAAACATTCGCGCACAAGCAACGATGTGTGAGCAGAGGCGTTATCATGGTGCAAAAGCCAATTTTTGTTCTTCCACAAACCCGGGCGTTTATGGCAGATTGCTTCGCGCAAATTGCGCATAACTTGCTGGTAATATTCTTTATTGACTGTATCAACCCTGTGGCAAGAACTCATGATGCACCACGCCCCTGCAATCGAAGGAAACTGTCAGCAAAATCTTCACATTCGACCGAACTTGGCGCGCTTTTTTCGGTCTTGGCTCATGCGGCAGCTTCCATTGCGATGATTGAGCTTTGGTTTCCACGTCATAGCCGTAAACCCATGATTCGTCACCAGTTACGACCCTCTGGAGCAAATTTGGGTCGTCGCGGACCGAGTCCAACAGCTCCTTAGCAATGACACTGTTTTTGTTCGAAATTGAGCAATTTTGGCACGAATTCCGCGACGACCCGTCTCATGGCCAAATCATTGGTAAAAATCGAATAGCACGAGCCAATCGATATGTTTAATTCCTCAGAAACTTCTCTAATGGTGGTTCGACGATTGGCCAATATTATTTTCTTCATTTCATCAATGTATTCGTCTGTTGTTGATGTGCTCGGGCGTCCGGAACGCATTTCGTTGTTCGCATCTTCTCGGCCCTCTGAAAACATTTTGTACCACCGATAAACGTTGCTTTGGTTCAAGGTAGCTTCACCATATGCCACAGTCAACATTCGGAATGCGTCCGCGCACGTCATTTTGTTTTTCACACAACATTTTATACAGATTCTTTGATCCATTTTTTGGAATCGGCAAAAATCGAAGACAAGCCAAAACACGTCTAACCAAAACAGCCGTCAACAATTAACTAAACATCTAAAATGGCCGATTTTTTCAGCATAAGTGAGGGACATGAGTACCAACCTAACTCCACAAAAAAATCGAAAATCGAATATACGTAGCCCGCGGAAATTCAAAATTCGCGATACTTTTTGAACAGACCTCGTATATATATTTTTTTTTTTTTCGTACATTATCTAGAATCTATACTACGGTAAAATCCTCACCGATCATACGTCTAGTTAGTACCATATATGTATACAGTATGTATCCGTAAACCCGATAGCTCTCGGTCGGTTGACGGTGCCGATCGACCTGACTCGCAATTATCACTCGCTAACCGCACGCGCGATTTCGACCGTTTGCTATTTATTCATCTCACGGGCGTCCGTGGGCTCGTCGCTCAACCATCATCTCTCTCTCTCTCTCTCTCTTCCTCATTTCGGACTGTTCGAGCTTGCATATTGCACGGCATAGTACAAACAATGCCCGTGCAAATACACACACTGGCCTGTCCATTCGTGGAGAGGGTGAAACCAGTGAAATGTTCTCCCTCTCTCTTTGTCTATAGCGCGTGCAAAATCTCGTTGAGCTTCGCACTAGCTTACGGATTTGCGAGCGCACTGTCGGCGTGTCGCGCGTACATAGACATTTCGGGCTGTATTTATAATGGTAAAGTGAGAAAAAAAAGGCTTTAGGGGTATTCGGGGATACAGCTTTCGTCATGGGGTTTCGACGCATCAATGCGGTGTACTAACCACTCTGGAACACAGTGAGCTTTTTCTTGTTTTAACACATTGTCAGCAGAAGCCGAACGATCTGGAACAAATATATCTCAACAAACGATGAAGATTCGAGGCGATTAACAAATACGAAAATGGGAACGACTCTTGGATTTTCCACTAGGGAATTGTAGAGCCTTCTTTTTTCTTTATCGGTAATATACATATACTGATATGTAAAACTCTGAATTCAGCATATATTCATATGTATATATAGATGTGTGTGTGTGTGCAATATACTTCTTTCTTTCTCGATTTCTAACTCCATCTCCATTTTCTACCGTCCCCGGGGAATGACACGCGGGATCGTGGTACGAGGAAACGAAAGAGAAAGAGAGCCTCCGGCAAGAATCGAGATAAAGAGTAGAATAAAAAATAGTTCGATTTCCCTTCGAGACACTTACTCTTCCGCAAGCCACGCGCTTTTTTTCTGTCTTTCCATCTCCCCCCCTTCCCAGGTCTCTCTCTGAGTCACCGATGCTTTTTTTGCTCGGAGAGCCGAGGCAGAGATTGATCGAGATTTATGGTGAATCGAGAGCGATGAGACGGCGAGGCTATGATGCTTATATATCGCCATACGATATTTTATTCCCGATATTTCGGAGGAAAAAAGTCGCTAAATTATCAGTTGGAAAATGTGCGTCATTAATGGAATACATTCGTCGAAAGCTCCCGGATTTATCTATATATATAAAAATGAATCCCTATTTCCCTTGGTCATGCCATAACTTGAGAACGACTTTACTGATTTGATTCGTATATTTTTTTTAAGGTTTCGAATACTTCGTAAAAGGTTCTTACGGAAAGAAAAATTAAGAAAATTGCGCAGAAAATTGGAAAATTTCAGAAAACTTAACGACTATTTAACCTTCGCGCGTTTGATAGTTCGCGCGAAGCAAATTTGATTTAAGGTAGTAGTCTGGTAACTTAAGCCGATTTTCATGTCTATTTTGGCGGTCGTTTTTTTGTCGGAAAATAAAAATGAATCGTTTTGGATATTTAGGATGTTTTTATTTACATATTAAAGATACAAAAAAAATTTTTTTTGAAAAAATTTAATAGTTTATTTTCTATTATTATTATTGATCGAAGTTGGCACCTGGAACAAAAAGCGCGTGGGTGGGCCCGGTGATTTTGGCTCTTGATGTTATCTGAAATAAAAAATTCTTGATAATTCTTAATCTATAGACATGTCATTCTGGTCGGAATTACTGAAGTTAAATTTAAAAAAAAAGCGCGTGGGTGGGCCCGGTGATTTTGGCTCTTGATGTTATCTGAAATAAAAAATTCTTGATAAATCTTAATCTATAAACATGTCATTCTGGTCGGAACTACGGAAGGTAAATTTCATGGATAAAGTTTTTTGCCAAAGTCCGTCATTTTGTTATTTATCCATGAAATTTAACTTCAGTAGGTCCGACCAAAATGACATGTCTATAGATTAAGCATTATTAAGAATTTTTTATTTCAGATAACATCAAGAGCCAAAATCACCGGGGCCACCCACGCGCTTTTTTTCGAGGTGCCAACTTCGATCAATAATAATAATAATAATAAACTATTAAATTCTTTCAAAATTTTTTTTTTGTATCTTTAATATGTAAATAAAAACATCCTAAATATCCAAACCGATTCATTTTTATTTTCCTACAAAAAAACGCCCTTCAAAAAAGACATGAAAATCGGCTTAAGTTACCAGACTACTACCTTAATAGATGCATCCGTCGGCATCTATCGATCAAAAAATTCATTGCGTAAGCGATAAATTCAAATTTAAACATTCGCGCCTATGGGACTACCAACTTATAGGCTACACACAGGTAACCCTATAGCAGAGAGAAGTGTTCTGTGAAGTGTTCTTATCTCAGGAAATATTAATCCGATTTGGAAAATTTTTTTTGCATTAGGTAGCCCGTTTATTCGATAAGGCTTTAGGCCATATAACTTCATGCTACAACCCTAATCTTACTATCTTACTGATATACTACTATATCTATAGTATACTATAATAAAGCTCAAGAGTTTGTTTGAACGCGCTAATCTCAGAAAATGCTAATCCGATCGGAAAATTTCTTTTTGCATCAGATCGCCCGTTTATTCGGGAAGGCTTTACGCCATATAACTTCATGCTGTGACCCTAAGGAGCGGCGGCGGCACGTTGAATCGGGGAACGGAAATTTAACGCGGGTAAAATCGCGGGGCACGGCCAGTGTATAATATATATAGACCCCAACGGGTTATTGTAGTCCGGCCGCTTTACACCCTCGCATTTTTCCACGGCGAAAAAAAAAGGTGACACTTTTTTTTATTTCTTTTGTGTTTTTAAATTGGATTTCGATCAAAAACTGATTGTGATTAATAATGAACACGGAAATTGGTCAACCGATTGACACGTAAAATATTGTAAAAGGCGAAAACAATGACAGCGTGACAACCTGAAAAGATAACGATTAGATGAGGTAACCCATGTATACAAGCGAAATCCTTCGTCAGTAAACGTCAGGCAAATTTCGAATGAAAAACCAATTACAAGACAATTACAAACCAATTTTTATTTTATATTAATATTCATTATAAAAGACTAGTTATTAATTATTTAAAAGAACATTGTAATTCCTTAACAATAATTATTCATAAACGTTTTTTCGTGAAATCATTTCGGCTGGTTTTTCAGTCGAATGCCGTTAAATTTTGGATTGTGGCAATTCTCAATTCCGCCATTTTTCTACTACCAGAGTGTTCTACTATAACTAAGCATGAATAAAAAACTGTAGTGAAAGAAGAAACGAGGAAAAAGTAAGAACTGGATGTAGACATTCGTCGTGGGAAGAACGACGAGAAAGATTTTCTCTCTCTCCATTCTCCGGTAGAGCCGGACGAAGAGAATACGAGAACGTACGGTCCTCGCGAATCTCGATGGGGATAACGCGATGTTAAATCTCCGACACCGTTGGGAAACGAAGGGCGTAGTCCGGCAGAGCAAAGCCAAGAACGAAGCAAGACCCGGCAATCCTATCCTCTTTCTCTCTCTTGCTCGCTCGCTCCACCTAAAGTTACGAGTTTGCCGAAAGAAGACATCGGCCGACGAGAAGTCGAGGAGCGAAGGAAGAAGAAAAAAAAAAGAAGAAAAGAGCACACGGAAAAGTGGAAACGCAGCAGCGGGAACAGGAGGAACAGCCGGAGTAACAGAAGAAAACCGTAGATAAGAAGATGGGCAGGGAAAAAAGAGGATATATAGAGAACACGAAAAAAGAGTGTGGGAGAGAAGGGCAACAGGGATGAGACGACGCAAGAAGCGCGCAAAGTAAGTGACAACGAACACGTCGTTCCCCGCTGAATAACCGCGTTGGTTGCAGGTAGTAAAAGTTATATTCATCAACAAAAATTATTGCGTGTTATTTGTTTTTGTAATCTGAAACTTTGCTGTGACATTTTTGCATGAACATATACATACCGGCTATTTGCAAAAAAAAATGACACCTCAACAAGCAGTATCCTTTTGATCTTCTCTCGGTAAATCAACCCCAATAAATATCACCCACCCAATAAATATCATAGTCTTATTCATGCAGATTGAATTCGACTAGGGTTAAAATTCCGAGATCAAATTTTACTCACAGGATGGGATTGATTCGCGGACTTCTTCAAAGCCCTCCAAAAATAAATCTGTTGAACAGTTTCGGCATAGCAGATTACAGTCTTGCCATTACTAGTCGAAAAAAACTCGATTAGAGAAAATTCGAATAACTTTTTACAAGCCGTAATCTCCATTAGTTACTATTACGGAACAACGATGTAGAATCCTCGCGTCGCCCTCGTCTGTGCTAATACTATAAGAGTGTATGTTTTATTATAGAACGCAAAATAAAGTATTGTCGATTGACAGAAACTGTAAGAGCGATTTCAGGTTTGAATAACTAGCTAAGGAAAATAAGTAAAAATAAACACATAAACATATATCGATATATCGTTCAATAAAATAACCAAATTCGAATATTCTTCTTTTCACAAGATACTTCCTCCCTCACCGTCACATTGCGTTACTCGTCTTTGGGTATATCTCACGTATTCTCGATAACCCGTATTTCGTGCACATAATACAAGACAGTCACACGAATCACGCCTCACTTATAAAATCATACGAAACATAATATCCTCTTTCTATTCTTATTTCTCGGTGCCAATTGGTTACGAGTTACACCGTAATGTCCGATAATATAAATGAGTACTCATCTTTTATTAGTTATTCACGCTGGCCACTTTCTCCCTGGAGTTGGAAATCTTCGCACCATGGCCTTTTCGACAGTCCTTCGGGATCCACGATAATGAATGTGTAATTCCCGTATCGTCGTTATTGTAGACGGAGTAAATCGCACGAAGGTGTTTTCGGACTGGATAATCGAGACGGCTCCTCAAACTCGATAGGTGTTGTTCGCTCGGCGTTCCAGGGAGGAAGAGAGCGAGAAACTCCCAATCTCGGCGAAACCCGTGATCGCCCCCACTATCGTTACACTCGTGTCACTCGTACCACAATAATAATTTTTCACTTTTCTCTCGTGCGAACTTTGAAAATACATCGTACTCTCACAATACATTATTTTAGGACTGTTTTAGCTCTCCGAAAAAAAAACCTGTGTTTACTTTCAGCGGTAGATCACAATATTATAACGGTTTTAACAAAACCCTACAAATCTTGTATGCAAATCTGAATATATTGTCAACGACAATAAATTCTTCACGACGAGTGGATCATTCTGCCCAGCTATTGTAAACTGTGCAACGAATTGCCTTTGCCGTATAATATGGGTGCCAGATCTGAAGCTGTAGGAGATTTAACGCATCGGTTATTTATCGGCTTTCGGGTATCAATATTGTCGACGTATCGGGATGTGCACTCATAGAAGGATATTATATCGCGGTCTTGCTTTATCACTTGAAAACTGGTTGTGCTAGTGATCTTCCCTGCTGGTGGAGAAGGCTAGAGAGTTCTTGCACGTACGTACATGCACTCACTGTCTCGCCTTGTATGATGCTGTGGCAGTCGTTTCTTGAAGCTAACAACCACCGCAGCCACTATCCGGGCACCGCCATCCCCTATCTCGCTGTGTATTATGCGTATACGTGTATGTGGGTGGATGTGCAGAGTCACGGGGACAAGTGTACGAGGCGGTAAAGTGCGGTGACGAGAGACAGAGAGACAGAGAAAGAGAGAGAAAGGGGGAGATAGGTCGTAGGTCGCACAGGACGAGGTAGAGTAAACGTGGATATGGCCGTGGGAAGGGGCCAGAGAGGGTTGCGGCCAAGTCGGTCGTGAAATTCGGACGGTTGCACCCCGAAATGAAATACCTGGTTGCTTCGGCTCACGAGCGAACGAGAGAGTAACGTAACCAGTTCTCGTCCCGCTCACAACGGGATCCTCTACTATCTACTATCTATATATTGCAGTATCCTCTCGTACTACTCGCACGAGAACCCACCACCCTTCCTTAGTCCTTTCGACGAAGGAAAACACAGAGCATATAGGTTCTAAAGTTATTTCTATGTGTATATATACATATATAGGTTCGCCACACGTTCTACGGGATATCGCTGCTGTAGCGCGCTCGTTTCGTCCGGTTCCAAAGCACAGACGGATAGCTATACCTGGGGCATCCTGTACGTGTATAGGAGGACCATATATACAACCGTCGTCACGTCCAGTAGAACGGTAGACGTGTGGACCGTCTGAAAATTTCGGGAATGCCGTCGAAGCGCTTCGGGGTGGGCCTTCTCTCTCTGGCTAAAGCAGACCCACACTCACACAACGCATATATTAAGGACACACACATCAAGAGAGAGAGAGAGAGAGAGCCTCGTTCTGGGTTTGCCATTATATACGTATAACACCGTCCAATCCGTTGTTCCTTCAATCCACATTTGCACTAGTCCGTATGCAACAAAGAATCAGAGCATAAGAGGGAGAGAATGAATGATCGCACATTTCTCTGCTTTCTCATCCTTGCGCCCTCTATTCTCCTTACATCGGGAGGGGTTTCCACTTAATGTTTATCCCCGTAGCCGCATTATCTTGCCGAGCTCATGCCCATACCTTCTCTACTACTTGTGTAATAGCGAAGGTACGCGACCTGGATAGCTTTCTCGTGGACTAACACCGCTTTAATCATGGTTCATTTGCGGTTAAGAGGAGGGGATGGTACATACGATGGCCGAGAGACTGAAAGGGAATGGGTGGGAGAGAGAGACATAGGGGCTTTGTACTGAAATAGAGGGATGAAGAGAGTGTAAGGTGAGAATCTACCTCGATGCAGAATCCTGTACATACACTCCCTCGGCTAGTAAATGTATAATCAACCGTATATATATATACGTATTCATATGTATAGGATGGTCTAGTCGGTTACGAAGGATACAAGTTACGGGTGAAATAACTACCCTCGAGAATCTCTCGCGTCCAGGCATTCGGAAGGTTTCAGTAGCTTCTCCGCACAACCTCCCGGATATACAGCAAGGGTGCAACGTTGTGCACAATGCATCTTCGAATAAATAGCTTAATTATGCCATAGCGAATAAGGTAGGGCATATAGAGGGACTAAAATTATATGGATGGAATAAAAATGAAGGAGGGCCGAAGGGTGATCGTGTCAACGAAGGCACGCGGCAACTTTTATGAGAAAAGAGTGGACGAGACCTATCAATTTGCGGAAGATCATATTGCACTTTGTCTTTTTCATATGCACGTTTAGCGACGACGGCGGCGGGGAGTGTGCGAGTTTACCCAGGATAAGTTGGCCTAGGGAAACTGTGAGAAATGACGATATGACTATACTTGTAGCACACGATCATAACTTACGAAGTCTCTCGTTGTATGCTTGGTTCAAGTTATATGAACAGTGTCGGTAAGCTGTATAAGTACATTCGCTTGCTGTACCCGAGCGTGTTTTGCCTTGTCTCATAAGTAGTCACTGTGGGTTAAGCTCGTAGATCAGACTATAAAGCAGATAAATCGTCCTCTTTCTCTCTCTCTCTCTCTCTCTCTCTCTCTCTCTCGACAAGTATTGTTTATCGTCAGTGAAGGGAAATCTCTCAGCCTTTTTCAGTTGTCAGACGAGATTACATCTCGCTGTTCGTAAGCTCGATCGTTTCAGCTTTATTAACTCTCTCATATAGTCGTTTAACTCTACGCCCTTTCCTCTCGTTCCGAAGGTATTTTATCCATTTTACTATTTTATTATATCGCGGGGAATCTCGCGCAGTACTTGGCGAGAGCACTCGGGTGTAAGGGGTTTTGTGTGTCGACAATCTTTCTCTCTTTCTCTCTCTCTCGATGCAGACATTCGATAGTGGCATTTCTCATCTTTACTTATACGTTAAGAGGCAACAGATAATAGCCTTGGTGACAGAAAGCGATAATAGCCTTGGTGACACAAGGCGAGCGACTGTTGTTCCCTACACCCGAGCTTTAACAGAATAGTGCCCAGGTGCAACGGAATGTATCAGGAATATATATGTATTCCTTGCTGCTATCGGGGTATGTTGCTGGGTGAAATTGATGCTGTACATGTACTCTTGTCGATTCACACCTTGTTGAGTCGATAAACTCGGGTGTCAGAGCGACACAACACACGTCATTTTGTATATTGTGTATCGGGGATCTACGGTTTCTTGTTTCGATAGATCTCGCGAAACCCCGCACCTTCGGTATCGTGCTTCAAACCCATCGCTCACAAGACCTTGCAATGTAACAGTGTAAGAAAAATATGGTGATAACAGGAATGGATCTATGTACGTAACTGCTGTTCGGGGGTAAACTACGCTACTTTCGCTTTACAGCGAGGCACACAAGCATGTGTCTGACAACAGAAACAGACGCCATTGTTTCATTTGTAATTTCTCGATAGCTGATCGAACGATTTTATGAACTAACCGTTTTTTTAATTCATTAACAATCTCACGATCACACAAATATTTTCCTATCTCACATATACATATAATTTCATTTCTCCTGACGACTGCATCTCACCTCTCACCGTAAATCCTACGTGCTCAACAATTCGTTCACAAGCTCGGTTAAATGCGAATGGAAATTGCTAAACCACTTCGATTTATCTGTCAAACTTCAACAAAATTTAAGTGTATGTTGTTTGAATGAAAAACAAAAAAAATACTTTTGTTCGATATTACTTTCTTTTAGATCAGAATTGATTTGAATCCAATAGATGCGCTAGGGTGGCGATTACAGAGTATACAACTTAGTCAAATAAACGTCTGCTTAATTGAACTAAATATTGTATTCATATAAATTTGATTTAATTCATACAAATGTTCGTTGTTTCGAATAAACTTAAATTAAATTCAATAAATACTTTTGGTAGCGAGGAATCTCGTATCCACATATATACAATCCGCAGGGGTTGATTAATGCCGCGCATCTTCAGAACTATTGATGGTAGTAGGTGGGGAGAGAACAGTTTGGCCTCCAAAGGACGACCACAGCGGCATTCATTTCTCTTGAGAACTTAACAGTCACGCTCTACTCCAGTTTGTTACCGATCGAGGACGTCGCTGTACCATCAGTAATGTAGTCTCGTGGAGTACATACGCGTGCATAGTAGACACGAGAAGTAGAACACGAGTTCGAGATATCGTCTCGAACGTAACGACGCATCCCATACGAATTCCTCAGGTTAATGGCTCCGGCGGAGATTGCACTCTGGTGCGAGCCAGCGTATCTCGGTATATTAATTACTAATTACACCAATTAGCAATGTGTAACGACTTCAATTTTCTTTCGCGTTCATCCACTCGCGTTTATCGTTATTGCAATTTTTTTTTTTCATTGCCTTCTCTCATTTGTTCTTTCTGTTTTTATTCTTGTTTGTCTTTCGTCTGGCCTCTTTTACGTTTCTTCTCTCTGGTTATTTTTATTCTCCCTGTTTCTTACATTGCCTGGCATGAATCCCTCGATCGTTACACCGTGAACTTGAGGTGCCGACGTGCCCTCGGCTATACGCGAAACGTTCGAGCCGTAAACCCTGATTAGTTTGGTTAAGTGGTTTAGCGCAGCCCTCGGGAAAGCATGGTGCGCGTGGTTGACGAGGGTGGGTTGGGAAGCGCGGCGGGGGAGGGAGGGTCCCGCTGCTCGTAAAGCTGTGTACGCCGGACTGCTCCGCTCTCTGGCTGTTTCATGAGACCGAGAGCTCTCTCTATGGGTTTTCTCTCTGTTCTACCTTCATCATAGTACACGGAGTGGTACTGTATATGTCAGCGTATATGCGTGTGCGTGTGTGTACGTTTACTGCGAGTAGAATACCGTAAAAGAGTATATGAACAGGGCGGGGGGGGGCGAAGCTTTTCTGCGCTCGTAGCAAAAAGGGCACGGAAGAGGCTTTACGAGTCGTCAGCAACTTTCCTCGTTGTCTTTCTATCCCGTTCTAGGTATACGTCGTAAGACCTATATCGCCAAAAGCACTTGGCACCTCCTCCAAAGGGTTTCCGTCAAGTATCTCTTATACTTACCGTCATTCACGGTACAGAATCCAAGCGTCTTCTCTTACACTGATTGAACGCTCATGACGCTTTGGTACGAAAATGCATGCAACAATCCAATCCGACGTAATATCATTTTTCTTCAAAGATATTTTACCTCGCAAATGACAGTATTTTCTGTTCGAGACGCTTTTCATCGAGTCGCGATCCTCGTAATAGAATGTCCTAGGACAATGGACAACAATGAATTATAATTCTAGTGTCCTGTACTGTTGTTCTCGAATTATCTCTTTACGAGTACATTATCAAGATTTAGACGACAATCTTACAAAATTTGGGCGTTATTCCCTGATACAAAGACTTTTGTAACGATAAAAATGCTTTTATAAGAGTAATTCTTCTCACGAGAGGTTTCGCTGTGAAAATTATGATATAAATAGAGATCGCGAGTGTATATACGTTGTAAAGGGAATCGATGTAGCGCTCACTAACTCACTCACTTACTCGCGCTTTCTCTCGCGACGGTATAATAGCAATAAAACTTGAAATTATAATCACGGCAGTATAACGAGAACAACGGCCAAAGAACACGATATTACGCGGAAGGTATAGAGGAGAGTCGGAAGAAAATCGCTCGACTAGGATCTCGATGCTTTTACAACGTCTCTTCTGATCTGGTGAGCAGACGCCATAATAGTATAACGTTGCCGCTATCACTATCTACTGATTCTGTGCAATATTATTATTATGACTCCGCTATTATTATGTTCGTTGCAACGACAGCGAAGACGCGACGAAGCGGTATCCTAAAAATGAAAAAAATTAATAACCCAGTCGCAATTTTCACCCGATAATGTCGATAAGTCGTCGCTAAATTTGCCTCTCAAGACACGTCTGTCGCGACAGCTTTTGAAGCGGTTCGTATAAATATATAAATACGTAAATAAATTTATATCACATTTAATTCGTCAATTAGACATGAGATAGACATTTCCAGGTCAGTGCTCGTCAAAACATTCTCGTTAAAAGATGTATTTCTTCGTTGCCGATGTACGATATCTACTGAAAATGTGACGCCGACGCTAACGTCAAGAATTTAATATAAAACCGGATTGATTTCCATAATCGTCCCAAAACTCTGTCTTCTTTAAGGTAGTAGTCTGGTAACTTAAGCTGATTTTCATGTCTTTTTTGGAGGGCGTTTTTTTGTAGGAAAATAAAAATGAATCGTTTTGGATATTTAGGATGTTTTTATTTACATATTAAAGATACAAAAAAACAATTTGTTTGAAAAAATTTAATAGTTATTATTATTATTATTATTGATCGAAGTTGGCACCTCGAAGTTGGCAGCCCGGGTCCTCACTTTTTTTCTACCGAACCGATTGCTTTCAAATTTTAACAGGTTACTCTACACACTTATAGTTCTCGTCGGAACTACCGAGAAATTGTTTCACCCCTAACTTTTTATTTAACAACCCCTTCTTTGCCAAAATAAAAGGACTTGTTTTTCCAAAGTCTGCCATTTTGTTATTTATCCATGAAATTTAACTTCAGTAGTTCCGACCAGAATGACATGTCTAGAGATTAAGAATTATCAAGAATTTTCGATTTCAGATAACATCAAGAGCCAAAATCATCGGGGCCACCCACGCGCTTTTTTTTCGAGGTGCCAACTTCGATGAATAATAATAATAAACTATTCAATTTATTCAAACAAATTTTTTTTGGTATCTTTAATATGTAAATAAAAACATCCTAAGTATCCAAAATGATCCATTTTTATTTTCCTACAAAAAAACGCCCTCCAAAAAAGACATGAAAATCGGCTTAAGTTACCAGACTACTACCTTAAAAGCCAAAGAATATGCTATTAAAAACGCTGCATGCACCTATTGCAAAGTGAACACAAGAGCAAATAATGTCGTCTTTAAAAATCACCATTGAATCACTAACAGGACACACATATAAAATAAAAAGTAAAATATAATGAAGATCGATAACGTTTGATGTCTGGAGGCGCCGCAATATTACTATTGCGGCGCCGGTGCTTGAATGTTTAAAATTTCAATTACCTACGAAAAATAATCGTGTACAACAATAGAATCAATTACTGAACCTCAAAATTGCAATTACTCGTCCAAAAAATTATAGCGTCGAGTTTATTACACAACAATTTATAAATAACAACGAGAGTTCGTTTAAAAACTCGATGCCAGCGTGAAACTCGTTGGGGAAAAAATTTCTTCGCGAATCTGCATGATTTTACATCATCATTTTTTTCTCTCTCTTGTTAATAGACGAGGCGTTCCTCGTGTAAAACACGATAATAATAATAATAAACTATTAAATTTTTTCAAACAAATTTTTTTTGTATCTTCAATATGTAAATAAAAACACCCTAAATATCTAAAACGATCCATTTTTATTTTCCTACAAAAAAACGCCCTCCAAAAAAGACATAAAAATCGGCTTAAGTTACCAGACTACTACCTTAAAGAATTATTGTGCACAGCCATCTTTATCCGCAAATGCAGTCACTTTTTCCCGATTCAATCATTTTCGTTCGTCAATCGACTTAACGTTATTATTTCCAATATATTTTCATCACGTAATAATGAGACAATAGAATCGTTAATCTTCTTATTCTTCTGTCAATCGGAATATGACAGAAAAATATTTTTGCCCGTTCTTTGTTGACACGATGAAAATGACGTATTGAAAAAAAAGTGAGAGAAACAGCGGTACACTTGATGATGGGAACTGACATCTGGAAAGAGTTTATCATCGAGTTATTTGGATTTTCACGTTGTTGATATACGAAATTGCTGCTAACTACATATGTATTACATCGTCGTATTTGCTCCCTCGGCAAATACTCGCGCTTCATCGCTCCGGGGCTTCCGCGCACGAGGAAACATATGCTAAATTATCGCGAGTGTTCCCCGGGGTCCAATTACTCCCGTAGTCCCGTCGCGCTGTGCCTCGTAGATGTTATAAACCTCTGCGTGCACTTTGCTCTATGTGTTATGCAATGTAACAGATATATCACGTATGTTAAATGCCTCAACCCAGTAACGACGCTTCCCGCGAGCATCTCTCACCGACAGAAGCATTAAACAAAAAATTAGCCGGTGTGTTTTCTTTTTAGAAAAGCTCCCCGCGAGACCCGGTATACGTGAGTCGGTTATAGATTCATTATTTCCTGTTTATTCGATTATTTCTTTACCGGCGGTGTACGGCTTACAGGAGTTATGTTGACACTTTGAGGTGATACACAATTAACTGAAATAATTTTTCTCTCGTAACAATCTTCTAGATTGAACGTAAAATAATTTTTCAATGTTTTACACGAACGTAATCAAGAGAGGGCGGTTATCAAAACAAACAAAAAATGAAAATTGGCCAATACTTCGTATGCAATGTTTTTGCTTAAGGCTTTTAATCACACAAACGAGGGCGCGTGTGCGTATAATATCATCACACGGTCATCCTCCGTCGTTGCTTCGAGTTTATTATTATTTTTTTCTCTGGAAATGTTGCTCACGATCATCGAGCTAATCTCACATCCTCGTTTATCGCATATATTCTTATCCACAGAGCGATCGCGAATGAACATACTGCGAGATCGTCGTGTGGTACACAAGCATGTATATATATATATATATATATATATATATATATGTATACGAGAGCAACACCGTTAAAAACGACTTTGCCCAACGAGGCATATAACAATTACCACGAATTCGATCGTCGAAGAACGAACGACTTCCGGCCACTATACAGAGCGCAAACTCCATCGTCGAGTATATACGTACATGTATTACGCGAAGTGGGAGCAAAAAATACGACGGGATTGAGAAAGATAAAAGTTTATAAGTGAGCGGAAGATCGTACAAAGGTTCTCTCCCTGCACTTTTGATACGTCTCTTTCTTCCTCTTTCTCACACGCTGGAAGATGATGGCGCGACAGTTACTCGCTCCGGTAATTATTCCCGGATGACGACAGCGGTAATATGTTTTCTAAGCAATAAGTATATCTGTGGCGTATGTACACGCGGAAATCTCATTGGATCCAGGAAAGCTCGCGATAGAGTGAATAGAACCGGGAGAGGCCTTTTTATGAAACGATGTCTCTCAAGGCGAATAGACTATGAAATAAAATGTACACTTCCAGCCGGTGTACCGTCCCTAACGCTTCTGAGCCGTCAACATTGCATTTTAAATACACGTATTCAATTGATAATCAATTCAAGCTATTATAAGTATTCTACCCGTTCAATTCCAGACTTATATTAATTTGTTTCAAAATTATATGTCTCTCATCCCAATCACTTTTTTACGATGAGAGAATGTACAGAAAATACTGTAATACTCAAGGTAGTAGTCTGGCAACTTAAGCCGATTTTCATGTCTTTTTTGGAGGGCGTTTTTTTGTTGAAAAATAAAAATGAATCGTTTTGGATATTTAGGATGTTTTTATTTACATATTAAAGATACAAAAAAAATTAGTTTGACAAAATTTAATAGTTTATTATTATTATTATTGATCGAAGTTGGCACCTCGAAAAAAAAGCGCGTGGGTGGCCCCGGTGATTTTGGCTCTTGATATTATCTGAAATCAAAAATTCTTGATAATTCTTAATCTATAGACATGTCATTCTGGTCGGAACTACTGAAGTTAAATTTCATGGATAAATAACAAAATGGCGGACTTTGGAAAAAAGTTTTTTTTGCCAAAATGACGTGTCTATAGATCAAGAATTGTCAAGAATTTTTTATTTCAGATAACATCAAGAGTCAAAATCACCGGGGCCACCCACGCGCTTTTTTTCGAGGTGCCAACTTCGATCAATAATAATAATAATAATAAACTATTAAATTTTTTCAACAACATTTTTTTTTTGTATCTTTAATATGTAAATAAAAACATCCTAAATATCCAAAACGATACATTTTTATTTTCCTACAAAAAAACGCCCTCCAAAAAAGACATGAAAATCGGCTTAAGTTACCAGACTACTACCTTAATGCAATTAAAGTCATTCGCCATTTCGTATAATTCTGTTACAAATGAATTTAGCAGAAAATGAATTGACTAACTTCTCCAATTAATAAATATACTCCTTTCGATTTTTTCTGAAACATAAATAAAGTAACAAATAAAAGATTCACGAATGGAATACGTATATAAGTTGTGTTAAATTTAAAAGTTTTGCTGCTTGAATAAATGCTCTAAATATCGTTTTATACAAATTGCTACGGATCGCGATGAATATACGCGAAATCAATTCCGGGCGTGAATTAAATTGTTCATAAAATTTCCTGGAACTGCTTTATGCTATTCGCGAAGCTCCTCACGCTCCTCTTTCCTACCCTGCTACGAGAATCTCTACATTGGTAAACTCCAATAACAAACCGAGAGAATAAAAGCGAGTTTCACTTTAATCCGTTGCCTCATTGAAATTGCAGTCTACAGGTATAACATACTCTATAATACACAAATTCGTATTATATTTCTCGTTCACGCTCCGCTCGTGATATTGATTGTATTATCTCCGGGAATGTTTTTCTTCTCATTTTTTTCTCATCCGTTCGTTGCAAAGTTGTTTACGGGGGAAAAAGTGAGCTTTAAACAAGAAGGCAGAGAGGGGGCGTCGGTGGGTGAGACATTTCAATTATTCAGACATCCAGCCAGCTTTGCACCTGCCGAGTCTCTGAATTCATATGCTTTATATATATACATATATATATATATACACATGTATACTATGCTCTCATTTATGTGTTTATATACGAATGGTGTGGATGGTCTCGCGCCCTCGCATTGCAAATGTTTGAATAGCGGTATTCGTGTTTCATGATGATAACGTACACCGTCTCTGCCTTACGTGTCCTGGGGTCGGTGGGCCCAGACAGAGCGGCGTGAGAAAGGAAAGAGACAGAGCGAGCGAAAGGGCGGAGGGGTGTGGGCGGGGGCGTTTTGCGGCAAACCATAGCGGAAAGTCTCTCCCTCGGTTAATGCTCAGTTCATATTTAGCTACTATATTTTTTTGCATGGAAGTCCAGAGCGACTCAAGCGGAGAAAATGACGTTTTTACATTTTTTTTTTCTATCAAAATTGGTCAACTGGTTAACGATCATTCGACCAATGAGTCAACCGGAACTTCAGATCAAAGAAAAACGTTGAAGGGCAAAGGGGGCGATGGAGATAACGACTGTACCGTCGAGTAATTAAAAAGACTATTTTTTTTATCACACAATTATCAAAGAAATTATCAGATTTAATTTTTTTTTTGACAGGCTCAACGGACGTTGAATACTTTGAAGAAAAAAATTGTACGCGTTCTTGTTGCATAGTGAAGTACTGCAGTGTACTTTAAGGATGATATTGCTTGTATAAATATATATGGTTAGCTTTATAACAAGCTGCCTTTCCATACCTAGTTTAATCGGCCATCCGGTCGATTTGACGTTCGCACGCGGGTGCAACGTCTTTATAAAATGAATTTCCTCTCCCACCCGGATCTGACTCCATCATCGCGCCGGTTGGAACCATTTCCGGCAATTTTTCATTCAACGCAAACTCCTCTTGCTGTCGGCTGCCACCCACGAGAGTCACGAGGTTTTCTTTTTATATTTCCAAGTGGAATATTACGTTATCGAGGCAGCGAGAGAGAATTTATAATACAACGGTAAGAATAAGGAAGTACATACGGAATACGAATAAGATATCGAAGAAATGGGTTGTGCGCTAGTGTGTATATATACGTACAAGCCAAATATAGAGCTCGGGCATTCGATTATTTTTATGGCTTATCGGGACAGGGATAGAGAGATACACCGAAATCGTTGTCAATAAAAATCAAAGTATAAATCGACCGTTGTTCTCTTTTTCTCCCGATATATAACCAGAGTATAACCATAGTCACATATATGTACATACGTACTAGAGAAAAACGTTTTCATACGCGTCTATACATACACGGCCCAACTATGATGCTATCAACGTTTGAACCGGAGGGGATGACGATAAAAAACGGAAATCCCCCTCATAAAGAAACTTTCCGGTTGGAATATCGTGGAGCGTTATCGTTGGTTATCACAGTAAGATATACGTAAAACAAGAAGGAGAGGGAATGATAATAAAATGAAAAGAAAGGAAAAAAAAACAAAAGAAAAAGGAACGATAAAAACCAAGAACTCCGGCGATGGGTTTTGGAAGGGGGACAAAGTCCCGTTGTTTCGAGTTCACTAACCAATATATGTCATTGCTGGACTATGCTCTGGGTATGGAGTGAAGGGCGGCAGAGAGGATGAGGCACTTTTGGCGCGCGGCAAAGCTGAAAACGGACGGTCAAGTATGGTGCAAGTAGCGAAATTGGGGCTGGGATCGGGGGGCAGCATGTATGGGCAAGTGCATCCACCGGATGAGGGTATATAGCGATAGTTTTGCCGATGCTTATCGAAAGATTCGAGCCAAACTGCTTCGGTCGAAGCCGGAAAGCGAAAGAGAGAGAGAGAAGTCATAGTGGAAGTTTGTTTAGCTATATAGCGTGTCTATGCTGCTGTGCTGTTGCGGAAAGGATAGCCAGGATCAAACAGAAAACTCTCCCCCCGGCTTCAGCCGTAGAAGGAAATTATTTGAAAGTTGGTTTGATATCGAATCGTGAAAGCTGCGCGGAAGAGGCCCCTCTTGGAATTCTGGTGTGCACGAGAGTACAACGTCCATGAAAGGACTTTCTCGCGGACTATACGAGAGATATAGACACAACTAGCAAATAAAAGGGCTTTAACTAGAACGATTTAGCACGTATAGTAACGGGGGGCTTGAGTCCTTTTGTTTGTCAGAGCTGTCGATGTATGTACAGCACAATAATATATAGCGTATATAGAAATGGAACGAGCGAGAAGCGAAATAATACGTAGAGTCAGAGGGGTAAGTTGAGTTTCGTAGTACGGGCGCGAGAAGACAAGGACGCGAGAGAGAAAGAGATAAGCCGAAGACGAGAGGCGACTTGAACTAGAAACTTTATCCTCAGGGTACCTACCCGAAGGACGCGCAAACGCGGCTGCACTGCAATATAGAGAGGGGGTGGGGGGATATAGAAGGCGACATATACACCGCGAAGAACGCTCCGCAAAACCCACCCTTCCCCAGGAGAACAATAGTTCGCCGGGATAACGAAGCGACCCGCTCCGTGCAGGAATCCTCCTACTGACTCGGTGAAAAGTCGCATCTATGTACGATCTCATGGAATTGAAAGATCTTTTCTTACATACAACTCATATTATAAATACGCGTATATGCGTAATTTCACGCGAAGCGAAATCGATTTTTATAGAAATAATTTCTGTCAATTGTTAATTTGCTAACGTTGGTATCGTGAATGAAATTAAGAAAACGTACTGCCCAACTACTTTTTTATGTGACACATTTTTATCTCAATTTTTTTTCTTTTCAAATCAGTAATTGTAATGTCCCCCAGAAAATGTCGTCGGCCAAAAATCGTTCCATGTTGAATTGATATCCCATATACAGTGGGTCAAAAAAGTATTCATACACCTTGTTTTTTTGCGAAAACTTTATAGGCATAAGCGATACACAAAGAAAGTCAATTTTATTTAATAGTACATCAGGTATAGAGATAAACTGCAAATGGCGAATTTTTCCCCAGGAATAATAGAAGAATTATGCAAAAAAAAACGAAAATTTTCGGGCCAAAAAGTATTCGTACACTTACGATTGACCTGCTAAACCTCGATATTCACTCACGAACGGTCTGACCTCTGCGTAAAATGTAAACAAGTCTTCGTTTACACAATGGTTTTGACCTATTCCATGCGGTAGTAGATCTTCAAGCTCTGAACAGACACGATGCCAAAGAAAAGCGAAATATCAATAATGCATGCGAGATAGAGTGATTTTTCTTCGGAAACGCGGTGAAAGTTATCGAAAAATTAGTAAAGAACTAAATCTAAGTTTCGTAACAGTGCAATATATAATAAAAAAATACGAAAGAACAAACAGCACAGAAAATAAGCCACGAACCGGTCGAAAAACCGTTCACAAGTGCTCGCAGTTTGGCGAATGATGTCGCGTCAACATCGGGGAAGAGCGTGTGTCCCCAGACTATTCGAAACGTTTTGCATTCTGCCCAAATATACGGCAGAACTGCCCGCAAAAAACCATTAATTAATAATATAAATCAAGAAAAACGTTTAGGTTTCGCAAAAACCTACGTAAAAAAATCTATAGAATTTTGCAAATGTGTCGTATTCTCAGATGAATCGAAGTTTAACATCTTCGGGTGCGATGGAAAAAAATTCGTCTGGCGGAAACCAAATACCGAGCTCCAGCAGAAAAATTTAATACCGACTGTAAAGCACGGCGGAGGAAGCATCATGGTTTGGGGCTGTATGGGGTATTATGGCGTTGGTAATCTGGCTTTTGTCCAGTCTGGCTAGATGGTACAATGAATGCCTCGAAGCATATCGACGTGTTGCGCAGTAATTTGAAAGCAAGTGTAGTTATCTACACTTGCTTTCAAATTACTGCGCAACACGTCGATATACTTCTGGGCATTCATTGTACCATCTAGAAATTTCCATCCAGGATGTAGAAATTAGAAAAAGAAAAATAACAAACAAATTCGATCTCCAAAGAGTGCTTTTAGAAGAATGGACGAAAATAGCAAAAGGAACAACGCAAAAGTTAGGAGACACCATGCTAAAGAGACTCGAGGCGATACTTGAAGCAAAAGGAATGCACACCAAATATTAGTTGTAATTAACAACTATGATGTAGGTTTTCACTATAATCGTAAGTGTATGAATACTTTTTTTGCCCGAAAATTTTTATTTTTTTGGCATAATTCTTATATTATTCCTGGGAAAAAATTCTCCATTTGCAGTTTATCTCTGCATCTGATGTACTATTAAATAAAATTGGCTTTCTTTGCGTATCGCTTATGTCTATAAAGTTATCGCAAAAAAACAAGGTGTATGAATACTTTTTTGACCCACTGTCGTATATCGTATATTAAATTTCTATATGATGCATGAAAATAATTGACTCGTCAACTTCGTTCTGTGATGTGGAATAAATTCTCTTTGTTCACTGATTCCTTGACGCTAGCATCGTCCTGACGGGATAATATGGTCCTATACGAGGGTATTACTGACTTTTATTTGACTCGAAGAAAAAAATAAAGCGATAGTTGAGAAAAATAACTCCTCGAACTGTCGTCGCAGGTGGAAACGGTAATGATGCGCCGGATGGAAGAATTTTTATATTCACAAGACGGAGCATTTTTCGATTGAATTCAAAGTTTCTTTGTGTGTACGTTCACGATGAGCTTTACCGCAAATTTTGCCTCTTTGCCGAATCGTCACAATTTCAAGAGCGCGGTGAGAACGGGACGTTTCCGTGACGAGATATGACGGGACGACGCTCTCTCTCCCTCTTTGTGTGTAACTTATAAATATATATATATATACAGGGTGTCTAAAAACTAGCATCTCAGAGTGACCATTGCTATGAATTACCTTAGGTTCGAGCAAAAGGCACTACAGCGGGCGAAGTAGGTACCTAAGGCGGTAAGCAAACTGGTTCTAAGAAGAAAAAAAATACTACCTTTGTGGGAGTATGAGGAAACAAAAAAAAAATAATATTTAATGATTTATTTAATTTTTACAAGTGTTCAAATTGTCTACCTCCGACCCGACTACAAACGGCACATATTTTAGGAACATAGTATGAATAAACCCAAAGTAATTCATAGCAATGGTAGCAGAATAACAAGTACTAGGTAGCGATTTTCCGAAAAATCAAAAAAGACGATTTTTCTCGAAAACCATTAGACTTTTACTGAGATCATATTTGTTTATTCTGACAGATCCTGAGCCAATCTCACCCCCGTGTCACTCTGACGTGCTAGTTTTGGGACACCCTGTATATACATACACTCATCGGGCGAGCGCGTATGGATTTATACACGAAAAAATCACGTTTCTCGTGTTCTTCAGTAATCCCGAAAGAAGAGAGTGTGTATGTTTGTACGGGAAACAGAATCACCGTGTGTTCTCGAGGTTTGCAAAGCGTGGCTTTTTGTGTGTGGATGCTGCTACCGGCACAGTCTCTCTCTCTATCGCTCTCTCTTTCAACAGAGGAAAAAAGCGCGACGAACTTCGAACGGTCGCGCTTCGGGGACCATTGTTGCAGGGAGGATTGCCGAGAGTTGAACGCGTTGGGAATAGATAAAGAGGGCACGAGAAACCCTTGGGATATGTGCCTATATATATGCCAGTGAGCCCGAGGACACGCAGAGTTCTCACAGAGTACATATAGAAAACCAAAGAATTTGCGAGACTATCCATCTTTTTCCTTTGCTCTCTATTTCTCTCGCTTGCTCTCTCTCTCTCTCTCTCTCTCTCTCTCTCTCTCTCTCTCTCTCTCTCTCTCTCTCTCTCTCTCTCTCTGTCTCTCTTTATCTTCGTTGTGCTCTTTGCTAGTTCGCGACGCGTCCTGTGGATTTACGAATCCAGTGGATTTTCGTTCGAATCAACGGAAAAAGTACACCGAACGAAAGAAGATCGAGTGCGAGAGCGCCGCATGAATTCCTTACATTCTGTCACTCTTGCGGATATTTCGTGCCCTCTTCAAAAGAATTTCGCGCAGTCGTCGAAAAAATACATTACCAACTCTTATCGGAGTAAAGGATTAATATATTGTTCACAATATTCAACGAAATCAAATCTATGTCTGATGTTCTTACGTAAAAAAATATACCCATACGAATAGGGTGTGTGCAGGTTGAATAAACCAGCGTATGGGTGGAGTGAATTTTCATAATATGAATTTTATTGTTACTTTAAGGTAGTAGTCTGGTAACTTAAGCCGATTTTCATGTCTTTTTTGGAGGGCGTTTTTTTCTAGGAAAATAAAAATGAATCGTTTTGAATATTTAAGATGTTTTTATCTACATATTAAAGATACAAAAAAAAAAATTTTTTGTTTTTTTGAAAAAAAATTTTTTTTTCCAAAGTCCGCCATTTTGTTATTTATCTATGAAATTTAACTTCAGTAGTTCCGACCAGAATGACATGTCTATAGATTAAGAATTATCAAGAATTTTTTATTTCAGATAACATCAAGAGCCAAAATTACCGGGGCCACACACGCGCTTTTTTTTCGAGGTGCTAACTTCGCTCAATAATAATAATAATAATAAACTATTAAATTTTTTCAAACAAATTTTTTTTTGTATCTTTAATATGTAAATAAAAACATCCTAAATATCCAAAACGATTCATTTTTATTTTCCTACAAAAAAACGCCCTCCAAAAAAGACATGAAAATCGGCTTAAGTTACCAGACTACTACCTTAAAAGCCAAAGAATATGCTATTAAAAACGCTGCATACACAATGGGGATTAACTACGGTTTGGTGCGCACAGCAGCATTGAAAACGGAAAAACCTATTGCAAAGTGAACACAAGAGCAAATAATGTTGTCTTCAAAAATCATTGAATCACTAACAGCACATATAAAATGGAAAGCAAAATATAATGAGAACGATAACGTTTGATGGCTGGAGGCACCGCAATATTACTATTGCGGCGACGGTGCTTGAATGTTTAAAATTTCAATTACCTACGATAAATAATCGTACACAACGATAGAATCAATTACGGAACCTCAAAATGGCAATTACTCGTCCAAAAAATTAAAGCGTCGAGTTTATTACACAACAATTTATAAATAACAACGAGAGTTCGTTTAAAAACTTAATGCCAGCGTGAAACTCGTTGCTGAAAAAATTTCTTCGCGAATCTGCATGATTTTACATCATCATTTTTTTTTCTCTCTTGTTAATAGACGAGGCGTTCCTCGTGTAAAACACGATGGTAGTGTACCGGTGCGTCGTTGTCACTGGATCGATCGTGATAGAATAACGTACAGGCACATCGAGTTCGCGCTCTCGTAGTGCTATATATATTATTGGTGAACCGGTGTGTAGCGCGACCTCGTGAGATGAAGAAAAAAAAATGGGGCGTGGAGGGGTTGTCGGTGTTGTGAGGAAAGATGTGAAGAACCCTTCTTACACACAGTGTATGTGGCAGGGTAAAGTATACACATTTCAACTTGTGTGAGGCCAGAGAGGGGAACTCCGTACGAGACGGGAGGATTCAGCTCTGCCTCTCCGCTCGCTCCTCAAACTCCCCCTTTGTTTTTCTTCGCGGTCGAGTTCGCGATGTATTTGGTATCCGTTGGTTCCATATAGAGCAACAAATGTCCTTTTATGGGCCATCGCCATGCACGGATCGCGAACGGCAGCGATCGAGGCGGTCAGTATTATATATATATATATATATATATAGGTATCGAATGTTAACTAACCGAAGGGCGTAACACAAGCAACTTAACACATAATTCGATACCCTTTTGTTTGTTATCAATCGATGTATGGGTAAATACGTATATAGATATATAGTAAAGAGTTACAAATCTTGCTCTCACGGCGACTCAGTGCACTATACAACTTTGTCGTCGTCATCGTCGTCGTCGTCGTCGTCGAATAACCGTGGATGCTGTGCTCTTTGGGATATATCTCTTGGAGAGATGCGCTCGGAAAACTTTCGTAGTAAGTCCGAGAGGAACTGCTTGAACCGTGGCGTACCACACAACCGCGATCCGCTCTCTGATGGTACCTTCGAATCGCGCATGTATATAATCCATAAATGTATATATGTATAGCGGTGAACTAGCATTAAACCGCTGGCACGCAGTGCACTACGACCTTCCGTTCTCTCTCCCTCTCTCTCTGATACAGTTTCATTAAAATCCTTAATCACTGCGAAGCCGCGGGATACACGAAGTTAACGGACAAAGTAGCGCCGGGCAAAGTGCTTCGTGGCCCCCGCTTAAGTACAGAACCACGGGGGCGGCACACGCTGCTCCGACGACGCGGAACATTCTCTGCCAATGTCGGAGAGAGGAGGTCATTACAGAGCTTGGGAAAGAAAAAATAATAATAATGTAGAATCAGATTCTCTTGGAAAGTTCAAACTTTCCAACTTTTCGCAAAACTTCGATTCAATTTTCAATTTGAGTTTTTTTAAGCTTTCTCATTTTATCGACGATGCAGCACGACATTGTTGCAAGAGTTTGTGGTGATTTCGCGGATCGCCGCGAAGAATGGAAAATGTAACGATCTATTTTTCCGCTTGCTTGCGTCTCGCTTACATAGCAAAGTGAAATTAAAAACAAACCTGGTACACGAGGAAGCAAACATTTTTTTTCTTTTTATTTTGTGCATCGATCTATACTATGTACGAAAATATAATTGCGTATGCATTATTGGACGAAGAGCTACGGCGCGAAAGCTCTTTTATCTTCCGTAACGAGAAATTTACACTTACTTATCTACCGCGAATGAGAGTGTACTTGGGGATGAGAGAGATAGAGGAACATCTGACTGTTGCACGTTTTCGATTAGAAAATAATTCCCGGGAAACGAACAAAGAGCCAATGTGTAAACGCTCTTGGGAAGCTTGCGGTGTAACTATACACGTAAATGTTTCAAAGAAACAGTTGTTGGCCACCAGTTAAGGGGGGAAATAGGGTTAGGACAGCGTTTTCTCAATGATTTTCATGAATTTTTTTATAGTATAAAAAATGAATATAATTTATTGAAACTTTGAGAATATTTTATACATATATTTAAGTATATACTATAAAATTTTTTGAAGAATTTCCTTGAAAAACACCGAAGATATTAGCGATCCCATATTGCAGGTCACAATCAGACTCAGCATTTTGCGTACATTCTGGAAGCCGCAATTTTCATCTGAAATCAAACGAGGTTGGAATTTACTTTTATTATATGTCTCTCTTCTATATGAACCTAAATGCTATAAAAAAAATTGAACATTGAATTTTTTACAGGGGTCAAAACAAAAAAAGCATAATTTTTTTCCATTTTCTACAACTTTATTTGCAAAAAAAAATTATTTTGAATAATGATAATATTCCAATTTTAGGTTCATATAGAGCTCAATACTATGGAGAAAGTAACTGCCAATTTTCAAAACGATAGGTTGAAAACTTTTCAAACTAGCGTGTATGCAAGTTCAAAAAAAGTCGTTTTCAGAAAAACGCGTTTGAAACACGTGGCGCGCTCGGGGCTTGAAGGAGAGCTACTCACTTTAATGGCTTATAACAATAGAACGAGTCGGAATTTTCATTTAAAATTTTGGGAACATATTTTTCAATAGTTTTACTAACAATTTATGAAATAAAAAAAAAATCGATCTTTTGAACCGTCTAACCCTATTTCCCCCCTTAAAGCCACGTGTATCAAAATAGAGAGAATATCATTAATCAACATTTTTCAGTTTCTTTAAAGGGCCAATGACTCAAACGTTTGCCTTATACGTCTTTATGTGGGTGACGTTCCATCTCTTTTTCTCTTTCTCGCGATTATACAAGTAATGAATCGAGTTGCACCACACTCCGCTAACGTACAAAACGCCATATCCTCAAGCCTCGCGAGTAACTCGCGCGACAACGAAAGGAGATCAAACGCCGAAGGAGAGCCCATGTTGGGCGCACGCCGTCTGTCTGTGTATCACGAACTTTTTCTACTTCGCTCTCGTCCGTGCTTTATTCCCCTCGCGCTAACTATACAGTCGAGAACTCTCCACTGACGTACTTGACGTTTTAACGCGTCTTCAGCCTCGCGTATTGCCGCACTATACACGAGGCCTTCCGCGTCGGCTTAAGCAATGTCAACGATTTTTATTCTTTTGGTTTTTCCGATTTTTACACTACGTAAAACGAATTGAAATTCATCAATTTGTCGTGTTGTTTTTAAAAGTCAATTCTCTCTGTTTGTATTATTTACAAAAAATATCAATTCATTCGTTCGTATTACGCAATCGTTGTGTTGTACATTTTGTAAATGCAATTGGAAGGATACATTTATTTCGTTATAGGTGGATAGTGGGATTCGATTGGTTATCGATTATTTCAATAACGAGTAATGAAATTTGAGTCATTATCCTTAAGGGGGGAAATAGGGTTAGGACAGCGTTTTCTCAATGATTTTCATGAATTTTTTGATAGTATAAAAAATGAATATATTTTATTGAAGCTTTGAGAATATTTTATACATATATTTAAGTATATACTATAAAAATTTTGAAGAATTTCCTTGAAAAACACCGAAGATATTAGTGACCCCAAATTGCAGGTCACAATCAGACTCAGCATTTTGCGTACATTCTGGAAGCCGCAATTTTCATCTGAAATCAAACGAGGTTGGAATTTACTTTTATTATATGTCTCTTTTCTATATGAACCTAAATGCTATCAAAAAAATAGAAAATTGAATTTTTTACAGGGGTCAAAACAAAAAAGCATAATTTTTTTCCATTTTCTACAACTTTATTTGCAAAAAAAAAATTATTTTAAATAATGCTATATCTAAATAATTATTAGGTTTATATAGAGCGCAATACTATGAAGAACGTTACTGCCAATTTTCAAAACGATTGGTTGAAAACTTTTCAAACTAGCGTGTACGCAAGTTAAAAAAAAGTCGTTTTCAGAAAAACGCGTTTGAAAAAATAGTATGCTCGGGGCCTGAAGGATAGCTACTCACTTTAATGGCTTATAACAATAGAACGAGTCGGAATTTTCATTTAAAATTTTGGGAACATATTTTTCAATAGTTTTACTAACAATTTATGAAATTAAAAAAAAATCGATTTTTTTAACCGTCTAACCCTATTTCCCCCCTTATATTTGGTAATCGATAATGGTACTCGATTGATTATCCATCATTTTAATAATGGATAATGCGAAGTTGAGACCGTTATGCGTTATTTTGGTAAGGAATAAGAAATCCCCGAAGTGTTATTTAAATAAAAAATTAATAATATACACGTACACGTAGTATACACGTATACACGTTCTATTGTAATTTTTTACATGATTAAGTTGACAAGCTTGCTATTCGGCCTGAAGCTCCCTGTATACACCCGTTTCCGTAAGCCCTACACAGTCTCGACGAGCCAAGCAAGCACACAGGCCCAATACATTTGTGCATTAGTAGCGGTGTTACGTATAGGGAAATACTATGTATATGTGCTTTAAAGCGAAACATTAGTTCGCGCGACTGCTGTCGTATAGCAGTTTCTCCTACTTCGCTCGTACGACACTTTAACCGTATACTTACGGCGCCTACAGATACAACCGACATACGCACTTGGCATATGTGCTATATCTACTTAGAGTCAGACTTCTATGTGGCTCAAGTAGGGAAGAAGAAGACTCATCGTTGAGAACTGTGTGCATTTGCTCGGGGTCTCCGCGGCGTATAATACGATATATAGTCAGCGGCCTGGATAATCTCACAACTGGAAAATAGAGTAATCCACCGTGTGGCTTCTTCGTCGCGCTAAATTCTTGGAAAATCATCGTCCCATTGACGCAACGTGAGTCGCTAATGATTAAATTGAAATATCGCATGGTTAAACCGCGAGACGAATAACGCTCCAAAGTTCAGCGTGACGATTATTAATGTTACTGCACTTTGTAGTAACTACTTGTAGTTACTGCTCTTTGAACGTGTTTACTGATTTTTTTTTGTTTTGGTTTAGGAAGAGTCGAGTCGAGAGGTTTTTTTTACAAAACAAAACAAAAAAATTCGGCCCCCCCAAAGTATTCAATCTCGTTATATATATATATATTTTTTTATTAATATTTTTCAAACATTTTTTTCGCTCGAGAACTTGAAGATTGTTACTTTATAAACACAAGCTACAATCGGCGTTTAATTACAATCAGTAATTAATCACGAGATGTATCTTTTATTTAACGACTATCATTTTCACATTTTCTCGAGTGAAATTGGTCATTCCCCTATGGGGTAATAATCGTCAATGACATTTCCTTTGATATCTCATGATAATTCATCGTAATATGCTCGCCAACATTCCTCGTATCACTTGTTAGTCTCCGTGTGCGTATCGGAGATGTACACGGATTGATTAAATTCCATGATGACGAGAGAAATTCGCAGTATTACGAAACTCATCCCCGTTCCTCCGCGAATTCATATAGACAATAATGTTCTAGTGATACATGCGATATATGGAGATAGAGAGTAGAGAGAGAGAGAGAGAGAGAGAGAGAGAGCCTCTGCTGATTCGTATTGGGATTAGGTCACGAAAATAGTGTATATGTGTGCTTGTATTGTACGGCAAGTTGCGTACGTATATACAGCGATGCGTGTCGCTCGTCCAAATCCCGGATCGTCGTGATATGAAAACCCTCAAGTGAAGTGGATAGCTATATGTAACAACGTATGCTATGTATTTTGAGGTACAGAGAGAGAGAGAGAGTGAGAGAGCGGATAAATGATTTAAAGCAATAGATATAGCCAAGAACTTTGCGAATTGACGCGTAAATCGAGAGAGGGTGCCACTGCGAACAACCCCAGCATAGCCTCCCGGTTCATTTTCCGGCGTCGTGCGCCGCCAAACCGAATATCCAAATTGCAGAGGCTCAAAACGTTTGCCAGATTCCACTCTCCTCTATATATAGAGCCCCCGACGGGGTCAGCGCTTCGGAGGGCTATTCCCTCTCGCATACACTCGGGAGAGCGACCCAATTACGGATGTACGCCGGATAATCAATCACGAATGGATGTACTTTGTAGTTCAAAGCGCGCGCGATACCCGGATGATGTTGAGGCAGAGGAACGAGAGTGCGCTCTCTATCTGACATTACGAGTGTGTATTCTATCTGACATTATGATACGATGGCTAGAGGCTCGTTTAAGCCTTTTTGCAAATAGCATTACGGATTAAGAGTTCTAACGAAAGAATATTGGAATGATTCGATGTACAGCGAATTGTAGTGGTTTTGCTACATAAAGATTTTCGTTCGCCCAACTATTTTGTATGGTCATAAATTACTACAAATATAGCAAAGTTAATACAAAGTAAAACTATTGAATGGTTGTGAAATGTTTTTAAAATTAACAATAATTCAATTTCTATGTGTGTGTGATTTTTTTTTTAAGATCTATCTTCAAACATACTTGCTTCCTGGCGAAGTAGATTTATCGACAGATGTTCAACGTCCGAGCAATCTTTTTTTTCCGACAAGGTCTTCAAATGTAAGAGTAAAAAGAGACGTTTTTTTTTAAACGATTTGAATTATTGGTAATTGAATTGAACCTAGCCAATCAATATGATATGACTTCCAGTATGTCGGACAGTTTAGACGCGATCGGTATGTCCAAAGGTGAGAAATTTCAATTGTGTTAATATCCAACCGGAACAGTTAAACGGCTCAATTGACAAGGGTAAATCGAGGGGCACGAGGTGCATGGAAACACGTGAATGATGACGGTCTTATATCGCACGAAGGTTGCCCAGTCGATGTCACTGAACGAGACAATCATCAATATAATCCTCGTTCGACCAGAAGCTATTATAGTCAAATCTTGATTGAGAAACACATGTAACCCCTTCATCTCCAAGTTCTATGCACCTCTGTCATGAACATGTGTACATGTGTATATTACTGGTACACTAGCCGGATTACAGACACTTGTATTCAGTTAGTATGAACATAATACATATACGAGGTCTGTTCAAGAAGTATCGCGAATTTTGAATTTCCGCGGGCTACGTATATTCGATTTTCGATTTTTTTGTGGCGTTAGGTTGGTACTCATGTCCCTCACTTATGCTGAAAAAATCGGCCATTTTGAATGTTTAGTTAATTGTTGACAGCTGTTTTGGTTAGACGTGTTTTGGCTTGTCTCCGATTTTTGCCTATTCCAAAAAAGCAGCTTCCATCGCGACGATTGAGCTTTGGTTTCCACGTCATAACCATAAACCCATGATTCGTCACCAGTTATGACCCTCTGGAGCAAATTTGGGTCGTCGCGGACCGAGTCCAACAGCTCCTTAGCAATGTTGACGCGACACTGTTTTTGTTCGAAATTGAGCAATTTTGGCACGAATTCCGCGGCGACCCGTCTCATGCCCAAATCATTGGTAAAAATCGAATAGCATGTGCCAATCGATATGTCTAGTTCCTGAGCAACTTCTCTAACGGTGATTCGACGATTGGTCAATATTATTTTCTTCAATTCATCAATGCTTTCGTCTGTTGTTGATGTGCTCGGGCGTCCGGAACGCATTTCGTTGTTCGCATCTTCTCGGCCCTCTGAGAACATTTTGTACCACCGATAAACGTTGCTTTGGTCGATGCATTTTTTGGAATAGGCAAAAATCGAAGACAGGCCAAAACACGTCTAACCAAAACAACTGTCAACAATTAACTAAATATTCAAAATGGCCGATTTTTTCAGCATAAGTGAGGGAGATGAGTACCAACCTAACGCCACAAAAAAATCGAAAATCGAATATACGTAGCCCGCGGAAATTCAAAATTCGCGATACTTTTTGAACAGACCTCGTATGTATATATATACGGCAATTATATATATCCAGCTATATCCGCCGGACAACTTCCATGCTCCGTGTACAGCGTCTATGCGTTTCTCGATAATTATCTGGCGAGTGACTGGCACTATGGGGATACTAACGGAAGCGGAAGAGATGACCGTGCAAACCGGAAGACAGATTAGTCGAGCCACGGGCTCTGAGGACGCGCCGCGTGGCAAGGACCCGTTCAAGAAGTCCATAGATCTATATATACATATAGATGTATACTCATTGTATATACAACGTACCTAACACAAAAGGACGATCTGTATGCCCGCGGGCAGAGTACGACTCGTGTGTGTATGAAGACATACACGTTTGTATGTACATATACATATATTGTAACGTATCTGGCGCGAGAATGCGGTTAGCTCTGTTCATCGCTGGATTTGCTACCGGTTTGTCCGCCGATGTGCACGCGTGCTCTTGCGGTCTTGAGCCAAGAGACCCCCGTAAGTTTGTGAGATCGGCGCGCACACACGACCCCCTCTCGCTCCTCGTTCTTCTCCGGGCAACGTTGCTGAGGTGAGGCTCGCTTTGCCTCGAAGTTTATCTTATCAAGGACGAGTCCGACCGGCTTGATCCGCGTTTGGGCCCCTTTAACGCAACGATTCATCGGTGTCCTGCGCATTATATGTATAACATGTTTATAGTCGCACGGTAAGGACGTGGAGGGAGAATTTTTGATGTCGTTGACAGAGATTCTTGGAATTTCTCGTTAGCATATGTGTTTCTTTACATTTTACGCCGATGGTTAAGATGAGATTGGGTGTCTCTCAGCTTTTTTTTTTCCGCGTGGGTATACTTTGAAAAATCGTGAGACATGTTTTTCATTCAGCCGATTTTAATTGACCAATTTTGAAGAAATATATGATGAAAAAAGGGTGGGGGTTTTATTCAAGAGACGCGCCGACTTTCGTACATATTTGCAGTCGCACACTAACGGCAAAGAGAGAGAGACGGAGAGAGCCGTTTCTGATGTTGTTAAAAGAGTTCCCGGGAATTTCTCGTTAACATATGTGGTTCTTGACATTGTACGATGGCTAAGATAAGTTGAGGTATCTTTATTTTTATTTATTATTTTCATTTGGTACTTTGAAATATGGTAATACATGTTTTTTATTCCGTCGATTTTAATTGACCAATTTTTAAGGGGTATTAAATTTTAAAAACATGGTAAACTTTTTGTAGAGACTTACCGCCCCGCGGACGATTAATGATCATTTAACGGTTTAAGGAATTTCTCAATCCTTTTTTGGTGTGGTCGTGATCGTTAAATTGTTATTTCGTATGCTCGTAGAGAAACATTTGTTGTCGTTATTGTGGATGTTTTTTTTTCTCCAAAATAGTCATGCGTAACTGTTAAACATTTTCCGAATAGGCAGATAAATAGATTTAAGCTAGAAGGAAATGTCTGATGTGATATATCATTGTTTATGTGTGTATACGGAAAAATGATCTGACATGTCATTAAACCATGTTCCTATTTTTTCCGACACTTCAGTCTCTCCACTCTCCTATCATCATGTGTCGTCACTTCCATACCATTATCATTTCTTTTAGCAACGTACGTATTGTTTTTCTTTTCTATTCGCCTCGCGAATTCTGGGGGAGACGCGACAGTGACTAATTATTCGGGGTGTGTCGACGACCCTTTTCCTCTACTACATTTCCATCGCTGCGACTCTTCGTCGGTCTTGCAAGAGACCGCTTCGTTCTCACTGACTCCATCTTCCTCTCCCTATTGCTACATACCCTTCCCCTCCGCCCCTCACTCTCTTTCTATTCATTTGTTTTATTTATTTCCCTCGGCTGCATTTCTCCGAGCCAAACGGAACACTTATATGGACTTCGTCAGAGTGAGCCTCTTCGTTTCGGAGGAGTCGGTCGGTTGTTGTTATATACCGCTATACACGCGGCTATTGTTTTGCACCGGTAGGAACCGCGCGGAGGACAGAAGTGAACGAGCGAGATGAGAGAAAGGGAGAGAAAGGAGGATCGGTAAAAGGTAGAGAGGCGCGCAACAGCAGCCGAGTAAACGCCGCCACGTGAATTAGCAATTCAAATTGGCGGCAATTTTTTGAGCGCATTTTTGACCTCCTGGTATCGGTAGGAAAAAGGAGAGGGAAAGAAACCTCTCTTTGTCCAGCCGGCGCTGCGCGCTCTGATGGTCGATGCCGAAACCTCTCCCCTGCCTTATTAAGCCCGCCCTCGCCATATTAAGGCCCACCAGGGACCCCCGTAATAATTGGTCGACCTCATCCCCTCGCAACGATCTTTCTTCTTCTTACTGTTCTCTCTCCTTCTCTTCTTTATCGTTTCACCGCGTCCCCACTTTCATTTTTATAATTCTCGACGAAACCACGAATGTGTCATGTCGATCGCGTACTCATATTGAACTACGGTCATGAAATATATGAACGGCATATTTATAACTCTACCCGGTACGATACTATCCAATAACAACTCTGGTAGATATACTTCACTTTCATGTGTATCTCTACTCAGTTACAAGTCTACCGGATACCGACTCTCTAGCATGTCGGATTGAAAATTACTCGCAGCTTACTGTGTTATCCGGAAAGATATATTTTCCGGTATATCCGATTAAAAACCATTCGCTGGAAATAGTTTGAATGTTCATAACTTTAATGCTTTAGCTGAGGAAGTAGGAAATTTTTTTAAATATTTAATTCTGAAGGGAAAATGTTTTTCGAATCATTTAGACATGCTCTCTTTGTCTAGTTTCCAATTGACGATGTCTATTAAAAAAAACTGATAATATGATTTATAAGTAATAGATCAATCTGAGCTCCGTACAAGTTTTGGTCCGAATGATCAAGCACCAGCCTATCAGAGATTTTTTTTCGATTTTCTCCTTGGTGCCTATTATAGGCATCTAAGCAAATAATTCACAAATGGCTTTGATCTTTTGAAACCTGCATACATTTCAAGTTAAATTTAGCAACAAGAATACTACATTAGATTTTTTTATAATTACCTTTTTTCAAGTACACCCTCAAACCTCGAATATCGGGCTGGAGTTAATTTTTTTTCTTTTACCAACATAAATATAAATAAAGTAATATTCGATGCCGAAAATAATAAATCCAATGCGTCATTATTGCGAAATACATAATAAATCAAAAATATATATCGTGAGAGAGTGTCTCGAAGTGAAAGACGCTTTTGAAGACTATGAAGAAGGAAGACGGCGGCGTCGGCAGCAGGAGCGGAGATTGGGGATAATAAATAATGATGGTTAGAAGATATATTGGCACAATCTTTCATCGCTCTTGGTTGGGGGAACTCACGGAGCAAGGTAGCGAGTTTAGTACGTTATAGATCTTTATATACATATATATGTATATTATATGCATCCATATATACACATATATTATATATAAATCTATATGTACCTCTGAGCCCTCGTACGCCCATAAAAATCTCGTCAAACTCGTGTCGCGAGTTTTCCAGTTGGGTTTAGCCTGTCCCCGCGAGAGCGGGAGATATGAACGATGTTACGGCGTTGAGAACTCGAAGGTAATCGTCGCGTGAACGAGGAAGAAGACGACGGCAACGAACAAGTGTCTCAGTTACGCGTTAGGTACACCTGTATGGGTGTACAATATATGTATATAGAGGGATGAGAGGAAGCACCGGCGAAAAGTGTGGGCAACCGTTTCGTTGGTTATATCCCGAGAGACGAGACCAGGTGTCGGTAGGAAATCAGCCGGCAAACCGGAGAGGAGAGCTTGCCCGAGGTGGGTGAAAATTTATCAGCGACATCGATACGGACCATCTTGGAGAATAGTCGCGAGTCATCTCCCTCTCTCTCGTGAACGTTAGCAGGGTGAATTTACCCGAATTTACGGTTCAACTCTGCCCGAAGCGAGAAGTGAGTTTGAGAGAAAATGTAGCGTAGTTTCTCCAAGCTCCATGCATGTAGGATTGTAACCAAGAACACCCCCGCCCAGCTTTCGTTTAAAAAAGATCGCAAATGTGCAAAAACAAACACAAAAAAAAATCGACCCGCTTTCAATAATGTCTCAGGACTTTTTATCCAAAATACGGAATTTTTAAGAATTATTTCTGATTTACAGGAAAAACAGGCGTTTTTTCGTTAAATTAATTTCATGTTGTTGTTAAAAAAATTCGGAGAACTGTAAAAAGTCGGTTGTTTTAAGAGAGACACAATTTCTTACCTCGCTGCTCTATTTTGCCTACCTATCCGTTTTTCCTCATTGACCCCTAAATCGATAGTACAGTTACACTTTGGAATTTCTTGCGCAGGATCGATAAGTGAAAATCGAATTTATTCCATATTGCAAGAAATTTACCTATATTGTATATGACAATATAGGTAAATTTCTTGCAATAGTATCCTATAAAATATATATGGATCGAGTACCCGCGGATGATGCACTCTCGCCTGCACCCAAAGTGGGCATTAACGTATAGAGTTCGCGTTCGATCGAGAGCCAAACACAAACACACACGCACACATATATGTCGAGGAAGTACCATCGAGAGGTCCTATCTCTCTCGGTGCATTTCAATTCTCTTCTGGCTTTCATTGCATCGTCTTCGACTGGGGAAACGTTACTAACATACCGTAAAAGAACGTGATATGTGTAGGTATTACGTGTCGACTGATAAGAAGCAAAAGGGCATAACCAACGCACGCTTTACTTCTCAAACATTAGGGATAACGCCATTTTGTAATTTAGCAGTCGATGCACAGATCTCTCGAGTTATATTGGACGAAGGAAAAAAACGAAACTGGATGAGAGGGCAGTAAAAATAAATAAGTGTCATCACGGACCATTAGACAGAGCCAGTATCGTCAGTCGTACGATTACGTTTACTCTTTGGCGTATTATTAGATATATATAGGACATGTATTTTTTTTTCCCCCCCTCTTACTCTTCTCTTTCTCCTCTATACCGTGTCCTTATTCTCGAATCACTTGTGTATATCTAACACTGGCTTTATATCTGACTTCTCTCCAGCTCTCTTTTTCTCCCTTATCTCCTACTATATATATACATATATGCAGGATGGTAAAACCGGAAGTTCGAGTGCGATGCAGCAGAGCAAAAGGATGTGCAATCATGGCAAATGTATATACACAGTATATTTCACTAACATACAGTAGTTACAGTCGTGTGGAACGTTTTTGTCGTTTTACTAGAGTCAGCTCTAGATATATGCTGTACGGAATTTATATCTATATTGATGTCAATACGTTAGTAGAACTTTAAGACTACGCTTGTACACACTCGATACGACGTTTTGGCAGTAAGTAGGTTGTCTCGTGACATCGAGATCAAATGACAGTTGATATAGTCACCAATCAAGTCGTCAAAATGAATATAAGCGTCATGAAAATTGTAAAGTTAATTTCACTATTTATATGCTCACAGATACTTCCGTATGATGTAAATGACAATTTGACAAAAAGGAATTATTAATTAGTGCATAATATGGCTGTGTGTTCTACCGGGTATATTAACATTAATACGTTATCATGTTCCTTCTCTTAAGGCCCGTCGAGCGCTGCAGAACTGTTAACCACGCGACAATACGTTTTTCCATTAATCACGAGTTTGTTAATATATTATCTTCATCCCTTCTTAGGTATTGCCCTGCATTATTAAGGGGGGAAATAGGGTTAGACGGTTCGAAAAATCAATTTTTTTTTATTTCATAAATTGTTAGTAAACTTATTGAAAAATATGTTCCCAAAATTTTGAATGAAAATTCCGACCCGTTCTATTGTTATAAGCCATTAAAGTGAGCAGCTTTCCTTCAGGCCCCGAGCGCGCCACGTGTATAACCGAGCGGTCACTAGTTTTTCAAACGCGTTTTTCTGAAAACGACTTTTTTTTAACTTGCGTACACGCTAGTTCGAAAAGTTTTCAACCAATCCTTTTAAAAATTGGCAGTTAGTTTCTTCATAGTATTGCGCTCTATATGAACCTAAAATCGGAATATTATCATTATTTAAAATAGTTTTTTTTTGCAAACAAAGTTGTAAAAAATGGCAAAAAATCATGCTTTTTTCGTTTGACTACTGTAAGAAATTCAATTTTCTATTTTTTTTATAGCATTTAGGTTCATATAGAAGAGAGACATATAATAAAAGTAAATTCCAACCTCGTTTGATTTCAGATGAAAATTGCGGCTTCCAGAATGTACGTAAAATGCTGAGTCTAATTGTGACCTGCAATATGGGGTCGCTAATATCCCCGGTGTTTTTCAAGAAAATTGTTCAAAAATTTTATAGTTTATACTTAAATATATGGATAAAATATTCTCAAAGTTTCAATAAATTATATTCATTTTTTATAGTATAAAAAAATTCATGAAAATCATTGAGAAAACGCTCTCCTAACCCTATTTCCTCCCTTAACCAAGCTTCAATTTCATACCATCACGAAATTCCTCACAATCATGGATAAAGTAGTCGAAAACAAAACAATCGTAACGACTCAACGTTACTCTTCAATTTTTCGACGATTGTCTCCGTCGATATATGTTTGCACTGCTCTTGCTGCACAATCATTTAATGAATCCTGCGTACCCCACCCGTAAACTTCACCGTGTCTAAACTACTCGCGTGCAGAAAAGTCCAAAAAAAGATTGCGGAGAAAAGCTTTGGTGCAACGAAATAAAAAGTGCGATGATAAAAACCAGAGGAAACATAGAAACATAAAAAGAGTCTTAGAGAGGGAGGGTGAATCTCGTAAGTTTTCTGCAGCGTGTGTGGTATAAACAGTGTACATCATGCTTTCTCTCGCTCGCTCTTTCTCCAACCCTCCCTGAACATACGTATGGGGAATCTTGCATGAGGCCAAAACAATTTTTGTTAGTCCTCTAGTTCTCAGTGCCCTCAAAAACAAAAAGTTAGTAATATTCCTTTCAAGTTGTTTCTTATTTGTCGTTCGGCATTTGTCATGTTTCTTTAGAGCCACAGTTTTCGCAAATTGAACATCGCACGAAAAATATCCTCAACTAAAAATCGTTTCGCTTCACGTGGAACGAACGATAGTCTCGTGCAAGAACGAAAAGGAACACATAGTGAACCCCGCACGATGAGGGTGTACGAGTATATAATGCCAACTATGCGCTTTATTTGTCATCCCGATGCAGGAACCACGTGTGTGCGCAGAGCTTTTGCTGTATATCTACTGTTCTCCCAGCTAACTCCCCAGTTCCTTATAACGGTCGCTGCTATAACGCGATCTCGTCCTGCAGGACTTCTCTCTCTCTCTCTCTCTCTCTCTCCCTCTCTCTCTCTCTCTCCTTCTCCCTGTCTCTCTCTCTCTTTCTCTAGTTTTCATGTTTATATAACGGACAAAGTTTTCGCATCCCTAACTCTTCCCTCCTTCCTCGTCGTTCTGCAGTCTACAACAGAGGCCGACACGAAGACTCTCAAAACGAGTATAGCTCCGCCGGGAACATTTCATGCAGCGATCCTCGATCTCACCAGGTTATATCCCAAGGATTATACAAAGGAGAGGCAACTGTGGTTGCGTGGCGTCGCCCGATCACTAATGAGCCTGGCGTGCGATGCCTGCCAATCGACTGATTACACTAACACTCCGCGATGTCGTACACCTTCATCCTGCCCCGCTCCCTCCCTCTTCGTTCGCCCACCCTCTCGATCCTTCTCGCGAGTCTGCCAGATGGAACCTATGGCGATGCTGTGCACCTCACGTAATACCGATCGGTGAATGGCGCCATCGGGCTTACAGGTTCTTTGAACCTCCATTGTAAGAGAGAGAGAGAGAGAGAGAAAGAGAGAGAGAGAGAGAGAGAGAGAGAGAGACAGAGACAGAGATGAAGCCAAAGGTCTAAGGGTCTAATACGCGACGACGATACACGGTATGCTGGATACATGTAACGTATCATTGTATTGCCATTTGCGTGAACACACATGATACCAAACTTGCAACAGAAAATAATGATGTACATCCTAAAATGTTCGCAGCTACTACACGAATAGTAGTCTTGCGCGATGAAATAAGTGTTTGTTTTTTGTTGAAGCACAATTTTCGAAATGGTACTAACGCGGTGGTTTAAAAAATTCATAAACAAATTGTCGTCACAGTTTTTCATTGCGTCGCGCAATATAATTAACAATCACTGACCTTTTTCGTTACGTCCAAACCTTTTTTTTTCTACTTGTGACGAAATTGCAAAATGCAAGACTATCGTAACGTTTTTTTTTTCTCAACGGTATCAAGTAATAACCCCACAACGTTCATACTTAAAGGACGAAATTATGTATGTACGCGTGTGCAAATTTGAGTACGGTATGCGACACTCTCGACGCGAACGATTTGCCGACGACAAATCGACTTGACGCTTTCGTGTTGGTCACGAGCACGCGTCTAAATAATGGCGAAGGGGGCGGGGGGAAGGGGGATGATCGTGCAAGTGCGGATTGAGCCAAGTAAAAGCGCCCTCTTAGCGAAAGAGAGAGAGAGAGAGAGAGAGAGACCTCACCGTCGCGCGGTGCCAGTCCGTGCGAAGCGTGTCTCGCGATCGTTCTGCGGGGGCTTACACTTTTGCTCCGCGGTGCTATAAAACAACGAGGATTCTTGATTTCGACGTGTCTCTTAATCAGAAGTCAATGGGGCGCCCTCCGCTAACGATAAACGTAAGAGATATCGGTCACACACGTTGACACGGATATATAGAGCTCTTTTGTACAAAAATAATAATAATAATATTTTACAGTTGTTATTCTACAAATAATCCATCCACTTTCTACAATAGTTCATATTACGCCCCCCGCGCACCGAAGAGAAATATTTTTTCGAGTTTAATATTTCTCTTCGTCGAAGACTATTTGTAGAAGAGAATGGATTATTTGGAGAAAAAAGAAAGTAAAATTCATTTCCAAATCTCTTTAATCTTTAAAGTAGTGCCGCACAAGCGTGATCTTCCATAATTTTACCGCCACACCCTCAAAGACCACATAGGTGCAACAAAAGATTTTGTGATTTTTACGTGGCACAGCTTGGCGTAGATTTAACAAAAACTTAAATGATAATCGTATCTTTTCCAAGACAAAAATTACTCAGAAATCGAACGGTTAAATTAAAGCATTGACGAGAGTTAAAGTATTGTATAATTAAATAATAAAATTAATAATTCGCCGAAAAGTTAACTATCACATTTGAGACGTTCACATTTGCTCATGTGTAGGCTTTAAGGGGGAAATAGGGTTGGGACAGCGTTTTCTCAATGTTTTTCATGAAATTTTTTATAGTATAAATAATGAATATAATTTATTGAAACTTTGAGAATATTTTACACATATATTTAAGTATATACTATAAAATTTTTATACATATATTTAAGTATATACTATAAAATATTAGCGACCCCATATTGCAGGTCACAATCAGACTCAGCATTTTGCGTACATTCTGGAAGCCGCAATTTTCATCTGAAATCAAACGAGGTTGGAATTTACTTTTATTATATGTCTCTCTTCTATATGAACCTAAATGCTATCAAAAAAATAGAAAATTGAATTTTTTACAGGGGTCAAAACAAAAAAGCATGATTTTTTGCCATTTTTTACAACTTTATTTGCCAAAAAAAATTATTTTAAATAATGATAATATTCCGATTTTAGGTTCATATAGAGCGCAATACTATGAAGAAGGTAACTGCCAATTTTCGAAACGATTGGTTGAAAACTTTTCAAACTAGCGTGTACGCAAGTTAAAAAAAAGTCGTTTTCAGAAAAACGCGATTGAAAAAATAGTATCAAGAAAAATGAGCAATATGGGGTCGCTAATATTTTATAGTACATACTTAAATATTTGTATAAAAATTTTATAGTATATACTTAAATATATGTATAAAATATTCTCAAAGTTTCAATAAATTATATTAATTTTTTATACTATAAAAAAATTCATGAAAATTAATGAGAAAACGCTGTCCTAACCCTATTTCCCCCCTTAATGACTTATAACAATAGAACGAGTCGGAATTTTCATTTAAAATTTTGGGAACATATTTGTCAATAATTTTACTAACAATTTATGAAATAAAAAAAAATATCGATTTTTTGAACCGTCTAACCCTATTTCCCCCCTTAAAGGTTAATGTCAAAGTCGCAATGAGAATCTCAAGCTTAACCAACAAAAAAATAGGATCGAATGTAGGTCTGAAAAATGATTTTAGTCCATTACCGTGAATGAGATTCGATGTTAATCATGAAAAAATACGAATTCAACTATCGTCGATCAAATTTTATCCTTTCATTCCGGGATCGAGGGTAGACATTCAATGATAAATGGGATATCGTATTCGTCTGGGAAATGTGCTTTTTTTTCGTTCTTTCTCAATCACGCGATTGATACTTCAATTTTCATCATCGAAAAGTATAAATCCTGCTATTCTTCCGTTTTCGAGAAACCGCGAAGGAATGGGAGCGAGAAGGGGAGAAACGTCGCACAGAAAAGAAAAAAAAGCATTTTGTCGAAGAAACATTAGTCGATTGTTTTTATCGATCTCGTTCACGACGACGTTGCGGAGAGCGATCTAGCTCCTCTCTCTTGCTACGCTGGTGGATATATATATATGAAAGAGCCGATCAAACCGATTTGCGAAAACCTCTTTCTATAGCCCAACGCTATATCGTTCTCTATTCCTCTGACGCGGGAACCTATCTTTTTAACCCTCCGGGCGACCCGGAGCTTCGAGAAGAGGCGTGACACACGTACGGGGAGTATTTTCCGCGGCAAAAGCATCGGACGGGGCTTGCGAGAACTGAAAAATGTTACCTCTCAACGATACAAATGGCTATGCTCACCCCTTGTCTCTCTCTCTCTATCTCTTCTCTCTCTCTGTCTAATCTCGTTTTTTCCGGTGTTCCTCTCGTTCTTGCACGCGCGTAACCGATAGAAACAGTTGAGAGAAAACAAAATAAAGCTTCTCTCTTTCGATGTAAAAAAAACATTCTTTGTTTTAACATTCAGCGTTACGTTTGTGTGTGTATGTAATGTATATCGACTAACAATAGGAAGGACGTAAACCAAATCATTTTATGTCTTGAATCGCGTAGTTTATGCCCTTTTTCTTGGCAGCAGTCGATATATTCATAAGGGCATAAAGACAGAGGTAGAGAGAGAGAGAGAGAGAGAGAGAGAGACAGAGAGAGAAGAATTTTATGTCGTCGGGACACGCGCCTGAGAGTCTCACGGACTTCACCAATGGCCCCGAGAGAGTGTCGGGATATTTTCTCGAGATTGTCGAGAAATGCTGAGAGAATCCCGGGGATATGAGAGAGAGAGAGAGAGAGAGCGAGAGCGACAGGGAGATAGAGAGAAGGGAAAAAAAATGAACGGGTATAGCCGAGGTTGGAAGAATAAAGATCCAAGAGCAGACTTTTAGTCCTGAGTCTTCTCACCGGCCTTTTATTTTCCTTCATTTCCTTTTGCTATTTCTTTCTTTCTCCTCTGTCTCTCTCTCGTTCTCCTTCTGGTGCTTATCCACTAAAATAGCCCCGGCAAGTTGCGAAGGATCCATCATCTCGCTGCGCCTTGAATATCCTTGCGAAAACCCTTATATTTCTTCTTAGCTCACGACCACTCCCCACCCTCGAACTCTCGCTCTTTGTCCCTCGTATCTCGCGAGACCGCTTCTTCGCTGTCATTCGTTCTCATATATATATATCTTTTTTTTTCATTTTTCTTTTCCTTTTTTTTCTGTTCCTCTCACGAGCGTAGCGCTTGAATATACTCCACCGGTATCTTAAATGCTTGCTTCATTAACGATTTTCCTTTATCTTAACGAGCCTGAGTCGGGGGGGCAGAAGAGGGACGACTCTCTCAACGCCAGAGCTCACAGCTGCTTTTTCTACTTGACGAACTCACGACTTGTTCGATTCGCTCTTTCAATCTTTATTTTGTTTTTCTTTTCTTCTCGTTTTCCGCCGCGCAAACCCGAGTGCATCGCGCGTTTACTGGTCCGGTTGCTGATGCGCTTACACGTGTATGATTTCGAGAAAACTTAAAGTAACTAATAACAATCATTATTTTTATTATTAAATTGAAAAATCCCTGTACGAAGCATTTTCCACCAATCCAGCCTCTCTTTTCGGTGGTTGCTGCATTTTTTTTTCCAAATCACCAAATTTATTACAGTGTTTCAAAGTTTGACCGTCGTACACAATGGTCACAATCTTAAAAACTTTTTCCCCAATTATTTGACGACAAGATGCCGGCCGCATCTCTTGATTATGATTTGAGATGTATTGAACGCGACTTTCTACATCTACTCGTTGCGTTATCAGACTCCCCCGCTCCCAATCATCTTAAATCGGTCAAAAGCGAGCAGTAATGGCTATTATAAGAAATAAAAAATGTTTAAGTTTCTGAAAAAGCGGATCAAAAGTGTAAAAATTGTATTATCTATCATAACGTTCATAGTCTTCATTCTATCGTAAATTTTTTGCATGATTACTAGTCAAGAGTTTCTATGAAAAGGACAAAAATTCCGTGGAAAAGTGCAAAAAATCGAAAACGTTTTACGTTCTTTTCGTTTCGTGAAAATGCGGAGAGGGGCAGAGTGCCCGAGATACCAGCCAGTGGTACCATAAACACCATTGAATATAAGTATATACGTGTTTACGGTTATATACTGCAATATACATTTTTTTCCTACTTCTCTCCCGTCTCCTCTCTCTCTCTCTCTCTCGGCTTCCTTCGCGCTGAGAATGCATATTCGCGAAGAATTTCCGACACGTGGCTGCCCCGCGGCATCGTACTGTTTTTTTTCTCTCTTCGGTACAGAGAAAAACGAGAAAAATAACGCGAAGAGCGAGAGAGAAGAGAACTCCACACGCGCGTCTATATATAATACATTCATAAGAACGGTCGACGACGGAGGAACGCGGTAGGGCAGATCTCGCAAAGTATATATCGACGTAAACGAGCGAGATGGATGATGGAAAAGAGTTGGAGGAGAGTGGGGGGAGAAAAAAACGAGAGATCCTCTCGCAATGCTCTTGGACTCACGCACGATTCTCGTCGTGGGCCACCGGGAAGATGATGCGCGTTCGCGCACTGCAGTAAAAGAGCCAACGGTATATACGCATGCCACAGAGTACATGGACAGCACTGACCGTCGTTACAAACTGAAACGAGATGAGAGTCGCGAGACTCGCGGTTAAGTTGGTTTAGCAATTTTCATGCTAACCAAATTTGGAATGGGCAAGTTTTTTTTTTAAAGGAGAAATCTCTGTTAATGTTCGAAATCACATGTGACCGATTATATCGACATTTCGGGTGACTTGGATTCTACCTTATTAGTAACGTATATATACTAGTGTTGGAACTGTGCAATGATAATAGAGATATAATTTCATCGACAGGAATTGATATGAACAAGTGGCTGACGTTTTGATCACAGAAATATCGACCAATTCAAAATGTCTTATATATTTTTTTACTGCCAATAATGTTTTATTTTTTCCCCCGAGCGAACAAATACGGGTATTCTCTTTTTCATGTCAACTTTCCGATAAATATGTTTCAAAATAATCGCCGGTGGATTATGGTCGGAAAACATCAGAACCAGCTGGAACACTTCATGTATACTATTTTCTAACGCTTTTCTTTTAAATTCCAATTGATAGCGTTGAGACCCTGCATGATTCTTGATATACATACAATATAGAAGTGAGTATATACAGTTAGCGCGGTGGTAGCAGACTTAAGGGGGGAAATAAGGTTAGACGGTTCAAAAAATCGATTTTTTTTAGCCTGATTGTGACCTGCAATATGGGGTCGCTAATGTCTTCGATGTTTTTCAAGGAAATTCTTGAAAATTTTCATAGTATACTCGTATACTTAAATATATGAATAAAATATTCTCAAAGTTTCAATAAATTATATTCATTTTTTATACTATAAAAAAATTCATGAAAATCATTGAGAAAACGCTGTCCTAACCCTATTTCCTCCCTTAACATGTTAGCAGGCTAGTCCAGCCGAAGGGGTCTCTCCACTGCTTCCACAGCTCTCGGACGTGTAAACGACACGAGAGACTCTTGAAAGTCACTGCGACGAAAATCCTTCATAAATATGCAGAACCAATTACGCGACTGGCTCACCTATAACCCTTCTTCTTACCCGCTCTCGTATCTTTCCTTCCATCCTCATCATCCCCTCCTACCCTTAACGTTTTCGTCTTCTTATTCGATGTGATCTTCCGCGACTCTCGACTCTCGACTATTTAACGTCAAATCGAAAGAACAAATTAGTACTCCTGTCCCTTTCTCAATAAACGAAACAAACTGAACCCAAAGATAAATTAACGATAGTGTAGAACGATCTATTCAAAATAATCATCGATTTATAACGAAGATCTCATCCCGAAAAATGTGTCAAAATTATTTCAATGAAACGTTTTCGAATTGAATTGGACTTCGACATTATCGGATTAGTCTCAACTTGGTTTTTCTCATGTTCAAGTTTAGTCCCAACTTACTTGACGAGGAATCGCGTATATTCTTGAAAATACAGAGAGAGAGAGAGAAAGAGACAAAAAAAGCGATGGACCGACGTGCAGAGGGGAGAATGAAGAGAGAAGAAAAAAAATGATTGTTGGCAATGAAATCGAGAAAGAGAAAGATTACGGGAAAGAATTTCGTAATATTCGGTGTTTAAAATTCTCGCATAATATCGGCGTTGTGTGGAACGACGACCGCTTGCATGAGAAAAACACACACACTCACACAGAGGGGGATAGAGAGAGAGAGAGAGAGAGAGAGCGAGAGAGGAAGGGGAGAAAAGCAGGAGCAAAGAGAGCCGAGCGGCTTTACAAGGGCCCAAAAGAGAAAGGCGTACACCGGCAAGGCATGCGTAGCCCGGGGCATCTTGGGATAGGACCTCGCTTCTTGTTTGTTTTAGCCCGAAGAACTCGAGGATCGACGCGAGACCGGGCTCGCGTTCATTCCACGAGACGTTATATATGTATATCGAACCGTTGAGTAACAAAAGGGCATAATCCAAACGATTTAACGATTCGTAGTAACGCTATTCAAACCCTTTCGTTTGTTACAGGATCGCGGACACGTGAATCGCTCTTTGCGCTAGGTACTACCGAAGCCTCGTTGGCTCCGGGCACGAGAAGAGTATTCGAGTTCACAAAGCTTCCTCTGCCAAGGCCCGACAACCCCATATACCCTCGATCTATGCGCTAACCAAACTCCTCGCGGTACACTCCACTGCGCTGTCGTTCAGAGCTGACTGTATATTATCCTCGCATTGAAACCGCTCGCTCGTCTCGACGCCGTCCCGTCAAACCTCACGAGCCTCGCTCTCTCCCTCCCCTTCGTGTATATATATGCACGTTGATTTTTAATCTAGCCCGGAGATCGATCTGTCGAACGCACGTCATGCACGCACACGGAATTGAAATTGCTCGACAGCTCACGTGGCACGATATAATGTCACATCTCTATATCTCTCTCTCTCTCTCTCTCTCTCTCTTTGCCCTGTGCAATTTGCACATATTGTACTTTCTCGCTTTCTCGCTCTATGTCTCATGCTCTCTAATTGCGGAAACACTCCTGCATATCATTTTCATATGTAGATAGATGATTTCATGAATAGAAAAAAAATGAAGTTTTATATACACTCACCCGAAAAAAAAACGGTACACTTAAAATTTGGAAAAAAATCACTAAATTTCAAATGACGGTAACTGCGTAAATAATGAAGATTGAAAGGTCTTTAAAAAATGAAAATAAAGCTTGGAATCTCTACTTAAAGGATCGATTTATTTCAATGTTGCGAGATAAATTTATTGAAAATGGCGGATGACAAAGCGAGAGCATGCGGAATTGAAAAATATTGGTCCGAGCTTGCGACGACCCATGACGTGAGTCAAGTGTCACAACACAATGGGATAAAAAGCACGTGATACATAGTACGAGCTGTGCCCCGCGGATTTCCCAGCTTTAAATTTCCGTCCCCGCGATTCAACGCGCCGCTGTCGCTCCTTAAAGTCATAGCATAAAGTTGAATGGCGTAAAGTCTTCCGAATAAACAGGCTTTCTAAGGCAAAAAGAATCTTCCAAAACGGATTAGTATTTCCTGAGATTAGCGCGTTCGAACAAACAAACAAACATAGAAACTCTCCAGCTTTATTATAGTAGTAAGCTATTACGATAAATGAGCAATTTTTTTCAATCAAAATTGACGAATAAAATTTCGTTCGATAATTTCGTTATTTGAATTCATTTCTCAAAAAATCATCGTTTTTGACACAATTGTCAAAAAAGCAATTATTCGCTATCATCGAAACGTTGGAAAAATTGAAAAATTCTTGATAAAATTGAAAAACCTCTTGACTATCGATTAATTCTTATCGTGACAAAAGAAAAACGAATATAATCTTGCTTATAATCGTGCTCGGACCAATTCTATCGATGACAAATCGAAGATGACTCTATATACTAAAGTGAGTGGATGGTGCTGCGGCATCTGGGTGCTTTCGACGTGTGTCGGAATATATAACGATAACGCGAAAGAAGGATCGGTTGGACGAGCGGGGTTATATAGGACGCGGGCGGTTGCGGTGAGGCGGATTCGAGGGCAATGGCACAGAGACCCGCCGTGTCGAAAAGCACTCTCGCCGGCGCACGAAAAGAGTCGCCCATCCATCCCGGAGGCTCTTACGCCCTCATAAATTTTCAGGCGAACTGGGTAGCTCGCTTTTCGCCCTCATACTCTCGCTCTCTCTTTCTCTCTCTCTCTCGCTCTTTACTTTGAAAATTGAGTGCGATAGGTAGAATTTCGTGGAGGGTGGAGATCGTGGTGACGAAGGACGGTGAATGTGTATGTCCGTGTCTATGTGCGGGATGGCTATGCAACGGCACCGCGCCAATGCACCAACCGAGGACTTTTCCACGATATTATATACGTTTCACCAAGTGTAGGCTGACGCGAGCACGATTTTAACGTGCACGCGAGCATAAGAATAGTAATTCTCCGTGCGTTTCGTACAGTATAGACGATCCCCGACGACGGCAAATCAACGGCAAACCAAAACCAACTCTCAGAACATAATGATCATGTACTCGTTTCGGTGCTCCGAGCCAAAATGTTCAACCCCTTTCTCGCTCATTTGCGAAATTGCGTGCACTCACTTTCGGAAATGCGACGAGCTCAAAATTCGAACTTTATGGTCGTTATTATTGTCAAATGGTACTATCAGAGTTGCAATTTCCAAATATTCGATTGGAATTTGTATGAAAATAATTAAAATTAGATTTTTGTTACAAAAAAAAATCAAATAATATATTATATTCTTTTTATATCGCTTTGTTTTCTAATTATCATAATTTTGCCATTTTTCACTGTACAGCCAGTCAAAAATATTACTTACCAAACATGGTTAATTTGAAAACTTTACAGTGCGTTATAAAAAAGTTTCACGTTTTTCAATTGTAATTGATTATATTTTCCACATTCCATTGTATAATTTATATATTACTCCCAATTTAAAGAAAATTTCTTCTTACATGAACTATATTTTTTTCTCAATTAACGATTTTCATAAAACTTTTAGTATTGGCATTGAAAAAACAAATTTACGCATCGAATGAAACTGATATCGTAGTCATCGAGAGATTCCTCGCACGGTTATACATTGTATATTTTCCAAGATTGGAATGCAGTCCCACTTGGAGGGGAGCAGGAGGGTGGCGGGAGGGTATCAGTGTCCCGTGTTCATAAAGCGAGAAAGGAATGAGCGAGAGTCGAAGTATAAGCGGCGCGAGGGAGAGAGTCTTGAAAGATCGGTTCCCCGAGCATTTATCCTTTCGGGGTGTGGAGAAAGATGGAAGTTCGAAACAGAGCCGAGTAGAGAATAAACTGTGAGAGTCCTGCGGGCAGTCTTATTTTGGCACGACTACTGCGCGCCGATCACCGTGCTCTTTGCAACGGTGGTCGAACCATTATTTCTTCAGTGTCGACACAACTCGCTGCTGTTCCTTCTTCTGCTGTGCTCCTCTTCCAATCGCTGACTGTTTGGTTCCTTCTTCCCGCGCTTATAACTGATCACACACACACACACACGGTCTCGACAATCTCCGAGCCAAATACAGCGAGGAAACGCCGATGCTGAGAGAGAGAGAGAACGAGAGAAAGGGTGGAAAGGGGAACGATAAAAAAAACAAGAAAAAAAGAGTGAGCGAATGATCGAGGAAGAAGTCTCTCGAAAAAAACACATGAGCGGGAGAGTGAGAGAGGGAGGAAAAGATGGAAAACATGCGAAAGATTCGTTGAATGAGAAACTCCAGAGACGCTACCGAGAACTATTTTTTCCATCCTCCACACTAATTGAAACGTTTAAGCAAAAAATAAAAAAAACACAACGAGTATCGTCGTAGTTTCTGATAAACAGAAATTAACTATTTTGGGAATCCTAAATGATGGGCAATGATATTATTCGATTTCTTCGTCACGATCAATTGGATTGACGTCGACCAAAAGTTTCCAAATCTATACTTACATCTATATGTATATATATATATAAAAGTCCAAGATTCACCTTCCGTTCGGAAAGGACACGTAACATTCGTTCCTCGAGAGGATACCCTGGATTTGACCCATACGTACCCTACACATATATATATGCGTGTGTCCACACACATACACACATACATACAAGCCATATCTCGGGAGTTACCCTCATGTATAATAAAATATGATAAAACGTGGCCAATCCCGAGGAACGAACCGGAACTTGAGTTTTCTCGTGCGACTCTCGCGAGATAGTCGTACAGGGCTTACTACGGTACAGAGGAGTTTGCCCCGCGTATTTTATATATTTATATATATATATATATATATATATATATATATATATATATATATATATATATATATATATATATGTGTGTATACATATATACAGGGAATTTCATGGCAATTGAGCCGGCGTCTTACCCTGACCCTCTCGGATTTGGTTTATTATTTTTTATAGCATTTTAATGATTGTAAAAGGCGCTCTAAATGTATTTCAGATTTTCTCCGCCAGTCCCTATTCTTTATCATTTTTTAACAGCTCAAAAACGTAGCTTTTTTCTTTTTATCTGGGAGAACGCTCGAGAAAACATTTTTTTTTAATTTTAAAAATTTCCAAGTCCATCATTCGGAGTTAAGGTAGTAGTCTGGTAACTTGAGCCGATTTTCATGTCTATTCTGGAGGACGTTTTTTTTAAGTTAAATTTCATGGATAAATAACAAAATGGCGGACTTTGGAAAAAAAAATCTTTTTTTTCCAAAGTCCGCCATTTTGTTATTTATTCATGAAATTTAACTTCGGTAGTTCCGACCAGAATGACATGTCTATAGATTAAGAATTATCAAGAATTTTTTATTTCAGATAACATCAAGAGCCAAAATCACCGGGGCCACCCACGCGCTTTTCTTTCGAAGTGCCAACTTCGATCAATAATAATAATAATAATAAGCTATTGAATTTTGTCAACAAATTTTTTTTTGGTATCTTTAATATGTAAATAAAAACATCCTAAATATCCGAAACGATTCATTTTTATTTTCCTACAAAAAAACGCCCTCCAAAAAAGGGATGAAAATCGGCTTAAGTTACCGGACTACTACCTTAATGAATATTTTTTCTGTTTGCGATTACGCGCCTTCTCGATATTTTCGTACTAAACAAAAATTCAATGGTGCATGAAAAAAAAAACCTCAGTTAAACTCCAGCGGGGTTGATAACACCAATGGTTATTCAAATTTTGTAAGACTTTTTCGGGTTTTGCCGCTTTTAGGATCAGTACAATGATATAAAAAATAATTTACCAAATCGGAGACAGTCAGACGTTGGTCGAATTGGCATGTAATGCCCCATGTATAAAGCGATAGTAAGAACGACCGGCCTGTCGCTCTCGCGGTGGAGTATGGGTGTTATATACACACGTAAGCATATATATAAAGAAATCGGACACAGGACAGCCAGTTCTCCTTTTTCCACACAGGCGCCTAACTATAAACGCGTGTGTGCCAGGGATATCTAGCGACCATAATTCAGCGTGCTGCTTGCTCTTCTGAAAGTAGAGAAGACGATCGAGAAGGGAGAACATACTAGCGAGAGAGAGGGAGAGAGAGAGAGAGAGAGAAAGAAATGGGCAAGGAAGTGAGTTCGAGGGAAAAGAAAAAATGGTAGAGTTTGTACGAGAGGGCGAGGATTCCATATCCCACTTCGAGGTCCGATCCTGTGGCGCGTATGCTTCGCATCCCCTGGGAAAAAAGGAAAGATCCCTGAGAACGAATAAGAGCGAGAGAGATAGAGGGGCAGCAAACGAAGAGCGAGGGAGAGACAGCTCTCGTAGATATAGAAGAAGAGGCAAATGGAAAAACCTTATCTCGTAGATTCGCTATGAGAGGGAGGAAAACGAAGGAGGGCAGAGGACGAACGGACGAGGAATGAGGAAATGAGAGGGCAGTAGTTGTTATATAGACGCGAAGTATATATAGAAAAGAGAGAAACGAACGACAAGAGTTCTTGGGGCGATTTGTTGAGCGAATGGCCGACAATTTTTTTTTTCTTCTCTTCTCCGCTTATACGTCGTTTTCCCCTCAACGTTTGTTGGAGTACACCGATTCGATATTATACAGGAGTTATGTATATTCAGTAGAATAAGAACGAGTAGTCTACCAATTTGTTATGGTCCGTGCTCGATCGGGAAAACTACGGGGCAAGGAAGGGAGTTTTCGTTCGCTGGGACTGCGACACGAGATCAGTCTACAGTGAGTGTAGAAAGCATTCGTACACCAGCACTTTTGCTGTTTTTATCCCAAATGATGAAAGATAACAACTGGAAAACCACTGGTCATAATAAACCATCCATTTATTACCATTATTATGCAAAAAACAATTAATAACTTCATACCTTGGCATTAAGGCCAATTCAATTGTTTACGCACGCTGGACAATAACCATTCTTTGGTTTTGCGCGCGGTATGTTTAGGATCGTTATCGTGTTGGAAAATAAAATGATCTGAAATCCCTAATTTTTCAGCACTGGCACGCAAATTGTTTTTCAAAATGTTAATACACATTCGATTATCCATAGTACCTTCAATGAAATGTAATTTTCCGACACTCCTGGCATTCATACACCTCCAAACGAGAACAGAACCGCCACCACGTTTAACAGTGGGCTGCAGATTTTTCGGATTCAATTCTGTATTTTTTTTCCTCCACATCATACGCTTGCCATCGGATCCAAATATGTTAAATTTGCTCTCATATGAGAAAATGACAGAGTTCCAGAATGCTTCATCTTCATCGAGATAGTCTTTAGCAAAATCACGTCTTTTTATACGAATTAGCTCGGCCATGATAACCATTGTCACGTAACACATTGCGAACTGTACTTTCGGAGACACTAACATTACGATCCAAGAGGCCACGCACAATATTTTGCGCATTAATTTTTGGTTCCACTTCAATCTTACGCAGAATAAACCGTTTGTCTCTATCTGTCAATGCACACGGCTGACCACTTCTACGTTGATTTTTCAATGTTTACCGCTCTCCAAATCGATCAATTATTGATTGTATTGGCGAGCAGGGTCTTCTAACGATCTTCGATATTTCACTTAGGGTTTTGCATTGATTATGCAAGTATATAATAATTTTTCTTTTTTCTTCAGAAGTTTCTTTGCCTTTTCGACCCATTATCGTTGCTAATTCTATACAAACTGCTGCTTTATAATTGGTAGGAAGATTCATACGGAGTGTCCGAATGTAAACAAAGTCGATCTGCTTTGTTTTCATTTTGAAACTTAAATTCTCCCAGTTCAAGAATAAATTTTAACTGCTAAGACTCAAGTGTACGAATACTTCTCACACGTCCAAAACGGTAGATTTTTGGATTGTAATCGTTTTTTTTAAAAGCCAATAAAGCTATTAATTGTTTTTTGTATAATTATGGTTAATAAATGAATGATTTATTATGACCAATGGTTTTCCAGTTGTTATCTTTTATCATTTGGGATAAAAACAGCAAAAGTTCTGGTGTACGAATACTTTTTACACTCACTCCATATTCGAAGGCGAAATCACCGCGAAAAGGACGAGTAGTGGAGGACCGACGCGTCAGGAACGATACCAAATGCCTATTGTTCACGGACGAGAAGGAGGAGAAAAACAGCAGGGAGAGCTCGTAATTCGTAATAGAAATAGTCGGGTCAAGCTTTTTTTTCGCGTCTTCTTTGTCTCTAGTTTACCCGACTAAGCCTCGACAAAAACAAAATGCTTTTGAACACAGAGAATGGGAAATTAGACTGTTGTGAAACTACATTTGTTTTTAATAGAATGGCTGTCAGTTGACGAACGAATTTCTAAACGTGTTGAACAAATTATTGTACATTTTACAAAAAATATCATAAGTTTATGCAGCTTCGAATACGGATGGAAGATTAATTTCAATCGATTCATTCAACAAAATTGGAATTTGACTGATTCGTAGAAACATTGAAGTATAAGGCGGAAACATTTCATTGGGGTCAAATAAATATGCAAATAAAATTGTCTCGTTGCATCGATCCGTTTTTATTGCGTGCAATACCCCCTGCCCCAATATTTTTATCCCGATTAACGTTTCAAAGGATCCGGTCGAGTCTCGTTTATGAATATTTCTCGTTCACAGTGACGTGTTAACCGTTTTGTGTTGTATCCTTATGAAAGAGACCCCTCAACCTGTGGCTGACCACAAAACAGATGTCTATCCAAATCAATAATGTTGTTTTTTTTTGTCGCTTGTCTCATAGAGGAAGCTTTTTTTTATGGCATCACATCCTCTTGTTTTGTAGCGCGAGTTCCGTTTCTCTTGGCCATCAATCGTGATTGCTCGAATCGATGCCACGAGAGTGCGTGATTACTACGCGTGTACAGGGGGAATGAGAGTTGGCCCTCTCAACAAGCTACGTCTATACATATATATGTAAATATATATATATATATCTATATATGGCTATATATACGAACGACGATTGTCCTAATTCACTTTGAGCAGCAGAGGCTCTCGGGTCTTCTCCCTGCAACACGAGGGGTAACGCAGGCGAGTGTCTGCACAATATATGTACACGGGTAATTCGAGACCGAATCGGTAGATCCATCTCCCTCGCCGTTTCAATTATTTTTCTTCCCTTTCAGCATGTTGTGGGGATGCTACCTGAATAAAAAAACACTTCCCACGAATTTGCAGATTTTTTTCAAAAATCCATTTTTTTCCTTAAGCAAAGTGTTCGATTGACACCGTTAACGATTATTTTTATCTTTTTTAGCATTTTCACAGTAAATTTCGGTTTGAAAAAGGAAATTACTATCGAGAAAAACAAAAAATTGCAAGGGATCCGTCCCATTGGGTTGAAAAGTCCTATATTATAGACACGCTATACATAGGTCACGTTGCGTGTGCAGTTTGGAAGCTGTACGTTTTGATCAGCGCCATGGTCGCGGCTGTTCGATTGCGATTCGTGCGTTTGTGTATGTGTAGGCGTGTTGCGAGGGTCGCGATAGATTCTCGCCAGAATATATATATAGCATAACAACGTATGAATGTCTCCGCGGATTAGAGTCGCTTCTGGTTAAATGGAATCGAGTAGTAGCCTTGCACTTGTGTGTACCATCAGCCCGGAGGTTTCGTACGTTCGATATACGTGCTTTCGGCAAAGTGCGGCTGAACGCGCGGCGTGAAACATTTTCGGGTGAAGAGATCGCGCGGGTAACGGGGAGTGTTGAGCTTTGCGGGGAGGGGAAAGGATGCGTTTGAAGAGGAGGGGGAAATTGGTAAATATCGTACGCTTGTAGTGCCGGAAGGGTTTACACGGATTGTAATAGCAACAGCGACGGGACGAACTGCTATATACGAGCTGTACCAGGGTTTTACAGATATGCATGTTTCTCCTGAAGAAAATCATCAATCTTGAGCAATTAATTACTTGCTTCGGTAATTATTCATTTAAGTTTTAGGATTATCCTTTCTATCTTAACTAAATGTATTATTGAAGAATTTTTCGTATTCTAAGGAAAGATCATGAATTTCGTTAAGCTATTTAAAGAAAATTCATCATTTTTTGTCTTACGATTAAATAAAAACCTCACAAACCAAATGAAAAATACTAAACGAGTCCACAATTAATTTATCATGAATTTTTGGCTCTTTTTTCAAATATTTAATATGCAAAAACATTGCTGGATTGCGAAAATGATAGATTTTAAAAGTAATTACCGATTCGCTCGCAATTTAATTTAATGCATAAGTAGTGAGGGTCACGTAGTTCCTTGGGTTGGCAATCGGGGGCTTCGCTACACCGAGAGATCTTTCTCTCTCTCTTTCTCGCTCTCGCACTCGCCCTCGCTCTCTTCTTACACGAATAAGTAGGGAAAAAGCGAGATTCTCCGGAGAGGGTGACCGAGATTATATTGCCTGGTCTTATCCTCGATCACAGAGAAAGAGAGAGAGCCTTTAGTCGCGATTTCGAATCTGTCTCTCTCGCGCATCTCCCATACCAACACCGTGCGGAACCTTTCCTGTCCGGAAGAACATCCAATCCTTCGTTCGCGTCCTTTGAATCTCTTTTCCCTGGCGATTTTCTCTCTTTCTCGACACGGCGCCGAATATATATCGCGGTACTCTCGCAAAATCTCACGTTTCTCGTGAGAGAGATATCATGAACGGGTGACAGAGAGGAACAGACTTTTACACGTAGAGTTTTGGAATCACGATTTCTCCTCGCTGTCCCGCGATCTCTCACCGGGTGTACCGGAAGGTCGTCGCGAATAAGTATCCTCGGGAATGAGAATTCTAATCGAATTACCCGAGGTTATTATTACCAAAGATATAACCCCCGAACGAGTTGGGAAGAAGATTGACAATTTTTTTTTAAATTTATACTTCGCCTATTCATCGCATGATTATTTTAGCAATTTTTCTTTTAATATCGATCTCCATAAGCAAATAATGTTGGGTTTGTTTCCATTCTTCACCCCTTCAAACTTTTCGTATTAAATATGACTATGGTCATTAGTATTCCGAAGTACATTCAATAATCGTAAGATCTAAAATAATTGGCCGAACGAGATAAAGTTCCTGCACCATGAAACTTGTCAGAATCTTGTTTCGAAGCTTAAACCTTCAGACGTATTCCAAGAACATCTTTACTGCAGAATAAGTCTGAATGGCGAAATAAAGCCAATTAAGAAAACAAACACAAAGTTCTCCCTCTACGAGGGAGCAAACATGATCCGATTTAAATGAAAATGTGGTATCTTAAGGTTACAAATAAATTGAATTTGAAATTTATAAAATATATTTAAAAAAATGGGAAATATGCGGATGTCGTTTCGAAATCGCGACACTAATTTAGCTCTGTAACCGTTATTACTGTAATTATTAATGAGGTATCAATTGAGGACAACGTCACTTTTCTCACTCACTTGACTTCTCACGATTTTCCAACATTTTGAGATACAAAGTTATTATTTTGCACTAAATACAACAAGCTTACAATAAGCTCTCTGTATGAAGTTACCTTTTTCGGGTTATTCGTTGAATACAATGGATGTTAAAAAAAAAAATATTGCTGAAAAGATTAATCAAAGGATCGAACGGATGTCAATCTTGTATCTCATAAAAAACGATCCAGTTGAACGTCCAAAATGACAAAACTTATCGTTATGTCAGAAAAAATTATGACTTTGGTAGATCGAAAACAACAGACAAAAAGTTTAAGTAGCGTCATCAGAAACAGCGGTAGTAGTTACAGCGATAGACTTCAGGGGGTTGCTCCGAATCCCTTTCCCCGTCTTCATTCGTCTTATCTCTCGGGCAGTAACGCGGGTTTGGTATCGGCTATAGAGATAAAGGTTGGCGGAAAAAGAAACTCACTGCCACGATCTTCTCCCTGTCTGATTCTTTCTCTCCTTCTCTCGCTTTCTCTCTCTCGCTCTCTCTCTCTCTCTGTCCCTTTATCGAGAGAGGAAGAAACCAACGGAAGGTCCGAATTCGACACACCAGGATCAATAACAATTTGTCTCGAGATAAACGTTATCGGGTGAGTGCTGCGAGAGATTGAGATCGATAGAGGGAATGGAGCAGGGAGGGCAACGAGGGAAGCCTTGTGGATAGGCAATAGGAACGAGAACTGTAGTCGACAGAGAAAGAAGGGAGAGAAGACTCCGATGTAACCCCTTTGCGACTTCTGCGAGAGCAGTTAGGAGATGGAGTGGGTCGTTGCGCGTGGAAAGAGAAAAGTAGAGGATGTGTCGTTTCAAGTCTCACAATGAGAGAGAAACGCAAACGGCGTTGGCAATTTGCTTCGAAATCCCCCGGCTTCGTTCCTCTATCCTCTATACATAAGCGTGAAGGAAAGTGAGACAGGGAGAAGAAAAAAGAGTGAGACAGTGCGTCTTTCGCATATATTTTTCTCTCTCTATTCGGTCTTTTATTTGGATTTTTTTTTCGCCTCTTTCTACCGTACAAATGTTCGTCTCGCCATTTTACCTATTTCCCCGTTTTCCGTCGCGATATTCCACGACAAACGGAATTTTCTAACACTCCACGATAATCTTTATCTTCAGTTCTCAGATCTCCTTTTTTCACCTTCTCTCTCTCTCTCTCGTTCTCTAAAATGAAAAGAGCAGCAGAAATCCTCTTTTTTTCCTCGAGCTTTTCGCTGGCTCTTTGCTGATTCCTTTCGGTACCGGTACATTCGTAAAAAAAAAAACACGTAGAGTTTCGGTTTTACGGATTAGAGTTTTTTATCCGGAAAGAACGAAAGTATATTGCCAGCAAGATATATCCTGCCAAAGGAACAAAGTCTTTGGTTGAGCTTTATACATCGTTTATCGGTGGTTATGCGACTTTTTTTGTTCGAGATAAAAAATCACGAAGCTCTGTACTCCGTTTACCAGCAATTTCATATTTTTCCTTGTCACTTTTTATTTCAGTGCACGAGTCGTTATAGTCGCCATGTTAAATTTCACGCCTGTCTAAATATTTTCGCGCATCCATGACGTTACCCGTTCCTCGATTTGTTCTTGGGCGTCTATTCGGTCCCTCTGGTGAAATAAAAAAATCGAGCGTTGGTTAAGAAAAATAAAAGAAATTCATAAAATAGCCCCCAAAAAAATGAGTTATTATGGTTTTGCTTCTTTTTTTTCCCGCGACGAAACGATTTTTCCCTCCGGCGCACTAATTCCCGAGTGATATTCTCAATTATGCTGATTAGTTACTTCATCCCCGTCTCTTTCCATCTCCTGTCTCCGCCTTCGCTTTTACTCGGCTCCGCGGTTAGTTTTCTCGGTCTCGCGGCCTTCATCGCGCTCTCGGTATATACATAAGCTCCTTCGCTCTTTTTGCCATTCCCAGTTTCCATCTGCCTTTCATGTAGGTTTAATTTGTCATTTTTTTTACCTTCTTATCGTAAAAAAGTCCGAATTTTTTAATTTTTCCTTTTATTATTTTCATCGTGCAATTTCCTAAGTACGATATATTTGAGCCGTAAGTTCGCAGAAACTTTTTAAAAATATACATGATAAGGTAGACCAAAGAGAATAGGACTCTTTTGATAATCTCAGACTTGAAACGGTATGCACAAGACTGATGCTTTTTTGCATGCGCATCACAGCCAAAAAATAAGATAAAAAAGTTTCTGAAGTCAGGAGTAATTGGGCGAGCTTCTGAGCCAATTAATCCTGACGATAAAGTTATCATTGTTTAATAATTAAATTGCTTGCCGAATCTCATTAAAATGACTAGTGAAACAAAGAGTGATTCGTTCCGTCGGATATTACGACAGTCACAGGTTAAAGGGTCTGAAAAACCGATTGCACGTTAGGGTCAAAAGCTGAACCATACGTGCTGTGAGATAGTCAGGAAGCCCGGAATTAGGATAGACTATTAAAAACAATAACTTTGTCGGTTATGTGTATATTTTTAGTTGAAGCGAATATGCTAAACTTATTTACAAAAAGTTCAATGTGCTTGATGAAATTGTTTATTTTCTCATTCGACAACATATCGTATTCAGAAATACGAATTAGGCCGAGTGGTTTATCTGAAAAGATAAAAAAACTGAGCCATTTTCCGTACCAACGTTAACCATCAAGCCAGGTTTTTCATCTCAATGGTTCTTGTAGCTGTGGTCTGTTATTATATGTATATACGAAAAGGATCGTCCTTTCGTGGTAACAGCCAGTGCGTCTGCTGTATATATACCAACTATGTATATCGATGAGTCTCTCGTGTGCTTTTATTTGCATGCTTTTCTCTCCTGCCCCTCCCAAGAGACTCTTAGCAAACGCGAGAGCTTCGGACCACGATAAATTCACCTCTCCTCCCCCTTCCACACCCCCGCGATCTTTTCGACATCGGCAAAGTATTTCTTTTCCTTCCTTCTGCTATGTGTCTCTCCACATACTCGCGCGTGAGACTGAGATGGCAATGTACAAAGAGAAAAAGAGAGATAGAGAAAGAGAGAGAGAGAGACAGAGAGAGAAAGAGAGAGAGAGAGAGAGAGAGAGAGAGAGAGAGAGAACGGACAAACAGGCGATACGCGAATGTTCGAAAGTAACGTTCAGAAAGAAGAATCGGAAGGATTCAATACGAACGCTCTTCGTATCGTCTCTTGCTTCACTCTCGTTCGCGAGAGACCTCGGTCGAGAGGACCTTAAACAAAAAGGGCTAACGAAATTCATTCCCTAATACGTCGGTTCGCCAAGAAGGAACCGCGCGACCACACGATGTCTAGAATTCGTTCGCGCCAAAGATTCATGGTAAAATCGTATACGAGAACTCGATCTCTCGGACTCTCGCGAAGAGAGTTATACTCGTATATACACGAACACTTCTCCGTAGTTGTCGATCGAGAGACCGCCATTAAAGGGTTGAGAATTCGAGATTTTGTCAAAGGAGGCTCTTAACGAAAATTCCCCGTGAAAAAAGATTCTAAAAGACTCGAATTGAATATCGCGAGGGGGGGGGGGGGGGAAATGTCAGCGTATAAACAAATTATAGCGATTCACAATTATGTGTCGAGAAGCATATTTTTTTCTCTTTAGATGAGCGCTTAAAGAACCCCACGGAACGAATACACTCCTCGTAACTTAATAATGCAGCAATTCAATTTTTCTTTCGTACATACGTACATGGTTTTCACATTTTTCTACCTCGCGAAAAGTGACGACGAGTTAACCGCGAGAACGAAGTTAAAGTGGAGTAACGGGCGCCAGAGGGAGAATCCCGAGTAATAAGATAGTCAGAGCAAACGAATAGAAAAAAAAAGGCTGAGAGAGAGTGAACAAGGGATGAGAGCAAACGAAATATATATATATATATATATATATATACATATAACCCAAGAGAGAGAGAGAGGGAGACAGACCGAGTACAACTGAGGATCAGAACTAACAGAACCTCTACCGACGTCGAGGACGATGCTCGGAAGAGTAGGTAGCAGCAGAATTTCACAAGAGATGCCCGGATAGTAGTCATTACGCCAATTCCTGATGCAAATTTATGATGATTCAATATTAAAACTGACGAGAGAGAGAGAGAGAGAGAGAGAGAAAGAAAGAGAGAGGGAGAAAGGGAGAGACTCGTGGAAGGAGTCAGCAGACCGCACCCCTCTATATACGCTGCTGCTTCTGCTACTGCTTCTGTGTTCTAGTGAACTCGTTGCATCTCGTTTTTAGAGTGGTCTTCCAACCCCTCTTCGTTCCACCGCAATTCCTCCTCCATGTATATCAAAATGTATCCCCCTCCCCATTGACCTCTCCCTCGTCCCGAAAATATACATTTTTTTTTTTCTGCCAACGGATATAATTTCTCTGTGCAGTTTCCCCGATATGAAAGAAAAAGATGCTAAAAAAAGGATTCATAAGCTTGACCAACGATCTCTGATCCTAGTAATTTCATTAGATCCAAGCGATATGTTATTTCGTCCGAATGAAGTGAAATAAGTATATACGAGGGGGGACCAAAAAAAAAACGGGAATTTCGTCATAATTTCTTTATTTTTAAATATTTTTACACCAAATTTTGATCACCTTCAAAGCATTCTCCTTTGACCACATCGCACCTCTGCAAACGATCGTTCCAATGTTCAAAACATTTTTTAAATTCACTTATCGGGATGTTCTTTAGGCCTTCCAGCGATTTTTGTTTTACCTCCTCCACAGTGGCAAAACGCTTGATTGCTGCTTTGTATCGGGGTCGTATCCATAGCACCACGATTCATCAGCAGTAATCACCTTGGAAAAAAGTTCAGGGTCCTCTTCGAGCTGATTTTGAAGTTCAAAACATGCCTGAAGTCGACGCTCCCTTTGCTCGTCTGTGAGAAGGCGAGGGACAAATTTGGCTGCAACTCTGCTCATGTGCAAATGTTTGGATAAAATCCTCTGAATTGAACTCCATGATATCCCAGACAACTCACAGAGTTGATCAATGGTTCGGCGACGGTCTTCGTGAATGAGAGCTCTGATTTTGTCGACGTTTTCGTCACTTCTTGACGTTGAGGGGCGTCCTGAACGGGGTTGGTCTTCAATTGACATTTCTCCATTTTTAAATCGTGAAAACCACTCGTACATTCTGGTTTTACTCAGGGCAGCATCTTTATAAGCAGTCTTAAGCATTACAGTAGTTTCCGCGGCCGATTTTCCCAATAGGAAACAGAATTTCACAGCCGCGCGTTGCTCTCGACAATCGGCCATCACGTTTTCGCCGAAATGGAAAAAGTTGTTTCACTACAAAAATTCCCACGGGCGAACCGATGCATTCACGGCGACAGAACTTCGCACACTAACTCAGGATTCGTGTCCCCAACGGACACCTGGTCGACCAAAGGGTTCCCTCACTCTCCCTTCCCGCCGCAGCGCAATTCCCGTTTTTTTTGGGTCCCCCCTCGTACATTCGTTGATTGGTGGTTGATAGCACGAGAAGAGTTATTTGAACTGTAAAATTTAGACGCTCCAATTATTTCATTCGACCATATGCTTCTTTTTCATCCGACTAGCTATTTAGATAAGTAAATATTTTTTCAACTACACTATATACGCGTAGTAATCTATATTTTCAATTAAAATGCTATGTTCTAGTAAAAAATTATGTGAAACGCGAAATCGATTAAAAAAAGACCGACGATTTCTTATCTTACAACTTCCCTTTGAAGTTCTTTTAGTAAAAAAAAAAAGCTTCGACCCTCTAGACTTTCTTCGCGTAAAGAAAACTTTGCTCTGACTTCCCTGATTTCGGCCACGAGGGAGGGAATGATTTTTTTTCGAAACTTGAAGAAAAAATATTAAAATTTTATTCGATAACGCAAGACTTGAAATCAGGCAGGAACGAGTAAATTTTCCGCGAACTAGAAATGCGAATCTATATATGTTATACAGAGGTCGAGCAACCATCGAGAGGTCAATCGTTTTTTTTTTTCTGGTTGACATGTTTGTTGACCCGACGAATATATACGTAGTGTAATTGCTCGTGAACGAGAAGATTGTACAGGGGTTTTTTTTCGTTTTTTATTTTTCAAGCACGCATTTTTTCACTATCGTTTTTTTCATATCGTGCTATATATATACGCTAGAAATGTCGGGGGAAGTAAAATTGATGTGTGCCTGTTGCAGCTCACTCATTCGGTTTTACTCACACTCTCTCTCTTTCACTCTCTCTGTTTCACTCGCAAGAGAAAAATTGATGCAAAACTCTCCTGTATCCCATCCATATTTCTGGTGCGTTTATTCAGTGGTACGGTGCATACACACGATGCGCGTACCAATATATGCATTCTTTCCCTGGCGAACCCCGTCAGCTCTCTCCACTATCAAACGAACCTTTCAGTCGATGAATCCGATGGATTGAAAGATATAAACTTTATAACGCTTTCCAAATTCAGCCGATGCATATCCAATTCACGTTTTGTACCACAGAAAAATGGTTGCCTACGCTTCTTGTATATGTACACAAATGTATCTATGCATAATGCAATAGAAAACGGGAATAAAATATTTTGTCCCCGTGATAGTTCATTTATCCAAACGATTTTCTTATCGCGAATATCGGGGGAAAAAAAACATAAGCTATTCGATGAAAGGTATCGAAAGATATTTTGAATCTCCTGCGCATACATAATTGCTTGAGTCATTAGCATTTTTCGTGAGTTATAGAATAAAATATCTTTATTCCCTAACTCACGAAACTGTTGTATGAAAAAAAAGGGAGAAAGACAAAAAAATTGGTTGCTGTTTTCTACCGAGCTTTTGCAAATTTCAATCTCTATCTGCTGTACCCCTCACGTACATGAATAGAGCTCGTGACAAAATCTAATGCGATATAGCGAGTTTCATAGAGCAGCTGTTATTGAAAGGGGGTAATTTTTTTATCACGTGTGAGGGAAAGAGCGGTGGCGAGAATCGATTCGCGATACACAATTTGTGCCAAAAAAAAACATGCATCAACGTTGTTTTTCCGTCTGTGGCAGCTTCTCGCCATCCTTTGATAAACTAACAGACGAACAAACACAATGGAAACACAATAGAAAGGGGAAGCACTATACACTTCCGCATTTGCGCTGCACTCAACAAATTGCATCACAAGTTCGCTTTATCTTGGCAACGAGACATCTGTTAATTATTGTTGAAAACTCGCTACCTAGAATTGCTAAGCTTATACACTATAAATTCTTACGGAGACAGTCGAAATATCGTTGACATCGACAACGGAAATTTAAAATCGATATAGCAGGCAAGAACACTTTTATAAGAATTAAAAAAAAATTGATCTAACTTGGGGAACTTTTCTTAACGACATCCTATGAGACAAAAATACGTTGAAAAATCTTTTCTCAGCGATAAATTTCGTAATAGCAAAAAAATAAATTCATCTGATTTATTAAGCGAAATTTACACAACAATTTAACATCATTCATTTGATTAACTCTGTCATAAATTTTGTTATTACAACTCCAATAAATTGTAATTGACTCGAATAACCTTTGACTCAATTTGGAATGAAATTGGCTTCAGGGTAAATAAGCTTTCCATATCTGAAACTATAATAGGTTTAAATTCAATATATGGGTTTTGAAGATGGTATTTCACGTTGAAACCAAACCACTCGTTTAAATTGTGAATCTACAATCTTTTATAAGGAACTTTATATCTCGACGATATTATAACTCGAAGTAACAGATTAAGGTGGTAGTCTGGTAACTTAAGCCGATTTTCATGTCTTTTTTGGAGGTCGTTTTTTTGTAGGAAAATAAAAATGAATCATTTTGGATATTTAGGATGTTTTTATTTACATATTAAAGATACAAAAAAAAAAATTTTTTGAAAAAATGTAATAGTTTATTATCATTATTATTATTGATCGAAGTTGGCACCTTGAAAATAAAGCGCGTGGGTGGCCCTGGTGATTTTCCAAAGTCCGCCATTTTGTTATTGATCCGTGAAATTTAACTTCAGTAGTTCCGACCAGAATGACATGCCTATAAATTAAAAATTATCAAGAATTTTTTATTTCAGATAACATCAAGAGCCAAAATCACCGGGGCCACCCACGCGCTTTTTTTTCGAGGTGCCAACTTCGATCAATAATAATAATAATAATAAACTATTAAATTTTTTCAAACAAATTTTTTTTTGTATCTTTAATATGTAAATAAAAACATCCTAAATATCCAAAACGATTCATTTTTATTTTCCTACAAAAAAACGCCCTCCAAAAAAGACATGAAAATCGGCTTAAGTTACCGGACTACTACCTTAAGACGGTCCGAACCGATTGGCAAAACTTGTCAGTTCAAACAGAAGCACCTTCTGACACTTTTGTATTGTCCTGAGCGAGAGCTTTTGATGTTTTGGAAGACCTTACGGTTATATCGGGCAAATCAACAGAAAGGTATCGGTATGAATATCTTGACTCTCTGGGGAAGAATATATCCGTGTGACAGAGGATGGTAAGGAGGGAGCAAAAGAGATTAATGGAGGAAATTAGTATTCGTCGCCGTACGGTCGAATTACGGAAAGTTATCTCGACGGGCGACGAGGAGAATGAGACGAGAGGGAATGAGAGTGAGAGAGGATGAGAAGAATGAGAGCGGGCGACGCTCTCTTTCTCCTCTATCACACCTCTCACCTTTTTTTTCCTCATCTCACTGTAAATTTTTTCCTCACTCCTCTCTCTCTCTCTCTTTGGCACTTTTCGTCCTGAAAGCTTCGTTCCTTTTTTCTTCGTCCTTTTTTTTTTATTCTTCAGTACCCATGCCAGATCCATATTACCCAGCTACTTGGATAATACGACGATTTATTTTTCCCACGTTGCGATCGCTGATTAAGAGGACCCCGGGCGTGAATAGAGAGAAGGCGGACGAATGAGAAAGCAAGATTCGCGAGAGATCGTTGTAGCGTATATAGTCAGAGAGTAGAGACCCTCCACCGCGAAATTCACGTCGAGAGGTCTATCTATATACTTTTATATGCGTATATGTATAGAATGAGAGACGTGGGATGCGAGAGAACGAAAGTGAGAATGAGAGAGAAAGCGAGACGGACAGACGGACAGGTCTCTCGTGGAGCCTCTAAGCAGGCACTAAATTTCACCCGGATCGTCCGTCCGAGTTATTCGGACCTCGTTAATTCCCGCGACCATTGGGGTCTCCGGGGTTCCCCCGAACTATCCCCTCTGCTTCGGCTTGCTCCGCTGATCGTGCGGTGTTCTCTCCCGACGAATTATCCTTCTCGCCGGACTGCCGATCCTCGCAGTTCCTGGCTCTCGAATGGAAATTGAACGACATCGAATTCCTCCACTCACCGAAAAGATAACGGCGAAACTAACAACGTTCACGTATCTATTTTTGTCTCGATACTAGACTATTTGTTTCGTTGAAGATGAGAGAATAAGAGAAAAAACAAACAACGACAACAAAAAAAGAATATCATCTCCCTCGTATACCGGGAGCTCTGATCGCTCGATTGGAATTTAATTCTTTAATTAAGTGTAGAAGATCGAAATACGAGATACATAAATATACAATATATACACAAAAACGTAGTATATACGAAACGTGTATAGTCACTGCTGATGGTATTATAGTCTACGGTACGAATAATCAGAAAGTCTTTAAGGGATTCCCCGTTGGAGAGTAACGACGAGCCAACCAGCGACCGCAGGAACAAATTGAAAACAAATTGTAAGCAAAGCCCCTTTACTCTCTCTCTCTCTCTCTTTCTGTGTTTCAAGGTGTATATACATGGTGAGTTCCGAGAATGTGTTTCTACCAAGGATGTTTCTTGGTAGAAAATTGTACAGGCGTGGTAGAGTATAATGGAAGGGCGCGAAAGTAAGTGGGTATATTGCGCGGAAAGAGGGCAAGAGAGGAAGATAAAAAAAACAGGGAAACTCAAGCGGAGCGACAGAGAGAAAGGGGTTGAAAGAGATTGGTCGAATGTGTACGAGCTGTCTAGTTCCAAACGGGCGGGGCAAGAGACCGAACTAAAAAGGATAAAAAATTCTGCGGCAACAAGAGATGGGTTGAAACACGTTAATGAGAATTTGAATTAAAAGATTTTTTTTAACGTGTTTTGGATTTTTGTTATTAATAATCACGCAATCGTTTTATAATTTCAACAATTGGGAACGAGCATTTACGTCATTTCGGCCAAAGTCTCGCGGTACCGGGCATGAAAGTTTCACACGAAATGATTCCCCAAGAAATATAGCAATTATTTTCATCTGGCGCACAAAAAAGGTGCGCCAATTTCTTTAGAATAAAAACAGCATCCACACACACACACAAATCAAATAACTTTTTCGCCAACGATTCTTCCAAAGCTTTACTTTATCGTCGCGTAGTCCGATAAAATGACATTTTACCCAGAGCTTTAACGGGCTTTCGATGTGTCCGCGCATAAGGTAGTGACATTTTTTTTCGTATTCTTTCATTTCCATATTCGTAAGTTTATTAGGTGAATTCGTTATTTCACCGTTGACATAAATATGCCGATGTACATAGGGATTTAACGAAAGCTCTTTGTGTATACGTGCACAACATAATGTGCGAGTGTATAGTCAATCTGGTGTATTGAGCGCTACGATTCGATCGTCAGCTAGAAATGAATTCTTTGCAGATTCAATCCCTGCCGATCGAGCGGCGAACGAGAGCTGGGTGCTTAGGCCGCGAGCCACACACATACACAAAAGAAAAACAGCACGAGCAGAAAAATATACAAGCGTAGGTATTATAGAGGCAGGAACAGCAGCAGCAGAGAGCGGAGACTGAAGAGGTAACAACAGAAAAAGCGAAATCGTTATTCGGGGCGTGCGGTGGTGCACGAATCGTTTGATAGGACCGCCCGCGGCGAATAACATTTTAATCCGGCATTCGTGGCCACCGTGCTTTAGCTCTTTCACCCTTTATATCGTGGTCTCTCTTTCTCTCTCTCTTTCTCGTGTACGTGCACGTCCACGTAAAAGCACCCGATCGTTCGATTTCCTTTACCATGTTCTCTCACTTTCTCGTTCGTCATGCAAAATGACACGAAGAAACAAATACACGAGCTTCCATAAATTTGTTCTTTGCACTCGAGTTACATATAGATATACGTTTTGTTCGACGATCCAGCCAAGTCAATGCTAGCATTGCCTTGGCTGAAAGCGTATTCGCGAATGTATAGTGTTCAGAGTTTCGGTACAATCACTATCATTCTTAATAAAAAAAAAACCTCCCCAACCTCGTCGAACATGAAAGGTGTAACGCGTTGCTAGGATAACGTGTCATTTGTGCAGAAACGCTTCGTCACGCTTCTCTTTTTATACTTTCCGTCGGTTTCTCTCACCGACAGTATGCACTATAAGCTATAGCATTTTTCTTCGTCAATTTACAAAATACCAATGCATTCTTGTTGATATTATAATTACTTTTATGCTCAAAAGTAGCGAAAGCAATCAGTTTTATACTTTCTCTTAATCTATCTTGTTATGACATTTTTGTTTCCCTAACCTGATAAGATTAATGGGCTTAGGGATTATCTCAGAGAGAATCGATAAGTTTTAAAGCATTTTCAAGGTATAGGATATACGAGGGGTGACCCAAAAAAAACGGGAATTTCGTCATAATTTTTTAATTATTTAATATTTTTACACCAAATTTTGATCACCTTCAAAGTATTCTCCTTTGACCATAACGCACCTCTGCAAACGATCCTTTCAATATTCAAAACATTTTTTAAATTCACTTATCGGGATGGTCTTTAGGCCTTCCAGCGATTTTTGTTTTACCTCCTCCACAGTGGCAAAACGCTTGATTGCTGCTTTGTTTCGGGGTCGTATCCATAGCACCACGATTCATCACCAGTAATCACCTTGGAAAAAAGTTCAGGGTTCTCTTCGAGCCGATTTTGAAGTTCAAAACGTGCCTGAAGTCGACACTCCCTTTGCTCGTCTGTGAGAAGGCGAGGGACCAATTTGGCTGCAACTCTGCTCATGTGCAAATCTTTGGATAAAATCCTCTGAATTGAACTCCACGATATCCCAGACATCTCACAGAGTTGATCAATGGTTCGGCGACGGTCTTCATGAATGAGAGCATTGATTTTGTCGACGTTTCCGTCACTTCTTGACGTTGAGGGGCGTCCTGAACGGGGTTGGTCTTCAATTGACATTTCTCCATTTTTAAAACGTGAAAACCACTCGTGGACTCTGGTTTTACTTAGGGCAGCATCTCCATAAGCAGTCTTAAGCATTACAGTAGTTTCCGCGGCCGATTTCCCCAACAGGAAACAAAATTTCACAGCCGCGCGTTGCTCTCGACAATCGGCCATCACGTTTTCGCCGAAATAGAAAAAGTTGTTTCACTACAAAAATTCCCACGGGCGAACCGATGCAATCACGGCGACAGAACTTCGCACACTAACTCAGGAGAAGTGTCCCCAACGGACACCTGGTCGAGCAATGGGTTCCCCCACTCTTCCTCTCCGCCGCAGCGCAATTCGCGTTTTTTTTGGGTCCTCCCTCGTACACATGCTCTATCGTGATATTGAGGGACGATGAAATGTTAATCTACGCCCTATCTTCACTGCATATCTTGGATCCAAGTTTTGCACAAAGGTGCGTTGATTTTTCGGGGAAAAAGTTGAATTTAGCCCTTTCCTCAAAACTGCAGACTCCTTTAAAAAATATTTTATTATAGTCTTTGTCAGCGTCTGTCGGTGTTCCGCATGACATGAAGGTTTATTTCCAGTTATTTCACGCCTCTGTTTTACTGACGAATTCCTTAGCAGGTATCTGCTGCTTTATTAATTTCAATGTATACGTGATACAGAAGCAACGAATGGAGAAATATTTGCACGCATCACCGAACTTACTTTGACTGTATTACTACTTGGTAATTGGGAGAGTTTCTCGTAGCTTGGAACTCAAATTTGCCGACTCCCGCGTATCCTTACAATTTTAATTAGATAGGATTCCGAGAGTGCATTTCAAATATGATTTTCAGGAAACGTCGCTCGATTTCATTTCACGTTTTGAGTGAATTCTTCAATCTTCCATTTATCATGTATAGTATATATTTGCATTCAATTTCATTGGATGTAATTGGATTGATATGACGATAACGATATAATATTTTGGTCCGTGGTTGAAAATTCACGAGAATGCTCGGAATTTCGCGAAGGGCAAAAGTATCCAAGAGAGAGAGAGAGAGAGAGAGAGAGAGTCTGTGGTAATCGAGTTTCCAGAGCTATACCGAAACAGCAGCCGTTGCGACTTCCCGTGGCAAAGACGAACCTTACTTTCTCTCACTCTCTCTCACACTCGCGAAGTCCTGGCTTTGTAGCTAAATCTTCTCTTGCGGTCATGCACTTTCGTAGAGGAAGCAAAAGCGATGGAGCGCAAGCTCCCCCGCTCGACGACGCCGGCTGTTGCAGCATGGAACACCCCCGAAAGACGGAAGTCGAATATGATTTACGACCGACCCATCAGATGGACGGAGATAAATAGAGTAAGAGAGAGAGAGAGAGAGAGAGAGAGAGAGCGAGAGCGGGACAGAGAAAGCGGGATGAGCTTGCGAATCGGTCTTTCCACCGCAACCGCGCAACTTCTTTCGCAAGGAAACGACTTGGATGAATGATGTAACGCGTATGTCCCCTTCGGGCATCCCCTCAACTTACAGTTCAGAAAATATTAAGAATATTTCGTTTTATATCTCGAAGGCACATAAATGTAAATATCCATCTTAAATCTTCCAAATATATGGCGAATGCGATACAAGTTGATCATAAACTTTAAATCTTCGAGTTCATCCGATTATTCTCGTGTACAAATGGTCCGCCAGAAGCGGACGCGCGGCCTAACACCAATATGGGTGACCTGCTTACGTGCTTAACAGGAGCGTGCTCTGACTTGCGTGCTTAACAGGAGCGGGAAGCTTTTTTTCTGAATTTCTGCTTATAATGCTACTGAAGCTCAGCAAAATGTTGCCCCTCCAATCGGCACAGATTTTAGGCCTTTTCCCCGTACCCTCGCAGGAATGCGATACAGTTCTGAAGTATAAGATGACTGCTGACGCATATACTGGAAGCGTGGGGGTATGAATAGGAAATGGAAGATGAATAACTGAAGGGTAATGAAGAGCAGAAGGATAGTAAAAACCCGAAAGGGACGTTGAAACATCCCACATAAAAAAAAAAAATATATAGAACGCTCCTCAAACGCGAAAATTGTTACACAATTGGACAGATTCCCGTTAAGAATGTTCAGATAAAGCGGTGCAAATTATTTTTACTCATTATTTTTGCCGCGCACACAAATGTTACTTGGTTTTCGGCTACGTTTTAGACCTCGTGTAAATTTCTTGACGGTTACGAATCACAGTGGTAAGTCGAAAACTTAAAATTCATCTGGGAAAACGCAAATAAAAAAAACGCCACATCTTGGTGTGTTTTTTGTTCTCTATATAACTATAATTAACTCGAATTTTTATGCTCGATAGAAAATAAAAATAGAAGTTTGAAATAATGTCCGCCGATCCATCAGCGTTATATACATTCTTAAGGTAGTAGTCTGGTAACTTAAGCCGATTTTCATGTCTTTTTTGGAGGGCGTTTTTTTGTAGGAAAATAAAAATGAATCGTTTTGGATATTTAGGATGTTTTTATTTACATATTAAAGATACAAAAAAAATTTTGTTGAAAAAATTTAATTGTTTATTATTATTATTATTATTGATCGAAGTTGGCACCTCGAAAAAAAAGCGCGTGGGTGGCCCCGGTGATTTCGGCTCTTGATGTTATCTGAAATCAAAAATTCTTGATAATTCTTAATCTATAGAATTCTTAAAAAAAACTTGGAAAAAAAAACTTTTTTCCAAATTCCGCCATTTTGTTATTTATCCATGGCATTTAACTTCAGTAGTTCCGACCAGAATGACATGTCTATAGATTAAGAATTATCAAGAATTTTTTATTTCAGATAACATCAAGAGCCAAAATCACCGGGGCCACCCACGCGCTTTTTTTTCGAGGTGCCAACTTCGATCAATAATAATAATAATAATAAACTATTAAATTTTTTCAAAAAATGTTTTCTTTGTATCTTTAATACGTAACTAAAAAGATCCTAAATATCCAAAACGATTCATTTTTATTTCCCTACAAAAAAACGCCCTCCAAAAAAGACATGAAAATCGGCTTAAGTTACCAGACTACTACCTTAAACGGGAAAATGGAGTCATCCAGACCAACCATCGGAACTTGCACGTTACGGTAGATGTGAGTGGACCATGCGTTATATGCGACGTGTGTCACGTGAAACCAGCGAGGAATGCATAACAATGTGCGGCGAAAGGTGTACCGTGCAAGCGCGAAATGTAAAGGATGTTATAGTGGGTGGACGTGGGGAGAACTGTTTTGCTCACGTTGGCGGTGCTCTCCGGTGTCAAGAGAGCCGAACGGCAGAGCCACTCGTAAAAATATTATTATTTTGCTCCCTTGGTCGAAGTCACGGCCACAAGTAACTTTGACCCCGATACAACCCAACACACCCAAGTTCCGTGCCACCTTTGCTTTTGTTAAAAAGTCTTCTCAGACGCGAAAGAACGTGTATACTATATACAAGACGTGACTACTGCGAAGGTGGTCTTTGACAAACGCTCGTGAGAATGTTCGGTACGTATTTCCGCGGTTCGTACTGTCGGTTCGCCAACATCTACGATGTGCCTTGTGATCGAAAGAGAAAAAAAATACATACTTTCGTGACCACTCTTCACTCGACTATTACACCTTTTCGGAAACCTAAAAATGTCGAATTATCAAATGGTCATAACTTGGCTCCCGTTTCATCGATTTTAGGTTTTGACAAACGTTTTCAAAACGTCTCGAGTGGACTTAGAGAATGCATTTTCGATCATCCCGATATCTCAATTATTGTAGCCGTGAGAGCGGGTTGAAAATCGGCGAAAAAAATTAGAAGGGGTATGTATGGAAAAATTCCCAAAAATCGATGGTCCGACTTTGAAAATCTGTGCACAATCGAAAAATAATGATAGCACAATGATTCAAGTGCCATTTTTAAGGGTGTTCGATCACGAAAAGAATGAGCACAGAGTGGGGTTCCAACTTCATCGGGAAGCAACGTTACAGCGATTTTAGTGAAGCCCCCCGACGGACTTCCGTTTGGCCGTAACGCAAAAAAATTTTGGATTCTTAAATTTTTTCTTAGGACGCTATATCGATGTATTTTGACGCGCTGATTACTAATTTAGTGACCATTTCCTCGAGAAACTCGAAATTTCATTGAAAATCGTTCAAAAAGTGATTTTTCCTATTTTTGCGTTTTTCCCATTGATTTTTTGATTTTCCGACAAAAACTTCGTGTTATTCGTAATCAGTGGAAAATTTCCGATCGAATTGGGTATCGAAACATTGAAAAAAATGAAAAAAACAATAAAAATTCGTGTCGGGTTGGGTTCGGTCCGATGGCGTCTGTGGGGGTTAGCGCGCGAAGCGCGCACAGGGGCGCAGCTCCCCTATATATATATATATATATATCTATATATATATTAATATTTCTTGAGATATTGAACTTTAACTGATGAGTAGTATAAAATTTTTACGGTTTGTTCTGGAGAAAATGAAATAAAAATTTTACACTACTCATAAGTTAAAGTTCAATATATCAAGAAATATTAATCTAAGCAATTGGTTCGATAGGACCTTTTTTGTAGGAAATCAAATTTCCAACAAATTTGTCATTTACATTTTTTTCGTAAAGTTAATTTTTTCGGAGATAACAGCAAAAAAACAAGAATTTTGGGTAAAAATCAACTTCAGTGACCCGTACCAACTCCCCAGTACAATTTACACTTTCGCCGCAATAGGCACTTTTCTAGATTGTTTTATTCTGAGTAAATCGAAACCAAGGACAATATGATGGCATAAAACGCGGCTGAGATATAGAATTTTGAAAAAATAAATAAAAATCGATTTACGTGTATTTTAGATGGAAAATCTTTTCACGCTAAGGGGGGGCTCTAATTATCAGGGAATTTATTTTTCGACATATCCAACAAAATTTCAGGTGCCGACTGAGAAAAAAAAATAGTCGAAAAAAAAAATCGCCCTAATATATATTCTTCATATATATATATGTATATATATATATATATATATATGAAGAATTTTATGGGAGAAGCGAGAGGTCAATTACGCGGTATACAGCGACCGAGAAAGAGGTAAGGGAGAGTTGGGAGTGCTTAATACGCGTGTAGCAGTATTTTTTGTAAGATTTCCTTGGTCGTTGTCGTCGTCTCGTCGACGAGCTTTTTGTCTCGGACAAATGAGAGAAAGAGAGAGAAAGCGAATGCGCGATGAACTTAGAGGCAAATTCGCGTACACCTATATAAGACCGTAATCTTATTATATGGCTTTGCTCTCTCCCTCTCCCTCTCTCTCTCTCTTACTCTCACCCCGTCTGTCATCCGCATGCCCGTAGGGCGCTCTTCACCTTATCCAGATCTATAAACCTTCCCCCTTCCTCCTTCACCTCGTAGGGTCACCGGGATGATAACATCTTTATCCTTTCCCATATACTTTTACGGTACCGTCGGACGCTTAACCGAAATACAGTCGTAACGTAACGTAACGTGTAACGGATATTCTCAGGGGTTGAAGCCGTATACTGACTGTCAATGTATGTATGAACATACGTATATATATAACATCAGTGTACATCACTCTCGCGAGAAAAATACAGCGTGCGCGTTTGGCAATGGGAGTGAGAGAGAGAGAGAGAGAGATAAGCTCTTTTCGAATTAAGGATCGTTTCGCGGATTTAAGGTGGCAACTTTGGCGAATTTATGTCACGACGAAACATGCAGACTCCTTCGTGTACTGCGACCGAGCCGATAAAAGTCTCGCGCATTTCTCAAGGAGTTTTTTTTTCCTCCCCCGTTCCCGAAAATACCATTATGTGGTACGTCGTCATCGTGATGGGCTGTCTCCTCTCTCGCGGATTGCTCTCGGCCGACATATTTCGCGGCGATAAACGAGGACAAGATAGGAACTTTTTTTTTTTTTAGAGGTTCACCGCCTCTTTTTTATGTACATCGCTTCGCAGAGATATGACGTGTACGTTTGTCACTGAGAAACGAGTGTACCTTAAGTGCCAAGAGAGCGTTCGAAGTACGACGGTGAAGGAAGAAAAAAGTGTCCGAGAGATCGTGTCTCGTTTACCTTCATTTAATATCCTGAAAAAATCCAGTTCCACTTCACGATCCCAGTCTAAAGACCCTTTTGCTACGATACTAAAACGATTATGGTCGCGATGCGTTTGATATCGGTGTATCTTTGCGTCCGTTGTGTTTTACCTCAGCGAAAGTGCTGTAGCTCAACACCTTTATCGATGTTGCGTAGGCAAAAAATTTGTTTCTCAATATTTTTTTTTAACTCTTAAGTCACGAGCCTTCATCTAATCTTGATTTCGAAAAGACGTTTAATTTTTCTTCCATTAAGGAGTTATACGCAGTCAGGAGACCAAAAAAAGGTGATTTTTCAAGAATTTTTCCTGGAAAGACATTTTTATTTGTTAACGCAAAAATTTTTATATGTATTGTGGTAACTTTTAATTTAATTTTCATATTTTTTATTTGTAAATGTAATGATTCTGGAAGTTGCTATAGCCGATCTCCAGGAGCTCCTCTAAAAAAAGGTGTCAGGTGGTGAGCACGATATCTCCGATTTGGATTATCCAAGATTTAAAAAAATCAAAAAGATTCTATTAGTGGATAGATAAATCTAGGTATTGATCGAAGGATTTGTCGAAATTATGATTTTTGACAAAGTGGCGGCTCCAAAAAGAAAAAATTGCAACTTTTGAGCAAAATTTTTTCGTTTAATTGTTCAACAAAAATAGAAATAATTGACGGAAATCTTATTTCTTCGATCAATACCTGAAGAATATATCAGAGAAGGTTGCGGTAAAATTGCAGACCGATCGGTTGAGCCGTTTTTGAGGAATCGTGCTCACCGACTTTGAAAATACCGTTTTGAGAAAAACGCGTTCAGAGTTTTAAAGGTCGTTTACGCCTCGTGAAAAATCCTTACAAATATGCATGTATCTCCAAGAATATCTGCCGAATCGATTTGAAATTTTCAGAGAATATACTCAAACCTATGTACATTCCGATAATGCAGTAAAAAAATCGATTTTTTTTTATTTCCAACTGCGTATAACCCGTCAAAAAAGGTGTTCAATTTCTAGTAACATCAATTCCATATTTTCCATCGTTTAAACACAATTATCGAATCTAATAGTTATTTTGTACTTGAAAACGTCACGAAATGAGCGACCAAACGAGGACATCGCAGCACATTGTCACAGTAACGTTGGCGGGATATAACTGACCGACGGGAACAAACGATCGATCAACGTCGGTTTTGATAAGCAACAAAATTGCAGACATCGCCTTCCATCATGTCCTATGTATGCGAAGTACCGTAAATTACAAACAGAAGGAGAAACGCCAATAATCACTCATTGGCATTGTCTCGCCAAGGGTCAATCACTGGGACGATTTTCATTCATTCACTCGTGGCGTCTCTCCGCAGTATCAAAACGTCAGAAACCGAATTATTCACATATAGCAACTGCAACTAACAATATATCGAGTGGTTGGCAAACAAAACGGCGTAACGCCGCGAGAATTAACGATTCGATTGATGTGGATTTGTGTCCTTTTGTTTGCTAGCCGTCGATATTATATACAGGACCGTTGGGTTTACGCATTCGAATCGTATTCAATCGTGCTTATGTAGATTCATGCAAATGGCCTCACGAAGAAACCAAACGGCGGGGCAGGGGGGTAGAGAGTTAGAGAGTCGTGTGCGTGTACCGTGTGATGCTCAAATTGAGTATTCTCCATATAACGCATATATATACACTGTCGTAGAGGAAGAGAACAGTATGTTATACAAGGTACCGATGTATATATATATATATATATATATATATATATATATATATATATATAAACACGTTGAATCGCAAATGCTGTAAATTATCTATGCGTGTAGAGGGTAATGGAGTGTTTAATTATATTTGCCTCTTACTCAATGCAGCATCAAGCACTTGCCTTCCGATAAAAAAAAAATTACAACTTTAATCAATAGCCCAAAAATTAAAAAAATATGTTTTTATTAAAACGGTGAAATTAAATATTGTTACGTTGAAGTAATTGTTACCTTTTCCCTGCGGGCAACCTATACGAAGTAATTGAATACGAAAAATTTATCTATCGTGTGCTTACAGTGCATTTTCGTTAAAAACGTTATAAGACACACTTGTGCGATGACATCTTTTTTTAATCCACGTACAGTTTACTTTCGTGTTGATATATTATGAAGTTATATTTCAAATTAAATTTTATTACGGGAGTGTATATATAATACTTTGAATATAAGAGCCCAAATAGTGCAGCAATAAATAGCGTTGCAGTGTGGTGTGATATGCTATAAACTCCATACCAAGGTAACGTACGTCGTTCTGTTACGCCTATAGAGAAGTTTACTCGGGAATGGCAGAGAGGTTGTTCGGCTCTGTCGCGGGACAGTGGAGTGGAGTTGCAGGGGGGGGGGGGGGGGGGGAGAGGGCGAGAGATGGTTGTGGCAAGTGGGTGGTTGGGACGCGTAATAGAATTAAGCACGATACACACACGAGAGTGAACCAATAAACTGCTGGTGTACTGTGGCATTAGGCGACGAGAGTACACACAATGAAATATTCATGCTCTGTCTTTCTCTCCGCTCTCTCCTCATCGTTCTCCCGTATATTCACATGTATACGTATATATTTTATCACATACCAACCCCGTTTATGACCCAGTCTGCGCACAGAAATCATTGAGAAAATCATATAATATGTTATTTTCACAAGATACGCTCGCGACGAGAATTCATTGTTTTATTTCTTGATGAAGGCAAGACCATCAAGCAGTCGGTGTTGCTGTTTTTGCACTATTTAAATAATGGAGATAATGAAAAAACAGGATGGTATTAAATAAAATAGCCTGACAAATAAGTAAAATCGACTTTTCATTCAATTCTCTGTTATTTAAAATGCCACCTACGGCATATTCAATGGCTGACAGTTCAAGCTTTCAATTAAATGGCATTATGACCCAGTTTGCGCACAGAAATCATTGAGAAAATCATATAATATGTTATTTTCACAAGATACGCTCGCGACGAGAATCCATTGTTTTATTTCTTAATGAATTACAGAGCAAGACCATCAGGCAAACGGCTTTGCTGTTTTTTAGTATTTAAAAAATGAAGATAATGAAAAACAGGATGGTATTCAATAAAATAGCCTGACGAATAAGTAAAATCGACTTTTCATTCAATTCTCTGTTATTGAAAAGCGCCACCTACGGCACATTCAATGACTGACAATTCAACCTTTGCCTATGCTGATCAATTGGAAGATTGCTTTGCAACAAGCATTATTAGTTTATTTTGATAAATAAACATAGAATTAACGTGTCTCTTGATTAAAGATAAATACTTAAAAGGGCGAATTGTGATGGGCGTCTTTGACTTCGTTTTATTGCACACAATTTAAATTTGTATATGTACATGACGATTGAAATTATACAATAATATTGTATTTACTATAAGAGCTCGAAGTAGTCTTACACAGTTCTTTTTTTTTGTCCCTCTACCGCGCTGTTCTTTCGCGAGAAATGTGTATCCAAAACCAGGCTTTTTAGCTCTCAGCACACCGTGGCAATTCTTATTCAAATTCAATTATTCAAAGCACAATCGTAATCCCAGAGAGGTCCAACACGCACGCGATAACGCGTGAGGGTAAAACTCCTCGAGGATTCTTGAACACCGTATACGTATCTACTAGGAATATAAAGCGAGAGAAAGCAAGAGAAGGAGAGAGAGAGAGAGAAAGAGAGAGGGGATGGATCGAAACACAGACACAGTGTATGGAATAAAGCTTGGAAGATGAGGTGGTGGTTTATATAGGTATAAGCACATGCCGCATATAGGAGAGAACGATGGTATAGCAGGTGTGTGCGGTACGTGCCTCTCGCGTTCGTGGAACTGGAAAATTCAGTAAGCTCCGCGAGCAGCATCCACGGCACATGGGAAATTCTCGCGGCCATTGTTACCCTCAGCATTGCATTCTCATACAGGTGCATAAGATATTTCTTTGTACGAACCTTTTTCTGTGCATCCCCTCTTTCTCTTCATCCATCGTTCCGCGTCTAGCAAACTCAGTTAGGGGATGAAAATCTTCCCCGCTCCGTTCCCTCGCACACCCCATCACCGTAGTATGAGTGGAACGCGATTTCCCTCGTGCCACCATCGGATGAATCCGCGCGATTCTTTATTGCGAATGAGAAAAATTCTTACACCATATTTCCGCTAATGTATATGCCCTTCCTGTTCCGTTGATAAATTTATCATTGTGCATTGTGTTTAATTGTTGCAGCCATTAAATCTTTCATTATTCTTTCCGCTATCATTCCTATCCTCAATCGGTAAAGTGAGCGTGCTATTGCTTCATGCACGTGCAATTTTTTAAATCTTGTATCGGAAAATGTCCTTAAAAAATTGCAATCACGAGACAAAATTCGTTATATATAATATCTTCCCTTAACGAGAGTTCAACGAATCCGCGTGAATTGTTCCGGTCAATTTTGCATTTGTAATTTTATTCACAGAGTAAGGGTCGCGCAGAAATTTTGGCTGTCTCGTTATTTAAAACACGAGGGAAAAAAAAAATATATATATATATTATGCACAGTACCCTTCTCATATGCATAAAAGGGACGATGAAGTTCTAACTAACGAGCGAGCATTATATGTATGCTACTAAACTACGGCCATATACTTAGAAGCAAAAGCGAAGATGTTATATATATACATATATCTATGTACATAAAATGTATTATAGTGCCTTCAGGGTCTTGTGCAGTGAATAACGAACGATCTCCTCAATAGTGAAGCGAGGCAAGTTTGTGCTTCAAGTACCAGCGGCAGGACGAATATCAGTGTAGAGGTAGGAGGGCTCGGAGGGAGGAAGAATTAGGGGCGCACCCTTGCGCGACGAACATTCTCGAGAAGCCAAGAGGACCTACGGGACAAAGCGAAAACCACTTGATATCCAAAATCCTTGGCCCGTGCCACGATCCCCGCGCGAACTTTCTTACCCCTCGAGATCTCTGATTTCATCTCATCCCTCTCTCTCTCTTACCGTGGTTGTGCCGACGATGACCCTCAGCGTTCCGTAATTGAGCGAAGCGCTATATTCGCTTTTCTCCAATGTTTTCTGGCACGATTTTCCTCGCTCGGTCTATATATCTCCACTCTCTTGAAGCACCTTGAGTATCCAGCTTTCCCTGTAATTCTCCGATATCCGGATATCGCCCCGTTATTCCTTAATCGTGGAGATGGTTAACAGCAGCGCATCTCTTCCATCTTATCGTCGCTGACAAACCTTTGCATTCGTTATAAATCTCTCTCTCAAATTTTCTTGACTTCCGGACGCTTTCTTCGAATCTCGGCGAGAATACGTATATTCCTTAATTGTAATTACTTACCGTCAAGACGTTACCCGTACGGATCTATAATCTATGTACGAGGACTGTTCAAAAAGTATCGCGAATTTTGAATTTCCGCGGGCTACGTATATTCGATTTTAGATTTTTTTGTGGTGTTAGGTTGGTACTCATGTCCCCCACTTATGCCGAAAAAAATTGGCCATTTTGAATGTTTAGTTAATTGTTGACAGCTGTTTTGGTTAGACGCGTTTTGGCTTGTCTTCGATTTTTGCCTATTCCAAAAAATGGATCAAAGAATCCGTATCAAATTTTGTGTGAAAAACAAAATTAGGTACGCTGACGCATTCCGAATGTTGACTGTGGCATATGGTGAAGTTACCTTGGACCAAAGCAACGTTTATCGGTGGTACAAAATGTTCTCAGAAGTGAAGAACATAATATTGGCCAATCGTCGAATCACCGTTAGAGAAGTTGCTGAGGAACTAAACGTATCGATTGGCTCGTGCTATTCGATTTTTACAAATGATTTGGGCATGAGACGGGTCGCCGCGAAATTCGTGCCAAAATTGCTCAATTTCGAACAAAAACAGTGTCGCTGCTCTTTTGGAATAGGCAAAAATCGAAGACAAGCCAAAACACGTGTAACCAAAACAGCTGTCAACAATTAACTAAATATTCAAAATGGCCGATTTTTTCAGCATAAGTGAGGGACATGAGTACCAACCTAACGCCATAAAAAAATCGAAAATCGAATATGCGTAACCCCCGGAAATTAAAAATTCGCGATACTTTTTGAACAGACCTCGTACTCATCTCTCGCATCATTGTCGTTTTACTCCCGATTCGTACTCTCGGAATATTCTTCATTCGAGTGAATACCCTGATTACCTCGAGGACTAAGAGTTTGTTTCAAATGATTCTTTATTTTCGTTGAAATACTCATCATTTTTTATGATTTACCAATAATTAGTCATAATTATTTAGTTGAGAAATCATTTTGAATTTTCAATTGTTTCCCACTCGAACTACCCCAACCCCCGATAATTCCTATTAAGTTATACATCGATTGAATAGTCACGTATCCTAACACGAAAGGAATTTCATTAAAAAATCACAGCAATGTTCGATGCGAAACAAAAAATTCCCTCATATTATTACACCGTAAAAGTAATACTCCGAATATTATAATAAAAATGAGAATGATAATCGTTTATGAATTCAACAGACAGAAGTTGTGGAGTGGTTGTTGTTGGACAGTGATATTAATTCCGCGGTTACCGCGCGGTGCCAGGACGAACGAGCGGTACAAACAAATCACGAATAATACACATAACGTTGAGAGAGAGAAAGAGAGAGAAAACTCCAAAGAACAAACATTTTTAGTACAAATAAATATTATTCTCGTTACGTATAAATTCCAAACATAGTTCCGATGCTACGAATACATATATGTAATATTATGGATGGTTATGTAGAGTCGAAAACGGTGAAGTTAACATCGTGTTGTCGTTGGCGAAAAAGGGGAGAGGGTAGGTTGTCTACGGCGGAGCTCGTCGGGCGAGTTAACTCTACATAACAGGGTAAAATACGTTGGTCGAGCTCTGCGTGATATGCCGCGAGACCTCACCAGTAGGGATCCACCCCCGTTTCGCATTATCGTGTGCTTTGCTATTTTTAAATGCATTCTCTTATATACGTACCTATATACACCTATTTATGCACATAGATATCGGTGTGTGGGCATAGCGGTACGCGGGTGGCCCGCCGTGGTTTCCTAAGCTGGCGCAAAATTACACACTGCCTGCTACGGGTATACATTATATATATGTATAGCATTTATATACGCCACGATCCTCTCGTTCCTTACGGGCCTACATAAGAGTCGGCTCCTTGTGTTCTTCTCACTTTCGAACTCGCGTATATATAACGAGAAGAATGAGAACGCGAGAGGGAGGCACGGTGAAAGAGGAAGAAAGAGAGACAGAGAGAAAGAGAGACGACGACAACGGCGACGACGAGCGGGAGAAGGGGGTAGGGGGAATGAAAAAGAGACGAGGAAGGAGGGTGGAAGTCAAAAAGGTGAGCCCGCACCAGTCTTATTTTTTCGGCGGTTCTTTTATAGAACCCCACCCACGAAACCGCCAATCAAAAGCGAGTAAAACGTAAAAAAATTCACCGACAGTCCGAGCACCCACAACAGCCGGTGGTGGAGTGGGGGAGGGTCTTTCGGTGCGAGAAGAGCGCGCAAAAGCATGCTGAAAAATCATTGTCCCTTCTGTGATCGTCCAGCGCGCCCCCTACAGTTCACTATACCGTGGTATATAGAACGAGGAGACGAAGAGAATGAACAAGATGGACGACGAAAGGATCCGCGGTAGCGTTCCTTCTATCATACACCAGAGAGCGCGCGCTCCCTCTTCCAAGCCCCGCGCGCTAGGACACCGAAAACTTATATCGATGCACACGCTACTCTCCACCGACGAGACTCCCCTCGAATTTCATTCGCCCTTCGGGGCTGTTTTCTTTTTTTCTTTATTTTTCTTACCCACCTCCATTCTCAAACTATTCGACCGTCTATACTCGTGCTGTAGTCTCTGTGTGGTCTATCTCTCGCTCATTCGCTTAAGTACACACCAGACTATCGCTCGTTTTCTCGATAGAGAAAAGTACACACCAGACTATCGCTCGATAATTTAATGAAATCCACACGCCATTTAAATATTATACGTACAAACCACGCTCTCAGCGGTGAATCAATAAAACTCCCTGGTAAAGTAATGAATTATGGTTAAGCGAGACTCGTGACATCGTGAGCTCGTTCAATTGTATCAACCCCATACGTATGTACATCGGGGAAAATTTATTTATTTAATTTTGTCCCCACAAATGGTAATAGAAAGAATTAATAATTAGGCCTGCGTTTATCGTGCAAACTTTAAGGAACGTTGAGCATGCGTTAAATTTATTGAGAAAATTTCGTGAACATTGAACAAATCTAATTTTACCAATGCACATTTGTCAATTTTGTACGATATTACTTTGACGTTTTAGGGGATTAATAAGAGGTTTAGGTAGGTTAATCTTATCGATGTGTAGAATTGCGAGAATTCAATGAGACGAAAGTTAAATGATTCGTGTCATTGGTACATCGGGATCAAATGAACGAGGGGAGGGTAAGATTTAAAAAAAAAAGGGTCGACTCGGAGAAATGACGATGTAAAACATATGAAATACCTCGTTTTCGCCGTCAAGAATGAGAAACCGTGGTGCGCAAATTTTGGGCACATATGATTCACGTGTACCAGTTAAAATCCGCCGAGTCAAATGTACCGACGGTTAAAGAGCGTAAAACTCGTGTCGTTACACCACACCGGGATCCGTGTGGGGTCAGAGGTAGAGACGGTAAATCCAAGTGGTGAGACAGAGAACAGGATTCTCTGAAGCGGGAGAGAGTCTGTATAAAAGGGTTACACACGAGGGCGGTGAGAGGGGCGAGAGAGCGCGAGAGAACCGGCGAAGTTGGTGCCCGGGTCTCGTTATCGTTTCGTGCGTTGTACTGAACCATCCGTCGGTCCACACCGCCGCGTTTTTGGGCGGACCGGCGATGAGCGGGGGGTGAGGGGAGGCTCGAAACGCGCGAGATGCGAGAACGCGCGAGCCAGAGGGACGAGAGAGCAGGGTTCTATACACGGGAACGTTAACGAGCCGGTAAATATGTTGACTACCACATCGTCACGTTTGTTTCGTTCTGCCTTTCTCTCTCTCTCTCTCTCTCTCTCTCTCTCTCTCTTTCTCCTAACCGCTCCTCTATTACAGTATAGTGTATGCGCGTGTATGCATACATGTATATATGAATCCCCCCCCCCCCCCCATCGCCGATCACGGCCAACGAAGAAATGATTATTATAGTTCGTAACCGAGGAGAGCTGCCCATTTTAGAGCCTGTAGAAGCCGCCGTATAATTTTCCACCCACTAAAATAGCCATCGCCTCCCTTTCCCTCCCCCCCCTCTATCTACCTGTGAGACTGATCTCTCGTGATTATCAGCAAATAAGGTACAGTACGATGAGAAAACTTCTTTATTTTTTTTTCCTCGCCAATACAAATCGACGCGGAACTCTTTATATAACTATAAATATTTGCGCAGGTGATTCCTTCTACGGATATACTGGGTATATATAAATTTTTTTTTTTTTTTTTTTTTTCAATCAAGAGTGTGGTTTCGTCTCAGCTTACTCCCATTCTCTCTATCTCTGTGCCATTATAATGGATCGCGGTATGAATCGGGGGTGGGGGGGACGAGAAAAGAAATTTATAACACGACAGGAAGAGGTGTATATCTTTCGTTATTGTATAAAGTTTGATATCTTATATGAGACATTCTACGTCAAATTGGCCATCTATTATTTCACTCTTTTCCGCGCTTCCCATGATGAAATATCGATTACACTTGTTGAATAAAAAATATTCCGAAGTCCTAGAAGTACGGTGACCTGTAAGATTTTTGGTATTTCCTCCGCTTGACGACACCCCATTCATTAACCTCTGAAGATTATTTAAGTGAAAGATATATCCCATTCGCTGTAGTTGGTCATGCCCAAGAATAGACACAATTTGGCCGGTTTTTTTTTTTTTTTTTGTAGAAAATTAAATGACCTTTCAAAAATCAATTTTTTTTTTATTTCATAAATTGTTCGTAAAACTATTGAAAAATATGTTCCCAAAATTTAAAATGAAAATTCCGACTCGTTCTATTGTTATAAGCCATTGAGGGGGGAAATAGGGTTAGGACAGTGTTTTCTCAATGATTTTCATGAATTTTTTTATAGTATAAAAAATGAATATAATTTATTGAAACTTTGAGAATATTTTATACATATATTTAAGTATATACTATAAAATATTAGCGACCCCATATTGCTTATTTTTCTTGGTACTATTTTTTCAAACGCGTTTTTCTGAAAACGACTATTTTTTAACTTGCGTACACGCTAGTTTGAAAAGTTTTCAACCAATCGTTTTGAAAATTGGCAGTTACTTTCATCATAGTATTGCGCTCTATATGAACCTAAAATCGGAATATTATCATTATTTAAAATAATTTTTTTTTGCAAATAAAGTTGTAAAAAATGGCAAAAAATCATGCTTTTTTGTTTTGACCCCTGTAAAAAGTTCAATTTTCTATTTTTTTGATAGCATTTAGGTTCATATAGAAGAGAGACATATAATACAAGTAAATTCCAACCTCGTTTGATTTCAGTTGAAAATTGAGGCTTCCAGAATGTACGCAAAATGCTGAATCCGATTGTGACCTGCAATATGGGGTCGCTAATATTTTATAGTATATACTTAAATATATGTATAAAATATTCTCAAAGTTTCAATAAATTATATTAATTTTTTATACTATAAAAAAATTCATGAAAATCATTGAGAAAACGCTGTCCTAACCCTATTTCCCCCCTCAAGAGAAAAGAAAAATTTCGATTACCAAGAACGAATATAAAGTTTATCTATAGGATTCCCAAAATTCACTAGTCCCGATTTTCTTTGTTCAACGATCAAAAATCTAAAATTAAGACAACTATCTCTGTTCCACTTCAGAGGGAATTGTGGAACCGGTATTATAGTTTCAATAAATCAGAAAAACATTGACGAGCAGTGACTAAAGAGATGTGACAACTGTCAATCGATGAATTTTCTAAAAATAGTTAACAACATTTAACAACAGTCATCCATTGCATACAGCGATAACTGATTTTATATGAAATGGCCCATATATATATATTGTATTCGTAGATAATGTAGCATTGAAGTGCACTTAAATTTGAAAACTTGATAACGAATGTACATTGGCTCGATTTGAACCTGGTTAATATCAGACTGGATATCCGTGGCCGCAGCGGTGAGATACCCGTTGTACATTCGAAACATATATATAAATATCTATATATATATATATAAACAAAAAAAGAAATTCCCGATGCGCTTGGTTCGAACGAGAGGAATCCCCGAGTATCGGAAAATATTGCCGGACGTAATTCGTTCCTTAACTGTCTCGGTAAATCACACAATTTGCCGTGTGGCACACTCCGCAGATTACACACACGCACACACACACACACACATACACACAGATGGGCGTACACACATACGAAAGCGTTTTCGAGCTTGAAGCGCATACAGCGAAGAGCGATTACCATCCCTTTCACTCCGGCATATTCACCCTCGTCTCATTCCCCTCACTGCCGTTCGCCAACCCTCTCATAAATATTCCTTCGAACCTTCTACTCATGTACATATATAGTATGTAAATATATATATACATATAATATATATGTATACGCATTTCTGCGTATGGTATGCTTTACCGGAAATTTTCGAGACACCTTGGTTTCCGCTCGAGTGAAAATGCGCGATTTGCGTTTGCGTCACCTCGCTTATTCGAGCTTACGAGGGGTTCGTTGCTTATATATGTATAACGACCGCGACATCTCCGACGACGGCTCTTTCACCGATGTGTATGCGAAAACCAGAGATTGACGTTTCTCTAAGAGTGATTTTTTTTTCCCTCAAGCATATCATTGTTGTCATTGTTATTATTATTATTATTATTATTATACGTATGCAGTGACTTGACGCTTAAGGGATGAAATTACAAGGGGTAAAATATTTGTACGAGTATATATTATTTTTCATATCGTACGTAAGAATGAAGTGAGGCACACCCCCGCAGTAATTCTAATTCCACCCGAAAATAACTGAGCAGTTTCATCAGTTTATAATATATCCATGCTATTAAATAAATTTACGTTCTCTAATCTTCTAACATACCTCTGGCCATCTGAACACCTCCTTTATCAAATATCCCTTCGACATGTACGAGTATTTTTTTTTATTGCGATTAAAGCTCTCGTCAGCATGTTCTTTTTCGAGATATACGACTTCTCCTTTCGCCTGACAAACGTTCCTGTATCTACGATACACTATATTTAATACACATACGTATACTGTAAATGCACAGAATTTCATAAATATTTGGCATTTTTCCCAGTATCGAAACGCATGTAATACTAGCACGAGCAAGGCAATTTGCAATATTCTCTACGTCTCTCTCTCTCCCTTGAACATGCGAGTTTATTTTTTGTTTTTTCTTGTTCTGATTTCACTCTCATCCCCTCGTTTTTCTCTTTTTCCCGATCTGCAATATTTATTTTCGACGAAACTATCGACTTATTGCCCTCCGCGAATCTCCGGGACCGATTGGTAAAAAACATAACTCGCGAAAACTCGTACCTTCGACCACGTCAAAGCGAAATCTCATCAATCCAAATAATCGACATAAATAAACGAAAATATATTTCATGGAAATTGAAGAGTTTTGAGAGCGAGCTAGCTTGGCGCACAGGCAGACACCGCTCGTCCGCATGACCGTACACACGAAAGTCCTATATATACAGGGTATTCCACGCGGAATGATTAAAAAAAACAATATGCTTTCATGGTAATTCAAGGAAATTCATTAAAAATAGTTTAGTAGTGAAAACTTGTATTTAACGGGTTAGGCCGAAAAAAATAGCCTTTTTTGGGGATTTTTTTTCAGAAAAACTACAAAATAAATCGAGATTACAAAATAGGGTGCTTATCATACATATCAGTGACTATATACATAAATTTTTTTGAAGAGATCAATTTCAAAATGGCGGCTGTGCAGTGTTTTTGCGATGACGTCTCCGTTTTTGTTGGACGGAAACATAACTCAGACAATTCTCGACGGTTTTTATATTGCATAGTTGATTTGTTATTAACGATTTTCTGACGATTTTTTAAGTAAATTTTTCACTTTTCACTTTATAAGTGCGACATTTGGCTAAAAATCAATATATCGAACAAATCCTACGCACTTCCATAGATAATGTATTTTTAGAGATATATTCAAAATTTCAAGTGAATCAGTTGACAATTGTCTGAGTTATGTTTCCGTCCAACAAAAACGTAGACGTCATCACAAAATGCTGCACAGCCGCCATTCAGCAATTAATCGCTTCAAAAAAATTATTGTGCACAGTCACTGATATATATGATAAACACCCTATTTCGTAATCTCGATTTATTTTGTAGTTTTTCTGAAAAAAAGATCGCCAAAAACGCCTATTTTTCGACCTCTATAGTGGCCTGATCCCTTAAGGGAGGAAATAGGGTTAGGACAGCGTTTTCTCAATGATTTTCATGAATTTTTTTATAGTATAAAAAATGAATATAATTTATTGAAACTTTGAGAGTATTTTATACATATATTTAAGTATATACTATAACATTTTTTAAGAATTTTCTTGAAAACACCGGGAATATTAGCGACCCCATATTGCAGGTCACAATCAGACTCAGCATTTTGCGTACATTCTGGAAGTTGCAATTTTCATCTGAAATCAAACGAGGTTGGAATTTACTTTTATTATATGTCTCTCTTCTATATGAACCTAAATGCTATCAAAGAAATAGAAAATTGAATTTTTTACAGAGGTCCGAACAAAAAAGCATGATTTTTTGCCATTTTTTACAACTTTATTTGCAAAAAAAAAATTGTTTAAATAATGATAATATTCCGATTTTAGGTTCATATAGAGCGTAATACCACGAAGAAAGTAACTGCCAATTTTCAAAACGATTGGTTGAAAACTTTTCAAACTAGCGTGTACGCAAGTTCGAAAAAAGTCGTTTTCAGAAAAACGCGTTTGAAAAAATAGTGACCGCTCGGTTATACACGTGGCGCGCTCGGGGACTGAAGGAGAGCTACTCACTTTAATGGCTTATAACAATAGAACGAGTCGGAATTTTCATTTAAAATTCATTTAAAAAAAAATCGATTTTTTGAACCGTCTAACCCTATTTCCCCCCTTAAAACATAACAATTTTGTTAGAAAGCTATTTTTAATTAATTCTCCATTCAATTAATGTTCACTATGCGAATAAAATATTTTTTCAAATATCATATAAGCCAAAGAATGGAAAAGAAAATAAAGAAACAAACGAATCATCGATTTTTCTTTACCACCTGTACCGAGAATCGTTATCTTTCTAGAGATTGAAAAAAATCTTGCTTTTTTTGCACCATAAAAATCGCGAAACAATACTCGACCGTAAGAAACGTCGGAATAACGTTGATTAATGTAAATTTAATATTTTCCCTCGTAAAAACGAATTTTCGAAAAAATCGGAAAATTCTCGTCAAGTCTTATTCCGCATCGTTCCACAATCCAGTGTTCATGGAAAAAGGACGGTCAGGGGTGAAATTTAGCAAAAAATTTTATCCGGAATTGCCCATGCACGGATCCATATATTTATAGAACTTGCCGTGTGGTTTTAGGAGAGCACGCGATCATGTTTCGCTTATGGGAACTTGACCTTTAGCGAGTTCACTCGAGAGAGAGAGTGCTGATCGATAATGTACCGAGCGGAGGTGTACCATACCTCAAGGAGTGAAGGTGATACGAATACCTGGCCTGGGCGGCACTACGGTGCGCACTAGTTTCCTACATGTCGTACATTATATACATATATATATTTATTTATTTTATGAGGAAACGTTCGGTGTTGGAACTCGGCGTTTTATGGTAGCCTTGTACATATACATTGCGAAAAATAAATCGTTCGGGTACTTTTATTTCGTAAATCGTTGAGTCCGATATCCGATAAAGACCGTGTTAGTGAATAATAGTGTCAGTGTAACCAGGGCAAGGAACGTACGTGCGACAGTAAATTTTTCAGTAGTTCTCTCTCGTTATTCACGAAATCTTGCAAATAATAAAAGAATAAAAATATATTTACATAACATCGGGCGATCGGGATTGTGAAAGAAACAAAGAATGAAAACAAACAAAAAAAACTGATCGATCTTTAATTAAAAATACTGTTTGCCGCGCGGCTTATTATTATTCGGACGATAATAATCGCGAAAACGTCTGTGTGATCTTTGGCACGTTGGTTAGCGCTGGGTATATACAAAAGAAGGATGAAAAAAAAAGAAACAAAAAAAACAACGCGGTCCGGACGATCGAAAAGAACCTTCCTCGAAAAGTCAGCTCCATACGAGAATCTCGTCAAGGACCCCCGAATGTGCGAGTTCACGCGCTCAAAATATATTCATATAAATACATATACATGTATATTTACATATATATATATATATATATATATATTAATATAGAAATAAAGATTTCGGGGCGAGTTTATAGAAGAATATAACACGCTTCGGCGCCTCAACCCTTGTTCATTTGATGTTAGCGCCTAGGTCAACACGCCGCTCGACAACAAGTCGATATATAGAGGGCGTGACGTGTGCGTGGCTGATGGTGCGTCGTGACGGAAATACACCGCTCGTGGGCATCAAATTGTGCGCCGGTAAATCGGCCTCCCCTAAAATTCTCTTTATAAGCCTATAGGTAACATAATTCAGTGTGGTATAGGTCAGATTTAAGCCGCCTTTGATATTTAAATCGGCGACCGCGACAAAGAGAGAGAAAGAGGGAGATAGAAAAGGCGAAACGATCAGACAACGCGACCACACAAGAATTTACACGTTCTGCACCTTCTGCATTGGCAGTTACGAAAAAAAATATATAAAGAGAGAGAGAGAGAAATGAAAAAAAAAAAGAATAGACGTGAGACGAAGGAGCCTGTTTCGATTTCGACCGCCACCGCGCCTCGTCGTCGCGGCGTCATTCTCTTTCCATCGCCATCATCGTCCCACACTCCCGCCACCCCCTACCCCACCGTCACCTCTCTGTCGCTATTCTAAGCTCGCAGGTATCCGACCTGTAGCGTTGTAGAAGATAAAAGTATCCCGAGAGGAGAAAATTTATATGCATGAAATCTTGCGGTTGGAGTTTTGCCGTAGATTTACGAATATAGAGGTGCAGTTGTATTCTAACACTCGGCGAACTCGTTAATAATATAAAATTTTCATGATAATTCAATTCGTAATGTGATTATCGATTTATTTGTAGAAAAAAAAAATGACAAACGTTTGCTTCACAGAAATTTGAACAACCGTAGTAAAATTTACAGGCGCGAATGTTAAATTTACAGATTGGTTCGTCATATTTACAGCTGCGCTTCGTGAGTTTTGCTTCAATTGTTGTAAAAATTACTCCAAAATAAAATAAGCATTGTAAGAACAGCACTATAGCGACCAGAGAGGATAGACTATAGTAAGAGAGGCCGCTGTGGCCACGTTTCCCCCGAATAACGGTCCGACGAATATAATGCCTAATATCATTGATTATCATTATCAGCGGAATACTGGCGAATAGATTCACGACCTGCGTCTTGCACTCTCCCAGCGACCGCGAACTGTGACGGGTTTTATATCTATTGTGCGTCGATTATATTGTACGAGACAAATGTCCATGTCTCAAATGTCATATCTCTATTTTAACCTGTCATATACTTGTCGGGAATAACGCTTGCAAAGAAGTGTTATGTTAAGTGTCGACTGCACATCAAGCAAATTATTGGCTGGGAGAGGTAAGATCGGCAAAATTATGATTATATAAACAATAATAATGCGAGACAAATTATGATCAAGAGTATGTCCGATAATTAGTGTTTTAGAGAGATCCTCTTAAGGAACCAACAATAAAAAAGGGAATCGTTCGACGGATCAAGTGACGCAACGCCCTCGAAACAAAAAAAGAAAACAAAGCCAAGATAAGCGAAAGAATTTTCTATTATCAATATATGTGTGTGAATGTGTGAATTTATTATGTATGTATCTTGCGGCACCTTCAAATTATAACGAATTTTAAACAATCTCGAGTCTCCAAAATTAATAATAAAAAATAAATAAAATTTACAATCAAATATTACTAACTTCAAACAAACAATAAACAGAAAAATAAATTATAAAAGAAATAACGAAAATTGTCGTTATTTCCTCAAAAAATAATCATAATAATTTTAATAAAGAAAAGAAATTATTGCAGCATCGTCCATATATTCACCATTGCAATAGTGAAATTTATCGAAAAAATTGTTTTCCTTGCGAGCTACAAAAAATTAGCTCGCGAGGTCTTTTCTTTACTGTCGAGTACTCCAATCGATATATCAACATGGTACCTGTACCTAGAAGTTATCCTACACAATGATGCGATGAATCCCGAACGTGTATGAAAATGTTTCGTCTCCCGGGTATTGAGATCTTATCGCCAAATAAATAAATAAATAAATAAATATATAGGTTTATGCTCTTGTTAATAAGGAGAGGCTGTAAAGTACTTGTACCTGTATCTGGTACTTCTAGCGCGCGTCGTTCGGCATTAGCCTCGAGACGGCCAATTGCGACGTGGGAATGCAATCTCGAGGGGGGGGAATACCGCGAGGGAATGAGTATAAAAGCGGGATGGTGAAAGAGAGAGAAAGAGAGAGAGAGAGACAGAGAGAGAGAGAGTGCGAAGTGAGGTTTCGAGGTGGTGTAGCTACCGCGGTAATGAAGTCCTCCGGAGCGTCGTTAACTCCTGCAGGTTTTTACGCTCAAAGCACAAATGCCATTCGTCGCCTTCCTTCGACGGCACACTTTTACTGTATACGCTCGGTGGTATACCTATAGAGCGTTACGGTATTATAGTATTATGCGTGTCGCTCGTTTCTCTTCATTGCCACACTACAGATATACAAGTATAAGGCCCGTATAAACATTTATATGTATATATATATATATATACGGTCATTGACGATCGGGAGGGTGAAAATTATAAGCTCCCGAGCCTCAGATTTGGATGGTATACACATACCAAGTATTATATTATTGTACAGCGTGAAGCAAAGCGCGTTCCCGAGGCTTATGAGCGCATCGCTCGAGGAAAACTTGGCTCGCGGTTCACGGGCCCTTCGTTAGAATTTAATTGGGATGTTAACGCGAGCGATAAGCGCCAGCTATAACACTATATTATTGTGATACCTCTCGTACTCCGCAATGCCAATGGACCTTCACATAATTAATATCATGTATTCAATATACATAGATTCACTTCAACAGCCATTCTATTATTTTAGCGTTAATTACTAAACATCTTAACGCGAATAGTAAATTCATAGAAATGCGTATAATATATATATATGTATTCCTGTTTAAGACTCTTTGATTTTTTTCCCTTTCGTTCAGATTCACATGTATTCGTGAATAAAACGAAAATATATCTGTACTACTGCTAGACTCATTTGGGGGATGTTTCGAGCGGCGAGTAAGTCCCACACTTTGAAGTAGCGGGAGAGCATCGTGCCCGAAGCGAAATTAAGAGGTATATACCGGTCTCGCTGTCGACACCAACAAGCCGATAAGACAACTCTATGACTTGGCGGATGGTCGTTCAACAACCGTCACGCGGAATCACCATATAGCGGCGGTAGAACTCGAGTTAAACACTCATCCCCCTGAGCTCTCGGTCTCCGATTCCGTACTCTTTTCTTTCTTTCGCCCGGCTTCTCCTACAATGGATTTTTTTCCATTCCTTCTCTTTTTTTTTTCTCAACGGCAAGTGACTTCCGAGCGATAACCAGTAGCGCGTATGCCCTTGGGCCGGCAATTCTCACCCATCCACGACACAAGGCGGAAACGTTTCCAGCCCCTTGAAGCTACTTTATCAACCCTCTACCGACTAGCCGAATCGTATAATATATATATATATATATATAGGTATGTATAGTAACGAGTGCGTTCCGGAGCCCTGGGGGATGGAGCGAGGTAGGAAGGATTCAATAAAATTGCGAGGTTTTCGGTCGGAAAAGAAGAAAACAAAAGGACAAATGAAATGAAATATTATGAAACTTTTTTATATATTTCTCGGACGCACCCTCGCAGCTTGTTCCGTCCATACCAACACGTAATAGCTATAAACTTGCACTTTAGTGCACAAAACAAGAAAGTCCTCGGGTTTGCTTTAACACTATGAAAAAATGTGTCAAAATAAATCCGAGAGCGATGGCACATGTATATGAATCCAGAAAAAAACTATTGCAACGTGTTTCGTTAAAATTCCCGAAAGAATTGTTACGGTTTATGGTTTTTTGAAAGACATTACGAAACGTTGCTGTCAAAGTTATCCTTGCATCATCATCTCGCGCCGACTAACTTGGCTTAAGGCAGTCGTCTGGTCTAGAGCGAGATTCTTGACGTCATTTCTAATGTGCAATAACGTTTAAACCGTTGAAGTTGTCTTGATGAAAATTTACACGTGCATTTATTGATGACTGCCTTAATCTTTTCCACGAGAAAACTAACAGTGCACATTTATATATAAGAATCGACTTTTTAGCAAATAAAAGGACTTAAGGTAGTAGTCTGGTAACTTAAGCCGATTTTCGTGTCTTTTTTGGAGGGCTTTTTTTTGTAGGAAAATAAAAATGAATCGTTTTGGATATTTAGGATGTTTTTATTTACATATTAAAGATAAAAAAAAAAAATTTTGAATAAATTTAATAGTTTATTATTATTATTATTATTGATCGAAGTTGGCACCTCGAAGTTGGCAGCCCGGGTCCTAACTTTTTTTTTACCGAACCGATTGTTTTCAAATTTTAACAGGCTACTCTACACACTTATAGTTCTGGTCGGAACTACTGAAGTTAAATTTCATGGATAAATAACAAAATGGCGGACTTTGGAAAAAGAAGTCCTCTTATTTTAGCAAAGAAGGGGTTGTAAAATAAAAAGTTACGGGGTGAAAAAATTTCTCGGTAGTTCCGACGAGAACTATAAGTGTGTAGAGTAGCCTGTTAAAATTTGAAAGCAATCGCTTCGGTAGGCAAAAAGTTAGGACCCGGGCTGCCAACTTCGAGGTGCCAACTTCGATCAATAATAACAATAATAATAAACTATTAAATTTTTTCAAAAAATTTTTTTTTGTATCTTTAATATGTAAATAAAAACATCCTAAATATCCAAAACGATTCATTTTTATTTTCCTACAAAAAAACGCCCTCCAAAAAAGACATGAAAATCGGCTTAAGTTACCAGACCCTTACCTTAACCCCCACAATTTAGTTGCCAAAAAGACAGGGATTAGATCTTTCTTCTTGCTAACTCTCGATACGTATGAGGTGTGGTAAAAAAAAATATATTCTTACTTTCACACTATGTTTTAATAGTGTTGGAAAGTGCATAGTTCTTTTACGAGCCCGGCCACCGCAAGCTCCAAATTCACTTTGGATTAGACGAGCGTCGTGGCCGGTGAACTCAACGTTTTCCCTTCTACACGCCACACTATATATCTATAAGTAGTTTTCTCTTCGATGCTTTTTTTTCGCGCAACTTTTTCCTACTCGGTCCGTTACACCGCGGGTGCATTGCTGCATGTCTTCGTATGTGGAAATCGTTGGGCGCGCCCCAACGAAGCTTTAGCATTCGGTGGAAAAGCTTTCGTGTATACCGCAGGTGGTTCGGTGCCTTGCTTCATTTTTTTTCTCCTCTTTTCTTTGGCCACATGAACGGAATAAAGGCAGGAGCGAATGTGGTAGAGCGTGAAGAAGGGAAGAGCACACGGTGAGGTTACGAGAGAGCCTCGTTACGCGTGTGTGTGTGTGTATATATATATATATATATACATATATATATAGTTATCTTCTCCCCCACACACAATCCTCAACCCTCCTTACACAGTTAGCTTCTCGCGCTCGCTCATATACACCTCGTTTCTTCTTCTTTTTTTCATCCTCGTTACCTTCGGGTTTCTCGGGTTTCACGAGAGCGCATCCCTCCCCTTTGCTTTTTGCTATTGGTATCTTTCGGCATTATTTTAATAGAAATTCAGGTGTCGGAAATTCGAAAGCGTAAATCGAACTTCTCGTCTTCTTTTTAGGGACGCTATGGAAAGATTATTGAAAAAAAGATTTATAAATGGAATAGCGATAGAACGAATCTTGACGAATTTTCGTCATATCTGCAAATCCATCGAACGATTTAACGGATATTTTTAAACGGGTTTTTAATCGAATATCGAATCGTGTTTATGTATTTCATGTGCATTAAACGTATGTAAGGTGCGGTACATAAAGATTTATTTCACACGTAGGTGAGCTTTCCCGTGTGAGTACTAATCAACTATCTCACTAAGCTTTATGTATATCCACCTCCGAAGATAATTAGTAGTCGGTCACAGAGTGTGAGATGTATATTTGTCGTAGAAAGCAAACAGGTTAGATGAATCGCGCGAAGCCCGGTGGCTTTAATTACGTGTCGACCAAATGGAAAACAAAATAGGGGCGTAACGCGCACGATGTAACGAAGAAAAGTGGCATACGCTTCATGCCATTTTTCTTGAAAGCATTCGTTATATAATTGAATTTGTAGTGGGAGTAACGAGGATTGGTCGTTTTATCGATTTAAGTCTCGAGTTACAACTATATAATATAAGAGCTCATTCGCTACGCGATCTCGCGACATCGTATTCTCGATTAACACATCACCGGAGAGCCTGGCTCACGACCCGATAATCTTTCCCCCGTCGACCGTATTGCTAATAAGACACACAAGGCAGTTAGTGCGAGAGAGGAAGACTGACGTTAAGAGAGAGGATGCAAAGAGAACGCGAACAGGAGTGCGGGGGATGTGTAAGACGATTGGGTCGCGAGACTGTGTGGTAGTTCTCGCCATAATCCAACAGAGAGCCTGTGGGCTCTCTCGATGAGTACAAGGGACAACAAGCTGTGTCGGGGGAGCCTCTCTGTTGAATAATACCCAAGAAATATTCGCACAACCGACGAAGATGGAACGAGCATAAACAAGAGTGAGATGTGAGAACGACTGAACGGGGTAGATCGAGAGTAGTATAAAGCGCGCGAGAGAGAGAGAGAGAGAGAGAAAGAGAGAAAAAATAATATCGGAAGAAAGAGTATGCTCTCGCGGTCCTCGTCTCGCAATCGCTCGCGCCAACAGCGTGGAAAGGAGAGAGATGATCAGCATCAACGACCGAGAGAGAAAGGAGACGGGATAGAGGTATATACATATAGCCGTAGGCCGCTACGCGGCCACGCCGGAGAGGAGACCACCCGAGTTCCGAGGTGAGTGCCGGCTACCCTGTAATCACGTGGCCGTGCCGCGAGAGCCGACAAACCAAACCAAAAGAGATAAAGATAAACAGAGATTCGAGAGAGCCTACGAGCTGACGGCAAAAGAGAAAAGAGTAAGACAGAGAGAGAGAGAGAGAGAGAAAGAGGTGAGATGAGGACCAAAGAGGATAAGAGAAACAGGGGACTGTATATAGATATATATATAGCTAATGCCACTTGCCATCGCCGGGGGCTGTGCGAAATGGGCCGGTGGGGGCACACAGGAGGAACATCTTTCGCTGAGCAGCAGCAGCAGCGACGACGAGGTGAGTTCGACCCGCGGCCGGCCGCTACCCCTCGTTAAGTATGACGTGCGATCGTTTTCTCCTCTTCTCTCGTGTGTACCCGTCATCTCTTCTGAACTCGCGTACATATGTATATATATACAAATATATATATATAAGTCCTCTTCAGTCGAATGTTCGCGCAAGCTATATACTCACTCTTACGACAACGAAGCAGCGGTGCAGGTATTCGCGGTTTTCGTCTCTTGATACTCGCCGCGCGCTCCTGTCTCCCTGTCTCTTTCTCTCGCTGGCTGCGAACACTGGGAACCACAAAAATAACATAATGAAAGGAATGGAGAGAGGGATATATAATATGCTACACGAAAGTACATACGTATATATATAAAATGGTGTATCCCCTAGCCCTTTTTATCTGCGCGGTTATTAGGTTATAAAATTTTTTCGCAGATCGTACAGCCAGAAACAGTGCATGGTTATATAGCGCGTAAAATATGAATATATATATTAGGGCGATTTTTTTTTTCGACTATTTTTTTTTCCTCCGTCCCCACCTGAAATTTTGTTGGATATGTCGAAAAACAAATTCCCTGAAAGTTACAGCCCTTAATATTAATTCTAGGTACTTTCCCTTAGCGTGAAACGATTTTCCATCTCAAATACACGAAAATCGAATTTTTTTTTTTTCAAAATTCTATAACTCAGCCGCATTTTATGCTATCATATTGTTCTTGGTTTCGATTTAGTCAGAATAAAACAATCTAGAAAAGTGCCTATTGCGGCGAAAGTGTAAATTGTACTGGTGAGTTGGTACGGGTCACTGAAGTTGATTTTACCCAAAATTCTCGTTTTTTTGCTGTTATCTCCGAAACAGTTAACTTTACGAAAAAAATGTATATGAAAGATTTGTTGGAAATTTAATTTCCTATAAAAAAGCTCCTATCGACCCAGTTGCTTAGATTAATATTTCTGGAGATATTGAACTTTATTTAAAAAAATTTTTTGTATTATTTAATATTTCATATTTTATAAATTTTATACTACTCATAAATTCATAAGTTTTACTCATAAGTATAAAGTTCAATATCTCAAGAAATATTGATCTAAGCAATTGGGTCGATAGGACCTTCTTTGTAGGAAATTAAATTTCCAACAAATTTTTCATTTACCTTTTTTTTGTAAAGTTAATTGTTTCGGAGATAACAGCAAAAAAACGAGAATTTTCGGTAAAAATCAACTTCAGTGATCCGTACCAACTCACCAGTACAATTTACACTTTCGCCGCAAAAGACACTTTTTTAGATTATTTCATTCTGAGTAAATCGAAACCAAGAACAATATGATAGCATAAAATGCGGCTGAGTTATAGAAATTTGAAAAAAAAAAAATTCGATTTACGCGTATTTTAGATGGAAAATCTTCTCACGCTAAGGGAAAGTACTTAGAATTAATATTAAGGGCTGTAACTTTCAGGGAATTTCTTTTTCGACATATCCAACAAAATTTCAGGTGGGGACTGAAAAAAAAAATAGTCGAAAAAATAATCGCCCTGATATATATATGAATAATAAGTCTAATTTAGTTAATACGATAATAATGTAAACGATAATTTGAATGAATTCTATCGTGAAATAATTCTAAACATTTTTTCCTACAAACAATGAGAAAGGTTGAATAGACGAGAAATCACATTTGTGATGATATTTGTACTCGTAAAGTCACAATTTCATTTTCAAAATTTCATATGACATACTTCAAACATACTCGAACTTATACAGCCTTCGTACGTCATAATTATTCCCTAGGGATACATGTTTGTTACGACAATAATTCCACGTAAGGACATGCTGAATCGTAACGGGAAATATCGGTATTATTTATGGACTTGTTGCAAGCACAAAAATGGTACTCGTTTGTTGCTCTCCCGGACAACAGTCACCGACTATTCAAATGTAAAAAACAATCGAGTACCACTTGCGCTTTTCTAACGAATCCATAATAAATTGTATCCTAAAAACTCGTCGGAGTTCGACTTTTGTGCTCGTAACGGACTTTGTGCGTTTAAGGTCAGGAATTTTACTTGGGAGATGGATACAGCGAAATTTGGATACAGAGGTGGGTGGTACGACTATATATAGTGAGATCGAAACGAAGTCCGAAAGGGTTTCGTATAGCGTCTGTGCGGCCGCGGCTAGTCGGATTTCACGTCCAGAGAAAACGAAGGGCTGAGGGTTTGGTGTGGGGCGGGGGGGCTAACGATAGGTCGTGTAATGGCCCCAAGGGAGTGAGATACGAGAGAGAAAAAGAGAGAGAGAATTGCTGGTGGCCGTGGGTTGAACGAGGGAGAAATGAGCGGCGAGAATATAAGACAGGGGTTAGGTAATAAGGCCGGTATATATCTATATCTATGGATAGTAGAAAGAGAGGTAGCAGAGCATAGCCAAGCCCGGGTTGCTCGGGCATAATGTCTTCGTTACGTTCTGCCGCAAGAAGCAACGAATAGCAAGGGACAACTGAGAGGCGCGCGAGAGAGGGTCCGTGTGACTAACGCGGGGTAATGACATATAACTATATATATATATATATATATATATATATATATATATATATATATATGTATATATATATATATGTATATATGTTCATATATACGTACATACGAAACCAAACTCGAGGACGCGTTTTTCCGAAGATGCTGCACTGCCCCATCTCCATCGGGCGACCAAAATGAAACACATTCGCGGCGAGCACCAAAGGGGAAATTGACGTGCAATTAATTTGACACGATAAACTATTTGCACGTCTATTTGGAAATGTATTTCCTTCAAAAACAGAGAGAATTCAAAAATAATGTATTAATGGAAAGCGCCAAGTGAGATATAGATTGATGGACAATTTTATTACGCCTTAACCAGGATTTTCGGCATACATTCCAGAGTAAAATGTAGTAGCCGGATTTTGAATGCAAATTCAAGTGGAATAACAAGATTATCTACATACTTACGAGGGATAACAAGATTGAATAAAAACCTCGAATGAAACATCAAGATTACATACGAAAGTAAGATAAATAGCAAGATCAAATACAAACTTATGATAAACGTTCGAAATAAAAATGAAAGCCGAAGATAGTAGGGGAGAGAGAGAGAAAGAGAGAGAGAGAGAAAGCGAATTAGCGGTCAGCACCAAAGATGATGGGGAGATGCTGCGAATTTTCGTGCGCGTGAGATCATCCTCTACCGTGTGTATAGTGTGCAGCATCAGAGATTCAGACTCAACTATCTCTCGCCTCTCCGGATTCCAAAGTCTTCTTCGGATCTCTCGCGCGGGGGTGCTCCTCCTCCCCCCCCCCCTCTCCTTCTTATATTCTCCGGCACACACCACCGTGTGCGGAAGGTGAGAGAGACCACCGTGCTCGGCGACAGGTGCAACCAGCCACCGTGCAGGATGCCAGAGGCCAACACCATTATACACCACGGTAAATCTACCGAGTATCGCTCTTATTTTCTCGTACTTACTATACTCATACCTCTTCCATCTTCCTCGTTGAGCATATATATATATATATCACGTTTTTTTCTCACACTTTGGACGGAGCAATCCCTTTAAAGTTTATCGTTATATCCCATTCGGTCACGGTCTCGAAGTCACTTTGCAACGGAAGGTCACTCAACAATTTGTAAGAAATATATTGTAAGATTTTTACAATATTTGTAATTTTTAATAATTTGTAAGATTTTTACTATGCCATAGATTTAAATGATTCATTCGTGTTTACTAAAAACATTGCTTAAAAAGAGTGCTTTGAATATAAAAAAAAAGTTCAATTATAATGGATTTTAGCAAGAGTTAGGTACGCTTGTAATTCGTACAACATTTTTTTCAATCAGACGCTCGTTTAAAGTAGTAGTCTGGTAACTTGGGTTCAAAAAATCGAAAAAATTTTTTTTGCTTAATTTGAAAGTACAATGTCTTGAGAATATACTGTGAAAATTTCAGACCGAAATTCGAAATACTTCCGGAGTTATAATGAGTTTTCGAGAGCGCCTCGAAGTTTCTCTCAAAACAGTGTTTTTCTGGTCAGCCCGGTTCCTAACTTTTTTTCTACCGAACCGATTGCTTTCAAATTTTAACAGGCTACACATTTACAGTTCTCGTCGGAACTACCGAGAAATTTTTTCACCCCTAAATTTTTATTTTACAACCCCTTCTTTGGTAAAATAAAAGGACTTTTTTTACCAAAGTCCGCCATTTTGTTATTTATCCATAAAATTTAACTTCAGTAGTTCCGCCCAGAATGACATGTCTATAGATTAAGAATTATCAAGAATTTTTGATTTCACATAACATCAAGAGTCAAAATCACCGGGGCCACCCACGCGCTTTTTTTTCGAGGTGCCAACTTCGATCAGTAATAATAATAATAATAAACTATTACATTTTTTCAAACAAATTTTTTTTTGTACCTTTAATATGTAAATAAAAACATCCTAAATATCCAAAACGATTCATTTTTATTTTCCTACAAAAAAACGCCCTCCAAAAAAGACATGAAAATCGGCTTATGTTACCAGACTGCTACCTTAATTTCAATAAGATTTCATAATTTATAGAGCTTGTTAAAACGACTTTAATTTGAATATTCTATTGTTTCAATTAAATATGTACATTTGTATCGGAAAATCGTGCTCGCAATATACGTCATAATCACGTGAAGTACACTGCGTATAAATTTTATCGATACTTGAAGATTTATGGCTAGTAAAAATAACCCAATAACTCGTAACATCCCTCTCGTCAGGTCCTAGCAAGCGGTCCTAGACCGCCACAGGAATTTCTTCGGGATAATTGGATAATATCTACTCCGAATATAATTTATTACCATCAGCGCTTAATGGGGTACTTTGCACATGACTCGTGTTATACGTATATTATATGTCTTCTCGCCTAATGGCAAAACACAAGAGATATAGCAGGGGTAGAATATCGCATTTCGACATTGCGCATGAAAGTATAGGTGGTTGGATAATTGACTATCGAATTTGCGCCACGGAATGGATTCAACGTATATTCATTGTATCGTTACATAATTTTCAATTACAATAGATACAATTAATAGCAACAAATCATATTGATTTGTATAACGTGATAAACCGTTTGGATATCATGATATACATTTCAATGATTATGATGAATTATTTGGCTACTATAAATTTGTTGATTCCGGGAAACGGTTAAATAAATGTTGTACACGACAAACATGATACATTTCAATTGTCCAATGATTCATTACAATCGCTCTTAATCGCGTTTAATTGAATTATAAAGTACATTCAATTAGTTTGACATTTCCTTCAAAAATCCAATTAACCCGAGAACTTTACTTCAATGAAATGGAATCCATTTTTCTCGGTGTATCAATGGATTTCCAGTGTCAATGATTATTATAAGAAATCGGTAAGAATCAACGAAGCTATAGCAATGTCAATTCCCTTGAAGTAACTTTTTTTTTTTCCCAGAAGGGAAAGAGCAAAATGAGATTCCCTGAGCGTCAACGATTCCTTGCAAGTCCACCGGGGCGAAAAGTTTTACAATTTATTGGTTATATGTGTAAGCTGCAATTTAGTTGGAGAAATTCGTGATTAGTTGACGGAGAAGTCTAGGAAGTCTATTAGAAGGACGGACTTTTTTGCACGCACCTCTCGTTAAGAGAAGATCCCTGCATTTTCTCACTTTATGTCTCTCTCCGTTCTCGCCGCGTAAACCTATTCCACTTTGCCATCCTCCGTCATTAAGCCATGACGAGGGAGTTTGACGCGCGCGCGCGCACGCCCTGAACGTTAAATCATCTACTTGTGCTCTCCACGTCAGCCTTGATACTATACTTTAACATTAAGATTATATATATATATATATATATATATATATATATATATATAATCTTAACCTATCATATATACGTTTGATAGGTTAGGTACTTGATGATTCTTTGCAGCTTTTACCGAGGCTATAGACCGGTATTCATAAAACGGATATGCGTAAGATAAATCTTTCAAACGGGAACGAGATTTCAAGTTAATTGCTCAAGTTTCTGGAATACTTTGCTCGCGTGTATACAGCAAATCCGTTGAATACAAGACACATCGCTTCTTTTGTAGGGAATGTAAGGCAGGTAGAAGAAAGCTGTACTCCGACGTTATAATTCGACATCATATATATCGGTTTATATTTGTTTCAATCACAAAAGGGTCGACCATACCGTGAGGCCGTGTCTCGAGATGAATGCCCCTCTTTTTCGTTCAATTTCACACGACTCTCTCGACCGTTATATCACCTGCTCGGGTACGTTCTTATCATTAGTCATGTTTGGCATTGGCTAACCGTTTTTACAACACTCTAGCACACACATTCAAAACTAAATTTCTTATAGCCATTTCGCAGATTTATATAATGATGTACATTAGGGTGGGTCAAATAAATTGACTAATTTCTTTTTTCCTCGATATAATGAAAAATGTATTGTTTGGCATCTCAAAAAAAAATCTCTGCAAGTATTAGCCCTTCATATTTAAATTACGAGGTCCCTCATCGCGAATTTTTAATTCCCATTTAAATAACATGGGAAATTTTTTCTTTTGACTTTGGAATTTTATTAAACTTTAACCGTTAAGGTTAGAAGAGTTTTTTAGCACCTTTTTGTAGAACATTTGATGCTCTACAAAAAAGCTCTCTTGTGTCTAATCGATAAAAGTAACCGTACAAAAAATAATCGGTGATAATTAGCTCTGGATTCTCTCATATTTGTTTGAAAACAATTAGTAATATATCAGTAGTATACATTAGTAGTATATATTAGTAGTATATTTATTCATATTGATAACTAAAATGTTAAAAAATTTGAAATTTATGTACTAATAAACGAGATAAGTAGAATCCAGAGCTAATTATCACCGATTATTTGTTGCACGATTACTTTTATCGATTAGACACAAGAGAGCTTTTTTTGTAGAGAATCAAATGTTCTACAAAAAGCTGCTAAGAGACTCTTCAAACATCAGCGGTTTACGGCTAATAAAATTACAAAGTTAAAAAAAAAATGTTTCCATGTTATTTAAATGGGAAATGGAAATTCGGGATGAGGGACCTCTTAATTTAAATATGAAGGGCTCATACTTGCAGAGCTTTTTTTGAGATGCCAAACAATACATTTTTCATTATATCAAGGAAAAAAAAATTAGTCATTTTATTTGATCCACCCTAATGTACATACGCGGGCTAGTACCAAATGGATTGTATATATATTACGAGTTGTGCCCCGCGATTTCACCTGCCTTAAATTTTCGTCCGCTGATTCAACGCACCACCGCCACTACTTAGGGTCGTAGCATAAAGTTATATGGCGTAAAGCTTTCCTGATTAAACGGGCTATCTAATGCAAAAAGAATTATCCAAATCGGATTAGTATTTCCTAAGATTAGCGCGTTCGAACAAACATATAAACAGACTATCATACAAACATACAAACTTTCTTGCTTTATTATAGTTATAAGATGGGTAAATTTCCTACACTCTATCTGTAATTAACGTGAGGTGCTTGTTGGTCTTCATTAGAGTCGTATCCTTACCAGAGAGTAGGGATAATCACAGGAATCCAGCTGAATCCATACCACAATTTCTGCACTGGTCCATACAACATTCTATGCACGCACCACCACTGATAACTGTTTAATTTGAGTCTCGTTCAGCACATTTTTTTTACACATTTGTTTTACGGTGAGGTGCCCTTGTATCATTTGGAGCGAAGAAAAGGCATTTATTTTAAAAAACGTTTTGTTGTTTGTTTTTTATTCGAATGAATCTTTCTTTCCGAATGTACATATCGTCAATATCAAAAATGAAACTACATTATTGTCGTTTCATTTTTGTGCATCGGTGTTCGCGTTCGACGATGTATTTTTCAAAAGTACGTTCCGTTGTATCAATAGTGAACATTTTCACTGATTGTGTTGACGCGCTGTACGGGTTACCGTTCGAATTGTTTCTCCAAACGTATTCACACAATATAGTCATACTTGCCATCGTGATTTTACATGGCGTAGAATCAATTATTCGTAATTTCATCCGATGGAATTCATGTGCGTTGGTGTTACCTATGGGGATTCTGCAAAAGCGTGATTTTGGACGTGAATACAAAAAAAATACAAAATAGGAAGAGAGAGAGAGAGAATACTGAAGTGTGTGCGGCAATACGATCGCACATCCTTTTCACGCTCCGGTTCAGCGCGCGTATCCTTTAACAAGAGCTTCAACACATTCACATCGATAAAATAAAGTGAACAAAACGAGCGTAGGACAGGGTACGAACGGACAACAGTTTCGTGGATGTAATGTTTTTTAAATTCAAATAAATAAATACATAAAAAAACTATTAGGTCGTTAATAACCATGCCGTTGATGCGATAATAAAAAATGAAAATAAAATTATTGAAACGTGGACGAAAGTGAATTTCAAACAGATTTTGAAATTTGTTCGGTTTCTTCTTTCCAATTCCCTGTCGCCTTTCATTGGAACAAACGTCACTTCTAATTAAATAAATCCATTGTGCTCTGCTACAAGCGCACACGCGAAATCACATCCGGCCGTATTAACGAGGTTTCATGTAGCGTTACGTGCTCATTTATACGAGCCTGGTAAAAGAAAATTAGTGCGTTTCCAATACAAATTTGATACGCGTACGATAAACGTGGGTTCGTTAAAAATTACATCAACGATACTATTACCGAAAGTAGATTTTTTTCAACATCCAAGCCAACCGTTCAATATCCATGCTACGTGTCCTTTCATCTCATGCACACGTCAAATCCCTCCGTCCACCGCCCCAGCGCGTAAAATAATCCACAGCAAATGCTAAATGTACGTGTGTCAGATTTTAAGTCTGTGAGCGTATCCCCCTCGTTAACGAGCCGAGGATTATCACCCTTTGATGGAAATGCGTGAACGCTCTAGTGCCCCTGTCAAAACCTCCCCTGGGTTCTAAAATGCTGAATACTTTCGCTCTCACTCTCTCTCTCTCTCTTGCTATTTTCCCACCCAAAGAGTTCATGGCTAACTGATACACAATACCCCTGTCTGTTACGTGTGTTATGTACTTTTATGCGCCCTCTTACAATCAGTCTCGTAACGTGATAAAGCGGTGCGAATTACGCTGGAGAAAATTAACGAGAATGAAACGCGAAAGCTCGAAATGAGACTGACGTACGAGAGGGGACCCAAAAAAAAAACGGGAATTTCGTCATAATTTCTTTATTTTTAAATATTTTTACACCAAATTTTGATCACCTTCAAAGTATTCTCCTTTGACCACAACGCACCTCTGCAAACGATCCTTCCAATGTTCAAAACATTTTTTAAATTCACTTATCGGGATGTTCTTTAGGCCTTCCAGCGATTTTTATTTTACCTCCTCCACAGTGGCAAAGCGCTTGATTGCTGCTTTGTTTCGGGGTCGTATCCATAGCACCACGATTCATCACCGGTAATCACCTTGGAAAAACGTTCAGGGTCCTCTTCGAGCTGATTTTGAAGTTCAAAACATGCCTGAAGTCGACGCTCTCTTTGCTCGTCTGTGAGAAGGCGAGGGACAAATTTGGCTGCAACTCTGCTCATGTGCAAATCTTTGGATAAAATCCTCTGAATTGAACTCCATGATATCCCAGACATCTCACAGAGTTGATCAACGGTTCGGCGACGGTCTTCATGAATGAGAGCATTGATTTTGTCGACGTTTTCGTCAGTTCTTGACGTTGAGGGGCGTTCTCAACGGGGTTGGTATTCAATTGACATTTCTCCATTTTTAAAACGTGAAAACCACTCGTAGACTCTGATTTTACTTAGGGCAGCATCTCCATAAGCAGTCTTAAGCATTACAGTAGTTTCCGCGGCCGATTTCCCCAACAGGAAACAAAATTTCACAGCCGCGCGTTGCTCTCGACAATCGGCCATCACGTTTTCGCCGAAATGGAAAAAGTTGTTTCACTTCGCAACTTCGCACACTAACTCAGGAGACGTGTCCCCAACGGACACCTGGTCGAGCAATGGGTTCCCCCACTCTCCCTCCCCGCCGCAGCGCAATTCCCGTTTTTTTTTTGGGTCCCCCGTCGTATATGTGTTGTCAACTGCTGTTAAATAGAAAAAGAATAACCGGCACGATTTAATACGTGAAGTAATTTGGATAATGTCCTTTTGTTTACTAGCAGTCGATATATAGAAAATCCAAATGTCTAGCATCCTGTATTCGATGATATTAAACTTATGATAAGTTACAAGATGTGACCTGTCACTAACGTATTTACGCTCCGGGATTTACATATTACTAAAGTACCATTCAACGAAAGTACACAAATACACACACACATATTTGCACACTTTTGACGATAGAAAGTTTGTATACGATATATAAATATTCTGTAGCGTGTAAAGTGCAGTATACCATACAAAGCGCGCAGTCAACGAACGACACCGGACACTCGCCCTTCGTAAAAAAAATTCGACATCGCGAGCGTTTTGTTTTGGTGCATACAAGCTCTTGGCTGTTATTATTCATCGTCGATTAAACGGTTGCGTACCGACAGGTGCGATTGAAATTGTATATGAAAGTCGATTATTGATGGTCCGGTTTGTACAAATACCACACGGCGTACGCGTATGCGCCTCTACCTGTGTGTGTGTGTTTATACGCTCGCGGCCTCATCACAAGAATCGTCGTTTGAGCAAGGATTTTTTCAAATGAATTTTATAATCGAGATGGCCGGATATGGATATGCAAACGAGATCAAAACACACGGGGGATAAAGACATTTTTGTAGCGAAAGAGAAGGAATGCTTCGCAGGAAATAAAAATGAAATTTCTATTGCAATCGAATTTCCTTGTCTTTCAGTAAATTCTTTCTTTTGTTTTAAAAGTGATAGCTTTCAGGTCTATGCTCAAAACCAAGTCTCTCGAAAATACTTTTGTAAAAATAAAAATTTGTGTACAATAATATTGCTTTATGTCGTACCACCGAGTAAATTGATGAGCGGGGGAGGCGCGGAGACCTCCGAGCGTGGAAACGAGAATGATGAGGATATATGACCGGACACAGGGAAAAAAATGAGAGCAAGAGATTCGCAAGTAATCTCAGATGCCTTGTGTATCACAGTGAGGCAGAGAAAGAGAGACAGGGAGACGGAGAAAGGGCACAACGTGTGAAATTGCAAATTCAACGTAATCGTTGCCACCCACCACGTGACAAATCACGTCAGGGTATGAGACGGAGGGAGAAAAAAATGCCAAAGGACCTCCCCCCTTCGTCTCTCTTCGTCATCGAAGCGTGCGAATATAAGTTTGTCCCGTGGCCGCAGCGGGGATTCCCTTTTTTTCGTCGTCTTCATCACGGATATATCTCTCACAAGAGAGAGAGAGAGAGAGAGAGAGAAAGGGAGAGAGAGTCCCTCAATGATTCCCACGGGAGAGCGCCGCAACACGCGAGACTGTCGTTTCGTTACACCGGTAGGTAGCCAGATATCGGACGAACGAAACCAACGACGAAGAAAATATCGCGGAAGGGCCGAGGAGGGGAACAAAGTGGGCACCGTGCGATCAACATTTCAGAGGGGTATGAAAAAGAAAAGAAGAAACAAAATAAAAAACGGGAAAGTGGACATCCCAAGAGATAGCCTCGCAGCATCATTCGGTATACATGTATATACTCACACGATCCTTTTGCACTTGTACACAGTCTCTCGGACAGGCACTCTCGAAGGGGCAAAAAAATCGTCACGCTTTTTCTTTTTCGCGATTTGTTCTCTGGAAGGTTGTGAAATTTTTTTATATCGCGAAATTACACCGAGCCTCGTATATTCCCTCTTGCCAAAATATATAACGCTCGAGTGCTTCGCGTGAAAACGTCTCGTGGTATATACCAAAAAAAAAAAACCGTCGAACTTTTCAGAGTCGAAAATTGTCGGTGGGCAGTGTTATCGCCCGACCAAATTTTAATTGTACAATTAAAATGATCGAGAGATCTGTGAGAGACATTCTGGCATTTCACGTAATGTACACAGGACAACTTCAAGTTAATGCTTATTCGAACTGCTCAATTCTTAGAGATTGAAAAAACAAATTACGAGTTTGCAGTGAATTGTTCATTGGTCTGATGATCTATCGTGAAAATTCGTGAAACTAGTAGAATTTTGTATATAGCAGCGATTTCGAAAGAGCAAAACATTGTCAATGGACTGCCAAAGTTTTTCTGAGAACGACGAGAGTTAATAAACGCGGAAATGAATCGAGAAATAAAGAAAGGAAGAAGATATAAAAGCACGATTATAGCGGATATGTAATTCGATGTAGCTCATTTCCATTGGGGCATTGTGGAGTCGCGAATTCGTCTAGCGAACGCGTTCGCACCCATGTTGGACTATCGTTCTATATATACATATATGTATAAAAGAATCTTTCGTTCACGGTAGAATCATGGGAATTTGGGACATTAGCCGTTGAGTAGAACAGAGCGCGAGCAGACCGGCGCGCACCTCTTCCTGTAATGCTCTCTCGGCTTTGCCCGTTCCTTCTCTTCTTCCTCCTCCCGTTCTCTTGCCCCACAGTAAATGTTATCGATCGCCGGTCAATGAGGATCGAATCGTGCTGTGTGTGCTGTCCGTAGCCTCGGCTCTCGGATATATGGATCTATGATTCGAGAGTGAGAGAGAGAGAGAGAGAAAGACAGAGATGGGAAAGGCACGCCACCGTCGCGCCCTATCGATTCAGAGTGAAAATTCGTGCTCTCTCCCTCTCTCGCTCATCCAACAGAGAATCGAGAACTGCGGTGGCCTAACAGCTCACGAAGCGATTCTCTTCGCAGGCTGCTAAATTTATCGAGGTCGATGCCAGCACGCGGTCGGCAGTAAACCATTGGGAAGAGAGAGAGATGGACGAGGAAGAAGGAAAAAGGGAGAAGGGTATTAACAGTGATAAATAATACTTAGCTCTCTGCGCTTGTGAATATACAGATATATACGTACGCGATATAGTTTACGATTTCTCATTGCGGTTCCGATTATCGTCGTCGCTTCTCCCAATATTTAATTGTATTAATCGTCCCGGCGATTTTGATAAATTAGAGGCGAAAAAGCGTTTTTATTATGAAGAATTATATGTACGTTATGTATTTAACTGATGATTCTCTTTAAATAACATGCAAAGCAAGAGAAACTGATTTTGATTCGGTTTAAATACAGTATGTATTCGTAACGTCTATTTCAATTAAATATCATTTAATTGGCCAATTTCCATAATTACCACGCCGATCAATTCTACTCAACATAAAATAAGTTTTCTTCTACTCTGGGCAAATTTATTTCGTTATTTTTATATTCACCAGAGTACGGGGAAAAATAATGTGTGATAAGGGCGAGACGAGGCTCGCCTTACAGCATGACGCGTTTCACTAGAGATTATTTCGATCATGTTAATTTTGACTCATCGATTTCCGCTCGAACAAAGCCTCTCCACGTTTAACGTTGGCAATATGATTCACCAATTACCCGCGAGTTTAACACCAAGTTTAGTCTTTACAGCATATAGATATATATATATATATATATATATATACGCTTTTAAGACTAAACTTGGCGTCGAGACAGTGGCTCGTCTCTTAATATGCCTGTCTCAATTCGGCGATGATGCGATATGATAGGGCGCCACTACTATTATATATATATGTATAATTATTAGAAAAAAAGGCTCGGCGGTGATGATCGATATTCCGAAGAAACGTCAATTAGTGTACGCGAGATATTACCTCGAGTGCTCTTTTGGAATTCTCGAGAAGATTATCGTTGTACATATGACAGGCGCCTAGATAAGATTTTCACAAGATTTGTGGAAACATTCACGTCATCAATAATAATGCTTTTGTTACTCGGCGTTCGAAAATACACGGTGTAAAACGGAAAATCATATCTTTTGAATACTCGAAATGTCGTTTTTTTTTAAATACGTTTATCTTTCTATTTACCGAGGATATTGAGAAAAATTGATTTATTGGAATTCGTTGGCAAGCGTGCAACCTTTTATTTAGAGCTAATTTTTTTTATTTTAAAGGCGTATTAAAGTTAAATAATTTTTTTTTGCGCGGGGGAAACTCCTCTTTGACTGTTGATAATGGAATTTGAAGTTAAAAAAAAAATTCCCGTCGATTAGTGCCAAGAAAGTACATCGGAAAAATTTTTTATTTCAACATTTGTCTTTATTTCGTTTTACAATAGAAGTTGGGACTGAACTCTGGCTCATTCGCTTCTAAAAAGATTCAATCTTTAAAATGCTACTTGATTTATTGAGCTGTGTACCTGTTTAATTTTTCACAGATTTTTAAATATAAGTCAAACCTTCGATTTTTGCCCATTTTTGTATTTATCAAACCTCGACTTGACTAGCAGTGTTTTGACAGCCACGTAGCACGCGTGCTGTCAACTAGAATCGTGTGTCGTTGCTTATACATGGGTATACATATGTGTGTACGTGTAAAACCGGGCGGACAGAGGAGAGTGTGTAGCGGAAAGCGTGATGAGAGTAGAGGACGTGAAAACGAGTTAGAACTGTTCTGACGTTATGTGTATACGTGATTGTATATGAGATCTTTCGGCTTGACAAACATATATATATACTCATATATATATACGAAAGAGAAAGAATCAGATTGCGCTCCTTCGTGTAAAGAGTCGTCGAAGTTCTCTCTTTTTCTGGTCTGACGCTGATGGCTCGCAGACACACAAACTCTGCATCGAGAGTGCACAGCCGTCATTGCCAGAACCACGCGGAGCAGAAAAGTGGAGAACAGAATACAGACTCTGTATGCAGCTGTAACAAAAAAATTAAGAGGGAGAAGACGAATACACCCTATATATACATTAGGGCGACAAGCAGGAGAGATGAGGATTACAAGGGTTTGGCCCTTTGACGTTTCTCGCGACTAGTAGTTAACACGAATGAGAGCAAAAGAGAGAGAGGGTGAGAGAGAGCGTGTTTTTCCAACAATCTCCAAGTCACTCGCGTATGCTTATTTCGCCTCTTAGGACGGAAATTGTAGCGGGAATGATGCTCTTCGTTTCGATTCCAAAAGGATCTCTTTCGACATGCACTAATTTTTTTTTTCGTGGCAGAGGGAGAGCATTGGGGAAGCGATCGAATGATTGGAACAGTGGCATCAACGAAAACGTTATCATTTTCGGGCAATGTGCAACGCTGGATCGCACTGCGATGGGTCGTGCGTTGTCAGAGATATCAAAATATAGTCGAACCAAATTTGATTCGCATCGGTGGGCGCAAATGGCAAGGATATCGCTTGCGCGAATGCTCACTAACAATATTAATAAAAGCCTTCGCACGTTATAAAGAGTCAAACCTTAATCCTCAAAATTAGCGTTGATACAATATCGTGATGATGACGTCTCTCCCCTAAGGATGAAAGTACTGGTGATCGTTGAATCCGGTGTTGTAAAAATTTAATCGGGACTTTTCGTATGCCGATTTTTTTAAATACATTATCTTGCGGCGACAAGTCTAACCGGGAATGCAGAAAAAAAACTTTACATTCTTCTACACTGTCGCAGCTGGACGAACGAATCAAATAAAAAAATACATTCCATAAAAAAAAAGCTATAAAATCTATATCACACACGAACATAATTCATGCGCGAACGAAAATATTTATTCCGCTCGTTCTTCTTATTCATCCTCAAAGTTCCTGCACATATGCGCGGAGAAGTGCCGATAAAATTTCCGATGAAATTTCAAGCGTGCCAGACATATCAGTGATATCGACATATAACAGTACATATATACCTATCAAGTAGAAATACGTAGAAAAATATATATATGTATATATAAATGCATATATATATATATATATATATATATATATATATAGACAGACAACAGGTGCACTGCGTTAAACTTGAAAGTACAAACAAGCGATTAAATTCGGCGTCGTGTAGCTCAGTCTCGTTGAGAGTGCGAGCACAGTCCGTTTTCACGTATCGTAGGAAAATATGAGCCGAACGGAAAGAAAAAAAAAATAAAATAAAACGAAGACAGTATATCGCCGCATGAATGAACGACGGTGTTTTATCTCTCGTGCGCGCGATACCGGGCTATACGAACAAGCTATCTCGTGTTGGCACGTGCAACAACGTCACTGCTTCTGCCGCAACGTGCTCCAACAGCGTGGTTACACACTTATGTATATAGAGGATATATGCGTTGGTAAGTATATGTATATGTTATATACGTGTCGTGTGAGTGAGCACCCAGTGAAAAGCAGAAGGATCAGCTAAAGCAGCGAGGCAACAGCAGCGGCAAGAGCCAGGGGGAAGAGTAGAAAAGGTGGGCGGTTTTATACATAAGGGCAGGAGTCCGAGGCGTGCGCGTGCCAGGTGCTTCATGAGCGCACAATGCATATACCAGTTAAGTTCGCCGTGGAATAAGTTACGCCGAAAGGCGACAGCGGGGCTTCCCCGCTGAGGCCGGAAGTCGAAAAATAAGGCGAGCACAGAGGCTCTCTTCTCGTTTTTTTTTCTTCACAATCTTAAGTGACTCTCTTCTCGTTTTTTTTTTTTCACAATCTTAAGTGACTAATACGATGGTACTCACGTACAAACTTTATCTCGTGAATGCATATACCACGGAATCTGCCTCTCTCGCTCTCTCTCTCTCATTCTCTTTCGTCGTGTGTTCCTGGCGTCTGGAATTCTTTCGCGACGCGAGAATTCGCCAAGGATCTGTGGATAGTCGGGATCGATTAGTCAGGAGGAATGCCAAGTACTTATACGAGGTCTGTTCAAAAAGTATCGCGAATTTTGAATTTCCGCTGGCTACGTATATTCGAATTTCGATTTTTTTGTGGCGTTAAGTTGGTACTCGTGTCCCTCACTTATGCTGAAAAAATCGGCTGTTTTGAATGTTTAGTTAATTGTCGACAGCTGTTTTGGTTAGACGTGTTTTGGCTTGTTTTCGATTTTTGCCTATTCCAAAAAAGCAGTTTCCATCGCGACGATTGAGCTTTGGTTTTCACGTCATAACCATAAACCCATGATGCGTCATCAGTTATGACCCTCTGGATTAAATTTTGGTCGTCGCGGACCGAGTCCAACAGCTCCTTAGGAATGTTAACGCGACACTGTTTTCGTTCGAAATTGACTAATTTTGGCACGTATTTCGCGGCGACCCGTCTCACGCCCAAATCATTGGTAAAAATCGAATAGCACGAGACAATCGATATGTTTAGTTCCTCAGCAACTTCTCTAACGGTGATTCGACGATTGGCCAATATTATATTCTTCATTTCATCAATGTTTTCGTCTGTTGTTGATGTGCTCGGGCGTCCGGAACGCATTTCGTTGTTCGCATCTTCACGGCCCTCTGAGAACATTTTGTACCACCGATAAACGTTGCTTTGGTCCAAGGTAGCTTCGCCATATGCCACAGTCAACATTCGAAATGCGTCCGCGCACTTAATTTTGTTTTTCACACAAAATTTGATACAGATTCTTTGATTCATTTTTTTAAATGGGCAAGAATTGAAGACAAGCCAAAACACGTCTTACCAAAACAGCTGTCAACAATTAACTAAACATTCAAAATGGCCGATTTTTTCAGCATAAGTGAGGGACATGGGTACCAACCTAACGCCACAAAAAAATCGAAAATCGAATATACGGAGCCCGCGGAAATTTAAAATTCGCGATACTTTTTGAACAGACCTCGTACGTCTGTATATCTATACATATATGTATACATGTATATATATATATATATATATATATATATATATATATATATATATATATATTTCTTATACCTTACGAGATAATAATCGGGAGTGTTGATGGTAGTGAGAGCTCTCTAATAGGGTCAATTATCTCCCCTCGCGCGGCTCAACGTATATACACAGCTGACGATATATTCGCCACTATTATCGCTTCGTCAAGATCGTTCTGTCGGTTATTCATTGCTCAATTTTGATGCTCAAATGTTATGGGATCGAGAGTGCAGAAGGGAATTAGTTTTGTGTCTAATTGGAACCGATGGTTGGTTAAAATACTCTGTCCACTTTTGGCAATATGCTCGTTTATACTTTACACCATCGTGTACGGGTTTTAGTCCAGCTGTCTCCTCGTCGTTCCGAGATCGTGAGTGGATACAAATGTATCGGGTGTGCGTATGTCCGATAAAATATACTGATGGTTTGGACGTTCTCGTTCTGACTGTAACGAGATTTTTTTGTTCACGATTTTGAAGTTTCGCGTGAATCGAAAATGTGTGGAACTGTGCCTGCGTTGTAAAAACACAAACACAGACACACACGTATGCAAAGAGTGTAAATGTTTGAATGTAAGCCATCTTTCTTGGAATTCACTGTATAAGAAATTGGTTAATTCTTTGGTGAGTTGTAAAAAAAAATAGAGATAATTGTCCGAGCAATAAAATCGTATTCTCGTCGATAGTACTCCCGACTAGACCGGATGCATCTAACTATACTGCCTATGCCAATAACTGGTCAACAAAGCGACCATTTTGTCCTTTATGGTGTGTCACAGCACACCCCATCAATTTTCAGAATCAATTGTGAAAAGGTGTCGAGGCACACCCGGACTTCGGCGGTAACTTAGTGTTTAATACAGTGTGTAAAAGAAGAGGGAGGGAGAGACCGATGAATCGGAGACGCGTGCCGTTTTCTGTCCTTCTGTGTATCTCCTGAATAGATCTGAGGGGAGAAGCGAGACACATTGCAGTCTAGCCATTGGAAAAGGCTAAGGAGGGTCATGAAAATGAGAGCGAGAAGAGTGACACTAAGCGATGTGCGAGTTAACATCATACCTCTCGCACGCCGATGGTCCCGGACCCCCACAGGGCTTCAGTAGGACTATGTACACACTGCTGCATGGCCTGCCAATCTCTCTCTCTCTCTCTCTCCCTCTTTCTCTCTCTCTCTCTCGCGAACCCTAGCGATTAGGGACGAGAGGGAGTGCGCTGGCTGTTGCTCCCTCGGTCCCTCCATATGGATATACGTATATAGCCTTGGCAACCAATCCATAAATACCCTAATGGGCCTAAACTGTCGCTCGTTGTCGGCTTTCGTGGTCCCTCGGGATCAGTCAACGAATCAGAGGTACCAAGTACCAACCAGCAGTCTCGAACGTCAACCACCTCAGTCTCTCTCTCTCTCTCTCTCTCTCTCTCTCTCTCTCTCTCTCTCTCTCTCTCTCTCTCTCTCTCTCTTTCTCTCTCTCTATCTCTCTCTCTCTCAGTCTTCCTTTCATCCGACGCTTCCATCTCTGTCTCGTGGCTTCTGTCGTGGCTTTCTAGTGTAACGATACGAAATTACGTGTACGTATGCCTGCGTCTCCAGAGTTCTAATGAATGAGAAGCTTCCACCGTACATAGTAGCTATAGCAATGGAAAGGCTATCGTATGTCCGAGGCTTTAAATTGCTTCTCCATTCATCTCGCTGTACCCTGAGACGAAACGAGGCAAAAGAAAGCGTCGTATTCGTGCTGTACATAGTTGCAGAGTATAATAGGGTCGGGTATGGGAGAAAGAAACGTCGGAATGGACGGAACGAGACGGTATTTATACGTTAACCATTAATATGTTGCGCTCCTTTTTTTTTTGTTTTCTTTGTCAAATCTCCGGCATCATGTCGCACGAGAGCGGCGCACAATGGCGCACAGTTTGGTACACGTTCATCATGCGTTAATTCGGGAGGGGCCATTGATAAACGACGAGCGAGAGAAAATAACCGGTAAAAGTTTGAAGTTTTTCTCTTCTTTTAAGAAATTCATTATAGTTGTTCATGCTATAAGAATTAATTCTCAATTGTATTATTATTATTATATTAAGGTAGTAGTCTGGTAACTTAAGCTGATTTTCATGCCTTTTTTGGAGGGCGTTTTTTTGTAGGAAAATAAAAATGAATCGTTTTGGATATTTAGGATGTTCTTATTTACATATTAAAGATACAAAAAAAATTTGTTTGAAAAAATTTAATAGTTTATTATTATTATTATTATTGATCGAAGTTGGCACCTCGAAAAAAAAGCGCGTGGGTGGCCCCGGTGATTTTGGCTCTTGATGTTATTTGAAATAAAAAATTCTTGATAATTCTTAATCTATAGACATGTCATTCTGGTCGGAACTACTGAAGTTAAATTTCATGGATAAATAACAAAATGGCGAACTTTGGAAAAAAGTTTTTTTTTCCAAAGTCCGCCATTTTGTAATAATAAACTATTAAATTTTTTCAAGAAAATTTTTTTTCGTATCTTTAATATGTAAATAAAAACATCCTAAATATCCAAAACGATTCATTTTTATTTTCCTACAAAAAAACGCCCTCCAAAAAAGACATGAAAATCGGCTTAAGTTACCAGACTACTACCTAAATATAATAATGCATTATTGTATAACGCAATGTCATTATAACCTCTGACACGTCATCAATTTTGTTTATACCTTTCTTTAATTATTCTATAACTTTGTGATTATTATGATTGCTTGATGATCAGAAGTTTGTTATATTTCCTCTTATTTCTTCACAGCAGCGGACAGCTACAGTTTTTGTTGTTGCCTTTTTCATTCATATATCATGGTTTTTGTGCCTCAGAGTTGTGTACTCCTATGAATATATATACGGTAGCTCAAGGGTTGCTATGATGTCGGTTGCTGAGTTTCGCTGTAACTTTGCTCGAAGTGTATGAAAGTAACGATTATAACTTCGATATCGAAGCACCGAAACTTGTTTTCCGAGTTACGCAACACACTCTTTTCCGCTTTTTCTGCCCTTACAGTCGAGTTTTTTGCCTCTCGACTGTTTACTTTCACGCCCTAGCCCATCCCCCCATATACTTGCACTCCCTGGTCTTTTCCTTACCAACCTCGTGTCCACTTTTCTCCCTTAACTTTCTTCGCTCTCCGAAACGAGCTTTCCTTCTTCTCGCATTCTCCGCATTTTTTTTTCCTACATCGTTCCTTTTTTTTACCCTCCTTTCTTCCCTCCTCTCCGTCACTCTCTTGCTCGTTTAACGATACGAGTTTTGTAGCGTATACCATTGCCACCGTCATCATCCTCGTACTCGTATATATATCCGCTGGCTCTCGTTGCACCGATCCCACTCACAGCCAAAGTTATATTCGCAGACAATGAAGCAAAGGAGTTTCACCCCTTGCGACTTACGCAACGAGGGAAAGAAAGAGAGAGAAAAATAAAGAGTCCTCGAAGGGTGCGAAACTCGAAAAGTTTTCTGTGTGACGAAACACACACGCTCACACATAGACACACACAAACATCCTCTCCACTCATTCGTTCTTCACTTCCTTTTTTTTTCTCTTACCTTCTTTGTTTCTTTTTTATTCTCACTTTTTTTTCTCGTCGAAGGGAGATCGTCATTACGATTGTTTTTTCTGTGTACTCGGGTGGCGTGGAACACCCTACCGCCTCGAGGAGTGTCTGACGTTAAGGGGGCGTCGAGACCCTCTCGTGAAAGTGCTTTTCTTGCCTTCTAGGTACCCACTACGACGTACCCCACTTATACGCCCAACCTCGTCCTCACCCCTTACGCCCCCTCTCCATACTCACTTGTTTCCCTTTAGTCACAGCGTTCTCCTGAAATATTTTCATCCCCTTCATAGTTCTCTCTCTCTCTCTCTCTCTCTCTCTCTCTCGCTCTCTCACTCTCTTTTTCTTTCTCCTTCTCTCTCGCAAATAACTATACTACCAGCACAACTTTCCCTCTCATTTATTTCTTTTTTAACTTTTTGCTGAAATATTTCCCTTCGAGAGAGCGACGGCTTACGAAATGAAAACATCACCATATAAATTGATTCGAAAGACTACGCTGATGAACTTCTCTCTTTCTGTCTCTCGGTGTCTTTTTCGTCATCCGTTTATGAAAGTTTCGCAAAGATTGCTTTTACGGCGCGAGATTCTTGCAATGGTATGAGAATATAAAGACGACCTCGACTTCAGGAGCACGTAGTACAGGATTGAGCATACCCCGTTTCGTTGGTCCTTGCAATCCTTTCGACGATAAGAAAATTTATGATACTTTCGTGAGTAAAGTTTTCACACGAGGTTGTTAAATGATCCTGACATTCGGCAAATTGTATTGCTGAATTTTCCATTCGAATATTTCTAAATGACCGATTTGAAAATTATTTAATTTGTCATAGAACAATGTATCAGTGACATACGTCATACGTCATGAAAAAACATGATAACTTATAGATTTTCGCTTGAATTAATTTTGCTCCGTCGTTCAGCGTTCTTTTTTTCAATTCAATACATTCAATAATTTACGATACATACATTCATAACGTATAGCAACTATATTTACCGAGTCGACACCGAAAAATCTATAAAGCAGCCCGAGTATCGGGTATCCTTTAGATATATTGATATCGTTATATGCGCAGTCTGTATATTTCACAAATAGGCCCAACGGCCCCGTTAAAGCATTATCGGCAAACACTTTCGATATTCACAAATTAGTATCGTACCACCGTTATTTAAGACTATACTGTAATAACAACAATAATAGTAACAATAATATATAGCGATAGTACTGTAATATGTAAACCCGGACCTGCTCGATTGGTCTCACGGTCTCACGGCGTGATCTGTTCCACAGCAGCGCGCAGACCGGCAGCCCTTTCATTCTCTCTCTCTCTCTTTCTGTCTCGATTTTCTCTCAATATCTCGAGTTCTTCTAATCGCTCTCTTTCTCTCTCTCTCCCTCTCTCTCTATCTGTGTGTTTGTGTGTGTTGAATTCGCGACTGCTCGTGCTCTACCGATCTGTACTATCCGTTTGTAATTCAAGTATTGTCGATGGTAGTACCCAATGTATTGTATATACGTGTATATAATATGCCCCTACCTTTACTGTGTATCGGCATCTATCTATCTTTCGCCGCACGTTGCAGCTCGCACCGATCCGCCGTTGTAAAATCCACAGACACGTACACAGAGAGAGGCAAAAGCGCTGTACGAAACTCGTATACGGTATACAATGACATATATATGTATACAAACAGCATCCCCTTGTGCGAAACTCTTTCCATCTTGCTCGGACGCGAGGATACGCGAGAGCCCGCACCGATCTCGCCAACGGCGAAGTTAAATCGAATCCGGTAACTGCAGTCGAAGAACAAACCGAGAGGCTTCGCCGCTGTTGCTCCCAGTTTGCCTCTGTAGCATACATATCTGTATATGTGTATCTACACGCCTGTACAGGAACTCACCCCCGTTTACGAGGACCTTCCCCAACGATACCGGAAACTTTGTGCACACCGGAGTTTGATCCTTCGTCGAATTAGAGTGGCCAGCATCGGTACTGTTTCGCGGCCAAACTCTCGGTGGTCTGTTTGCTTGCATTTGCGAAAGAGGTGGTTAAATTACCTCGGGTCACGCGGCCAATCGTCGCCAATTTCGATACTATATACAATTCCAGAACAAACAGCTCCAGTCACAATTTAATTGTTTACCGAACTCGAACAATTTCTTTGTTGTCTCGAACAATTCGAACAATTCTCATTGCTTAAGAAAAGTAACGCCCAAAAATGTCATTCTATCATTTGTTTGGTCCTTTCCGAAATTAATTTATCAGTGACTTGCACATTGACATAACTTTATCGTCGTAACAGTAAAACTTTTGCAAAGCTCTCGCACGAATAGAGCTGCTGGTGATTTTACGTCGTGACGAAGAAAAAGAAGAAATAACAACAAAAAAAAAAAGTGGTCTCTCGTGTTTCGACGAAGACGCTGTGTTTGTCGCGAGTCGCGTGGGTGTGCTCCGTTGCGTCTCCGGTTGATTGGCAGCTAGTACTTCCGAGCTCTTCGAAAGGAACGTCAGCATGAGCAAAGACGACGTCGACGAGGCTGCGAGCGCCTATGTTTCGAATTCTCGGGGAGCTTTCTCTCCGAAGCGCGAGAGAGGGATGGAAAACCCGAGCGAGGAAGCATTTATTTTCGTGCGTGAGAAGTCGACGTGAATCGAGTTTGTGTGTTTGCATCTATGTATATATATACATACCACAGTAATGTAGATACGGGAAAATAACGAGATGTTGGAAGCAGGTGTTCAAGAAAGAGAAATTTACAGATCCGAAGGGAAAGAGACAAATGATGATGGAATATAGATATAAATATAGCGCGGAAGAGATAAAAGCTATCCAAAGGTCACGGGCCAAAGGGAAAGCCTCAGGGCCATTCTATAGAAACTATACGGTCAAAAAGAAAGATTGATAAGGAGATAATACCGAGAAGTGGACAAACGGGGAACGTCCCATAGAAAAAGGGACTCGCGAAGAATAACGAAACGAGTGATATGCAAAAGGGAAAGATGAATATATCGCAAAAAGCATTGGACGACGTGGATAACATAGCTAATACAGTTATAGCGTAGTATCGTAGATGATGAGGAACTATAAACAGAGAGATAAGTGTATGCAGCGACGAGCGACCGAGGGGGACAAAACGATGGGAAACGAGAGCGCGAAGCATGTAACAGTAGAAACGGCGATGGACGCGAGCAACGGGCAAGAGAGAGAAAAGGAAATATTGCCGGTGATGTGTATCGCGAGAATACCAGTGGGAGATCAGAATGCGAGCGCGAGAGTGTAAGTGCGTAAAGTGCATAACTACTCGAGCATGTGCACACAAGAGTGGACGCGTATCGGAGTGAGAGATGGAACGAGAGTTGGAGCAAACGAGGTACGGTGACGGAGTGATAGAGATAGAGCGAGAGGCGCGAGGAGTCGCGAGAGGGCGAGGTATCCGCGAGGAGGGGGAGAGAAAGACGGAGAGAGAGAGAGAAAGAGAGAGAGAGAGAAGGATGAGACGGAGGAAGGGGCGAGGGGGGGATTGTGGAAAAGGGATAGAATATTACACGGGGGGGAACACACGCGAGAGCGGGTGAGATGGTAGGAGAGATCACGCGTGCGGTTCTTCGGTTGTTAGGTCGTTGTTACAGAGGTTCTTAAAGGCTGTCGTCCCTCGGGGGGCCGGGCGCGCAACGCTCTCGTCGCTAACCTCTTCGTCGTCTTCGTAGCCTCGTCGTCGTCGGCTTCCTCGTCGTCGTCATTGCCGCCACCGTCGCCGCCGCCGCTATGGTGTGTGCTCGCTGGCTTTCATGTGCCTGCGCGCGCAGAGCCTGGACCGGCGTCCGCCAGGAGTCACTGCCTCTGTGGCCGGCCTCGGTCGCGTAAGCGGCCCCGCTCAGTCTAATTTGAACCGCCGCGTGCGCCCGACTTCGCGGGCACGACGATCTTTTTCGCCCCCTCCCCAGTCGGCTGGCGCCCACTGTGTACGCCACGAGCCACGAGGCGGACGCGTTATCGCGGACCATCCACGGGCCTTTCTAAACGGCGCGTTAAGAATTTTTACGTTCTTTCCTCGTTTTCTTAGTTTCATTATATTATCTTTCAATCTCTCGATATCATTTCGTCTCGGGCTGATATTTATTTACTCTTCTGATTCTTTTAAATTCCATATCTCTTCTCGTGAATCGCACGTGAGTACATCGACGAACGGAGGATTAAAACAAAATCGTCGATGAGACGCATAACGCATAATCTAATTTTTCATCTGACAATTCGATCGTAACGGGCAATTTGAAATGATATTTTTTTTTATCGGTTTTGGTGTGAACGACGAGCGAGAAGCGTTTACGAAGTGAGAGCGTTGAAGAAACACACGCGCCTGTCGTAACTGGCATCGACGTGTTGAGTCCGCGGTACATTTCGCATCGTCGGGATTAACGCGAGTGTTTGATCGGTAAGCACGTGCTCAGTGTTTTTTTCTTTTATTTATTTTATTTTTTTTTAAAGAAGAGTTGAATCATAGATCGTGCGAGTAAAAGTTTTCGAAGTTTGAAAGAAAAATAAATAATGAGCGGTGATTGCTCGGTGAAACGAAATTGGTCAAGTGATCCCCATGTAGTGTCTTAGCCCCTGTTAGGTAGACCATTTTTGTCTTGGTATTTGGCGTAACTTTTTTTTTTTCGGATAGATAAAATCGTTGAAGATCGAATCGATCAGTACGTCGTCGCTCGTTCGACACTGCGGTTATATAGTAGAGCAAAAAAAAAAAAAACGAACCCTGGCACATACCACGACACGTCCCACGCCTCGTCGTCAACTCGCACGCGGTGGTAGCAGCCGGTGGTATTTAAATAGTAACTGCGCTAGCGCTGAGAGGTACGAGCGAGCGAGAGACACAAACACGCACAGGGCTGAGCGGTAGCGACGAAAGTCGATTCCTCCTCGGGTGTGCAACGTGATACCCCAAGCGGGACAGCCGCCGTGTGGAACGCTGAAGCAGAAGAAGTAGCAACGGCGGAACATTGCCGGGACAACGAAAGACGACGAAGAGGAGACACGAGCAGAAGGGCGAGAGAATTCGTGAAACATACACGAAACAGAATCACGCGGTGAACAAGAAGAAAAATAAGAAGAGACGAAGAGGAGCCAGGGTAAGAAGAGAACGAGAAAACAAGAATAAGACGAAAACTGTGAAAGTCTACATTTACTTCGGCTCTCGTTCCTACCTCTGTAACGCGCTCGTGTGTGTTTCCGAGCTTCCGAAACTTATTCACGAAAGAGAGAGCTTCGTCTCGAGTACGCTGAGCCGCAGGCATATTCGAGTCCACCAATTCCCGTGCCGAGAACGCTGTATAAAACGGTACAGAACGACGAGCGTCTCTCGAAAGTTCGGTCTCAAACTCTCTTTAGTTCGCGGATGCCCGAAAGCTTTGCAACGGTGAAGTGTCGTTGGCAGAAGTGACTGCAACAGAAAGTAGACGAGAGACGTCACGGTGGATCAAACCGGTTGACTTGCCGGGAAAAAAGTTTTTCGTACCGAGATTCACGCGAGAATACGCAACAACGAGACACCAACAGACAGTGCTCCGGTGATTGCGAAGCCAACACTAAAGCAAAGTAGAAAAAAAACGCGCTTTCAACTTCCGAATGTTCGACGAGCAACAGCGAAAAAGGTGAATTTTTTAAATCTCGTTTCTCTGGATTTGCTTTTTCATCGTGAACGACTCAACGTAACGTAAATCGCGACTATATACCAGGAATATCGAAAGTTGTCGAGGACAACGTCTCACTGACCACGTGCTGTGGTCATCAAAGCGAGGGAAACACGATGACGATGACGATGACCGATCCTCGATACTACTATCGTGGCGAGTAGTCGGACTCGCCACGTAAGTCGCGGAACAAGTGGTCAGAAGACGGCGGGAGGTGCAACGGAAAGTGACGTGTGTCGGGACGGGGCCGATAATTCGATTTCGCGTCGATTTATTAGGCCGTTAGAATCGAAACTTCCCCCCCAAGAATTGTGTGAGACGCGACGCGCGGCCCTCGCAGAGCTGCACGTCAAGATGAAGTGGATCTTACTCCGTAAGATGGAGACGAGACGTCCACGCATTCGATTGGAAAAAATTGCCACCTTCAGGTGGTGGAATACTTCGTGAACGACAGGGACATAGATTCGCCGTGGCACTACACGCTACGTGTGTCACAACTACGATAACCGAAGGGAGATCAATTGTTTATCATCGACGTGTAACGCTCTTGGCCATTGAGCGTAAATTGAAGAAATCGAAGAGGAAGGACCTGAAACGAGAAAGTTTATGCTGGAATAGAAAACCGGTAATTCGCGAAGACTACCGTAAGTTCGCGTTCTTAAATATGCGAATGAAAATAAAAGTAAATAACAAGTGTTAACGATCACACCGCGTCAGTGAATAATCCGGATAATTTTCGTGTGAGTTTCAAACGTCATCGATAGCCGAGGTCTTCGAATCGAGCCTCGAGCCGAACCAAAATCCCTAGCTATCAGGTCGGATGATGTGGGCGTCTCTGCTTTTGGCCGGGATCTTAAGCGGCTGGTGGGGCGCCCTCGCTCTAGCTGCGGCACCCCCAGCCAATTCGGCATTAACAAGGACCGTCGATAGCGGAATCAGTGGTAGCGGTACAAGTGATAGCGATAGAATTAGTGACGGTATAATACCGAACGAACACATCGAACACTCGACGACGATGACGATGATGATGATGATGACGAGGAGGAGCAATTCGCGATCCATCCTTTGGAGGGATTTGCGCGATGCTGGATTGCCAACGAGTTTACCACCGAGCCCCGAACCTACTACACCCAATTGGGGTCTTTACAAACTTGAAACCATTTACCCTCGTGGAAATTGGAACGACCAGCAGTCAAAGTACATTGGACGGAGTGATGAAACCCATTGGGAACAAACGATTGAGCCATTTGGAATTGGAAGCACGAATAAAAAGAACGTTCTCGCGGATGATACCGCGATCGATCACGACAAAGCTGTGGTTAGGAGGAAAGAAACTATGAATACAAAAAATGATATGTCTATCGGTCCGCTGCTGGAGAATTTCATTGGTTATCAAGTCACACCGATAACTCTTAGCCCAAAAAATAACGAGGTGGACGGTGGAATGCAACAGCATCGAAAAATCTCAGGAACGACTTCGGAAATCGATAAATCCGACGTCTCCGACGACAATGATCGTTTCGAGGATCTGAGCGAGCTTCAAGAGTACTCCATGGACGAGGAGCAGTGGTCACGCGAATCACGTAAACTAGAGTCCAGCGATGCCGCTGATGCATCGATATATCCAGCGTTGGATATCGCCACGCGTTATCCACGTCACACATCGTCGTCGTCAGGATCAACGACAGTTTTGTGGGCCGAGGTATTCGGACCTGTTCCCGAGGGCTCGGTGGAACGTCCGCGAGTCTCGCGATCGGCAAAACAGCAACGTGCCAAGAATCGCACGAGATCAGAATCCGCGCGCGAGCAACGTCGAAAGTGTCGTAACAAGGGTTGCCGCGGTAGAAACTGGTGTCCCGACATGGACATCGGTAACAGGGCATTTCTTGCACCCACGGTGTTCGAGGGCAAAGCGAGAAGCATGTCTTCGTTGAGGAAGCCCGGCTCTAATTACGCGGTGACTTTCGAGGTCAAGCAGGTGTACAAGAGTCAGTCGGGCTTCCAGCCCCTGCAGAAAAACGACAGCGTGAGGCTACACTTTCGCGACAAGGCCGCTCCCGGCAAGTCAACGTTGTGCAACAACGTTGCTAATGGCAATTCTGGACAGCAGCAACGAGACAACACGAGTGGGGTCGTGCGAGCCAATATAAAACGGGGTAAAGTGTATCTAGTGTTTGTAAACCGCGTGGGACCTAGAAACTTCACGATCCTCGGCGAGCCCGTTATCAGAAGCAAGAAGAACGAACAGGCGGTTCAGGCCGTCATTCGACCAGACTATGGTGAGTCCGCGTAGCAATTCGAAATATTTACGATGTAACAAACGTTCTTGGTGGGCTCGTATTAAAATAGCCTCATCTTACTGAGCCTGAAATATAACTAATAATAATAGTTTTGTAAATTACACGCTCGCGCGTGCACTACATTTTACACGAATTTTCAATCGTTTAAGTTCCTTTTGTGACTAATAATGCCTAACGATATACACGAACAGTGTATTATAGTTGCGATAATGTAGTACTCAAATATATATCGTATCTGAGCTATACTATCGCTAAAACCTAACTTTCTAATTAGTTTGAGCAACTTTATATGTCGATTTCTATGCAATTTGAAGTTTGATTACATTACAAGTTCAATAATTATTCAATGCCACGCAGCGACATTCTATTCCCTATAATTTGTAACAGGAGAATAATGCAGAACGTACTAAAATGGTCGACGATAAATTCAATCGCAGTTAACATGGTTCATTTCGAATGGTAATTTCCAGATAACATTACGCCCGTGCGTGAATACAAATCGAAGTGGGAAAGTTCATCGCAGAAATTGGTTGGAAAAAGTACTGGTATTCCGTTTAATTATCCTGACATAACCGTGCAATGTTATCCCCTTGCACCCGTGCTCTCATTGTTCCTGTCTCTCGATGAGCACGACATTCGAAACATGAGTTCGGAGAAAGAGGGAGAGAGAAAGAGAGACAGAGGGTATGCAAAGTTTGATACCCCACAAGAGTCCGCTGAGAACACTTCCACTTATCCGGCTATGCACAGCACAAGCATCGCCGTCTTCCTTCTCCTTCTCGTCGTCGTCGTCGTCGTCGTCGTCGTTGTCGTTGTCGTTGGAGACACCTCAGCCCTCTCGGTTTTCAACGAGTTGCCAACTCGTGCCAGGAAAGTCCCCGTGCTGTGGGGATCTCGTGGAGCTTTGCGTACGGTATACCCCGTATTAGTTTGCGGGGGTGCAGGAGGAGAAGAAGACGGAGAGAGGAGTGAGAGAGAACGAGAACGAGAACGTTAGCTGCCGTAAGCTCGTTTCCCTACTTCCCTCTTGACTCTTCTTCCTCGTTTCCTCATCTCTCGCCTCGCGCGTGATTGCGCCAAAGTTGTTCGCGCCTTATCCCATTATCGTTTAGCGCCCAGCCAGGAAACGTCACCTGTCTCGTTTGCCGCGTGGGTGAAACACAACGGGACGCCTCAGTGCACCCATCGCGCAGTTTAACCTAGCTTCTCTTTGTCTTTCTTTGCTACTGTCGCCTTTCGTCTCACTCTATCGCAGATGACTGGTAATGTCCCCTTCTCTTGCTCACTTCAGAGTACATGGTCCTACGAAACTAGAGAGTTGTTCATGAGCTCTGTGCCATTCTCTTATAAGGTACGTACTTGTGTTCTTATCGCGGGCACATGTATTGCAAGCGTCACACGCGGTTGTGGTATACGTGCCACCCGGCTATATGTATACACCTGCCGTACGTGTACACCGGAAAAAAAGAAAGAGAAATAGAGACAGAGGGAGTCAACGTTCTCACTCGTGATTCTTCGCCCACGCGAAACCCACATGATTACCGCGATGCGAGGTCCCTGACTGACAATCGACACTGTGGTCTCACCGACGTGTTCTCCACTGGAACGATCAATCGATACCGCACGATAACAATTAGCCGTGGGTATACGCAGAGTTAACGTCTTTCAAATGCAGTGTCTGTATTCGACGATAGATTATATCTCATGATGTTGAAGTTTGCATCGTTGGAACGCAACGGAAATAGTTTTTAAAATTTTCATTTTCAGTATTGCTCTTGCTTCTCGTGCCCCATTTAGCCCCAGATTTTTTAAGGAGACCCCAATAAAACGTTTTAACGATTTATGTCATCGATAATCTAATATTAAGAGGGATTAATGGTGTAAAAAATTTGTTTTCGTTGCACTCCAACGATGCAAGCTTCAACATCATAATTATCTCGTATGTACTTTCCATACATGACTTTTTTACCATTACACTATACCACATTCTGTTCAATATTTTCTTGTAATTATCGTCTTGTACGATACAAGCCCTTTTGCCGGATTTTGAGCTTAAAAGCTTTCGCAATTACAGCTGCAAATTTGCCGCTTACATTTGACCATGAATTTTTCCAGTAAAGCGTAAAGCTTAAGCCGGGCTTCTCGTTCACGATAGCGACTTTGGGTCAAGGCAAATAGAGTTGGGATCAAATGTGTGGAACAAAAAAAAATGGGGACACGGAAAGAGACGTGACAAATAGTTTGTTGGCCACTAAAGATAGAAAGAATCTGATGCGCTGTAATGGAAGTATCAGTTCGTTGTGGGTCCGTGAGACGCGTTATTAGCGAGTCCGTGAGACGATAGGGCAAAAGTGTTCCGCGCTCTCATACACATCGGATGAGTTCGCAACGTGTCGATACGAGTATAGTCACGCGTACACAAAGTCAGTTGCTCCGGTGACTAAGCCAGACGGGAATATACGAGGTTGTAGTGGTGCGTCGCAAGGGGCGGTGAAGGGGCAAGAGGAGGAGAAGGCTCGCGACGTCAATTATAAAGCCTTAATCGGAAACCCGTCTTTACTTCTGTTGGCTTTATACCCGGTTGTACCGCGAGCGAGTAAGCGAGATGAAACGAGAAATGGCAGAGGAACGGGAAGAATAATAAGGCGCGCGAACGGGCGTGTGACGCCTTGCTCCTCTCTTTATGCCTGGTATCTGGCAGTTATCTTCGTCTTTTCTTCTCGTCTTCTTCGTTATCGCTTTTATATACTTACCGCATATTTCTCGTTCATATTTTCTTTTTTTTTAATTTCCCTAGCCTGTCGGCAGATCCAAGAGTCTACGAGACTGCTACCGGCAATGGAATAAAGAAGTTAATTTGTGTTCTTTTTTTCATTTCCCCCTCGTGGATAGAACTATAATGTTTGATGGCTGACCCTTGTACAGTCTCTAATACACGATTTCTGTACAATTTGATTCGCAAGCCATTACAGAAGTTTACTAATCACCGCCGTTTCTCTATGGTTGAGCAATTTATATATAACGCTAAGAAACTCTCACAACTTCAAATTACATTCGAGAAGTAATTACATCAAATTCCGTTGCGTTTGTCTTCTCTTTCGTTCGTAGTCACTTTATACCGTGCAGATACAAGATGAACGAGAGCATTCGGGAAAAGTGATTGGCACAGATTGTTTACTTTTAGAAAGGACAAGCATCAAAGAGGTTTTTCAAAGATGCATTTTGAAGAACCACATTTACGTTTATCAGCAATCAAATTAGTGTGTCGCAAGTTTCCGGAAACTAAATGGATCCTCTACGGGAATACAAAACGCGCCCTTGATGAACGTGACTTATTCATCCGCATATACGCAATACAGTTATGGATAGCAAAACGAACGAGGGAGATCCCGGTTGGGATAGAGAACGAGCTTTCGGGAACGAGGCACGGCACTACTACGCTACTATTCACACATACACACACATACTGTCGTTGATTGGCTTACGTCACCGTTCGTTCTGTCGTCGCGTTCCCGTCCTCCCCACACGGCAAATTACTATCAAAATTAATTGACACCAATTATCGTTTACGTTACGTTCGACGGGCCGGTTGTCGCGCTGCTCTTGCCAATCGTTTCCCTATATCTAGGGCACTTCGGCTTCTCGTCGTCGACATCCCGTCGTCGCGGGTCGTCGACGAGATCGCTATATTGATATTATTATCGTACAAATACAACACCAAGTAACAATTCGCGAATATAATTCCGTCTCATTCATCAAAATGACAGAATTTTCTTCTTCTTTTTTTTTTCACGCCGCGAAATTACGTTTTACCTGTAAAGATACTACTCACGAGATATACAGACGAGACTCCAATTGCATGCTGAGCTCGCTACGTTCCTTTTCTCTTCGTACAAACTAACCCCGAGAGTCTTTGAGGACTAACGAATTAAACACGCTTCCCTCTCATAATTTCAACACAGTCCTCATGGAAACGAAGTGCATGTGTCGTTCCCGTACACGACAACGGGATCGGAATTCGCAAAATCTTAATTGGCCCCCGATATCCTCGCGGTGTGTGCAACAGATCTCCAGTCCGATCGCGGTTACCGAGGCGTTTATAAAACCGAAGATTTGGCATCAATGCGCGTTTGTGTGAGTTCCGACGGGTCGACGACGGCGGAACCGGTGGATTGGATTTTTCACGGGGTTACACGCAAAGCCGGGGGGTTGGAATCAATGTTCCGGAAAATGCATCCGGTCGATGGTGGCACACCGAGGTCGTGGGACGGGATATTATCGGCGACTTAGTGGGGAAAATAGCGGTGGGGCGAGCGAACCCGAGTGAGAAACCCACACAGGTATAGAAACGGCCATGGAATGTACCAGATAGCAGATTGGTTGTAAGGGTGATTCCGGCGAACACGGGATCCTTCTATGCTTCAGCTGCTTTCACGTTATACTCGACATTATGCATAGATATACATATATACATTTATGCGCGTGTGCATGTGCGACACAGCGAAATGGTGAAGGGCTGTGGAAGGGGAGCTGAGTATGGCAATGGTGTTGGCGTCGGTGGTGGCCGAGTAGGACGATGTACGCATAAACGAAAGAGAGCCTGGTAGGGCTGCGACCGTACTATATGGCGGGAATGGTGGGGGGGGGGGGGGGGGCTGAAAGGGAAGAGGAAATCACCACGTACGTATCCGAAGCACGTACGGCCCCGTGCCCATACTCAGAGGAGAGAAGCCCCCAGGTACCTCGCTCTATATACTCACCGTCGTGGCTGAGCTATGCTTACGTCTACCGGTTACTCCTGCTCGTTTCTGGACGCACACGGTGTATATAGTATTCAGCAACAGCACCGGGCACCGGACCATCAGGGAGCAGAGGCAGCGCGCTTCTCACGAAGGTGGGAGAGCTCGTCTGCGGCCGACCAGCCGCGGGCACGTGTGTCCACCAGCAGCACCGTAAGGATCCCCAGGTAGACTGCTGGGCGGCCGTTCGCGATTCTCATATGTGAGAGTCCAGCAGGATCTCTCTCTCTCTCTCTTGCTCCACGTCTGAGAAGGAGATCTATCGATTCTTGCTCTCTCTCTCTCTCTCTCTCTCTCACCGACGGTTCTCCGCAGCCTGGTGAAAGTAGGTGTTCGAAGCTGGCTTATATACAACGATGCAACGTTGGCTGCCATTTTTAAAACATTTTTCTTTTCTTATTTGCGCTCAATTTTTCAATTGTTTTGAAAGTCTTGTTTGGGTTCAATGATCATTTGAATCACATGTACCATAGGAGGGACGAACACGATAGTTTTTATTTGTTTCTTCTATATTTTGATCACCAGGCTCGGATAATCATTGTCCAATCATTAACGTATTATATACAGGGTGTTTGGGAATGTACGTAATACCCGTGATCGTTAGATTCGTTGTTCTTTAATCGCAGTCGGAATACCGTTTGGTCGTGAACGTTTCAGTTTTGCAAACAAGCAATTCTTTCCGGAGATCATCCCCAATCCGACAATCACGGATATTAAGGGTATTCTGAATCATCCTGTATATAGCGTAACTTGACAAATACCGTCGTCGTTGGCCTCCGTAGTAGCGCAGGATTTATAAATCACTTTAGATTACTGCGGACGCGCACCGCCCCAATATATATGTAGGTGTGTGTGTGTGGGGCTTTTCATATGTGGGAGCGTGCATATGTAGCGAGCTCCGGCATTCGTACTGGTCCGTAGTAGTGCACCATTATACTTGCCGCCTCGCAGTCTTACAGTATATACCAGGAGCACTGTTTCTCTCTCTCTTTCTCCATATATATTCTATATTTCGCGGTGGCGTCTCGGTATTAGACCCAATAAATCCCGACAATTAGGTAGACAGACATAGAGAGGGAGAGTGTGAGAGAAGGAGAGAGAGAGAGAGTGAAAAGGTTGGAAAGAGAATACCGCCGTCCACAGCGTATTATTCTCCCGGTTGGCTTTTGCTGTGTCGCCGACATCAGCGAAGCCGGCAATTCTCCAACTTGGTTTTAATATATCGCTAGCGTCATTTTTTTTCACTATTGTAACGCCGCTACAGCCGCAGTAGCGGAAACTCCGAGTTCAGAAAAAAAACTTTTAATTCGGCAATTGATATCGCCTGTTAATTAAATAGTAAAAGTGCAACTGATAAGTTTACCGTGGCTTATCGAGTTTAAGAGGATACGACGACAAATGGTTGATAAATCCCGATCCTTTTCCTATGGCAACGCCCCGGAAGGATACGCTCTAAAAGTTATATTTTTTTTATCTCCAGAGGTCCTCCGAAAGTTCACTCGTTTTCTCTCTTTTTTTTTTTTTAATATTTATATATATTTATACGAAACGATATTTCCCTCGAGTTTTCCCTGCCTCTCGACGACTGTGGTTACCAAATGCATTTTCACTCTTTCGCGAGATCGCAAAGTGGACTGATTGGTGAATAAAGCTCGTCCGAGTGAAGCTGCCTGAAACTCTCGAGTACACTCCTTTATCGCGTCCCTTCGATTTTCACCCTGCTATATAATTTATATATAGCTGCTACTGTTCTCTATACCGAGAAAACTCACCGGCACATCTCGTTAGAAACTCGGCAAAAAGTTTTGTCTCGCACCTCGGCTTTTCATTCTCCAATCTTTTTCCTTCGTACGGTTTTTCTTTTTCTTTTCTTCTCGTCACAACTTTTGTTCAGCTATTCTTTATCCGTGTGCCCTATCTCTCTCACTCGTTTTCTCTTCATTTGAGCCATACCTCGTGAAATGAGCTATCGTCTGATTGATTGTTTCATTAATCTACGATACAATAGTCTTCTTTAGTTTTTTTTTAATCGATCAGCGAAATTCGTGAAAAAAAAACTTTTACTTTAAACCCTTGCCTTTAAGTACTTCCTCGTTCATAATTCATATAAGTTTTCGAAATTATAGATAATAATTGACCATCCATCATTAAAATATGAATATTTTGTGTTCACAATTAATTACTTTTCCGTTTGTTTTATAATATGGTAAGGCGAAAATTGAGAATATTCAGGACAATACTGCTAATATATAAAATGCCTGAATTTCGGAATTCGTACACTTCTTTATTGGCTTCATTTCTTTTTTTTTGCGCGAAGCTCATAATCATCCTTCTTTCCATTTTCATCTTATCTTTGCTTGGCGTTTCAACTCTTTTCTACATGTCGCACTTGATCGTATTTTTACGAGTACCAGAGAGACGAAAATGGAATAAATAATGTTGGCTCTGGTTTACCCTTCGATTCAACATGTTTTTTTTTCGCGTTAACTACAACCCCGAGTATAGCAGTGAGTTTCACTGTTCCGGCAGTCTCGGAACGGAGTTTACATAGTAGCAGATTGAATATAACGTTAGGAAGATAGCGTTGTCCCTCGTCCCAGTGCCGGTGATAAAGAGGAGGGGCGAGAGAGAGAGAGAGAGAGAGAGAGGACAAGCAGAAGAGAGGGACTGTACGCTAGTTGGAGTGAGGTTAGTGAAACGAGGGAAATGAGAGGGGTCAATATGCTTGGCAATTTGTATGCACTGCGCGAATGGCTATTCCACGACCCTTCAGGGCTCTCTGGTTTTACATCCCCTCTCGCGTCTAGTGCACGTCGAGAGCAGAGAGAAAACCTCTTCACCGCTATAAAGGTCACTCTACCGCATTGACTCCCAACCGCCGTGACGCTTTTATGATTTTTTCTTCTTTTTAATTTTTTTTAATCAATGTTAAAACTTTTGCGACGATTATCGGAACAGAAACAGCCTCGGGATGTTTTCAGTTCAACCGACTTTTCCGACTCTCGGACGTCTCCACGATTTCCCGGACATAACGATAATTCTTTTATTTATTTTTGTCGTTATGATACTTTTTGAATAAGTAATAATATAGTACGAGTACTTCTGTGATACTCGAAGAATCTCTCGGTATGGACAAAGCATACATAGATATATCAAAGTAATTGTCAGATATTTTCCATTCATGAATAAAAAACGGATTTCTTTAATAAAAATAAATCTTAATTAACTTCTACTGTTAAAGATTGAATAATCCCTTGAATAATTCCTTGAAATTCGTTGGAAAAAAAACCGAAAACACACACACAGAATTTAACGAAAAAACCAAACAAATTATTGTTTTTAAAAGTAAGACCTTCCTATATTAATAGAAAGATCTTTGTGAAATGTTGTATATTTTGGAATCGACGCTAATATGTCGTCGTCATGACATTCTCACACTTCTTAATTCTCCCATCCAGAGTGCTAGTCGTTCAAAGGCATCAAATATATGGCACACCGAGAGTTACTCGGGTAGGTAAGCCTTCCAGATTCGCTATAACGAGACCGACGAGCAAGACGATTGAATTATAATATATGCGACGAGAGAGAACCTTGGCAAAGGCCACGTTGGTGGAATTGAATGTTCGTATATATAGACGAGGTCGAGATCCGACGACGAAATTTGATAATTAACCGGAGCGCCTCTCGCGGCGCTCTCTGTGCTTCAATCCGTCGAGTTACAGTCGTCCCCGGTGTATATACATGTATATATGCATGTACCAACAGACGGGACGGAGTCTCGACTCCGAGTAATTAAATTAAAAAGAACATTTTCAATATACATACCTTTACAGCAAAAGTTATTTGATACGTCATTACGACGAGTCTTTTTCGTTGTTGCCGACGTTATTCGCGTGTTACGGAGCACAAAACTTCGTGTGATTCGTGTAACTCTTTTAGTTCACGACAGTGGTCACACGACAACTCATTGCCGGCACTTGTTACCACATATATATTCAATTACTCTTTATTTTTAATCGCGTGTCTTCATCTCTCTTCCGTATCATTAATACAAATTTGCCATTACGACGCGGCTTACGCTTGCACTTTAACGTAATTCAGCGACGGCCTATTCCCCGAAATTCGCTTCGTGGAAAACGGGAACGACGAGAGGAGGGACGAAATAATGTCTATATAAAGAATTTCACGTTATTTTTTAATTGCCAATGAGACGAATCTCTTGCTTTATCGTCGTACAGTGCTATTTCGTCTTACATATTTTTTTCGTAAGTCGTGACATCTAATATCGATCTGTAATAATCCACGTGTATTTAACGCACTGTCAGTATGGGATTCTGTTTGGAGGGTGCAACATAACATTACTTGCTTCCTTTTGAATGTAATAGAAAGATCGAAAAATAGCAACAACGAAAATTAGAGATTCTTCGCGATGATGTACTGATTTTTCGACTAATTTTTTTAGAAGTCCTTGCAACATTTTTTTTAATACTACCGCATGGACATCGACATTTCGAAAAAGGTTAATTAAAAATGTAAATGTCTGTTACCATTATATATATTGTTGTTGTTGTTGAAATGATACATATATTGTCATGAGTAAGGTAATAAAAAAAAGTATTTTTTAACGAACATAAAGTATAAATATATACATTAGGGCGATTTTTTTATTTTCGACTATTTTTTTTTCTTCAGTCCCCACCTGAAATTTTGTTAGATATATCGAAAAACAAATTCTCTGAAAGTTACAGCCCTTAATATTAATTCTAAGTACCTTCCCTTAGCGTGAAAAGATATTCCATCTAAAATACACGTAATTCAAATTTTTTTTTTCAAAATTCTAAAAATTTGTTGGAAATTCAATTTCCTACGAAAAAGGTCCTATCGACCCAATTGCTTAGATTAATATTTCTTGGTATATTGAACTTTTTTATTTTTATTTTTTTTATTATTTAATATTTCATATTTTATAAATTTTATACTACTCATAAGTTTAAGTTCAATATCTCAAGAAATATTAATCTAATCAATTGGGTCACTAAGACCTTTTTTGTAGGAAATTAAATTTCCAACAAATTTTTCATTCGCATTTTTTTTGTAAAGTTGATTGTTTCGGAGATAACAGCAAAAAAACGGAAATTTTGGGTAAAAATCAACTTCAGTGACCCGTACCAACTCACCAGTACAATTTACACTTTCGCCGCAATAGGCACTTTTCTAGATTGTTTCATTCTGAGTAAATCAAAACGAAGAACAATATGATAGCATAAAATGCGGCTGAGTTATAGAATTTTGAAAAAATAAAATAAAATTCGATTCACGAGTATTTTAGATGGAAAATCTTTTCACGCTAAGGGAAAGTACTTAGAATTAATATTAAGGGCTGTAACTTTCAGCGAATTTGTTCTTCGACATATCCAACAAAATTTCAGATGGGGACTGAGAAAAAAAAATAGTCGAAAAAAAAAATCGCCCCAATATACATAGTATGTAACATATGGAAGTAATTTTTGTATCGATACATATATCGATCCCTTCGGCAGTAGCGAAGAGAACAGTAGTTTTTGCGCTAAAATTTTTCATTCGCTCACAAAAGACTAGGGACTCTGTCAATTATCTTCGTCGGTTTTTAACTCACTTCTTCTTCGCACTTCTTCGAGTCTAAACTTTCAGCTTTCACACTTTTGCACATAGCAAATGGTATATATGTGTGTGTGTACTTATTGTACCGCGGGTAAGTTAAAAATAAAATGAAAATAACGAAAAGATAGAGTATGAATTTACACGGAATGGTTACATGTAAGGTATCATGACCTCCTCAGTTACCATACTTCGGTTTTCCTGTCTTTTGTTCGAATCACAGAAAAAATAGATATCTTGATGCTTCCGTTAATGGCTGACCGGTTTATTCGTACGGGCACAAAGAAAAAGAAATAAGAATGAATAAGTTTTAAAAAAGTACGGTTACAAAGTCAGCGAAAAAAAATTGACGATCTCGAAAAAAAAAGTCGATTTAACATTTTTTGTGAGGCTCCCGAGATCTCGGAGTGGTAAGATGGAGGGGTTACTGTATAGTCATATAAACGGCGGTACCTTGTCATTCACTGAGGATTACGGAACGCAATTTGCCGCGTGATATTTAAAGAAATTTTTTTTTTTTTAGGAACTGCATCGGTCGCGCTGTCGAAAAGAAAAATGGAAAAGTACCGAGTAAAAGATCGCGAATCTCGAAACTAAGATTTTGAATAGCCTGTGTATACAAGGCTTATATGTTATATACATACATGTTTTGTCGCGAATAAAAAGTGTGGGTGGGAACAGGCTCGATTTTCCATTTTGTCGGTTCGAGCGTCACCAAACGGTGGATAATTTGGTCGTCCGAGACAGTGGATAAAGGTCGTCGAAGGTCGTTCGCATAGACTCATAGTCGGGAACGTTTTTTTTAGTTTTCTCTAACTTTTTGTTCTCCAATGTCCCGCAGCTTGTTTTTCGTTCTGTCGTTTTCTCTTTTCTTTTTCTTCTATTTGTCTGTCGTACATGTGTAGAAAGAACGGCGGTACAATCTGACGCGATTGGCGCGGTGAGGAGGGGAGGGCAGCTGTTCGGATAGGAAAATTCGTGATCGTAACCGCGCGCCAGCGCGTTGGTGGGACTCGAGATGAGAAGATGAGAAGGAGGAGGAGGATGATAAAGAAAAGGAGTCTCGCGGGCGCTTGAACTGTGCGTGTATAGGGCATATAGGAGCCGCCGCGACCAGCGGTCTGGCCGTCGTCCCGTAGTCACAACACGCCGCGAGTTATTGCCCCGCAAGTGCGCGAGAGCGCGCCTCCGCCGTGTAACTCCGATGCCTACAGCAGCTCCCTTGAACGATCTCGACCTCCTCCTCCCGCGTTTTTCCCTCCTCCACTCTTAGCCTCGCTCTTTCTCAAACGTTCGCTTTGATTCTACCAATTCGCTGCCAAAAAAGTGATGAGCGTTCCGGCTGTGTGAGTCTCTCGGGGCGCTCACATTGGAGAGAAGCTCTCCTCCTCGTTCATCTCCTTCGTCTCCTTAAACTTGTTGTGTCGCCATGTGTGTGTGTGTGTGCGTGCGTGCGTGCGTACCCGCGCATTCGCGTGAGTATTGCTCGGAAGAGATCAGCGAAACCGCGCGTTCAAGCTATACAGAGCGCACGCTGCGGGTACGAGAAACAGGGAGATAACGAGAGAAGCGAAGAAAAGAATGACCGACGGCGCAGAGAATGAAAAGCGCAATATACGACGACTTTTACGATGTCCTTGTCTTCTTCAAGAGATAAAAAAAAATAAATCGAAGCTCGCCGAAATTGTCAGGAGTTTTTTTTGTCCCTCTTTCAATCAATCGTCAAATATGTCGGATAATCGTAATGAATTTTCGAAAAAATTGATTTAAATTGATCGATCATTAATCCTTTAATGAAAAACGTTCTTAAGATACTTAAAAATGGACCTCACTGATAAGAATTGAAATTAAATTAAACAATAATGAACGAGAAATAAATTACCTGTGGCGGACAATTGAAGCGAAAAGACGGTAAGCTTCAAACTTGATTGTTCAGAGAAATTGAAAAGGGAATTACAGTAGTAGTCTGGTAACTTAAGCCGATTTTTCATGTCTTTTTTGGAGGGCGTTTTTTTGTAGGAAAATAAAAATGAATCGTTTTGGATATTTAGGATGTTTTTATTTACATATTAAAGATTAAAAAAAAAAAAATGTTTGAAAAAATTTAATAGTTTATTATTATTATTGTTATTGATCGAAGTTGGCACCTCAAAAAAAAAAGCGCGTGGGTGGCCCCGGTGATTTTGGCTCTTGATGTTATCTGAAATAAAAAATTCTTGATAATTCTTAATCTATAGACATGTCATTCTGGTCAGAACTACTGAAGTTAAATTTCATGGATAAATAACAAAACGGCGGACTTTGGAAAAAAAAGTCCTTTTGTTTTAGCAAAGAAGGGGTTGTAAAATAAAAAGAAATTTAACTTCAGTAGTTCCGACCAGAATGACATGTCTATAGATTAAGAATTATCAAGAATTTTTGATTTCAGATAACATCAAGAGCCAAAATCACCGGGGCCACCCACGCGCTTTTTTTTCGAGGTGCCAACTTCGATCAATAATAATAATAATAATAATAATAATAATAATAAACTATTAAATTTTTTCAAACTAATTTTTTTTTGTATCTTTAATATGTAAATAAAAACATCCTAAATATCCAAAACGATTCCTTTTCTATTTTCCTACAAAAAAACGCCCTCCAAAAAAGACATGAAAATTGGCTTAAGTTACCAGACTACTACCTTAAGAAGCGAGAGTGATTGAACATCAAATGAATAAAAAAAAAAGAGATGACGTAGTCCGTGAGGAATAAAGAGAAAAGGAGATAAACGGGTGAAGGTAATGAAAGAGAAGGGAAGGAGGCCAATTCTCGTCTCGGTAACAATCGAGACAAATGTAAGAGGAGAATACCGTGACGGACTTCATAGGGATGCTGGGAATGTACCGACGATTCAGAGCGCAAATTCGAGTCACAGCAATAACTATATTACCCCCGGGTTCCATGTAGTACGGTAAAAGCACGAGGAAAAAAGAGGACAAGAGAGAGAGAGAGAGAGAGAGAGGGAAAGTCTGGTAGAGATAATGGAGTTGCACAGCGTGCTTCGGCGTCGTTCCTCCACTCTCGGGCGTCGTCATCGTTGCTTTTGCGCTTTATCGACGCGTCGGTGCTGCTTCTGCTTGGCCCTACTGGGCTTCGTTCAATTGAACGTAATATGTGGTAAACGACGTGATTAAAGTAACGAGAAAAACCTGATATAAATATGTGTATGACTGTCCAGTTGCATATCAAGATTTATATATATCCCGTTTTTTTTTATCCGCATTTCTCGTAGCGAGGGTAGATATATGTTTTCCCATCTACATTTCTTACCTACTTTGATTTTTCATCCGAGATATTTTTTTACGATTAGACTCCTAGGAGACTTTCATGACTACAGTTTGTTTACTCTCTGCGCGTTTATCTTACGCTTGCCCCGATATCTTTGGTCCTTTGCGAAATACTCGTCGTCTATGTGTCTATTACCGGTCATCGCTAGGGACTCCCCCCCGCCTCTGCACGGAGGTTGAACTTATCAAAGAAGCTTTTCCAGCAGATCTTACCTATCGCACGTCAGATCTTACGTCTCGTTCGTTGCAAGCTTGGGGTCGCGTGGGATTCTTTGTAAAACATCTTCCGGCGCCTTCAGCAGCGTCAGTTTGACTGTCATATATGCGTTCTCTGCTGTCGAAAATGTCGGGGAAAAACTCTCCGTGAGCGAAGTAGGAGGCTCTCTCTCTCTGTACGCCTACAGACGACACAGCGAAGAAGCTCTTCCTCGTTAGCTTCTTCTTCCTCTTCCCTCGCGCAATGTAAGCGCAAAGACGCAACTTTAAAAATGATCTTTGAGTCGGGCGAAACGTTGTGTGAATCTACCGGAGACCCGGTGAATGTGCACACGCGCATTCACGCACACTCACACTTTTTCAAACGAAAAAGTTTGGATCTCAACTGCGATTAGAGGCTGCTGCACATATTGTGCTTCGCTGCACATAAAATTGAGAAAATAATGTGTGATCGTTATTGAGGTGATTTTATGTATTTATTTATGCGGTACAATTCTTTTACTAAATTTAGGCAAGCAAAAATGTCTGTAAAGGTTGCATAAGGTGTGAGAAAAAATTTATAAAATGTCGCGCTCCAGTTTGAAAAAAAAAATGTAAGGATTGCCGCAATGAATCCGTTTTGTTCGTACGATAACGGGAATAAGGGCGAGCCTGCGTTCTTAAGACGAAACGAGGAAATAAGAACGGCGCCGTTTTGCGAGTAGCCGGAGGAGCCGTGCACGTCGAGCGAGTTTGGGAGCTCTTAAATCGGCATTGACAATTTCCCCCCGTTTAACGCGTCTTTCGCGCCTAGTGTTCTTTCCATACGTCTCTCTCTCTCGTCATCAATTACTCGATCTCGCTTCTGGCGGATGGGCGAGATAACATTTTATCCGCCCTATCGACCAATACACTGTTTAACATTTCTTTTGTTCCTCGCAAGTTATATACACAAGAGTACCAAGCATATCTTTCACGTTCGCGTTCTTTCGTTTCTCGTGTCTTTGATGTACTCTTTTGTCTCGTTCTTTTCTCCGGCCCCGCCGATACAACATTCGCTTTGGCGAGCGTTGCGCGCGCGCGTCTTTACTTTCTTTGCGTCAAATGTAGTGGTCAATGCTGTGTACCAGGCGCACACTCTGGTTTTGCAAGTCGGCCGCGCTTGTGCTCTGGGCTGGTTTGCTCTTCTGGTTCTTGGGCTCACTTGCTTATGGTGTATAAATCGTATAAGGCAAGAGAACGAGCAGCCGGATCCCCGGCATTGGCGACGACCGGGATTCTGTCCCTCTCTCTCTCTCTCTCTCTCTCTCTCGTTCGGCAGTGCAAAAGCAGCAGCAAAACGGCCAAAGGCTCACTAACAGAACAGACCGGAGTATCCAGGAGCGCGAGAGACCGCCGAGCCACAACGGGCTTCGCCTCTCTTTGGACTCGCGGAACTGTTGCCCCGGTGTTTATATGGTGTCCTTACCTTCTGCCGTATACCGTGTTCGTACGTATCTTTCTGTACGGGCCTTAAAGCATCGGGAGTACAACTCCCGGGCTCCCGCGCACCACCACCGTCGTTGTATCGCCATGTTCGTTGTGGGAAAATTGTAGAAAACAAACTCGTTTGGTTCCAGCTCGAGAGCGCGCGCACACTAACCGCTATTACACTATAAACTACGATCCGTACACACAACTGACTCCAGAATGTACGTATGTAACCAGTATAGTTAAGTATAGTATGCTAGACACTCGACATATATATATATGTACACCATCTGTCCTCCTTAGCACGCGGAGGCTCACAAGCTCTCAGCGTCACATACACATCGTCTATCCATATGCATCTGTATCTATACCTTTTTTTTTTTCACCGGCAGTCACGCAATTTTTCGATCTTTGTCTTCTTTTCCGTACAAGTATAATTAGACCCCCCCACCCCACGACCACTAGCTCCGGTTTTCGTATCTCTCTGACTTCTCCGTTCCTCTCTGTTTCACCCTATCGCGATCCTGTTAATTCGTGAAACTATCTGTTCGTGGATAGATAGATCTCCGTATATATGTGTGTGTGTGTGTGTGTGCACAGGGAGTGAGAGGGAAGATGCTCTTGGGGCGCACGTCCTCTAGCGAGCGAGTATCAACCCGATAACGTGCTCTCTTCTCGTCTCTTCCCGCGGGATTGCCCTCCAGCGATATTCGAATTTCAGGGTTCAGAGGAGCTCGCGACTAGCGAGTGAGAGAAACAGCGAGTAAGAGAGAGAGAGTCACGATGAGCGTGTGGCCAAAACGATCTCTTGTTCCACACGCTGCTATAGTAATCGTATCCCTTCTCCTCTCCCAACTCACCCCGGGAATCCCTGTCGAAATCAGTGCAGCATCGGGATTGTATGTTATAGAGCCTTTGGGAAACAGTCGAACCGCACCTGTTAGAGATAATCGGGCCCCGGAGCTCGATTATATTCCGAATCTCGTCGAGATCTCGGGATCGACGTTCACGTACGGCCCAAAAGCCACTCATTCTCTTCCGCACGACACACAAATACGGCGCCTCCTCGTATCGTTCATACATATATGTCACATACCTTCGCTCGTAACAAGGTTAACCGCGTGCAGCTGATATTAGATTTGCACAGTTGCCGTCATCGCGGATCGTTTCATCGAGACGTCAAATTGACGATTTTCGGGGCACAAAATTCGTGCAAATTTAATTGCTAAAAGCATTTTGATCCTCTGATTGTGTTACCGCATTGAATATCATCGGACCGAATACTCGAAGGCTTCGTTACATACGCTAATAAAGTTTTGCCCGTTGTACAGATTAGACCTTGTACTCTTCAAATAAACGTTGCATTATCATAATGTTCCTACTTCTCGGGATTCCCGACTACATCGTGATTGACACTTGACTGGTCCGTCGGTGACATAATTCAATTTCACGAATTCGAACGCGGAATTTGTGGGGAAAATTTCTAACTGAGCATTTCGATCACCTTTCGTTAAGTGATCCAACAATTGCGTTTCTCCTCTACACATACCGTAGACTCGATATTTCCAAACCGTTTTATTCATTCAAGGCGTAGTGATACTTCTCTGATTTCTCTGAGATCGTTAACATTGCGGACAAAACGAAATTGTATAGATAGCGAATTTGTGATTCGTTGAGTCGATCGATGTATCGCGTGACTTTAACTGTTGATATTAAATTTCGGGTACATATGTCGAATGCCTGCCGTTGAATGTTCATAAATTTACGATCATCGTCAAATGTGTTTTCCGATTTTCTTTCATATTACGTTACGAGATACGTATCACACACAGAGTATACTTGTTCCAGTCGAGATGAATCGCGACTGGGACGAAGTTTTCCATCGATAAAATTGAAATTTCTCACTTTATCACGAAATTTTCTCGTCCCCCATTTACCGTCCTCTCTTGACAATTCGCCTCTCTGTTCTCTCTTGCTTTTCTCTCGTGCGGCCGACGACTCCGTCTCGTCGTTGCTTTTGCTGCTGGTACACTCGCGACCAACCGAGAGGCTGATGCGGTGGCGCAAACGCGAGGCGACGAAAATATTGGGTCTATTTCGAAATTCTATTTCGGTTCGCGTCGGGAGCGGCAGAGCGAACACGAAAGACTGAGAGAGAGAGAGAGAGAGAGCGAGAAAGAAAGGGAGATAGAGAGAAATGTACGTGGATATGTGTGTATACATATGAGATAAACGAAGAGCGAACGTACCGGTAGATTGAACGAGGGAAAGAGCCGAAGTTATATGGAGAGTCGTCGGGAGATCGAGAGCTCTGAATGTGCGCGTGACTCCGCGCGCTTACAGAAGAGTCTGCTGAATGTGGATGCTGGGCTCCGCATTTTATTCTCTCTCTCTCCCTCTCCCTCTCTCTCTATTTCTCTCTTTTTCACGTTCGCGCGTGTTGGTTTATCTTTTCTCTCCTTTTCTCTCATTCGCTAACACTTCTCGTTAACCCCCAAGGGATTCATCCTTCTCGAGAGTTCACGCACACCAACGCCAACATTCTCAATCTAGCCTCATCTATCTATCTCCCTTTTTTTCCCTGTTGTTCGTTCAATTCACCGCGTTCAACGTGACAAACGAAATTCGTTTAACGTACCTCTCTCCAAAAACCCAGCGAATGTGTACATGTACGTACGTTCGCGCGTTAGATATAGGTACCTATATATAACCCCTAATACACGACTCGATAGATACCTATATATAATCTCCCAAGATACGACGAAGGAGGATGAACGAAGTTGAATGCCAGAGCGACGATTCAGAGTCGTGGCGCGTTTAGTAAAGTTTGTGGAATATCGACGAGATGGAAAATATGCACGTTTAATACAACAATAATATATCCGAAGAACTAAAACGTTTTGTTGCTCGTTCATTCAGTTATGAGCAAAGGACAAAAACTTCCGGAATTTATTCAAGTTTCTCTTTTAACATTTCCACATGACTTTTAATCCTTTAGTAAAAAGTGGATTTATTATACGAATTTATATTGTTGTTTGAAACAAAAATAGGCCACGAAGTATTTCGAAAAGGAAAAGAAAGTTCCCAATACGTTGTAAGATAAGGGTTATATTTGACTGATGGAAGAGCTGTCGGATATAAAAATAATAATTAAACACAATCGATACATTAAAATAATTCGCAACAATTCTATTTTTTGTTTTTCGGTGCGAATGACCCGTCGGATGAATATAGTAAGATTACACGTTTATCTCTCGTAACAATTATTTCCACGCACTCTTACACTCACGGACGCACACCGATGATACAAAGCAACGTCAAATTCCGATCGATACGTCAAATAAGCGATGGATTAATTTTAGAATCAAATTAAATTTCTACTGATCTTTTAATCTTGTATCGATGACAGTAGATCCCACGTTGGCTCTTTCTCTTGCTCCGAGACCTCGGTGTATGGGACGATTTTTCCACGAATACAGATCGTTCAGACGATAATTAGAAGTCCGCTTCAATATCTTCAGTTTTGTGATAACGTACGCCTCTTCGTGTCAAGATGATGGCGAAACGGTTCTGATATGAGAAACTCACGGTCAAGGGATTAAGCGTTCTTATCGTGTGACACCTGCGACGGTCCCGGAGCGAAAGAGAAAGAGTACGGACAAAATTCTCTCTCTACTCCTCTATTTATCGATATTCATGCGCGTTAAGTGATGTGCGCTATTCTCCTGCGTTATCGTCCCTCTTTTATACATCACTCCGCGATTGAACGATGTTTAGGCGCGTATATTAAAAGCCTTATTTCGTCACTCAAAACGTAGAGAATTAATATACTTACGGGATACTAAAAATCCGAGCACAGAGTTTGACGAAATACCGTTTTCGATTTCTAATAAACGTTCACCGTCTTCCGCGTGTATCAACAATATTCTACGTGTACAAATGTACGTGTGCGTGTGCCAACGTTAGTTTCCCCGTGGTCATATCGCGAATATTACATATCGATGGATACGATGGATATACGTCGGCGAGAGTGCCCGGGCCGAGGGGTTGTTATCGCCGCAGCGTGCGGTCCAGATCCCATTGGGGAATAGTTGCTCGTCTGGCTCGTCTCTCGTGTGTTACACACATACACACATGACGACACCGATAGTGCGCTTATATCTTGCGTTCGAGTACTACGTGGCTGCGTATATAGCGGGAATTCTGTTCTCCACACAGTGCCGCGAAAATCCATCGGGAATCCGACCGTTGAGACCGATCAGTGCCCGGAGTGGTGAACGCAACGTTCGTTCATCCTGTTTCTCGTCAATGTGTATCAATATACATACACATTTATCGAATGACTCGTGATGAATAGGGTGTACTCGTGTACTCGTTTAAACCGGTAATAAGCCCTTTTGACGTTAGGCCATCGTACATATACCGTACTATATTTTTCATTCGACGACGTCTCTCTATAGAGGTACAAAAAAAACAGTATAAAACTGCTAGTCTCTGGCGACGACAGTGCGGGGGATGCTTGCAGCTTCGAACGAACGAACGAACGAGAGAAATGAACGAGCTGCCGCGGCTGTCGATGCCCCACGTGGTCTCCACCTCATTCAATGCACCGGCAGTGGTGGATGTGGATTCACATCATTGAATACCCCGCAGCAGCATACTCTCTCTCTCTCTGCTTTGATAATATTACTTCCCAACCAGGAGAAATATTTTTCTCATTTTCGACCTCGATTAATTTTCATATGCGGATCTTAGGCATTCCTGTAAACGACAACGAACACTATGGCACTGCTTAATCTGCATTTTTCATTGAATATATTATCGTTTCTTTCTTTCACCTCGATTCATTGTCCATAAATGATCTTATAATATCCCCTCTCGTCTGATAAAATGGATCAGCCGTCGTCCGGTCTCTTCGCTACATTTGCCAACAAAGGGCTTATCTTCTCGGCTTCTCTCACTCCATAACTGCCCGTACCTCTCTTTTTCACTTTCCATCTTTCTCTTGTACTACATTGGGGGTATTCTTACCTCCCTTTGTCTTGTCTTCCTATTTTTTTCTTTGCATACTGCGTTGAAAATTCACGAGGTAAGAGAGAGGAGCACGGAAGCTTGGGAGTACTCGACTTCTTCTCTTCTCCGGTAGCGACTAAGAGAAAGAGAGACAGAGAGGGAGAGAGAGAAAGTAGGGAAGAAAGCGAGCACAATTTTTGTGAGTGAACGCGCTCGTGCGCGAGACTCGTCTCGGTGCATAATTAAAACTTTTAATTATTTGCCGCTTCTTGGTGCTCTCTCCCGTTTGTTAGCCTTGTCGTCCTATCGCTTTCTCTCTCTCTCTCTCTGGTGTTTTCGCTTTTCCTCAGCTTCCCTCCCTCGACCTACACCACGATCTCCCTCTCTCTCTCTCTCTCTCTCTCTCTCTTTTTCCCTTTCTTGGAACTTGGATCGCAGGGTGAGACGCAGAAGGAATAATCATGGCACTGATGCCAGTGCCTTGTTTCGTTATTACCCGCTGTCTCATCCAGCGTGTAAAAGGCAGTATTTTCCTTCACTCTCCACTTTATACTCTTAGTTGTACATTCAGCATTTTCCCTCAACTTCACCATTGCGCGCCTTTCCTTCTCTCCCGCGACAGCTGCAACCGGGATCTTACGGTACTTATACGACGTTGGTCGTTTGCTGTTAAAGCTCAACTGACGAAAGAGGGTAAAATCCACTGTCTCTAAACGCTTATGTACCATTCTCAATGACGACCTCTATCTGACGCTGTCTCTTCGTCTCTTTCGCTCCCGTTGTGAGACGACAAAGCTGCAAGAGGAATTAACTGAAGGGTCGGGTACGAACGGTTTTCTGCAGCTATTAGAAAAAAATAGTTCGTTTATTCGCACGAATATTTAACTATTAATCGTTAAAAATTAACCATTCGGTTACCGTCGGAGACACGGATTTGTAATGGCTTTCTGAAACCGTGGATTTTGGTTTCGAAAAAACATTAAATTCTTAAAGTATTTTATAGAAAATTAAACTTGTTTTTTTTTCTCCGATTTACCCCAATCATCAATAAACGAACGGAAAATTGAGTTGGTGCTACAAATCATTTTTCTCTTTCCATATTTTCTGTCGATTACTTTTTTATTCGCGGTATGATACAAATTTTAGGTAACGGTCGGTAATTTACGAGGTCTGTTCAAAAAGTATCGCGAATTTTGAATTTCCGCGGGCTACGTATATTCGATTTTCGATTTTTTCGTGGCGTTAGGTTGGTACTCATGTCCCTCACTTATGCTGAAAAAATCGGCCATTTTGAATGTTTAGTTAATTGTTGACAGCTGTTTCGGTTAGACGTCCTTTGGCTTGTCTTCGATTTTTGTCTATTTCAAAAAAGCAGCTTCCATTGCGATGATTGGGCTTTGGTTTCCACGTCATAACCATAAACCTATGATTCGTCACCAGTTATGACCCTTCGGAGCAAATTTGGGTCTTCGCGGACCGAGTCCAACAGCTCCTTAGCAATGTCAACGCGACACTGTTTTTGTTCGAAATTGAGCAATTTTCGCACGAATTTCGCGGAGACCCGTCTCATGCCCAAATCATTGGTAAAAACCGAATAGCACGAGCCAATCGATATGTTTAGTTCCTCAGCAACTTCTCTAACGGTGATTCGACGATTGGCCAATATTATTTTCTTCACTTCATCAATGTTTTCGTCTGTTGTTGATGTGCTCGGGCGTCCGGAACGCATTTCGTTCTTCTCATCTTCTCGGCCCTCTAAGAACATTTTGTACCACCGATAAACGTTGCTTTGGTCCAAGGTAGCTTCATCATATGCCACAGTCAACATTTAGAATGCCTTCGCGCACTTAATTTTGTTTTTCACACAAAATTTGATACAGATTCTTTGATTCATTTTTTGGAATAGGCAAAAATCGAAGACAAGCCAAAACAGTCCTAACCAAAACAGCTGTCAACAATTAACTAAACATTCAAAATGGCCAATTTTTTCAGCATAAGTGAGGGACATGAGTACTAATCTAACGCCACAAAAAAATCGAAAATCGAATATACGTAGCCCGCGGAAATTAAAAATTCGCGATACTTTTTGAACAGACCTCGTATACCGATCTACAGGATGTACATGTAACGAGCTCTCGTCACTTCTTCGTGACACTATACGTATAGATAGTGGTAAGGGGTTGGGGTATACATCGCGGAAATTTGTTAGCAGGAAACTATTGGTTTGTCTCTAATGAGGCGTGCGATTGTACCTCGGGTTGCCGGGAGGGAGAGACAGAAAGAGAGACTGTATGTACATGAGGCCGCGTGTATAGCCCCGGAGTTGGCGCATCCATGTCTCCGGTTTATATTTAGTGGCCGCGAACAAGCGCATGTCCGTAATACACCCGAAAGGTTTCCATTCCTAGACCTTTCCCAACTGTACACATATACAATCTATACATTTATCTATACATTTATCCGTAGAAAATCATACCCGCACTCAAATGCATGTACATGTGTACTTAAACGAGATACATCATCGGTGTGTTATGCGCACATATACGCTCGGCAAACATCCATGCCCAATCGGAAACTCGGCGCTTTCTCTCTCTCTCTCTCCCTCTCTCTCTCTTCATCTCATTCCATGATCGATGATCGTTCGATACGCCGAAACCGTCGAAAAGCTGATTGGTAAATCGGCACACCCGTGTTTCAAGCTCTACGCATACGTCAAGAGTCTGCTTCAAACACATACGTGTAGCACCTTCGTACCTATATTCACATGTATAGATTGGTGCAAGCTATTTCCAAATGCCGAAATGTATAGCGAATTCCCGCGCACACGAATGGTAGAATATATAGGAAAAATTATCATAGTCATTGCGCACGGTTCATATATGCGCTGTTCATCTCACCACCATAATAAAGCTGGAGAGTTTGTATGTTTGTTTAAACGCGCTAATCTCAGGAAATACTAATCCGATTTGAAAAATTCTTTTTGCATTAGATAGCCCGTTTATTCAGGAAAGCTCTAGACCATATAACTTCATGCTATCACCTTAAGGGAGGAAATAGGATCAGGACAGCGTTTTCTCAATGATTTTCATGCATTTTTTTTATAGTATAAAAAATTAATATAATTTATTGAAACTTTGAGAATATTTTATACATATATTTAAGTATATACTATAAAATGTTTGAAGAATTTCCTTGAAAAACACCGAAGATATTAGCGACCCCATATTGCAGTTCACAATCAGACTCAGCATTTTGCGTACATTCTGGAAGCCGCAATTTTCATCTGAAATCAAACGAGGTTGGAATTTACTTTTATTATATGTCTCTCTTCTATATGAACCTAAATGCTATTAAAAAAATGGATAATTGAATTTTTTACAGGGGTCAAAACAAAAAGCATGATTTTTTGCCATTTTTTACAACTTTACTTGCAAACAAAAAATTATTTTAAATAATGATAATATTCTAATTTTAGGTTCATATAGAGCGCAGTACTATGAAGAAAGTAACTGCCAATTTTCAAAACGATTGGTTGAAAACTTTTCAAACTAGCGTGTACGCAAGTTCAAAGAAAGTCGTTTTCAGAAAAACGCGTTTGAAAAAATAGCAAAACGACCGATGTCTGATTGTGACCTGCAATATGGGGTGGCTAATATCTTTGGTGTTTTTCAAGGAAATTCTTCAAAAATTTTATAGTATATACTTAAATATATGTATAGAATATTCTCAAAGTTTCAATAAATTATATTTATTTGTTATACTATAAAAAAATGCATGAAAATCATTGAGAAAACGCTGTACTAACCGTATTTCCTCCCTTAATGGCTTATAACAATAGAACGAGTCGGAATTTTCATTAAAAATTTTGGGAACATATTTTTCAATAGTTTTACTAACAATTTATGAAATAAAAAAAATCGATTTTTTGAACCGTCTAACCCTATTTCTCCCCTCAAGGAGCGGCGACGGCGTCGGTTTATTTTTTAGTGATTGGTCCTTTTATTTTTCCACATAATTTCCGGACGATATTTCCACATAATGCGTATGAAACAGACATATAATCCAAATTCAATGCTGTTGAAAGCGCGGGGCACAGCTAGTCGATAATAAAATCGACAGTATCGGTCGTCGAGCTTTTTGATCGGAAGATGTTTTGAACAATTCTAGAATGGTTATCACGAACACAACGATTATTTTCAAATAGTCCCGTCGCTTGTTGCACTTGGTGTATACAGTTTTTGCAGAAAATTGTAGCAACATTGTGCATTATGCTTGTACCAAAATGTTTGAATGAAACCGCGGCATTTAAGAAATTGGCACGAATCGTTGTTTTTACAATTGGCAAGTGTGCTTTGAATTCAAACAGCACACGCTGACTAGTAACGTTAATGAATAAAATATTGCTGATTTACCTACCTCAAGTCGCCAGGGTCTTATCTCAACCTTATTGGGGTCGGATGTATCGCTTTTTCCCCGAGATATTTTTTCATTTTGCGCGATAGAGTAATCCTCCACCCCCAACCTTTTTTTTTTTCAATCGCGCAAAACACCAAGCGCGTCTCTTCGCGTTGTCGTCGCCGGGACTTTTTCCCCTCGTACATCGTATCCGGGCTTCATACACCGTGGGTGGTTGAGGTGTATCACATAAAAATTTAATTATAAGCTTGTAATCCGACTTAATCCGGGTTTGACGGTCACACACACAAACGCCGCTCAACAGGTCAGGGGTGGTGGTGCGTATCTCGGGTGACGGAGAGAGAGAGAGGCCATTTAGCCATTATATGCGCGTCGGAGAATTTAACTGGTGTACACACGGACAGAGAGAGGCGCATACACGTTTCTGCGGATGAGTGTTTCTCGGACGGTCTTTAATTCTTATGTGCACAGGAGAATAAAGCAAAAGCGCATAATATACCTTTGTCATCCACCTACCTATGGCAGAGCTCCGTGTCGTATGTAACCCAAAATGTATACGGAACGCATACGTAGACTTCGGAAAACACGCGGGTGCTCATCTATTTCTCTCCACCCTCCCTACCTTCCTTTTTTTTCCCTCAAATCCTGATGAATATTAATGAATTCGTGCGAAACATTTTCGAGTTTCTGTATTCTTTTCGCGTGTGGCTTAGTCACCGTTTTGGCAATGCCACGTTGACATATACACGTAAACTATAGACCGTGGGGGGGGGGGGGGGGGGGGCACACCGGTCTCACAATTCCGCCCGCTCGCGGACGATGGCTACGGGGAATATCCACTTTTACGCGGAGTATTCAAATTCCTCGTGAGTGTGCCCGGAATGAAAATTTCACCTCGCGACTATATCACTCCCGCCGACTGTCGAGTAGGGGTGGGGATGGGGGGGAGGCTATCTCGTTGCTCCTCATGTCCATTCGCCCTTTTGCACTACCAACGAATCAATTCACCTTTACGCTCGCGTCTTGTGCCCTTTCCGCACGTGCATTAAAGGGGGAAATAAGGTTAGGACAGCGTTTTATCAAGGATTTTCATGAATTTTTTTTATAGTATAACAATGAATATAATTTATTAAAACTTTGAGAATATTTTATACATATATTTAAGTATATACTATAAAATTTTTGACGAATTTCCGTGAAAAACACCGAAGATATTAGCGACCTCATATTGCAGGTCATAATCAGACTCAGCATTTTGCGTACATCGTGGAAGCCGCAATTTTCATCTGAAATCAAACGAAGTTGGAATTTACTTTTATTATATGTCTCTCTTCTATATGAACCTAAATGCTATCAAAAAAATAGAAAATTGAATTTTTTTACAGGGGTCAAAACAAAAAAGCATGATTTTTTCGCATTTTTTACAACTTTATTTGCAAACAAAAAATTACTTCAAATAATGATAATATTCCGATTTTAGGTTCATATAGAGCGCCATACTATGAAGAAAGTAACTGCCAATTTTCAAGACGATTGGTTGAAAACTTTTCAAACTGGCGTGTACGCAAGTTTAAAAAAAGTCGTTTTCAGAAAAACGCGTTTGAAAAAATGACCTACTCACTTTAATGGCTTATAACAATAGAACGAGTCGGAATTTTCATTCAAAATTCTGAAAACATATTTTTCAATAGTTTTACTAACAATTTATGAAATTTAAAAAAAATCGATTTTTTGAACCGTCTAACCCTATTTCCCCCCTTAATATTATTCTGTCTATCGAATTTAATATTATAACTTGAAAAGTAATGATATTTAATGAAAGATTAATTAGCCCTCCTACTTCTATTTACAAAAATGAATAACGAACAAACATAAAGTTTGATAGATTGAAGCGAAATTAAAGAGGGCGTTCCACTTCGAGGGCAAATAGATCGCGCTCCTTTCGATTCACATATATAGCCACACGTGTGTGATTATCAAAACTCATCTCTCGTACGGCCACGATCGTTATTTCATTCTTATTTCAATTTCTAATTCGCAATCTCGCATTGCCATCGAACCGAGAGAGTTTCCCAGCGCAGCTGTTCGTGTTACGAGCGTGGAACAAGATTCGATAGTCCCTGGGGTGTCTCTCGGGAGAGTCCCAGACGTTCGCGGCGGAGCAAACACGAAAGTGAGTAAGATAATATACACGTAGAATGCGAGACATTCGAAGTAAAAGGCTTGATGCAGCGGGTCCGATGCCCGTGGTGGTGGGGAGAGTCCGATCGTACCGTACACATCAGCAAAAGCAACCATTGCAAGGTATTGAGAACCGCGCATGTATACCAGTTTTATTTACTATAGTATATAGTACACCCACCGGAACGCAGTACGCGGGCTCACACGATATCGTTTATAGCCGGCGCGTCAACGCACGTACATATGCATATAATAGTATAACGTATGGTATGTAAACGTATAATATATATATTTGGTATATAATACAAGACACAGAGCGTATTATACGCCGGCAGTGATAAAAGGTTATGCGAGGAATGCAGTTTCATGAGAACGTTACGCTAGAAAATTAATTATTATCTGTAAATTAACCATCCCGTTCCTCCGCTTTGAAAACTCAAAGAGTCCTTCTCCTCCCACACAATCATATTCCGTGCTTTTTCCGTGTCGCTCCTCTTATCAAAAGATTCTAGCGATAATGGGGCTGATTTTCTCATCGAGTAGCGAAATCGATCGAGCCTATACATACATATGTACAGCGATCTACCTCCGTATCGGACACATAGCTCGGCTCCACAATTAATCACTTGTTATATAAATAAAATACGTTATTCAACGTTCGCTACTGTGCGATTAATTAACGTCAAATTAGTCACACAGCCATTAATTGGGAGCATTCATCTTACATGCACGCCGATGGAACTATTCACCGCGAGAAATATATACTCGTTGAATTTTGACTTTTCGTCGTGAATCATTTTATTTTATTTTACATCCATTGAAGAAATTAACGAAGCGCGAATTGCACGAGTTACTCGCGCACGCGAAATCTCATCGTTATTCAAATTAATATCGGTTCGACGGATTACGTGTAGACGATTTAAAAAAGGGTTTTCGTACGGTGAAAAATGTGCGTGGCCATCGAAGCCATCGAAATGAAGGGAGAAAGCGGACGACATTGCTCGAGATTCCGAGCGAATTCCAGGAGCGGACGGCGCTCGTTCGACGTCCAATTTGCTCTACAATCGACCCAATAGACCGTGACGTGGATTTACGAAGCATAGATTCAAATGTTTTACGAATTCTGGACGCTTTTATTGTTGTTAATGTTCCGGGTGTATGAATATCTCTCGCGGAATCATTCCCGAATACATTTTTACATTCGTTCTACGACGGATCGTTCAATTTACCTCGTGTAAAATATGAACGCAGGTGTATGTACAAGACGAACTGATAAACTGTCACCCCGACTGTCAGCGTTAATTACATTCAATTCGACTCGTCTTCATTTAAAGAATCGCTGCAATATTTCATGGTTGTTGTGTGACGAAGATATTTTCCAGCCATCGTAAAAGAACGTTCAGAGTATTTCCGTTGAGTTTCCAATGTTGTTTATGTTTATATAAATTCGGTGAATAGTTCGTTTCGCACGGACATTGTGTCGTCAGGTAGAAGATTAATCGCTCGTTTAATTAACGATAAATGCTTACCGGCAAGCAACAGAAAAAATATCAATTATTTATTTTTGTATAGTTTTAAAAAACATGTGAAATCTGTACGGTCAAATTGAACAATTATTATTATACAATATAAATAACATTTTTTTACATATGTTTCGGGGGCAGTAGTATTTTTTCACATATAAATATTTCCTGTCCCCGGTACATTTAGCCGCCTACGATTATTTAATGGTCGTACACAATTTTCAAATGTCTTTGATTAAAAATTAGTCCAACAATTTATTCAAGAACTTATAATTCATTCGAAATCGCTTTACGTCTCGTTCACTGTTAAATTTGCTCACCCTATATGTATCGTGGTATACAGTACAGTATGAAAATAAGGAGAGAAAGAGAAAGAAAGAGAGAGAGAGAGAGAGAGAGAGAGAGAGAAAGACATGTGAATCAGCGGCGCCTTCGCAAACTCGTAAGTACCATACTTAGATTATGCGCATACGTATGGGCTCGAGAATCGCGGTAACCTGACCATCGAAAGGAGTATACTAGGGCATCGTTCTCTACATACGTATAATACGCGGTTTACGTGTATGGGTATATACATACGTGTGTATTCGCGGCTTAGAATAAACTCAGTTTACTTAAGCATGACGGGCACGCGCGTACAGTATGGGAGAGAGAAAGAGCCAGGGCAAAGGAGAGCCGCCAAGCGCCATCTACCCAGTGACCAAGAATAATTGTCATTCAACGAGACGAAGCGAGAGGGGCAAACCTCTGCTGTCTTTTGTTTTTGCGGCTCGTCGTTATAGCTCGTTCGTTTTATTGCGAACAGAGACATTCCGCCGGTTCCAAGGCCCATAGCAGGTATACGCCTGTGACCCATGAACCCGTCATCAGGACTCTACTAACAATTGCAGGCTTCGTGACGTCAAATACACACCATTATTCCTTGTACATGGAAGATTAAGTGTATGTTTTGTACGTGTGTATCGCCTAGTACTGTCATCGCTGCAAATGAAAATGATTGTCGTTTATACTCGCGCAGCCGGTATTACGTATCTCTACCGGCATTTCATACCACATCCCTCGTACGTATTTACGCATTCGACGTTAACACCCGTCGTGTATTAAGATTCCAAGTATTTTGCCACTTCGGCCTATGATTATTATTTCTATAGGCAGCCAAACCAAATTTCAGTGTTTGTTTGTTTGTTTTTTCGTGCTGTTTGCAAAGCTCGTTGCCAATTTTCTCGTGGAGTGTTTTATCTGCGTCGCTACTACTTCAGAAATTTGTTACTTATTATTGGTGTAGTGTGTTCAAGGTAGCAATGGATTTTTATTTTTATTTAAAATTACTTGGCAATGAGACGCTCTCCTGTTCCGGGACAGATTGAGATTAATGTACGGTTCGATTTCTCATTGACTGACGGTCATATGACGTGGACATCACATACCCACACACTATTTAACTTTCTCTGCTTTTACCTATGGTACAAAAAATCCTTTGCGTATACAGTACATTAGGGCGATTTTTTTTTCAGTCCCCACCCGAAATTTTGTTGGATATGTCGAAAAAGAAATTCCCTGAAAGTTACAGCCGTTAATATTAATTCTAAGTACTTTCCCAAAGCGTGAGAAGATTTTCCATCTAAAATACACGTAAACGGAATTTTTTTAATTTTTTTATTTTTATAACTCAGCCGCATTTTATGCTATCATATTGTTCTTGGTTTCGATTTACTCAGAATAAAACAATCTAAAAAAGTGCCTTTTGTGGTGAAAGTGTAAATTGTACTGGTGAGTTGGTACGGGTCACTGAAGTTGATTTTTACCCAAAATTCTCGTTTTTTTTGCTATTATCTCCGTAACAATCAACTTTACGAAAAAAATGTAAACGAAAAATTTGTTCGAAATTTAATTTCCTACAAAAAAGGTCCTATCGACCCAATTGCTTAGATTAATATTTCTTGAGATATTGAACTTTAACTTATGACTAGTATAAAATTTATAAAATATGAAATATTAAATAATAAACAAAATAAAAAAAGTTCAATATCTCAAGAAATATTAATCTAAGCAATTGGGTCGATAGGACCTTTTTTATAGAAAATTAAATTTCCAACAAATTTTTCATTCACATTTTTTTCGCAAATTTAATTGTTTCAGAGATAACAGCAAAAAAACGATAATTTTGGGTAAAAATCAACTTCAGTGACCCGTACCAACTCACCAGTACAATTTACACTTTCACCGCAAAAGGCACTTTTTAGACTGTTTTATTCCGAGTAAATGGAAACCAAGAACAATATGATAGCATAAAATGCGGCTGAGTTATCGAAATTTGAAAAAAAAAAATTCCATTTACGTGTATTTTAGATGGAAAATCTTCTCACGCTTTGGGAAAGTACTTAGAATTAATATTAACGGCTGTAACTTTCAGGGAATTTCTTTTTCGACATATCCAACAAAATTTCGGGTGGGGACTGAAAAAAAAAATAGTCGAAAAAAAAAAATCGCCCTAATAGTACATGTATTCTTATTTTCATTCTCTTTCAGATCACACACATACTTTACCACCGTCGCCGGGCTACCACTGTTTTGACTTCGATGTTTCATCCGGTGTTAGATTACGAACCACTTATCAAGTCGTCGCGCAGCGATTCATTTGTATAACATTCCACTGTCTATTATTTGAATTACCACCCGCGCTGAAGCTCGAACGAGACTGAATCATCACTAGTGAATCGAAGAGAATCGAGACGAGAGATAAAGATTTTCGTCGATTCAATACATAAAGCGCAGACACGTATGCTAACGTATGTCTGCCAATTATAACGATCGTGTGCAAGCGCATCGAAGAAAATCAAACAAAAGTTCATTGATTTATAACCCGCTGTGTCGGCGAAATTTTCGAAGAATTCGTGCTTTAAGACGAATCAAACCTGGTGAAAGTGGTAGTGTACTGTAGCAGGAAAGAAGGATGTTTGTAGATTTCTCGGGACGCGCCTCAATAGTAATATATATTTTTTTAAACACTTTCGAGACAGTAAATCTTCACTTTGTGCGGAATACTTCTCGTCATGACCTGTTTCAAACGTGATATATTTTCTTTATAACCAACTATTAAAAAAGTATTTAAAAACGTTTAAATATGCTGTACGACGTGCGAGCTTGATTTATTACCTTTTTTTTCGGTCCTTAAACATCTGTAATTCTCCATATAAATGCATAATTTTACTCATTTATTTTGGCAAAGTTAACAGCGATATATATACATATACTCATCGAGAACGTTATGTGATACCTGGTATATCAGGTAGCGGGGAACAGTGGTGAGCGCAGTTGCGCGATTAAAGCACGTATCAGGTATCTCTTGGGGGATTTACCGTGACCGGGAGAATGGATAAATAATGGAATCCAAAGTGTGCTATATACACGGAGAGAGCTCTGTATATATATATATACATTGTAACAGCATCACCTCTTTGCTGTATGCCGCGGTGAGAGCTTGCGCTATCGCAGTTCGGCAACCATGCGACAGCCGCAAGCACGATTTCGTTCTTCGATATCGGAAATCCGGGAGCTTAAAGCAACCAAGCTTCCTCAGAAGCCGCTTCCAGCCGTGATCCCCATGATGCTAGGCCGAGGGGACTGTTCTCTGTTGGGTAACCCGCTACGAGAAACGGCGAGGGTGCAACAACCATGATGACGACCTATATATAATATCTATATATGTATAAAACGAAATATTAAAGCAACAGTATTGATAAATAAACACCCTTCTATCTTGTGTACAACCTCTACATTCACGACGATTGCAGGGGTTTGTTTGAAGATTGATTTTTTATGTCAGATAAATATTTTACTCATTATTTTGAGATTAAGATTTCAAGCATTAATGAAAAAATTTGATTATCGTTCATTCGGTATACTGATGCTCCACAAATTCGACAGAAAATACATAGGGGGCTATGTATATTAGGGCGATTTTTTTTTTTCGACTATTTTTTTTCTCAGTCCCCACTTGAAATTTTGTTGGATATGTCGAATAACTAAATTCCCTGAAAGTTACAGGCCTTAATATTAATTCTAAGTACTTTCCCTTAGCGTGAAACGATTTTCCATCTAAAATACACGTAAATCAAATTTTTTTTTTTCAAAATTCTATAACTCAGTGGCATTTTAGGCTATCATATTGATCTTGGTTTCGATTTACTCAGAATAAAACAATCTAGAAAAGTCCCTATTGCGGCGAAAAAGTAAATTGTACTGGTGAGTTGGTACGGGTCACGGAAGTTGATTTTTACCCAAAATTCTCGTTTTTTTGCCGTTATCTCCGAAACAATTAACTTTACGAAAAAAATGTAAATGAAAAATTTGATGGAAATTCAATTTTCTACAAAAAAGGTTCCATCGACCCAATTGCCTAGATTAATATTTCTTGAGATATTGAACTTTAACTTATGAGTAGTATAAAATTTTTATTTCATTTTTTCAAGAATTAACCGTAAAAATTTTATACTACTCATAAGTTAAAGTTCAATATCTCAAGAAATATTAATCTCAGCAATTGGGTCGATAGGACCTTTTTTGTAGGAAATTAAATTTCCAACAAATTTTTCATTTACATTTTTTTCGTATAGTTAATTGTTTCGGAGATAACAGCAAAAAAACGAGAATTTTGGGTAAAAATCAACTTCAGTGACCCGTACCAAATCACCAGTACAATATACACTTTCGCCGCAATGGGCACTTTTCTAGATTGTTTTATTTTGAGTAAATCGAAACCAAGAACAATATGACAGCATAAAATGCGGCTGAGTTATAGAATTTAAAAAAAAAAAAATTCGATTTACGTGTATTTTAGATGAAAAATCTTTTCACGCTAAGGGAGAGAACTTAGAATTAATATTAAGGGCTGTAACTTTCAGGGAATTTGTTTTTCGACATATCCAACGAAATTTCAGGTGGGGACTGAGAAAAAAAAATTGTTGAAAAAAAAAATCGATCTAATGTATATGTATTGTTGGATAAAAATTTCACAAGTTTATTATAGTATGCCGAAAAAGCCGTCGAGAGGCGTCGATCGATTATTTGTCGTTCGCATATAACGAAACGGTGGCCATCATTCGTTCGGTGATCGATTCGCTTTCCGGCTGAGATATAGACGTACGAGAATGAGACGGGGGAAGTAGAGACAGATTGCAAGAGAGTGAGACTCCGTATATAAGCACGAGAGGGCAAGAGGAAGTAGGCTCTGCTGGAGCTTGAAATCAATTCCTGAGCCCCAAAATCATCGTATATGCGATGTATATCAGAATGGTCTGTTCTGGCTTACACATATATATATACGTAACGCAGAAGCGAGACGGAGAACCGTTTGCACGCTCGACGGTGTCTCTCCATGCTTCATCGAGCTCCGGGAACGCTGGAAAGCGAAATTCAGACTGTAACACATAGAGACGCACACATATACGTAAACCACGGAAGATCGGGGTACCGATTCGTATATCACAAACGTGGTGCGGCCACATTATCCGACGTACTACGCTGACAATGAACGGAATGCCTAGTATCAAGTTTCGCGACGTTCACGAAGGATTATACGAAAATAGAGAACTGTGCCGTACATTTCTGGCTAATAGGTCATGGAAAATCTGTCTAAAGGATGACGGGACGTTGTTCAGTCGCACGAAAATAGGCGAATATATGATCATTTGTGTCGTTGCTATGATAAGGGGCTAATTGACTGTCGCACCCGGATATTTATATCTCGAATTGTGATTTGAAAAATCAGTCTCAAGATTGTTTTAGCCAGTATTTTGCTCTTCGAAGACACTTTCTAACCTACAAGACAGCGCGCATGTTTCGCCAGTATAATACATACTATTATTAAATATTTCTAATAATAAAAATAAACTAATAATAAATATTATTCGTGCGTATGCATATGCTGTTTCTTCATATACCTAATAGGTAATCGATATACTTATCGGTTACCTATATGTATCGTAGAATTGAATTGGTATCTCTTTATGCGTTAAGTACCCGAATGGGTTCGGCAATTCCTGCATTATTGCTCAGACTCCTCTGTCATCGTGCGAGACAATTGTAAAAGAGCGAGCGGGAAACATATTGAACGTCGATCGAGATCGTAATCGATTAGGGGAAGAGCGACAGAACGGGCCGAACGGAGAATGCGAGAGGGTATGGGAGAATGATCGGAGACAGAAAGAGTGTTTGTACTGGCCATGCGTGCGAGTGCGAGAGATTGAGTGAGTGGGTGCATGCCCACATCCGGTAACCAGAATGACGCCTCTGATCGATCGCTATATCACGGTCACAGGCTAACTGACTCGGCAAATCGGCATTCTGCCGTCAACAATATTCATATATTCATAAATATATAAGACATCCCACGTCAGATCAGCTTCTTATTATTTAACAATAATTCAGGAATCTCTAATCAAATTATTCTGCCAGTTGGTGGTCGCCATTTTCCAATTACACGTACGATTGACCATTGGAAGGACCGTGAAAATCTAAATGAGACGGTCGATATTTTATCAAATATGCGTTTAAACATAAAGCATTAAATAATCGTTATTTATACTGCAATAAAATGAAATGATGACGCAAAGCAAAAGAAAAACTTGCTCCGAGGCTTAATAAATATTTTATACTTACTGCAATGTAAATAAATCTTATTTATAGCAACTTCGATTTACCGTTAAAATTATTGATGACTGTATTGAAATGAAATGTCCCATGGTCTCAAGTGCACCATATGAATGCGTCTATCGCTTTGTTTCTTCTGTCTCCCGCGTTAAATAGAACATGACTGCTTCGTGCGTGTGTCACCCTACCGGAGTAAGCAGAGGCCACCTCGGTGGCACCGCAGGCTCTCGTACGAGGTCACGAAACACACGCAGTATTAAGTATAATAATCGTTAATCGCACATAATCGCAGAAGGTATGTACACCGCGCTGCGGTAGTGAATTTAAGGTAGTAGTCGGGTAACTTAAGCCGATTTTCATGTCTTTTTTGGAGGGCGTTTTTTTGTAGGAAAATAAAAATGCATCGTTTTGGATATTTAGGCTGTTTTTATATACATATTAAAGATACAAAAAAAAAATGTTTTGAAAAAATTTAATAGTTCATTATTATTATTATTATTATTGATCGAAGTTGACACCTCGAAAAAAAAGCGCGTGGGTGGCCCCGGTGATTTTGGCTCTTGATGTTATCTGAAATATAAAAATCTTGATAATTCTTAATCTATAGACATATCATTCTGGTCGGAACTACTGAAGTTAAATTTCATGGATAAATAACAAAATGGCGGACTTTGGAAAAAAATTTTTTTTTCCAAAGTCCGCCAATTCTGGTCGGAACTACTGAAGTTAAATTTCGTGGATAAATAACAAAATGGGGGACTTTGGAAAAAAGTTTTTTTCTCCAAAATCCGCCCTTTTGTTATTTAACCATGAAATTTAACTTCAGTAGTTCCGACCAGAATTACATGTCTATAGATTAAGAATTATCAAGAATTTTTGATTTCAGATAACATCAAGAGCCAAAATCACCGGGGCCACCCACGCGCTTTTTTTTCGAGGTGCCAACTTCGATCAATAATAATAATAATAAACTATTAAATTTTTTCAAACAAATTTTTTTTTGTATCTTTAATATGTAAATAAAAACATCCTAAGTATCCAAAACGATTCATTTTTATTGTCCTACAAAAAACGTCCTCCAAAAAAGACATGAAAATCGGCTTAAGTTATCAGACTACTACCTTAATACGATTGAGAGGGTGATCTAATGTGTGATATATCTATATATAATTTTAGCATGATTTGGCGAGCTCTGTCGGTATTCTTGCGTTTGTGAGTAAAAATAAAATGTAATCGACAGATTTAGTCGCACGTCAGCGAGTTCCATAACTCGATGCACTTAAAAATGTATACTGCAGACAACGTACTGTACTGTAACGATTGCTGTACTGTTTGGCGTTTGATATGACGAGGTCGCGGGAGTGGAAAACTCGAGGGGTTGAAAAAATATATATATACATATATCTATGTCGCGTTGATGTCGTGGCCTATCGAAGCAGTCGTTCAGGATGAATGGTTACCGATTATCAATCCCGGGGGCATCGTAATTGTCTGAATTATTGGGCCGGGCTACTGGCGCAGGTCTTCTCATTCTCTCTCTCTCACACGCACACACATACACGAACACTCCGATAGCGGATGCTCCCGAAACCCCCAATGATTTCTGGCGACTCGCCATGATAACGGATTCGCAACCGAGCGGATGTACACTATAGCTATAAGTTGATTTTACACTTTGGTTGATTTTTGAGCAATCCCAGGTTGATTTTGATACGAGAGAGAGACCGTGACAACTTTCGCTGTCACACGAACTTGGGTCGGATAACGAAGGTAGGATATTTTATTTCCATTTAATTACTGAGCATCGAAAAAATATAATTTCTTTTTTTTTAGTAATAATTTGCTACCGACAACAGTGGACAGCCCAAGTTGAGCAGCTTTTACCGCGGTGACTACTTGGATGGGTGGGGCGCCAACCATTGAACGACAGGCAGTTTTATTGAGTTTCTGATGTAGTAAATACAACTGAAACTCAGTTAAAACAAAACCGTCCATATCGACATAGATTTTCCGAAGTTTCCCTTTTCCCTGTGTCCATGGCAAATGCGATACAGTGTAGCTAAGACGTCTGCGGGCGCAAACGAAGTTAGATTAGCTTGACGAAGTGCGGGTAGGGAGCGATAGGGGAAAAAAATGAAATTGTGAAGGGTCGTACGAAAAAACCCTAAAGGGTATATACGTTGGAACAAAGAAAAAAAAGAAAAATAGTAATAATTTGTTATTTGTCCATAATATTTTTCGTTTAACTTTCTCCTACGCGGTTTATCTCTCGTCCGAGGTTCGCCGTTTAACCAGAAATTGTTCGTACGTGATACACTCGTGGCCGAGCGAACAGAATCGCCGGTCGTGGTGTGCGAAACGGTGTAGAAGTAACGTATTCGTTAAGTGTACGGTATATACATATACAACGATGACAGCCCGGACGGCGCCATAGCCTTCGTCGTCGTCGCTATTGCTCGTGCGTATATAAACGAATTTGTCGAGGCTCCGTATTCGCCGCGATACGACCGGCTAGTGGGGTGTCGAAATTAACTTTGCTCTCAGCGCGGTGACGTAAAACTAACCCTATTTAGTCACATAAAAGGGATAGCGGCGAGGGACCCGCGGTGTGGACGCAGTTAGAGTCCCGATGATACGACTATATACGAGAGAGGTATACACGTTGTATCAGCCAGTGAGACTCCGCTGCTCGGTAACAGTGGTGTTGGTAAACGCTAGATCAGCCGACGCCGTGTGCGGACGGAGAGTTACGAGAGAGAGAGAGGCGAGAGCGGTTGGGAACAAGTTCCCTGTATTACCTATACATCGCCCTTTACAAGTACCACCAGCGAGCCCTGAGGGGAAAGTTTATCTCTAGTCTCGACTTGTCCTTTTTTTTCAACCTCACCGCACCGTACAGAACCGTACAGCTCGTGTACCGCACACTGCCAAACGATGAAATTGACCATTTGACGACAGTCGGTGCTGCGCAAAATTTGTCGTAGCCGTCGTAGCGATTCAGCCGGTTTCATTTCAATGTACGATCCTATTAAATGCTAATATAAACATATATTTAGTTGCATGTCTATATACACCCCGTATAACATAGAGGTATGTTTTCACAACTAACGTGAATTGAAGCGAAGCCGTGAATCGAATGCCACTTGTATGTCCGTTTGTTTGTGTACGTGTGTGCGATTTTGAGTGCATGTGGATTTTTTTTTATACTGTCGAGGGCTCGTTTATTTTACCCTCCGATTCCATCCTCTCCCCGCGCTCTCGAGGACCCATCTCGTGAATTGTGAATGATCGACTGATGCGTGTCACTCCATTATTGATACTTCAGCGTTGCCGGTGCTTGAATGAAACACAGAAGAGAACTCATCGTTACAGCAGTAGGATAATATTCATATGCATAAATGTTTGTATTAATTGCACCAAATTCGAATCGTTTCGAACGTTATTTTTATCTGTTCGAGTTAAACTCCACTGTACGCTGAAGTGTCATTCTCCACTGTGCGGACGATCTCGACTATTTCGTCAAACCCTTTGGAATATTTAATCCATCCATTCGTCCGCTTTTGTCAAATACGAGGGCGGACCCAAAAAAAACGGGAATTTCGTCATAAGTTCTTTATTGTTTAATATTTTTACACCAAATTTTGATCACCTTCAAAGTATTCTCATTTGACCACAACGCACCTCTGCAAACGATCCTTCCAATGTTCAAAACATTTTATAAATTCACTTACCGGGATGTTCTTTAGGCCTTCCAGCGATTTTTGTTTTACCTCCTCCACAGTGGCAAAACGCTTGATTGCTGCTTTGTTTCGGGCCGTATCAATAGCACCACGATTCATCACCGGTAATCACCTTGGAAAAAAGTTCAGGGTCCTCTTCGAGCTGATTTTGAAGTTCAAAACATGCCTGAAGTCGACGCTCCCTCTGCTCGTCTGTGAGAAGGCGAGGGACAAATTTGGCTGCAACTCTGCTCATGTGCAAATCTTTGGATAAAATCCTCTGAATTGAACTCCATGTTATCCCAGACATCTCACAGAGTTGATCAATGGTTCGGCGACGGTCTTCATAAATGAGAGCATTGATTTTGTCGACGTTTTCGTCACTTCTTGACGTTGAGGGGCGTCCTGAACGCGGTTGCTCTTCAATTGACATTTCTCCATTTTTAAAACGTGAAAACCACTCGTAGACTCTGGTTTTACTTAGGGCAGCATCTCCATAAGCAGCCTTAAGCATTACAGTAGTTTCCGCGGCCGATTTCCCCAACAGGAAACAAAATTTCACAGCCGCGCGTTGCTCTCGACGATCGGCCATCACGTTTTCGCCGAAATGGAAAAAGTTGTTTAACTACAAAAATTCCCATGGGCGAACCGATGCACTCATGGCGACAGAACTTCGCACACTAACTCAGGAGACGTGTCCTCAACGGACACCTGGTCGAGCAATGAGTTCCCCACTCTCCCTCTCCGCCGCAGCGCAATTCCCGTTTTTTTTGGGTCCCCCCTCGTATGTTCGTGTAATGAAAAAGAAGTTTTGTTGCACTGTTTCATTGGCAGACACGTTCAAATACATTTACATTTATATCCGCACAAAAATATCTTTGATTACTTTAACAGACATTATTTCAAACGGTGGACAAACGTAAAATAAGCAAATTCAAAATATATGTTCGGGATAATCAAACAAATTTCGTTGTACTAATGGAAAATTCATTCCAACTTCTCTATCGTCGTTCATTTCGCAAAAATATAACGAGACTCTTTTTCTTTTTTCACTGAAATATTTATAGACGGTTTCGTTCATATATACGGCAAAGCGCTGGAATTTCAATCTCGTTTATCGAAAAATGTAAAATAAAATCGATCTCCCGTATTTATCGATATTCGAACGAGTCTAAAAGTGAATGAGCCATAAAAGCAATCATTTTATCGGGAAAACAAAAATTCAATATTCACCATGTCAAACTTTGCAAAAATTTCGAATTTTTAAAATATTTCCATATTCTGTCTTTTAGCGCCGGCTCTTTTGTAACGATGCTGCGGCGTTTTAAATGCCTCGGTGTTTGGGTAACTATGTACATAACCGATGTGGGAAAACGGTCGAATCCAGTATAATTCATCGAATCGATCTTTCCTCTCGCGAACATAGCTCCTACGATTAGTTGCGTTAACCATACTTTATACACATCGAAGAATCTAGATAGATAGAGAGTGAGAAATGGAGTCTAACTGTATGGCCAATGTACACGAAGCGGCCATCGGATTCGCTCCACTTGCTGGATTACACTAGCATCTGCGCGGGCTCGTGTGGGCACTCACGAAACGAACGAGAGTGTTGTACAACGCTCTCGAGAGCTCTCTCTCGTTGCACGCTATATGGGATAGGTGGAACATCGAGTGTTGTGTTTTGCGGTGTTTCTGTGCGCGCGACGATGCAGACCACTATAGCAAATCGACACTATATACTACATCTGCGTGAACGCTAATGCAGATGTGGGTCAGATTGTGCACTGGTATTACGCACGGGTATGTACATATATATAGCAGGACAAGTGCCGGGAGTGCAAGAGATGTTCGCAATTCTTGGAATATGCGAGTCTCGCTCGTCTGTATGCAATGTTCATAGTTCCGTCGTCTTGTGATCGTCATCGTCACTGCGAATCTATGACAAAAAAAAAGTGTATGGGCAATGAATAATATATAAATATACACATGTGCGAAACTGTTTAAGAAAACGAAACGCTCAGCCCGTTGATTTGCAATTCATGGAGTTGCTGGAAAGTCGATAACCGATGAAATTCCGCCGTCTCAATTCACAACTTTAGTTTATACATTATTATATTATCCAACATTAGTAATCAAATGCATTAATAATAGACAACTAACTCTCAGCCACGAAGTACTCATGGGCGTGTGTCGATACTCACCAGAATTTATACAAACACTCATAGACAGTTGTCGATAATCGCGAATACATTAGATCGCGATTCACAGATGCTCACTCGCACTCAGAGACACATCGTTGCAGCGTCGGTTGGATGATTCCCTGGTGAATGAGTCGGCGATGTGGATGTGAGAAGGCGAGGGAGGAAAAGTGGTTGAGAGAAAAGGTCTTATAGACGGAACTTTTCAATAATTGCGACCTCGCCTGGGCCAGGGTCATAATGAAGCGAATAAACGTAAAATTACCGCTAGCACGCGCGGTGTCTACCAACCGCGCGCGCGGCCATTATTCCGAAAAGTTTTGAGCGTTTTAATGGCATTCGGAAAGAGCGAGAGGGTCGAACATTCGTGAGCGTTACCAAAAAGTCGTTACAACTACCCTACGCGCGCGCGATCTCCGACGACGGAAACTCTCGTTGTGGTTACCGGTTACTACAGACGACTCTCTTTTACGCCAGCCGCGTTCTTATTCTCATTTCTATCACTCTCTTCTCGTCTTTCTCTCGGTAATGCTTTTCTCAAGTTCTTATATACTTTACATATATACCATAGTTCACTTTAAATACGCGGTCCAAGCTGTACCAGTAAAGACTCGTATAGCTTTGACACCGCTGCCAGCTCTTCTCTTCACAATAACTCGCTTCAATTTATACCTCAAATTATCGGTCTACCGTATAAGCAGTTACGGTCGGAAGATTTATCGCCGATCCGCGAGTGAATTTTCGAAGTGCGAGAGAGTCTGCCCTCCGGAGAAACGCCGAGAGTGATAAGGAATAAAAGAGCGAGAGAGAGAGAGAGCCCTCATTGATCGTATCTTCATCGGTTGGTGAGAAACGAGATACGTAACTCCCATTTATACATGTATATATAAGTTACACCGTCATAGACACTTTCTCATGTGATATAGGATATCGAGATTCGTGGCTGATTGCCAGTTGTCGAAACTCAATTCCATTTCCATTCTTTCCATACGCCAGAATGACGGCTCCATACTTTCTGCATGTGCTCTAATTTATGCTATGTTGATAGCGGAAAAATGCGAACCGAAATGAGTTCGAATAAACACACAGTGTAGTACTTAAGGGGGGAAATAGGGGAAATAAGAAATAGGACAATATAGGAAATAGTCAATAGGAAATAGGACAGCGTTTTCTCAATGATTTTCATGAATTTTTTTATAGTATAAAAAATGAATATAATTTATTGAAACTTTGAGCATATTTTCTACATATATTTAAGTATATACTATAAAATTTTTGAAGAATTTCCTTGAAAAACACCGAAGATATTAGCGACCCCATATTGCAGGTCACAATCAGACTCAGCATTTTGCGTACATTCTGAAAGCCGCAATTTCCATCTGAAATCAAACGAGGTTGGACTTTACTTTTATTATATGTCTCTCTTCTATATAAACCTGAATGCTATCAAAAAATAGAAAATTGAATTTTTTACAGGTGTCAAAACAAAAAAGCATTTTTTTGCCATTTTTTACAACTTTATTTGCAAAAAAAAATTATTTCTAATAATGATAATATTCCGATTTTAGATTCATACAGAGCGCAATACTATGAGGAAAGTAACTGCCAATTTTCAAAACGATTGGTTGAAAACTTTTCAAACTAGCGTGTACGCAAGTTCAAAAGAAGTCGTTTTCAGAAAAACGCGTTTGAAAAAATAGTACCAAGAAAAACAAAGTCAAGGCAGTCGAAAATTTTCTTCGGTGTTTTTCAAGGAAATTTTTCAAAAATTTTATAGTATATACTTAAATATATGTATAAAATATTCTCAAAGTTTCAATAAATAATATTAATTTTTTATACTATAAAAAAATTCATGAACATCATTGAGAAAACGCTGTCCTAACGCTATTTCCCCCCTTAATGGCGTATAACAATAGAACGAGTCGGAATTTTCATTAAAAATTTTGGGAACATATTTTTCAATAGTTTTACTAACAATTTATGAAATAAAAAAAAATCGATTCTTTGAACCGTCTACCCCTATTTCCCCCGTTAAGGGTACGGTTACGGTTTATAATGAGTGTAAAAATTCTTTTCATTGGGGTTTTCGTTTTTTGATTTCACTGACCATTTTTTCATTCTCGATTATAATATTATCATAAAATTTACTGATATCGTTTACTAGACATAGTCTTTATTTCAAGGTGATGGAATTTTGTGTGCTCCTTTTGTAATGAGGAATTCTTTACTGCATGTGTTCGTATTCTTGTAATCGGATCACGGTTCAATTACAAAGAGCATACGATACGTTCTTTATAATTCAACTGTTAAAACGAGAGAGTTATTCCGAAGATTTCTCTCATCTGGCCGCGGTTCATAAATCTTTCTCTACCTCTCTCTGCTCGAACAGCTCACTACATGAGAGAGTGTGATGTCGTATGCATAAATGTACGTACGAAGAAAAATATATATATATAAATATCCTGTGGTTTTGCCTATATTCGACTCTCGCAGCCCGATCGCTTCTATCCATATTCCATTTTTCAGTATCCTCCTTTTACCCTTCTCGCAAACACACGTTATAGTATACATAGAATTCTACTTTTTTATATTCTAGCGGTATGTATGTTCTTTTCTTTCTAAATACTCTTTCCCTCGGAACTTTGAATTGTAAATAAATAGTTGCTCCGCACGGCGATACGTACAAATATATATATATATATACAACTTCTGGGGGGGGGGGGGGACGTGGTATAAGGCAGAGAGCGAGGGAGAGGAGGGAGTCGGAGGCACTCGATCGAAGAGCTTTCGACGCTCCATTCCGCGAATCGATTAAATATGATTTAGTGTCAGGCGCGCGCTCTCGTTCTACGGTGTACCTTACCTACCAATCTACGAACTCTCGCGAACCTTCCTCGGCAACAGCCCACCTACGAAGCGCGATTTAACGTGGCTCCACGTTAATATTGGTATCGTATGATTAAATCTATACATACACGAATAGCGATACCACACATGTGAGGGTGTAATAGGGTGCTGGCACGAGAGTGCCGGAGTGGTATGGGTGGAAGATCCGAGCCTGAATTAAAGTTCAGGTTATAGGTATAAATAGTCGAAGATGCTTCAGGAAGCAAGGCAATTTTAATCTATCGACAAGCGTCAAACGAATATCACTTATCGAACGCGCGATATTATACGTATATTCACAAAGTAATAGAGGCATTAGGTGCGAACGCAGAACGGATCGTTTAGTGAATCCCGTATGTGAGATCGAAAATTTAGAGGACCGGTTATAAACTAAACGGTATCTGCATATGTTATACATAAAAGTCTTGCTAATGACTATTAATAACATATGCAGCGTGATAACATGACATACGGGTATATACAGTACGTTGATCGAATCGAGAAAAAAAGTTAAGTCTGGTGCGGGTGCTCGTGGCGTTAAATGAATGATTTCGAAATGAAAGGTGTAATTAGAGGGCTCCATGGAAGTCGGGACGACGCGATTAAATCAAACTTGTTAATTAAATCTGGCAAGGACAAATCACTGAAATAAGCCCCGGAACTAAAGTCAGCTGAAGTGGGTTGGCGGGTACGGTGCCCGCTGATCTCGCCGGTGTTAGTTTTTCTGCTTTCGCGGAGAGCGCGCTTCGTACACATCGGCGTTTCACAAACAGCGAGCTTGTTGACGCTATCCCGATCTTCGGACAATGAGAGCAAAAGAGATGGTTCGAGAGATGATCCCAGCAGGACGATGCGCAATTAAAGAGAACCTCCGCCCTTTCCACTATTTTTTTTTACCACTTCTCTCACGCTCCCCCTCTCACGCTCCCCCTCTCACTTGCCACCCTCTGCTACTTCTCTCGTTTCCCTACCTTTCATGAAATCTTTTTCTTTCGGTTCGCGACCGACTTTTCTTTTGCCCTCGTCAGTCATAAACCTCCCCACAACCTCTCGACTTCCGCACAGTCGCTCGCGCCGTCTATGTATTTCCCCACTACCCCGTTGCAAGGTCTGCAGCACCGACCAATCGGCGCCAGCACTCGTGCCACCAAGCTCTAATTAACTCTTGGCCTCGAGAGTAGCCGCGAACTCCCTTTCGTCTCTTATACTATATGTACGAGATTATTGCAGCTCGGGCGCTTTGCACCTGTACATTTTTATGCAACGAAAAAAAATCATGAGGTTCTTTCGAATTTTTCGCGCTTTCATATGAAATTTCTTCCCATTCGACGAGAAATCGTGTCGTAATTTGTTGATGGAACTAAAGAAGTGCCGGCAATGATATGGTGACCGTAACGCTATGGAACGTTAGTTCATCTTTCTTCGAGGCAGTTGCCCGTTGCGGTCACAGGCTGTCTTACATCTCCTAACTGCATTGAATTCGCGCGAGGGCACAGGGATTACACTTTGGTCAATAATTTTTTACATCAGTGACTTGAAACTATATAAATATTCCAGGACAAAAATGTGTTCAGAAATAAACCAATTTGTTCGGCAAATAAAAATGGAATGCTACGGTTTATTTCTGACAGAAAGTAATCCATTAGGGTCAGTACTTAGACGAGAATTGTAATTTCGAAACGTTCATGTACATTCTCGTGATGCGTTCGTTTGGTACGTCTTCCTGAATATATATTTATAAGTAGCTGTACTGTCTTGAGTACGACTATGTATAGAGTTTGCCCGGTACGTTGCGGAATCGGTCGATATCTTAGAAGCAAACGGCCAATGTTAAAGTAGCGTCGGCCTTTGTCGAATCTTTTCGGTCGGACGAGCGCCATCTTACGCTCGGCAGAGCTCGGAAAATATGGGAACGCTCGGTCCAATACATCGAATGTCGTGCGAGAGGAGCACAAGTCTCCTATACGACTGTTGGCAGACTCCGGATAGGCCCATTCTAGTCTTACGCTTGGTTTATCATTCAAGACACGGCCCTGCTCGTATCTGCCAGAAGTCAGGGTCTAACTGAATTCGGCGAACCGTGCTTCTTTCATACTTACCGTAGACCGTCCCATTGCACGTTCGATCCTTTACGTTTTATTCTGTTTCCTTCAAATAACCAACGGCCCATCATTCTTTATTGTCCCTTTCAAGTCGTTGTTACACGTGAAACTCCCTCACAAAGCACTAACGATCCTCCGATATACATACAACATCGCAGTCGTTGTTATAGCATAACGTCGAAATCAAAAGTTTTAGCCCAACAGCGTTCATGCACGAACATCGTCGAAGTGGAATGAAAAAAAAAGAACAATCAATAATCGATAGACAGGATTGTTAGTTCCAGTATTCAGCTGTCTGAGTCGAAGCAACTCGATGAGCATGCGTTTGTAGCTGTTAACTAAACTGTATTGGTAAAACGTCACGAAAACGCGAAAGCACTCGCTGAGTGCATCTACTTTTTGAACACGGAAGATGCACCGTAGCCGTTGCATATTTCATTGTACGAATAGTTGTGAATTCCAACGTAGTTAGCGATAATTGAATTTTTAATGTCAATACTAATTCGAAATTGTATTTCTTTCCGTAAAGCGCGTTCAAATAATTTATAGTAATAATAATGTCCCCACCTGCGTATTTGTCACAAATCAGGTCTGTCGCTATCCGAGTGTTTACCTTACCATCTCGAAAATATAGAGAAACAAAAAAGTTTTCTATCAGTTGAGCAGAAAATACCGAATTTCAACCGACAACTTTGTACTGCAATCCCGACACACACTATTGTTTTTACATATAGATCTGTATGTATTTACCATTAGCCGCACTAGTAATATAGCTCCGGGCATTATTATTCCATGAATTTTAAACGTCGGAAAAAGAGGAGGCTGCGTTTCGTTTAGAAAAATTAAAAGGCGAGTCTTTTCGTACGTTGATAATGCAGCACTAGAAGACGGTTTGTATAATACGTAATTCCAGCATATGGCGGACTAAGATTTCCCGAACGACAACACCGTCGAGGCAACGAGAGGAAAGAAACATTGCCGCCATTTTGTCTCCCAAAGGAACGCTCGGGATCTTGAACCTTGGTTAATATTAACATCTTTAGCGTCTCCGACGGGAACGATAAAATGGGTTGATCTTTCTCCCATCTGACGCCACTCAATTTTAGAAAGGGCATTCAAGTCAACCATGAACGAACGAGCATTTATATTTTCTCGGCCACCCTGCCAAGAAAATATATATATCTGGACCATTATTCTTTCTTCCGGACGAACGATCTTGAAACGAGGATTGATGCATAAAAAGAAGAAGAGAAATAATAGGGCCTACTCGTAAAGTCGGTGTGCTTGTTGAATATATTTCAAGTACGGTTTGAGGGTGGAAGGATGGAACAGAGACGAAACTATTTGCCGTGTATGCTCGTTTGGAAGCTTTGCTGCACGTACACAACCGCAGGTGAACGATCCGTTATTTATTTACTTACGTGATGCTAAGCTCGAAAAACCGTGTAAAAGGGAAAATCGAGAGCGGAAGAAGGAAGAAAGTGTCTGCGTCCGAGTCAGGCCATTTCAGAAAAAATATAGCGCCCACTGTGGGGTCCGATGTTACGTGCTTGTCTTACATGATACCCACTCGACCCACAATCTATCAACCGCTCTATTACTATACTGCGGCCTATACAACCCGGTGAGAACGCATTTTACTATTCGCTACTGCAAATTATCGCGAAACGACAGACGTTTATGTTTGCATCGTTCTCGTTTCTGGACTCATGGATGAGCATTGAATTTATTCCATCGTGCTCGACATGTATCATTTGTACACCTTAGGCTCTCACTGTTTCTACCCTCTGTGTACAGGGGCATCGTGATAAATGTATGTATTTTCGTTCCTCTTCATGAACACACTCGGAGATGGGAAAAACTTTTTTTTCTCCACGCATCTCTACCACATGTTTGTTCGGTACATAAACTCGACTCGGGAAATATATTTTACTATCCGTGTAATAACAAAGTACATTATTCCCGAAACTTCTGTTTGTACGAATTTCTTGCATACCAGGTCATGAATCTATTATAATACATTTCGATAATTGTATTACAATTAAAAGGTGTGAATATAGATCAAATAATTTCTAAACGCACAAAATGAGTCCCGGATGTAACAAAAAAATGTAAAAATGATTGAATTTACAATCTTAATCGTCGTTGCCTCAAATTCGTGGAAATAAAAAATAACTCTACACTGACGTTTCTTCGACGAAGCCGTTTTACACTTAACCACAACCATTTTGGTGTATATGCAGTATACGAGGCACAGGGGGCATAAAAGTAGAACGACTGTTGGTGAGGGCAGACAGGTGGAGCGATTCCCGTCGCGGTATTATGAAACTCACGATCTAAAATGTTGCCACTAACCAAAGGATGTGCGAGTCCTAATAGTCGTTGTTCGTTCTTCTGTTGCGTATTATTGGGAATGTATACCGTATTCCACGAAGTGCTAGAGGTTCAGTTATTTTAGAAAATCCATGAATCAAGGTGAGCGCTTTTGGTTTAGAATCTCGGGAAAGCTCGTCAGATTAAACCGTACTAGACTTTCCTGCTAGAAAGTTACAGATGCAGAAGTTGCGAACGGCATATAAACAGTTCGAGTATTTAGTGATTACATTCTCCCGACTTCAATTGATTTCAGGCAGATGCAACCGAATTACGAAGAGTTCGCGCGGTTGAAGTATTCAGAGGGCTCACACAACAAAGGGTCCGTGCATAAACGCTTAACTCGATTGATACATTTTTTTATCTGTAGTAGAGGTAGATTATCCTTGGTAGCACCAGCATTCCGAAGGTTTCGAACGTTTCTCGAACAGCGGAAATAAGCAGAGAATACCAAACGCATTCTCGTATCCTTGAATCACCACTATAATACCTTATTCGTTTCTATTAGTACAAGCGATTACGTGAATTTATGTAACTGTGTCACGCTAGGCCAATGCTTCGGGAGCGTTGTACGGCTGGTTTTACTATCGTACTATAGTATGGCTTAGAAGCTCTGTTGGTTCTATAATGGTGGTGCTGTGGTTCTGGTTCTGGCGCTACCGCTTGGTGATTATGGCGCGGTTCGGTGGTTGCCGTTGCAAGAAACTTTTTGTCGATTTCGCATTGCTCCCGCTCGAGGCAAGGTCCGCCCGATTCGAGCGTTTCTGCCTCCTTCGTGTTCTCTGCCCTCCAATTCCATCATCTTGTCCCCCGTTCCGTTCCACGTCGACGAATACCCCACGCTACCTATACATTTCCTTCTCTACCTTTCGCTTGGCCAACTCTGGATGCCTTCGACGCATTCACCACTTCACTTCCAATCCACTCTGATTCAAACTTATCACCTTGTCCCATAACGTCCCTTTTCTGCGACCGCGACTCTCGGTTGGGAATATTCTACAATTTAACGTAAAAGTTTGACTAATAGTCCAAGGCGTTATTAGTGGAAATGGTGGCAATTAGGATTTGGTTAATTCGCAGGCTGTCGCCATGGCTAATTGGCGAACGCCCATTAATGGTTCACTTTTATGGCGGCCTGTCACTCCGGTACTTTTGTAAGCCATAAAAACGTGTACATAAATTCATACTCCGGGTCGAAAATCTACATAGCACAATGCAATATGTATATCGAAAACTAAAAAGCACAAAATATCGTCGTCCATAAGTTTTATTACTTAAGGAGAAATGTGTTTGACGCTTTTCATTCGTTAGCAATGGATACATTGAGCTGAATCGTGCACATCTTCACTGCACCATTTCTCATCCATCTTTGTCGTTCGATTGATTAATTGTAAACTGATTATTCAACGTGTTATTTAGGAAACGAATCTTGACGGTTCCATCAACAACAAATATGACGTTTAGCTTTTATCTAGGCTTTCCGTCACCTCAGGCGATCCCATGTGGGTTTCTTCAACACCACCGCGTGGTTCATCATACATAAAATATCGTACGATCGAAAATCCCGCAGGCACCGGGGTTCGGTATATAGTGACAACGCAAACAGAACCGCGTTTGAACAGGTCCTCGTAAAGAGGATTGACCATGTTCCGAAACGACATCCTTATTCCGGTGTGGTCAATGTACGAGAGAGATGATAGATAGGGACAGATAGAGAGAGAGAGGTGGTTGTAACCTAGGGCAATGAAAACATAACCTCGATCCAATGGATCAACAAACTCGCTCTAAATTATAATGGAATATACCAGTGGATAGAGTTTGTGGAAAATGGAATAGATTCTGATCGTGTAACAGTCATCCGTTATCAGGTAGTCGCAGAACCGTCCGGAATATTTCACATGGGACTGGAAAATGTTCTGTGGAATATATGCCCAAAATAAGTTTACCCAGGATCAACGAGATTTATTCTCGAGAAGTTGTTAGATCTCTATCGCACGTTTCAATAATCTGACTGGACTCCGGCGGGGATTATACGCGGTCAGATTCGTGGTTTCGGGAACGGATTCCGAATAACCTCAAGAATATCCTGACGCATAGCCATTCGTGCTCGATATAGAACGTTAGTGTCCGACACAATGGCTGGCATGGGCTTACGGTATGGGCATTGGCATGGTATCTCTTTCTCTCTCCCTCTGTATATATATATATACGTATCAAACTTGAACCAGAAAGTTAGTCACACCTCGAGCATGCGGACAGTCCCAAGCACACGAGCACAGTGCATGCAGAGACGTGCGCCAGCCGATCGAATTACCAACGATTCAGTGGCTTACCGCATTCAAATGAAGCACGGTTTGTTAGTTCTGGTTTCGTCCATGCGGGCAGTCGGTTCCTGAGTCTGGGTCTCCACGGAGATGACGACAACTGGCTCCCACAGTCACCGAAATTCATTCTCTCGGATCAAACTAAGAGGTATAGGTATGCTCAGGAATTTCCAAACCCTGATTTCTGAATAATGAGTGAAGAAGGGTACGAGAATGGAGGATACTAGAGGCAACCAATTGCTCAGAATATTCAGTATTGTCCGAGGGTAAACCACGGAATGTGCTCTCGCTCCAAATTCACTCGTTCCTCTAATATCAATTTGCCCGTCCAATCAATCGAATATGGTCCTATTCCATTTGTCCTATACTCTGATTTCTGTCTGCAACTGGACTTTATTAGACATTCCTCGAAGCTAGTGGCTTTCCGATTCGCGGCACTTTCCTATTATTTCGAGATGCGCGTCACGTCTATCGAACAATATGCAGAGACAAAGCTTTAAGCTTGATTCCCTTAGCCTCTTTAACTAACTTGTTCGGCCCACGGCACCTGCCAGAGTTGTTCCGTTCTTTTCACGAATGGAAGATATAAAGTGGACGCGAACGGACACTCCATTCCCGGCTCCAAGCATGTAAATGTCTCGGGGGAACCTTGCACTCGGTAGCTCTCTTTTTCTTCTTTTCCCTCCCTTCCTCTTCTCTGGTTTCTGCAGCACTACGTTCTCATTATTCAAACGAGAAATTAAACGTCCGCGAATCATCCCCTCGCAAAACTTGCACTCTCCGACTCTAACGCAGCCTTTCCCGTGCTTTTAGTTTTCTCGCTCTGTCTATATATGAATTGACCTGAGTGGTGCCACATACCATGAGTTTTACCTCGTCGCGCCTTGATTATCCAACCGCTAACTTCTGCCGTAGAGGGATTAATCTCTGTGAATTCAGACTTTCTATGTGTACATCAAGTTGCTTCCGCGAGGATATTTGAATATTTCAATTACAAGAGACAAAAATGTTCATGTCGCTGCAGTATGATTCACGTTGAAGGGACAGTAGCCGCTCTAAGAGATTATTTTGTGTATATCTACAGCATCCTAAGCCAAAACGAGGACCCACCATAAATATACAACGAACTGGGTTTCTAATTATATATATTTTATTAATCCTACATGCATTCATAATAACTATCTCAAATGAGAGAGTTCACTGTCATAAATATAAAATGATCTATACTAAGAGCGATGCAATCTGTTGTAGAATTATATAACTTCCAAATTATTGTTTCATTCCAAATACCACTGTATCAGACGTAGGTTCAAGTACATTGTCTCATAAAAGAACGCAAACTTCCTGAAAGTTCGCGAATCTTGTTTTCCCAGTTCAAGTATCTTCTCGTATTCCGAACATGTCCAGCATGTTTTGAGCTTTCTTCCAGGTTATCTAACCCGAAATACCTGATTCGTCTCCTGATGCTGAACCGGCAGGTCCCGTGGCCTCCAACATATAGGCATTGTTGAAAGCGGGACAGCGAGACAGAGGTGGAGGCCAGCACTGAACAGAATTCTCGTTTCCGTAGGTCGGAACCCTGGGGAAATTGTATCAGAATACTACGCCAAGCGATCCTTCGAAATTCAACGCTAGTTTATCTCTCGGGATTGACGACCCGGTAGAGGGCGGCTTTTCGTTAACCGGCTTACTGTGATTTCCGCTTGTAGGAATTCATTCTTCAACACTTTTTTTTTATACTTGACTTCCGGAGCATGGTTTCACGTTGATGTCGACAACCCGTAATTTGAGAACGTCTGCGGGGATTTGTCCTGATTTCATATCGCTTGAAATTTTCGTGTGCTCTGCGCTTAACGCTCAACAGGGGTGAAAGTTCATACACCGAACTGAATTCTTTTTTTGAAAACACTGGAGAGCAAATTTAACGAAGGTACTTGCATAAAAATTTCGTGGAATCAAAAGGGAGATAAAATCTCCGGCAGTATAACTGACGGAACCGAAACTAATAGAAGAGGGAATGGAGTTATACATACGTATATAGTATAGCGGTCTAGCGAGACCGCTATACTATATACGCGGTTATCTTCACTCGACGATTCCAGCGGGAATCGTCGAGTGAAGATAACCGCGAAAGAGAGAACGTAATTTACCAACGATCACCGACTAATTGCAAGTTTAAACAGCCGACTAATTGCACAAAGCTCAAACGTCAACGTCATGACCATTAACGGAAGAGCCTCTGACGTTAAACGACGGGATGTTGACGGCTCAACGACGAAAGTTTTATCACGTTATAGAAAATATATATCGGAGAGATCATATGATTGATGCATGACAATTGGCGATAGGCAAAAAAATTACAGCATCACTAAAACCCACAGAAAGACACGCTGCTGCAATGTAAAGTTCAGAAGGACACGCACGCTCATAGGCAAGACGAGTCCGAGCGTTTATTGTACGGCGAACTCTACGCAGATAACTATCCAGTTGGTCGAGTTACCGCGTAGGTACGTTGATCGCAAGCTCGTAACGTATGCACCCATCGCAACACTTCCGTGGCAATGCGTTACCGCGTCTTGCTATTCTGAACTGGCACGTATATTAATGTTCCTTTTCAACCCTCGCTCTCTCTCTCTCTCTCTCCCCCTCGCTCACTTGCTTTCTATCGAGCTCCCTCGACAATTGTAACCAACAAACAGGTATAGTCAACCACTCCGATGGCGAGAGGGGATCCGTGGCTAAACCGAAATTGCGACTAACCACGCTACTGTTAACGTATCTCGGATATTACCGTCTATCCATTCCAACGTTCCGGAAGTCCGCGCTAACGTCTCCCGCCCATTTGGGGCGGAAAATTCATTCTTTAATGAAACTCACCGCCATCGACGAACCGAGAGACCCGCTGTTCAGTTTCTGCATCAATACAGGTTCATAAATATATTCTAAGGGCTGACGCCTTTTATCGACATTAATATTATTTATAATGTATCTATGGTCATGGGTAGCCTTATCCATCTATGCTATCGCGAATTGTAGAGTATAGATGGTTAACAGAGCCAGCGACTCTCGTAAATTTATTATCCACATCTATGGCGGTCACGGATAAAGCTAGAAATAGCATAAATGTCTGACGCAACGTAGAATCTAGGGGCCCGTCTCGTCAATGTGTTGTATTAAGCGATTCTGCTGACATTCAAGTTTTCAATTATATTATCAAATGTATATTAACATCACGAAATTTTTTTAAATCAGTAGTCGAGTACATGTCACTGGCCACAACTTGAAATAATTTTGTGTGACAATTATATTCATATTTCTAGTCACCATACCGTTTATCCAACATTCGCTTTATTGTCATCCAACTAGGCCACTTTTCAGTCGGCAAATTCACCGAATGCACAGAGGCGATCTCAGCTTATCCTCAGAATCCAGCCTTAGAGTTAGTCCCACACGCTCGCTGACTCGTGGAATATGTATTTCCAATCCGGTGAATACGGATTCGAAGTTTCTCCATGGTGGCTTTGGGATGCCTCGACGAAAGAAATCCAAGTCTGTGTTTCTATATATACATGAATATCCGTGCGCGCGTTTGTTCACAAAATCTGCAGAAGCAGGAAGTATAGTAACTGCATCGACGAAGAGGGAAAACGAAGTAGTAGCAGAGGTAGCCCCTCGTCGTAGTTCGTGTGACTGGAAAAGCTAAAAGTAGATGGATAGAAAGAAGATTCGGTGGATGAAGAAGAGACTCGTGCCAGTAGGGTTTTGTACAACCTGGTGCGGAAGGAAGAGCGCGTACGTACGGAAACGAATGGGAAGTTTGGAAAGGGTGAGATCGAACGATGCTGGTAACACAGAGCATACGACGTATAGACGAGGCTATTGGGAACGAGACGAGGCTAGAGAACGACTGGGTGAGAGCACATGGGAGTAAAAGCAGCAGAGCAGCATATAGGCAGTATAGGAGGCAAAGGCTTGAAAGTATGGCAGGGATGGGTAGAGAAGGCAACCCCCGGCGGCGTGTACGTGACGCCGCTGTTTGCCGAACTCATGCATTCGTATTTTCACGGGTCACCGGGCATTCGATAGAACCTCGGTGCGGTACCCCGGCCATCACACGCGCACTCTTCGTACTTGCTGCTACCGCTGCTTCTACACTATCGCTATGCATTCTCCGCACTCCTCTAGGACCATCGTCCAACTCCCAATCGGCCTCCTATACACACTACCGCCCACCCCTCCGCCGGCTTGAACGCCCCGGGAATTGGAAATCAATTTGGGCAAACGGTAATAAACGGTCCGAGATCGAACAGTCGAAATTCTTGATAGCTGCCTGTCGGTTTTTTCAAACGTCGTTCTTTCACCATTCTCGCGCTCTTCTCCTGTCTTTCTTTCTATCATTCGTTCCGTTCCGTTTGGCTTCCCTTCTTTTACGGGGAATTTTATTGGTGATCAAACACTCGAGCACCATCCAGATATATTCCTCGTTTTCTCTCAGTCACACGTTTGACTGTTCTGCAAACAATAATTTCTGTTAAATTCTCCGTAATCTGCAATTTCGCATGTCGTTACTTATTGTACGAAAACGACGTTGAATACGAATTAAAGGGCAAAGCTATTTTGTTATAATTTATAATGGAAGATAAAGGTACTGAGGAAAATAAATGGCCCAGAGGAAGACCAAAAATGGTGGGTGTACATTGATTTAAAGAAAGAAGATCGAGATCTAGTTTCCGTTTGACGAAACATTTTTTCTGGGTTCGAACATTCGCAATGTCAGTATACGAGGGGGACCCAAAAAAACGGGAATTTCGTCATAATTTCTTTATTTTTTAATATTTTTACACCAAATTTTGATCACCTTCAAAGTATTCTCCTTTGACCAAAACGCACCTCTGCAAACGATCCTTCCAATGTTCAAGACATTTTTTAAATTCACTTACCGGGATGTTCTTTAGACCTTCCAGCGATTTTAGTTTTACCTACTCCACAGTGGTAAAACGCTTGATTGCTGCTTTGTTTCGGGGTCGTATCCATAGCACCACGATTCATCACCAGTAATCACCTTGGAAAAAAGTTCAGGGTCCTCTTCGAGCTGATGTTGAAGTTCAAAACATGCCTGAAGTCGACGCTCCCTTTGCTCGTCTGTGAGAAGGCGAGGGACAAATTTGGCTGCAACTCTGTTCATGTACAAATCTTTGGATAATATCCTCTGAATTGAACTCCATGATATCCCAGACATCTCACAGAGTTGATCAATGGTTCGGCGACGGTCTTCATGAATGAGAGCATTGATTTTGTCGACGTTTTCGTCACTTCTGGACGTTAAGGGGCGTCCTAAACGGGGTTGGTCATCAACTGAGATTTCTCCATTTTTAAAACGTGAAAACCACTCGTAGACTCTTGTTTTACTTAGGGCAGCATCTCCATAAGCAGTCTTAAGCATTACAGTAGTTTCCGCGGCCGATTTTCCCAACAGGAAACAAAATTTCACAGCCGCGCGTTGCTCTCGACAATCGGTCATTACGTTGTCGCCGAAATGGAAAAAGTTGTTTCACTACAAAAATTCCCACGGACGAACCGATGCACTCACGGCTACAGAACTTCGCACACTAACTCAGGAGACGTGTCCCCAACGGACACCTGGTCGAGCAATCAGTTCCTCCACTCTCCCTCCCCGCCGCAGCGCAATTCCCGTTTTTTTTGGGTCCCCCTCGTATCTTGTCGTAATTCTCGCCAATGATAATGATCGCGTATTAATGATTGCTATTACCTAAAGATTTTTTTCACAATTGATGTTTTAATTCTGAATGTGGAATATTTGACCAGTGTTTTATGATGATTGTTGAAAGTGGCAGTTGAGTATTTGATACAAATTTTCACCCGCAGACTGTGTACAACATCCGGAGCCGTAACATTTCAGTTGTTTTTACCACGAAAAGATCGTTGACGGCTGATATACCCTCGCTGTTCGAAAGATGAAATTTTCTTCATGATATTCCGGCGTTCGAAGCTTTTACAACACAAGCCGTGTGCCGTTTGCTCGCTTAGCTCCAGCGCCCTCTCACGCGCGAGAGTCTCGACGTTGCCGCCGAGTGGCGGGTCGCAGGGCTAAAAATATCGCGTTGCGCTGGCGAGGGAGCGAACGAGGCCGAGGGCTTCATGAAAGTGCGAGTGGAAGAGACCGACTCGTATAGGCATGAAAGAGGGAAAGCACACGACGTGTAAATGGCCTTTGGATATCTGCATCCGAGGTACGTTTATTGTTTTAACTTTCAGACTCGTCGGTCGTCGCCCCATCTCCCTCATTCGGCTCTCACTAAAGGTTGATCCATCTCGCTTCTTCTCTCTCTCTCTTTTTCTGCTGTTCCCACTCTACACCTAGTTCTTTCTCGTGGCGCTATATGACCTCCCCCGCGGCTATAGATATACCATGTTTTTGTTACGAATTCATTAATTTTTGTACCAACACACTTTACCGTTCGCGCGAAGTTCACGTCTTCTTCCAGTTTTTCGGGCTCCGACGATGCACGTCGGAAGCCGAAGAAAGTCGGTGAAGTATTACCGACCTATCGGCAGAGTGGCGCATCCAGTGGAATGTATTTTTAGATTACCCCGCCAGCATCATCGTTCTGCTTTCTCGTGGTCTCTTCATTGCACTTCGAAACAGAAAACGGTGAGCTACACCACGTGTATCTTATTCCACCGCTTCTTCTCGTTTTTCCCACTCATTTTCAATCTCGAAACACAGACCCGAAAAAAAAAAACAAACGAGAATCCCCCGCGACTGAGAAACGTTCACGCGATAATATTTAGTAAGTATATAGTTAGAGTTTTAGTCATAAAAAAATGGGATACAATATATATATACGTACATACACATAGAACATTACAAACTTGAGGCATTCTAAACGTATAAAAGACACGTACGTCGCTGTGATCAATGAGAAATGTGATCCATCAAAACATTAAGTGTAACAAATAAAAGGACTATAAGGGAGCGGATAGGTGGACACGGTACTATACGAGAAACGAGAAAGGGGTTGGAAAAGGAGAAAGTGGAAGGGGTCTGTATATATAACATTCTATTACGGGAGCAGTAATAGCAGTACAAAAGTCGTCTGAAATCACCGGTGTAACTCTTAATGGAGACTTTGTCCATACCAGTTCTGAGCTTCTTAGTACCACAATTGCTGTTATTACGATGCTCATGCGCAACGATACGACAATCCCTGTTTTGCTGTTGCAGCATTTTCTTGGCTTATTTCTTTTTTCCCCATAAGAACTCTCGTTCACTAGCTGGTTTAATTAATTTTTTTTTTTTTTTATAGAAAATCTAGATAAACCCCGTCAAACAACCTCTGTCTACCGGGTCCTTTTTTTTATATTGCTCTCTTTTACCGCCAGTATAGCTGTTCTCTGTGACCAGTCCCGTTACAAATGCATCACACGAGGTTGGGGAGCTTTAGGTAACCCATAACTGACTCATCCCACGACGGACATCGGTGAAATCGGTGCAACAACTTCCCTACCACAGTTTTCCGACCGCTTCGACGAACGCGTGCGTTCTCCCGCTCCACGGTATTTGACACAGCGAAACCTTTGATTTCGCCGGGGGTGGTTCATTCCCGTCGACTCTTCCAACCATATCTCTGTCGTTTCTCGAGCAAACCTTTTCGCGCAAGGGTAACCGAACTTTTTGCCAGGAGTTACTCCCGCACAGCACGAACCCTGTTATCTTCGAACGTGTCGAGTTACCTCGTTAACCAACAATGCTGGTGTTGTCCCCCATTGCGCGACGTCGTGTACTGTCCCTCTTACTCACCCTTATACTTTTCTTCACTCGTGGCTGTCGTGTTTTCTCTTTGCAAGGTGCCGTCACTGTGTTCCCTTCACCTCCCTTCTTCGTCCCAAAACAACCACCCAAGCGCTCGGCCTCATTCTTCTTCTCGTCTTCAATGCGAAAAGCGGTCCCCGTTGTAACTTTTGACTTTACGGCGAAAGGGAGAACTAATATCTCGTTTCGTAGAACGACCCTGTCTTTGTCGTCGTCGTCGTCGTCGTTGCTGTGGGCGAAGGTGTGTTCACCTAAAATATATACGTTTCTAAGTACACACGGAGAGTGAATCGGTGCTGGGAAAGCGTCGGTGTGTTGCCGACGTGGGTCGCTATTCGGATTGCCGGTAGGGGACGGAGGCGTTTGCGAGACTCGTCGCTCTCGTAGTCCCGTTGAGTTCATTTGCATGTTCCGCGATTGCTTCGGGGACGCAACTTTCAGACGTATACTGTTTTCGATCGCAACGCAAGTCGGGCAACGGAATGAGCTAACTGGATCGTGGTATGAGGCAACCGGGGGTTTCCCGTGTGTGCGGGAGAGTTAGATTCCCCCTTTGTCTTTCGTTCTTCTTGTGTATATATGTACATACATATATCCATGCAAAATTCACGTTGTCGTTCTTACCCGTATACGTACGAGAATTACGACGACGTTTCTCTAAATGAATAGTCCTAGTACATATGTGCTACTTTAGTGTGGATACGCACGCTCGCAACTTTTGCACCCAATCTTCCTTTTCGCATCTGTGGATACACATATATTAATTGTTGAGTACATACTCTACCAGAATAGACCACATCGATCTTCAGTACTTCTGGTTTTTCGTCGCACTCGCGGAGTAATTGAAAATCTCAAACTACTGATGTATTTTCTCGTTCATTCACCATTGATATTAATTCACAAATTAAATAGCTCTCCTCGTGCGGTCAAATATTTTGTTTTTCAACTTTACACGCATCGTTGTAAATATCCGCGAAACGAATTTTAGGCTTGCCCATTGAAACGTCGCAAGCTGAAAAGACGAATTTTTGGCCGCTCCCTTTCTTCAACTTTATACGATCCGCCGGTGTCAAGTGGTTGCGAACTCGCGTCCCGTACACCCATATGCACGAATGTTCGCTCAGCGCGTACAAAACGAGTATTACGTACTCGGCGTTCTCCGACACTCGCACGTGCCGTCGTACGTAAACCTCACAATTTTCAGGGTACGACGAACCGCAAAATAGTGGGAAGCTCGGCGAGGCGCGACAAATTTTTTAACGTCTACCGCCGCTGCTACTGATGGTGAGTGAGCGAAGTGGTCTCGTCGCGAGGGGAGCGCAAGGATGGGCGGGAATGACGCGAGTGTATCGGGACGAGGACAAAAACGACATGACGGGGGGCTAGGCGGGCCAAATTTAGGGGGTGTAAGCATCTCTCTACGTAAGGACACGCTGCGCGATATATGTGAAAGACCTCTCAGCCCCAAGGCTCATTTGAGAGCAGTTAAAACCCAGTATTTCACGGTAGGATCCTCCAGACCATCAGACAGACAGAAATAGCTCGTACATAGCCGCAGTTGCACCCTTTTCGCTTCTACATTTCTCGTGGTACCTTTTTATGCGTATATACTGGAGCGTGTTTTCATCCCGCAGCTTCGAGATGTCAAAATTCGTCTTCAAGCTTAGCCGTTAACTGATAAATTTTTCTATGTCATCCTCAGCTCTCTCTCTTTCTCTCTCTCTCTCTCTCTCTCTTTCTCATAACAAACGAGATTTAATGGAAAGATACCGCCCCTTTGGGCGACGAAGGGGTTCTTGTGAAGATTCTAGCCGCCTTTGTCCATCGCGAAATGATCGGGAACAATAAGTGTCTGATAGTAGGTAGTTTTTACGTGTTTATCATGATTACTGTACGGCGGAAACTTTACCGCTGACGTAACGACCCGATGAAATTTGGATCGTTGGCGAGAGATACTAGCAGTAAACCACATGTAGAATAACGTTTAAGAGAACATCGTGTATACGAGGTCTGTTCAAAAAGTATCGCGAATTTTGATTTTCCGCGGGCTACGTATATTCGATTTTCGATTTTTTTGTGGCGTTAGATTGGTACTCGTGTCCCTCACTTATGCTGAAAAAATCGACCATTTTGAATGGTTAGTTAACTGTTCACAGCTGTTTTGGTTAGACATGTTTTGGCGTATCTTCGATTTTTGCCTATTCCAAAAAGCAGCTTCCATTGCGATGATTGAGCTTTGGTTTCCACGTCATAACCATAAACCCATGATTCGTCACCAGTTATGACCCTCTGGAGCAAATTTGGGTCGTCGCGGATCGAGTCCAACTGCTCCTTAGTAATGTTAACGCGACACTGTTTTCGTTCGAAATTGAGCAATTTTGGCACGAATTTCGTGGCGACCCGTCTCATGGCCAAATCATTGGTAAAAGTCGAATAGCACGAGACAATCGATATGTTTAGTTCCTCAGCAACTTCTCTAACGGTGATTCGACGATTGGCCAAAATTATTTTCTTCACTTCATCAATGTTTTCGTGTGTTGTTGATGTGCTCGGGCGTCCGGAACGGATTTTGTTGTTCGCATCTTCTCGACCCTCTGAGAACATTTTGTACCACCGATAAACGTTGCTTTGGTCCAAGGTAGCTTCACCATATGCCACAGTCAACATTCGGAATGCGTCCGTGCACTCACTTTTGTTTTTCACACAAAATTTGATACAGATTCTTTCATTCACTTTTTGGAATAGGCAAAAATCGAAGACAAGCCAAAACACGTCCAACCAAAACAGCTGTCAACAATTAACTAAACATTCAAAATTACCGATTTTTTCAGCATAAGTGAGGGACATGAGTACCAACCTAACGCCACAACAAAATCGAAAATCGAATATACGTAGCCCGCGGAAATTCAAAATTCGCGATACTTTTTGAACAGACCTCGTATATATGTCGTTTCGCGATATAAGTATCGGATCTATATACTACGGAACCAACGGTATTTCTCACTACCGGGGACCCGGTTAACTGTCTGTAGTATACAGTGATCTGATACGATTTCTAAGCTACCGCTCAAATTATCATTCAGGAATAATTGCGTTCACGGTAGACTTTTAAAAGCATCGAGAACATCAAATCTCTGCTCGTAATCATAAAAATCTAGTACAAGATGATATACCAATTTAATATATAGCTGTGAAGCGTTAAATATCTATGTATGAAGAATTATAGGAGCGCAAGTATTTGCAAGAGTATAACAACGAACGTTACGTAATATCGAAATTTCTCCGAGGATATAATATACGTGTGTGGCAATGGAGCGAGAAAATCTACGGATAAGAGTCACGTTTCCGAAGATGAGTTAATTTTCGGTAGGTATCATTCAAGCGACTTATTATCTACCTCGACAATCCTTATTCGAGCACGACGAGAGACTTTAATTGAGTGACTAACGAAGGCGCGTTGCAGTGGTTTGGATATACGAGTACGCTATATAGCTTCGATCCCTTTCACCGGGCTTAATTGATAAAGGAAAAAGTCGCCAGTGTTGCCGACAGCACTTGAATGAACGTCCTCACCCCATCAACCTCCTAAGGGTTAATGATCCCCCGGGAACCGAGCGTCGTGGTAGTTGTCGTTGAAGACGACGTTCTTCCCGGCTCGGAGACTATTCACAGAAGAAAGAGAGAACTTCTATGTCGACGTATTGTAAGGATGCGAGAGAGATGCAAGGATGTGCACATAAGCAGAAGCCTCCTTGAATAACACACCAAAACCCGTATAGTACATGACAACTCGGCTATTCGGTCCTACTCTGACGTATATATGGTCATGCCTGGATGTATATACGTTGTTCGACACGCGGTATGGTATTCACACGCATGTACATAACCCTCATCTCGATATCCGGATATTCTCTGCTCTCGGGACTCCACCGGTTCTCCGATTATCGGCACTATATATTGCCTCCACTGTGAGCCCCGAACGCCAGTGACCGTGGACAAGTCTATGACTCACGGGAAAAGGAAAAACCTATTTCCTCCCTGCTTTACTTTGAGAAATGATCAAGCTCCTCGGGCGTGTGGGTCTTTGTTTTTTTTTATTGTTTTTTTTCTCGTATTCACCGCTCTAAAAAGTTGTTGGCACTCTATAGAGCGAAAGAGCACAATGAGGGACACAGAGTAGTATAAGGTCCGAGGAATACGTGTACGGAAGACGGCGGTGACAGTCTGACATGAATGCGAATACTCGTTGGCCGCCCACCGGAAAACACATCGCCATCATGGCGGTTTTCCCCTCACACCGACATCTTTCATTCGCAAGATCAAGTTCTCCCTTCGTATTGCCGATGATCTATCGTCGGGTCTTGTCCAGTGAACTTTACAAAATTCACTGTTGAATCGGTATGACCGAGGTTGCTCGAATTTTTGGCAGTCTAAAAAATATTCGATATTTCAATTTGGTTAAAAGCTCATCGCCATCGATGCTCTGTTCCTAGATATAAATTATTCTTAAAAAGTCGACTACTTATTCAGTGTCTAGACAATGTCGACTGACCGTTCCTTCTGAGCGTAAATAAAAACTGCATCCGGAGCAGTAAACGGCAAATCACGACGATCCCAACGACCCGATGAATTTGTTCATTCCACCGGACAACCCGCGGGATTAAGGTCGTCGTTGCAGGAACCTCTGTGTTACTTGGATGCACATGTGTGCGTGTGAGAAGGTAGCCAATCACCTTAATGATAATTTACGATCAGAACATAAACGTGTCTGGGACCGGAATTGATTTGTTTACTCCCGAAGGATCCTCACGCGATATCACGTCGTGCCATATACGTTAGCCCTGACTCAACCGCAGCACGGGTGGCCACCGCCTAGTGTGCGAACGATACGCGCATTCGATTTATTTATTTTTTCTCTTGTTTTTCGTTCTCACTCCCGCGTCACATCTTGTTCCCGCTGTATGGACCGCCGTAGTCATCGTTATTCATACCTTCGCCCGCTTCTTCTGCCTCTTTTTTTTAAACATATATCTGCAACGTCATTCGTATCAGAGATCGGAACAGTAATAACAAAAAAGACGAGTTCAGAATTATCGTTCCAGTTTGGAGTATAATTATATCTTCTGATAATTGTGAGGATCTTGGCTGGTTGAGTCGCTTCGTTTGATTCAACATCGGCTTTACTTACAGGCACATTAATCCCTTTCAATAGAAAAACTTTTCTCCAAAGTCGCCGGCTTTTCGTTAGTAATTCTGTGTTTGTAATTAAAAAATAGAAGTAAGATCTATCACGCTTACAATTTCTTTTGAAAGTAAACTTGGGGAGTCATCACGAAACTATCATCCAGAGTTACAACGCATGAGAACTAACTGTATTTATATTAACGTTCGTGTAATATTAACGAGATACGCGTCTCCGTACCGTTGAAATAAGTGACACCCAATCGCTCGACTGCTATATACTCAATCAGATGAACATACATTATGCAAAGGCATGTAGACACAGACTAGACCACCATTATCAAAAGCCCCAGAACAATGTTCCAGCCAATTCCAGGAAAATATTCCAGTAACGAACGAGCAGAACCGATCGTGCCACGGCAAATCTTAATCTAATTCAAATAAAGCCAGACTGTGCGGCTACATAGAGCGAGCCGTGCGACCAAGAGCTTCGACTGTGCGAAAGGGAACGAAGGCACTCTCGTGACTAGTTGATTACACCGAAACTGAAATTCCTCCACAGATTGGTACGAACTTCGTTCTACCCGTACCTTTATCTCTTCCTACTCTCCCCACGGCTGTCCCCTTCCTTGGTTTTACTATATTTTGTGCTTTTTTTTTCTTTCTCGGTTTCCTGTTTTCTCTCGTTTACCTTCCCCTCTATCGGAAAACTCGAGCACCAAAGTTGCCTTTTATTATCTCTCACAGTCTCTATCTCTTTTCTCTTCTGCCGGTATCGGCAGTGATGTAATAAAGCATCGAATGAGCGACAGACACGAATAAAAAGAGAAGTGTATTATAAGGTAATGGCGTTTGGAGTGAATGATAAATAAAGATCGAGAATACGTTGCGGCAGGAGTGGAATAAAGAAAGAAAGTTCCTGAGGACGATTTATTTATAAATTGGATGTAAATATACACAGTGAGAGGAGCAGAAAGAAATTGGAAGCGGATAAAATCCCCTGAGTTGAACGTGATATTTTGCCACGGGTGATAGAATGAAGGTAAAAAAAGAAGTCGGGGAAATGGCGGGTGGGCCACGAAAGAGTGACAGAGAGAGAGAGAGAGAGAGAGAGAGAGAGAGAGAGAGAGAGAGAGAGAGAGAGAGAGAGAGAGAGAGAGAGAGAGAAGAGAGTGAGAGAAAGGCACAAACACCAATTGAAAGAAAGAGGACGGAGAAAAGCCAAGGGGGATCCAATGAAACTTTACCTTTTCTCCGTCAAGACCGAGGTCGCTATGCGCTGTTCACGATGTTTCTCGACCGTCAATCGGGCACAACTCGGGGTGCCTGAATCATTTAGATACTGCTCAACGTCACGTGTACTTTCCCAGACTACTCGGAAGGGGCGGCACTTTCCTCGGGGTATCGTCTCGACAAATTCCCTTTGGGTAATTCAGCGTTGCGTAGAAAAGACGACTTTCTTGGAAGGAATGAGAGAGAGAGAGAGAGGAAAAGGTGAGGTAGAGCGACTGGACCTATTGGTGGCGAAGAGCATGCATTCGCACAGGAACAAGCTCTAATTAATCTTTTTCTCATTATGGTTTTTGAACGATTGAATACGATCAATGGCACCGGTATGTGGCAATGATGCAATAAATAAGAATGGGCAAAAATTTGGCAAGCAAGCCATGATGACACCTTGGATATATACTCCTGGAATTATACCGTTCATGTACCATATATCACGCGCTTCTAGATTTCTCTCAATCATTTGCGTAGGAATAACTTTCAACGCTTCATTATTACCACCGTATAATTGAACCGGGTGGTACTACCGACGCTGCCGGAATCTCGTGCTTAAGGTAGTAGTCTGGTAACTTAAGCCGATTTTCATGTCGTTTTTGGAGGGCGTTTTTTTGTAGGAAAATAAAAATGAATCGTTTTGGATATTTAGGATGTTTTCATTTACATGTTAAAGATACAAAAAAAAATTTATTTGAAAAAATTTAATAGTTTATTATTATTATTATTATTGATCGAAGTTGGCACCTCGAAAAAAAAACGCGTGGGTGGCCCCGGTGATTTTGGCTCTTGATGTTATCTGAAATAAAAAATTCTTGATCATTCTTAATCTATAGACATGTCATTCTGGTCGGAACTACTGAAGTTAAATTTCATGGATAAATAACAAAGTGGCGGACTTTGGAAAAAAACGTCCTTTTCCATTTTGTTATTTATCCATAAAATTTAACTTCAGTAGTTCCGACCAGAATGACATGTCTTGGATTAAGAATTATCAAGAATTTTTTATTTCAGATAACATCAAGAGCCAAAATCACCGGGCCACCCATGCGCTTTTTTTTCGAGGTGCCAACTTCGATCAATAATAATAATTATTATTATTATAAACTAATAAATTTTTTCAAAAAAATGTTTCTTTGCATCTTTAATATGTAAATTAAAACATCCTAAATATCCAAAACGATTCATTTTTATTTTCCTACAAAAAAACGCCCTCCAAAAAAGACATGAAAATCGGCTTAAGTTACCAGACTACTACCTTAATGCATTTCACCTGTGTCGCTCTAAGAACGGAGATAAATTGACACCAATAAATGGCAATTGGTAGGACGGTGGTGGAAAAAATAAGCAAACCTAGAGAGGGCGAGCGAAGGTGTGAGATAAAGAGCTTGTAGATACACATGGAGAATCAGGATCTCACAGAGCCATATACCTGACGGTGAAAATAGCTTGATGGAGATTAAGATTCTCTCGATACAAGCGCCCTCAATGTGTCTTAAGCTGCAGCTTAAGCAACCAGCTGGACGATAACAACGGATGTCTGCTCTCTACTGTGTCCCCGATACAAGATTTATACGAACTTGATAAGCGAGAGGCTTGCACTGCAAATCGCGCAATTACGTTAAATTCATTCATAAATCATATAGTGCATACCTAGATTCATCGGTACTTAGACAAAAGTAATGTTTCTACGTCATGTAATTTGAAATAATAAAGATTTAGTTTTGAACCTCATGTAATTGCCCTTCTATTGTTCTTCTAATTGACGTCAAGACGCCGATGCGTCTCTTGACATGAAACGCATGATTCAATAGCCGGTTTGGCTTTATTTAAGAAAAAAATTAAATGACTTTGTCACATGATTTCAATTTAAAGCAGATGCTTATCGTTAAACTTAAGTTTTAGTTTAATTCCTGTTAGTGCGCTTCACCTGATTCTTAATTGGCTTTGAAGACCCGGTGAAACGTTTATTTACCGTTCGTCCGAATGCGAGTTTTGTGTGCCAGTGTAGATGCTGTTAGTCGAGTTTACGTTGACGAGAAAAAGAAAATTGGACGAGGCGTCGGTCCCACGGTACCTCTCCGGAACTAGATTGAATCATAAATGATGAATTTAACGAACCGGAGGAGTCAAGGGCTCAAAGAGTTTTGGATTCGTATTGCGGCGCTAGGCAGAGGAAGCGAGTCTTGAAGGACGAAACTTGTGGAAGCTTACTTTCGAAGACTCCGAACTTTTCACCGCGGATTTATTTACCACTTCGCGTTTCAAGCCAGAATAGCGGCAGCTCACTCGGAGTATCGCTTTCTCGTTCTTGTTCGGCAAATGATGAGATTTATTTACCGGATCTTTGATTTTATTTACGTCGAAGTTGCAGTTTCGCGAAAAGTCTAATGAGTTTTTACGACTCGTGCTTTTAATATGCCATAAACTATAAAAAAAGATCTTTTACTTTCTCTATTGTTTGGACTATAATTTCGGTAAAGTTACGATTTCATTCGGACGATCAAGGTTCTCGTAAAGTTGGAAACGGCTTCTGACGATACGTCGAGCAATCTCGGCCCAGTGTCTTTCTTCACAATCTCGAAAGGTTCAGTTTCCGATGGTATAATAATTCTGCCGAATTGCTTCGACCCCTCTGAAAGTCGCAAGCCCCAGCATACGGGAAAGCCGCACGTTACGGTTAATCGGAAATCTTCGTCAGTGAATCGTTAGATAGCTAAGATTTTTGGGGATACGGTGTTTTTTTATGGGCGTCAAAGTAAAGAAAACCGTTGCTTTGGAAAGGATGCCTTGTAATGTTCACAGACGAACGAGAAAGTAAGCCAGGATAGCTTTGAGAAGTACACGCATTAGAGACTGAATCGACGACAAACGTACAAACTTTTGCCATAGAACTCGTCCTCACGTTGAAATTTGTACGCGAAGTGATTTCAACAACCTGAAGAGGCATACATAAAACTAGCTGACATATACAGTATCGTTGCGCACCCGCAGAAGTATGCGTCGTGGTTTCATCGTCCATTCGGTAACCATCCGTATCCACTAGGTGGGCTCCTATCAAGATCCATAAATCCCGTCTCGTAGAATTACTAGGAGAGTCTCTCAGGCTGGTAACCATAAAATGATAGTGGCAATAACGGTAACAGGACACTCGGTGAATAAAGAGAGCGAGGAAGCGGTTGTTTTAGAGGGAGAAGCTAGATTTCCTTCGTCCGCGAAGGCATTCGCCCCCAATTAGCGAAGTAAGCCAGAGCTTTGTCCATCTAATACGGCGAACAGTATATATACAAACAGGAAATAACTGTCCGCGTACGTTGCTACCACTACATTACACGAGCTATACCATCAGTTTCTATGTACTTCTACGGATACTTAATCGTCGCCACGGAGACATCGTACTTCGAGTCTATTGTCGAGGTTATAAACGTCGTAGCGAACTCGGGGCACGCGATCGTTTGATACTTCCGGTGGGAAGAGACGTGCGCTCGTTCCTCTTTGCGCGGCCGCGTACAAACGTAGTGAAGCTTACTGCATCACCCTTGTGCAACGTAGTTGATGTATATATATACATACACACACACGCGCCTCGAACATCGTACTGCACTATACGACAAACGTGTCCGTGATGAACTCGGATGCACCTGGATTATTCCCTTTAGGCTCTACTGGTCCAATACCATTAACGGAACCTCAAGTAAACTATTAGACATTCGACACTTCGACGATGCGACAATCCGAGGTGTGCTCTGCTGTCGTTGGTGCAGAGCCCGCACAGGCAATCCGACAAGCACCGGAAGACGTACGCATTATCGAAGAGCAACGCTGCTGATAGTATAGCACCATCGAGGCAGGCTACCGTTCACCATCCGGTAGGATCTCGGCGGAAAGTGGTCGATGGCACTGTACGAGACGGGCACGGCAACGAACGTGTTCCGGGAAAACCAGAGCAGCATAGTGCTTTCTGTCTATGTCGAACAAGCTATACATTCACCACTACGGTATAATACAGGTGGTAAGGAACACGGGAGGGTAGGCGCGCGCGTGCACCTTAACGGTGCACTGTGCTTACGGAACCGGTCTATTGACATAGTTCTCTCCCGTGTTGTTAGTGAGTTTGTGCGCCTGTGATGTATGGATGTTTACCGGCCACGCCGCAACAATAAGACGCAACGCAAACGTCCTGGTTAACGGCCTCCCTATATATGTGTATTCTCTCGCATAGGTATTATACGGTGTCGGTACATGTCCACGACTCGTACTACTGTATGGTCCTGCTAAACGTATTACGACGTCGTATTAGGTCGGAGAGAACTCAGAAGGGAGCGTTACACGGTATATACGCAGGGTGGGGCACCCTACTTTGATGCTTGAAAGCTACTCGATGCTACCATGAGAAATAGCAATCGCACTGAGAGTATACCTGCTGGTCCTTTGCGGGAGCTCTCTCTCTCTCTCTATGTCTCTCTCACTCTCTCTCTATTTAATCACAGGGAACTCCTATTCCTACGCCCCTTTGCTCTTGTTGCGGAATTCGCTGCAGTGTGCAGTGAGTTTCTGGTGCTGCAACGTGTCATGTCTAACGTACCGTTAATGGAGAGCCTTGTTACGCCGACGGTGCATTCGGAATGTCGTTCGATAACGCATCGTGTCGCGAAGGCGAACCAGCATGGGAAGGGCTATACCCGTTGCGGATCTAACGTAAACGACGTCGTCGTAGACGTTGTTGTAGACGTTGTCGTCGACAACGACGACGACGCTGTCGTTGGCGTGCCCGGAATCGTTTGTCTACCCGGTATCCAACGTACCATAAGTTAGTTGTCTTCGATTCTCTCCTCGTGAATTATTTCCTCTGTACTTCTTGATTGCAGTAAAATTCGAGTCGTTGAGATTGTTGAGATTTTCTTGTAGAATTTTATGGAAAATGGGGTGATCGGCAAAGTTCATGGTTGAGATTTACCGTGAAATGCAAATAGAATATATTGCAACCGTTACGGGGTAGGAGAATTCATATGTAGATGGCTTGTTATAGGGTTACCACGTACCTGTGTCCATTTGATGACTATAGCCACCACCGGAGCCATAAGGTGCGCACAGATCAGAAACGTTATTGCGCAGTTTGGAAACACGAAATTGCCATTTTATAGCTCAAAGTTCGTAGTTTGTGGGAATTTCGTGCGCTGACTGTACGTAGATGGTCGAAAACCAATTGTTCTGCTAAAATCTGTCGGTCGTGATCGTAGTTAAGTATTCGAATATAATACAGGATGCGATACATCATGCAATTGATAAATATTTAAGGTAGTAGTCTGGTAACTCAAGCCGCTTTTCATGTTTTTTTTGGAGGGCGTTTTTTTGTAGGAAAATAAAAATGAATCGTTTTGGACAATTAGGATGTTTTTATTTACACATTAAAGATACGAAAAAAAAATTTTTTGAAAAAATTTAATAGTTTATTATTTTTATTATTATTGATCGAAGTTCGCACCTCGGATAAAAAGCGCGATAACATCAAGAGCCAAAATCACCGGGGCCACCCACGCGCTTTTTTTTCGAGGTGCCAACTTCGATCAATAATAATAATAAACTATTACATTTTTTCAAACTAATTTTTTTTTGTATCTTTAATATGTAAATAAAAACATCGTAAATATCCAAAACGATTCATTTTTATTTTCCTACAAAAAAACGCCCTCCAAAAAAGACATGAAAATCGGCTTAAGTTACCTGACTACTACCTTAATATCAAAAAGGAAATAAAGTTTTTATTTATTAATAATAAATTATCATTGTTATTATCGTTATAAATTATGTTTGCGCATTGTTGTGTCAGTATGACATCAAGATAACTCCGCTCTCGGTAAAAATTTTTCTCGTACGAGAATACGTTACTTTCTCGGTAAAGTAATGCGTTTTCTAGTAAACCACAGTACGAGTATATGTCTCTCCCGAAATTCTCTTCCGTCTGCGAACGCTGGGGCTTCATAGGACGATTGACTATTTACGAAACTCTTTGAACGCCCGTGTACTAAATGTAGACGGGTAACGCAGAAAGAGCACTTCGTTCTATGACTTTCCGAATCTCGTACCGCGGTGCCTCCTCTCTTATATGCAATACTGCGAACGATTGAACACGAATCGTCCTCGAGTTTATGCCCCGACGAAAACTATCGAGAACGATTGCTGAAATCGCCGATAACAATTGTCAGAATTAAGACCAGTGCTCGCATGAATAGAGAAGGAAAGAGGCTGAAATGGGGTTAAAAATAGTCGAGTGAGAGAGAGGCTTTTGAAGGCAAAGGAGCGCAGCCACTGCGGCAAAGTCCTTTTTATCCTATCACATTGTATCCATATAATTGAGTATTCCATATATAATTTTATTATATGTACAGGTGCTACGATTCGGTATAATATTCGTAAGACCGTAAAATACCAAGTCACTTTTATTCATCCACTTACCACAAGTAAAATGGCTCATATTACGTCCTATATAAAACCACTTGAAGAGCATAGGATAAAACCGGAAGCTTGGTGGCGTTCGGATTTTCGCCATTGCCGCCGCTCGAAAAGAATAAAAGCCCGTTGTGAGTGGGAATCACGATACGATCACTACCCCTCTTTTGGTCTCTGTCTCTCCCTCTCTCTCTCTCTCCCTCTCTGCTCCTTCCCCGTTTCCGTCGCTCCACCCTGTCTTACTCTACCTCGTTCCCAATCTATCCGGTTATTTCGCTAACAATACGCCAGGGGAGGCGAGCACCGATGCTAGCAGGGAAGCTTACGGCACTAAACAATGATACGATAAATCTTTCTCTCTCGGCCTGGGCCGCTTTCCGCTCTGTCTCTTTATTTCACTCTCGAGAAGCGTGTGGCTATATGCGGCTCTCGCTCTCCAGGGAAAATCGAAGTGAGCGAATGAGGGTATGAGGAACAGAGGTCCGCGCACCGTCTTTCATCTCACTCGTTCTCTTGCCACGAGAGAGGATGAGAGCCCTCGTTGGCTGTACCGTGTGGTTATACGTATATATAGCACTCGCACGAAGCAATTAAAAACTGGAGCGCGTCTCTCGAGAGGGCTTGTTACGACCGCACCCACCTCCCCTCATATTTATCATTTTTCCACCAGTCCTTACCACACCTCACCCTTCGCTTTTCTCTGCCCTCTCGTTTCTTGCCACTGTATTCGATACTTCTATGACCCGTCCTTAGATATCTGTGTATATGTGTTCATATGCTGCACTTAAACATCAAAATCTTTTCATCAAATGACCCCTATCTGCCGTTGTTTTCACTTCACATATCAATACGAGCAATCTCCTGTATACATATTTTCTTTCGCAGCGTTCTTTCAATTTTATTTCTTATTCTCTCCCCGTCTTAAACTGCGCCATATATATATATAACCCGGTTTAGTTTTTCTTCTTATTTCAACGCGAATCCTCAAGCCTCAAGGGTCTGCCAATCATCGCACCCCATATGTCGTTTGTATTCATCACTCGCGAACGGTCGAGCCCTCACGTTCCCGAAGGGCTGCTGCCATCCGGTTATGTTATACCATATACTATAGCATAATATGTATATAATATTATATATATTCTCCTGTATTTCGCTTTCCTCATTGCTTTACCGTATTCTACCAGCAGTGCTCGAGGCGATTTTCTCGAGACCACGCGAGAGAGATACAGAAATGCTGACAGAGCTGCGAGGAAAGAATGCATAAGTAGGTACGCGATAGAAATGAGGGCAGTATGCGTGAACGAGAGATGGAAAATAGGGGGGGGGAGGTCAATATGGTGGGGTTCGAGAATAAAAAATTGGGAAAACAATGAGAGCCCGCACAGGAGATTCTTCTAAACGAAAGGGGAAATAGTCGTTAGCGGCGTTTTTCTGTAATACCCCAAGTTGTACGGGAAAGCCGTATGCGTAGATGCTGCGAATTCGCACGCGACGTTATTATCGTTGTTCTTCGGTATTATTATTGTTTTTATCCTCATTACTGTTATTATTATTAGTACTGTTTCAATGCACTATTGATAAAAATGTATTCTGTATATTTCTATACATCTATACCAATATATATATACTATATGGGCGGGCCTGAGGACCAAATACGCGCCATCTTACTTATGCGCATTGTGCGTGACGCTATTGTCCAAGTTGCACGTGTTTGAACTGCACGGAGAATAACTCTTTAATGCGTGCGATATATTATATGAAAACGAGTGCACCACAATCACGGACTTTTCGATACGATGCCTATTTACTATGTCGCGTTCGAAACTACACGATTATGCGTTTGTTTTATACAGCTCGAAGAACTCGTTCGGAAATCATCTACTGGCTCAAACAGTGACCATCGACCAAATGTGTCCTGATTACTTGAAACCTTTATAGACCTTCTGAAGCCCGTTTCCTTTTTTAAAAAGTCAGAAAACCGAGAACATTTCACAAGGGATTATAGGTATTTTCATTTGAATCTGCACTGCATCAAAATTAATTACTATCCCGCCATTCGCGCATTTGTCATTTATTTCGGACGCAATTCAACGAATCAATACACGGGAGACAAATAGTTTATTTACATGCATCCGCTGATGTTACTACCGTCGCAAAATGAACGAATATTAGGTGAATGTTGAATGCGTCTGATTCAGCTATCGTTATAACGTGATAGCGCGAAAGCACTGTTAACGTATTCTCCGATGTGAATCTGATCATTGCAGCTTAAAATTTTCATTCGTTACTGCTATGACAATTTGATTATTAGACATACCCGAGTAGTCTACTGGTTGTTAGCGTTCAGTAGTCACGACGTCGAGGCAGGACGGGGTGTCAATCAGCCCCGTCCTGCCTCTCGCCATTTGTCCTGACCGGTTTTTAGCGCCCAATCATATATTTCACAAACGTTGAATACGGTGTATGGCGTAAATTGAGAGCAATGAACAATAGTCGGAAAGGAGAATTAATTAATTTTCATTCTACAGCTTCAATAATTATATTATGACGGAGTATAAACGTTACCAGAGGAAAATGTAATTCAAATATAATTGTAATTATTCCCGCAGGCTCACCCTGTATCGTCAAAAATATACACGTCCTATATGCACCCTATTCTTGGATACGTATGGGCATTATACATATTTATATATAAAGCGAAAATGGTTGATGATGTACAGGTTCGATCAGCAATGATGCAAAATGATAACGATTAAATGTTGTTCAGAGCGAAACGAGTGAACCTTTGCGTCCGCGGCATCCTATATATGTATATAAATAATCGACAATGAGATAGGTGGGGCGCGATGCAGTTAAACAGGATTTCGATTAACACAGAGAGTTCGGTCGTGCGCGCTCAAATGCGCGGTTTACCACGTAATGAACGTTTAGATCGCTATAATCGTTCGACTGACGTGTGCCAATTTCTCCTCGTAGTATCGATAATATATGGCAAGTGTAGGCGTGAGAGGGCCGATCAAACGCACGCACACAAAATAGAATGTCGATCGGAGGATAGAGAGTAACGTAGTAGCGTGATGAGTATATAATGCTGGACAGGTTCGAGGCAACCGAGCGTTTGAAAATAAAAATGAAATCGAATTTTCGGATCGGCCGACAGTATACACCATCCGCTTAATTTCATTGTTTCGCACGAATAAATGGTTAAAACGGCGCTTTGTCGCGTTCCACGAAAACGCGGCAAAACGATTGACGGAATGATGTTAAAACGAGAGATAAGATACAGGGTACATTTACGATTGTACCGGAAGTGTTGGTGTTACAACATAGAGTAAACGCTATGAGGCAAGATTAAAGACGGGGTAAGAAGAGGTACTGGCGAATGTGCACAGAAGCGACTTGAGGAAATGCATTCAATATAATCGAAGTGTCGATCAAAATCTATTTACGGCTTTGACGATCGCCATTTCGAATAGCCAATGGGTGGATACAGCGCTCACAAGGAGGACATTAAGTGACTTGATGGCCGGTTTATAGCTAGCCTCCGTTGCTATATATCTACGTAATCCTTCTGGTATAATGCAGGTATAGTATCTCGTATATAAATTGCTTGGCACGAAGACGCTGCTCCGTCTCCCAATACACGGTATTCATCAGATGGACGCGTAGACGATTTTATGGAATAATACATCACATCGGGCGTTGTAGTATCTCGCTTCGATTAAAAATGGTAATAACACCGAAATACAAGCAACATTAAAGAAACGAAAGATATAACAAAATTTGAAGCGAAGTACCTCGAGTACGTCCCGAGAATTCTTCAAAGTTTTTCGTACAAGAGAAAAATTCATCTAAAACTTCATGTCTGCCAATGACTAGACACAAGTTAAAAGTGCAGGTTCGCCATTAAATTAAGATGATAAAATAAAAGCTTAATGTTTACTCAAACTAACTGAACTCTATCCTGTATATTTCTCCGAGAGCATTACTCGTGGAGTATTGCAAACTCACTGTGAAATATTCATTCCCGTGGGCATGAATTGGGCCGAAGAAGCGAAACGCTTTTCTCGTTAGGTCCGTTGGCTCGATGGTTGCACGTATGCCAGGCAATGAGGGTACATAGTTCTGGATACATGCGGCACGGGATGGTGGCGGACGTATTGTATAGGAGCTAAATTAATACTCGCGGATACGAAGCTCGAGTTATGTCGCTGCAACGTTTCCGCGGTATCTCTCCCATCCGATTCAACAACCGCGGGTGGTATTCTCTCACTCCCGCAGATGGCTGTATTCAGAATGAACGAACTATGAACTGAGCGTGACGATACATATCTCGTTGCCACAACCCCGAGGTGGTTATAACGTCTGCCACAAGTGTATATATATATATATCTGGGAATCCGAAAATTTCATCAAAACCCTCGATGATACCGGAATATCATTGAGTCTTAACGAAATAGTCGTCGAGACATTCGTACAGTATTTATGCACGCATCTCAAGGTAAATAAATCCACTAATGCGTTTAAAAAATATAAATCCGTATGTCAATTATATCAAACATATATATTTATACTTTATAATCTTGTATCGCCGAAAGATGTTCGTGTATTCCCATTGGCAAAATGTACGGGAGTATATGAACAGCTGACACCCTCGTCGGAGGGAGGAACCGACTCTCGTGTACATTCAAAATATATTCAGACGACATTTACAAGGGAAATTGAAGGGAATAGTGGAGAGCGGTTTGGCGTTGCTTCGAAGTAGAACGAACGCTTTTGCGTCAGACAAATTGATTTCGAAATGCTGTGAGCACAATATAGGAATTGCTGCTGTTGCTGATGGTGTTGCTGCTCAGCGGGTTTCTGTTGCTGCTATGCACTTTCCTATTTGCTATGTGTGTATATTTTGGGTGCAATATATAGCACAATATGCCTTACAGAGAGAGAGAGAGAGAGAGAGAGAGAGAGAAAGAAAGAGAGGGAGAGCGATAGTGTAACGGAGTGAATGAAAACCACTACGTATCCTCCAAACGTAGCGAGCGTTCTATGGGCCTATGTGGAGCGTACTCGTAGCAAGCCCATTTCGTACCAAATTCTATTCACCCCCTATCCCTGCCCGGCACGTACGATCCGTATACGCCCTACACGCTCAGCACGATTATTCAAATGCCTCGCGCGCGCGAATCCATTTCGATGATTTCTCGTCACTCTCTGTGAACGTAAATGAAGCTTATGTGCACGCGCCCAAATCTGATGCACAGGCCGCCCATACACTGGTATAACTCACACATGTAATATATACACACGTGCACGTATAAGCGATTCTATAGACAACTTTTGTTGCATAATATCCAATCTTTCACTTATTCGTTTCATCCCCGTTGAACGCTCAATTATGTACCGAAGCACACGTCAAACACACACACACATACATACACACACCGACTACCTCGATATCGATCCATCGTCTGTCAATTAATCAACATTATGCCGATCGGCGTCAACGTCAATCGTCGTTATTCGTTTGATCGAAATTAGCAGCGTTCGACGAAAGTATTTGTCGTACCTAGCTCCATTCAGCGAAATTCTATTATGCTCTATTGAAATTGTCGAGGTGGGAAAATTTATCAATCTTCATTAAAACCAGTTTATCGAGAAAATCAAAAAGTGCATGAAAAGAATTCAATATATACCCATGGTTAATTTAAGGGGGGATATAAACAGGGGGGTTAGGACAGAGTTTTCTCAATGATTTTCATGAATTTTTTTATAGTATAAAAAATGAATATAATTTATTGAAACTTTGAGAATATTTGATACATATATTTAAGTATATACTATAAATTTTTTGATGAATTTCTTTGAAAAACACCGAAGATATTAGCGACCCCATATTGCAGGTCACAATCAGACTCAGCATTTTGCGTACGTCCTGGAAGCCGCAATTTTCATCTGAAATCAAACGAGGTTGGAATTTACTTTTATCATATGTCTCTCTTGTATGTGAACCTAAATGCTGCCAAAAAAAATAGAAAATTGAATTTTTTACAGGGGTCAAAACAAAAAAGCATGATTTTTTGCCATTTTTTACAACTTTATTTGCAAAAAAAATTATTTTAAATAATGATAATATTCCGATTTTAGGTTCATATAGAGCGCAATACTATGAAGAAAGTAACTGCCAATTTTCAAAACGATCGGTTGAAAACTTTTCAAACTAGCGTGTACGCAAGTTCAAAAAAAGTCGTTTTCAGAAAAACGCGTTTGAAAAAATAGCGCGCTCGGGGCCTGAAGGAGAGCTACTCACTTTAATGGCTTATAACAATAGAACGAGTCGGAATTTTCATTTAAAATTTTGGGAACACATTTTTCAATAGTTTTACTAACAATTTATGAAATTAAAAAAAAATCGATTTTTTCAACCGTCTAACCCTATTTCCCCCCTTAAAGTACTCCGCGGGAATATCATTGGATTTATGAAATTTTCGAATTGTCAGTTGATACGGTTACGATTTGTTTATTCAATACCATGCATTTGATTTCTTACTAATTGCGTTAAAGATCAATTTTGTATAATGAAGTGAACACGCAATCCCGCCTGTACATCTCATTATCTAACGCTCAATTGCTTTCCTGTTACTCGAGGGTCGAAGGTCATTACGGAAAATCCACGATCTAAATTCAAACTCATATTCATGAATATATATACGCTGGATTGTAATATTGATACAATGCATAAGGTACCACAATGGTGATTACGATCCGATAGATTTGGTTTCGATGTGTTTCGTCCGCTCGCCGGCGCTCAGTCGATCGCTCGCATGCCATAGTCCAATGGACTCACGGTGTTTCATCAATGACTTCATACAGTTTTCACGAAGGCTATGTAAAACCGCGTGGGAGAAAAGAAGAGAGAGAGAGAGAGGGCGAACGGAAAAGATACAGAGAGAAGGGAGAAATGTTGGAAATGATCGAAACGCCCTTATGCACTCACAAGCTTGACGAAGTGTCCCGCGTGCCTTGGTCAATGCACCGTGAACTGGAAGCTCGTTAGAACGTCCGAGAGGTTTAGTCGACGGTGCGAAAAACAATTTACATGCTTCGCATTACGCGGCTACATACCTCGGCATATCGGCACGCGCTTCTCTCATCTCCGGCGGGCACCGTCTTTCATACTTTCCTTTTCCCTCCTGAATGTTTTAATGGTCCGCGCCCCTGAACTCTTCTCACGATTTTCTCCCCCACACTTATACTTTTCTTATGTACAACAAATGGTAGTAAAACCTGATGAATGATGGTAATCTTGGAAACTTATTCGCGAGACCACGAAAATCTCAAGAATGGTTCGTTCCTGAAAGTGAAAAAAGTCCATGCTATTCCAGACTTTGCTTTAAGGATAAAACAACCCTTTTTTTTTAGCGATAACACCACTGTGACCCCTTGTTTTTTTTCACATTTTTCAAGAATTTTTTTTTTTGGGTAAAAAAAGAGATATTTGAAAAAATTTGTCGGGTTTTGTTCCTTGTTTATTAATGTATCAAAAAACATTTTTTTCACATTTTTCACGCCGCATGGTGGCGCTGGGGAAGCTCTCGCGTTAGGTGCTGCCATCTCCGCGGCACGCAGCAGAACTCTCTTCAACGTCGATCTGAAAAAAGATACCGAGTGTTTTCGTTAATAATATGATATTTTGAAGAGAAGTACATAGGGATTTGGAAAAATATTGCTTTGAAATTTTTGAGCAAAATTTCTCGTCGAAAATAGGCTATAACTTTTATAATTATTGAGACATCGAAAAAATCCTATGTACTTCTCTTCAAAATATCATATTATTAACGAAAACACTCGGTATTTTTTTTCAGATCGATGTTGAAGAGAGTTCTACTGCGTGCCGCGGAGATGACAGCACCTGACGCGAGAGCTTCCCCAGCGCCACCATGCGGCGTGAAAAATGTGAAAAAAATGTTTTTTGATACATTAATAAACAAGAAACAAAACCCAAAAAAAATTTTCGAATATCTCTTTTTTTTCCCACAAAAAAAAATTCTTGAAAAATGTGAAAAAAACAGGGGGTCACAGTGGTGTTATCCCTTAAAAAGCATAATCATTGCGAATACATTTTCCACTAACGAAATTCGACTATACATATTCTCTCGAACAGAAAGAATATTCTCTATTCTCTCTATTCGATTGGACGGAACTCTCGAACATACGTCAATAGATGTATTTTCGAGAGTTCTGTGCAACAGATCATTCGGATCTGACTCGCGAACAGAGCGAAGGTATGTGCGTGTTCCACGTGGCGTCTCTTCAACACGCTAGAAGTGTGCATGCCAAAACGCACGATCGGCGGGGTACCTTGTTCACGAGTAACCTCAAATAACTAATGCGCGACACATGCGCCAGCCATTAATCCAACATTTCTGTGAGTATACGAACAAGTATTTGCGGGAAACGCCAGAGAGAAGGGCGAAGAGACGAATATAACGGAGAAGCGGCGAGTCTTTGGCGAGCACACACAGGGTGTACACGCTCAGTCACACGACACCCTTGTGAGTATCACCGTTCTACCATGTAACCTTACGATCATCGATCTTCTCCGCAAGTCGTGAGAAGGGGTCGCTCAAGGGCCGCGTGACTGAAATCGAGTGAGCACACGCAAAAGTTTCTCGAGATCGCGAAGATACATTGGAGAATAGAGATATAAGGAATAACCGAGCTGAGAAGAACAACCCCTCTGTATCTTCACCTCTCTCATTCACAGTTTGTGGATCATCTTTGTTGCATCTATAGGTATATACCGATAGACATTTTTTTTCTCAGCGATGGTACAATAATCCCTAACGGCAGAGGAATCCCTCTTCCGTTCATCCATAAAGCCCATCCTTGTGGATGGGGTATGAATCATTCGACGGAAAGTGTCATGACAGTTAACGAATGGACAAGCGATCATTAACTGTCATGACACTTGCTATACCATTCATCGTTCTCACCCGCAATAATAACAATAATCTCATCATTTAACCGATATTCTTGCACTTCGCGACTGATTCTTCTGGAATATACGACGTCGAAGGATTCATACCTATAGAGGAGGCATGTGATCGTGCAGCATCGTAGAGATGATCTCCAGACTGATATGCTCTCTATACATATATAAGAAACCATATCGTGGAAAAGTCTTTGAAACCCCGACTGAACAGAGACCCTGACTGTGAAGAGCCGTGCTCGATCCCCTTTCCGCTTTTCTCGCGGTTCGATCATCGTTGAATGCTCCGGGGAGGGGGGGGGGGGGCAAGACTTTTTCTCCCTCGTGAACGGGTAAAAAACGTTGGGTGTACGATAGAAAAGAGACAGGGATGAGACACGCGAGCAGACCCCTTCTTTAATACAGATTTTTTTTTTTCCTCTTTTCATTTTATTTTTCCCTTCAATGTGTTCGAATCCATAGCTTGCCAGAGAAGTTCTCGGGAAATCTGTGCGACTTAGCGCCGGAGTGGCGTGATGAAAAAAATAAAAAAATATATGCGAAGGGAAACTGTGCAAAGAACAGTCCAGACGCGTCATTGGCGAGACATAACTCGTCTGTGGCGAGAGCTATAAGAAAAAAAAAATGAATGGAGCGTATATATAACACGCGTGAGATACTGGAATTCAATATGGTCTGTATTTGCCAGCCGCTGGTTGAGAATTTACTCTCCGCATTCGGCGGGCGAGGGAGTTTGCACGCGAGGAAACCGGAAAGAAAAAAGACGTTTCTCGGTGTTCCAGGCGAAAAGTTTAGATGAAAAGGGGCTATGGCTCGCGATCTTCTATCGCCTCAGTACCGAAGTTTTATTTATATACTACTATCACGAAGCACGCCCGTTGATATGAAGTTTTTAGGTTAGATGCATAGATACGTATCACTTCAGCCGAGATTCAATTCAGTGAAGTGTGTTGATGCTGAATAACCATCCGACGAAAAGACACCCTCTGATACGTTCTTGTATTGGCTTCACTTCTTCGATATTAATATATTGAAGCTCAATATTCGTGTCATCACTGTTTTAAGAAACGATGAATATATGGGTATATAGTAGACCTACCAGTGTCGACACGATATTAATTGGTTTCGATGAACTAACAACCCGTTATTAGCATCTTGACTCCGTAAACTAACCCGTATAAAACAAATCCTCCGGAGCGATGTATATATCTTTTATGGCTTCGAACGACTATTCATGAATAGCTTCCTATCGATATATAATAGTCTTGAATAGCTCCTATCGACTATTCATAAACAACCAGTAGAAGCCATTGAAACAGAATTGTAAACTATGATACAAATTGATTCGCCGGCAATAATTGTCATCCTCATTTCGACGCAACGTATCACCAAATTGCAGTCAATCCTGTTTTTCCTTCTTTTTGATTATTTATCATATTTTCTGTCGAGCCACAGAAACCGGCATGGTGAACGCAGTAGCCCATATTAGAGAGATGGCTCGATTCTCGGGGTTGACTTTACAATTATCATCACCAAAATACTCACACTGCGCAGAAGTATAACGAGGCGTTTGCGTACCCAATTTGCGTTCGATGATATTTTCAGACATGAACATATATTTTGATTCAAATTCGCTAAAAAATATATACGGCGTCAGGCTGTTCCTTGTTTTCCCTGAGAAAAACGTACATTATATACAGTGGGTCTAAAAAGTATTCATACACCTTGTTTTTTTGCGATAACTTTATAGACATAAGCGATACGCAAAGATCGCCAATTTTAATTAATAGTACATCAGGTGCAGACTTAAACTGCAAATGGAGAATTTTTTCCCAGGAATAATAGAAGAATTATGCGAAAAAAACGAAAATTTTCGGGCAAAAAAGGTATTCATACACTTCCGATTATAGTGAAAACCTACATCATCATAGTTGTTAATTATACCTAATATTTGGTGTGCATCCCTTTTGCTTCAATTATCGCCTCGAGTCTCTTAGGCATGGATTCTACTAGCTTTCGCGTTGTTTCTTTTGCTATTTTCGTCCACTCTTTTAAAAGCACTCTTTGAAGATCGGATTTGTTTGTTATTTTTCTTTTTATAATTTCGACTTCCACCAAATGCCATAAATTTTCAATAGGATTGATGTCCGGAGATTGTGGTAGTGCAATCAATTGTTTGCGGACATTATGGAGTAACTAGTCCCTCGTTTTCATGGCAGTATGTTTCGGGTCGTTATCTTGTTGGAAGTAGAAATTTCCATCCAGGTCTATTTTATCTACACTTGCTTTCAAATTGCTGCACAACACGTCGATATACTTCTGGGCATTCATTGTACCATCTATAAAAGCCAGATTACCAACGCCATAATATCCCATACAGCCCCAAACCATGACGCTTCCTCCGCCGTGCTTTACAGTCGGTATTAAATTTTTCTGCTGGAGCTCGGTATTTGGTTTCCGCCAGACAAATTTTCTTCCATCGGACCCGAAGATGTTAAACTTCGATTCATCCGAGAATACGACAAGTTTCCAAAATTCTATAGATTTTTTTACGTAGGTTTTTGCGAAACCTAAAAGTTTTTCTCGATTTATATTATTAATTAATGGTTTTTTGCGGGCAGTTCTGCCGTATATTTGGGCAGAATTCAAAACGTTTCGAATAGTCCGGGGACACACGCTCTTCCCCGATGTTGACGCGACGTCATTCGCTAAACTGCGAGCACTTGTGAACGGTTTTTTTGTAGCCTCTGTAACAATACTCCGACGCTCTCGTATCGTTGGTATTCTCGGTCGACCGGTTCGTGGCTTATTTTCTGTGCTGTTTGTTCTTTCGTATTTTTTTTATTATATATTGCACTGTTGCGAAACTTAGATTTAGTTCTTTACTAATTTTTCGATAACTTTCACCGCGTTTCCGAAGAAAAATCACTTTATCTCGCATGGATATTGATATTTCGCTCTTCTTTGCCGTCATGTCTGTTCAGAGCTTGAAGATCTACTACCGCATGGAATAGGTCAAAACGATTGTGTAAACGAAGACTTGTTTACATTGTACGCAGAGGTCAGACCGTCCGTGAGTGAATATCGAGGTTTAGCAGCTCAGTCGTAAGCAGAGCTTGAACTTTTCCGGGTATCCGGATACCCGAGTAATTCGGGTTTTACGGATCCGACGCTTCAAATCCGTATATCTCGATAACTCGATAATATCCGGGTAAAACGGATCCAGGTATGCGGATAGTTTCGGGGTATCCGGGTAACCGGGTACTCGGATAATAACGGATAATATCGGGCAATTACCGCCGATAATTGATGCCGAAAATGCTGAAAAAAATTGTTCAATTTACACAATTCGTGAGGCATGCGTAGATGTTGCCAAGAACAATGTTTGCGAAGTATATTTATAAGACGAATAATAAATCATTACCGGAAGATTGAGAAACCGGGATTATATCGGTGTCCATGTCCGACCATTTAGTTGACCATTTTTTATTTTGACCGACTGATATCAATATTAAACAAATTAGATTATCATTATAACGAAGATTCTTGGAAAGAATCTTGCAGGCGTATTTACTATTATTACCAAACTATTTCTTTACTGTAATTCACATCCGACAAAACCTACAATTTCAATAAAACATTCTTGTATAGATTAAAAAAGCAATGACATAATCTTCTATACAATGTTAGGGAAACACATGATCATTTCATAAGAACTTAATCAACGTTGACCTGCACTATTTGCATCTTTAATATTATTTTTTCATCACGATTTATTATTATTTAATAAATATCCTTAGTTTCTGAAATGTATATTTGCTTTATGGGCGTGTGTGCAGCTTTTATGAACTTTAGAGTCGGATAGAAAATATAGAATGTGAAGAAGCCAGATCTCGGCTATTCTTAATATGCGCAGGCAAGAAATTGTGATCGTAACAGCAGATTCTAAAAAATTGTGGGAGTCACATGTAAAATGTTTTCCCGAGTAAATACACAATTATTATAAATTGGAAAACCGTGACGTCTGATTCGTCAGCACTAAGTTCTAATTTTTACCGTAGTTTTGCACAATTTCTTTGAACGGAGCAAATTTGATACAAGTTATTTTCCAATTTTTTTCAATGGTAACTGTTAACGCCCTATATTTCGGCTTATTTGATGACCAGACTAAAACAATATCATTTTTTTTTACGCCGTCAGTCCCATTTGAGCCTGTACGAGAAAAATCGGGTAATTACCCGACATTATTCGTTATTACCCGGTTACCCGGATCCGTGATTATTCGTATATCCGGATACCCGGCTACTCGGGTACTCGGATACCCGGATATTCGGGTATTCGAATCTGAAGTGTCGGATCCGATTTCCCGGATACCCGGATACTTTCGGGTATCCGGCTAACTCGGATAAAAGTAACAGCCCTAGTCGTAAGTGTACGAATACTTTTTTGGCCCGAAAATTTTCGTTTTTTTTGCATAATTCTTCTATTATTCCTGGGAAAAAAATTCTCCATTTGCAGTTTATCTCTGTACCTGATGTACTATTAAATAAAATTGGCTTTCTTTGCGTATCGCTTATGTCTATAAAGTTATCGCAAAAACACAAGGTGTATGAATACTTTTTTGACCCACTGTATGTAGAAAAAAGAAAATAACACTCGCGGTATATAGATATATAATGTACCCCGGAACAGGTAAAATTATGAGAAATACCGAAAACGGCAAGATGGTTGTAAGACGGTGAAAATAATGCGAAATGAAGGAGTAAGATGAGACGATGGCGATATCGATGCCTCGTTAAAAGAGACTAGGGATTACGAGACATTCGAGAGGCTGAGAAACCGGGGGGTGAACCTTCCGTCGGAAGGCTGGTGAATGCGTTGAAAGATGATCGAAGAATAAGGGTAGAATACTGAAATGTTCCTATAACATCGGCGCCGTGATTCTTCGCCGGTCCTCGAATCGATAAGTCCCGATACCGTTTTACGGAATCGAAATCACTGGATCGAGTTTCCCTCAGTTACGTAGAAATCTTCGTAAATTAATCTCTCTCTTCCTGGCCCTCCAACCCTCTTCAACGTACAATCGGTATTGCCCCCTGTCGCAGCTATTATAGAAACGGGATTTTCATACTATTCTTCATCAGCTGCTGCCTCTCTCCCTTTCTGCCCCTCTTGCTCTTTCTCTCTCTCTCTCACCCACGTTCTCACTCTTTCCACTTGTTCTTCTGATTTTCTTTGGAGGGTCTTGTCTTCCCTTGGCCGCCCGATATTCCAGTGTTTGAACTGAAGAGACTGCGATTCTTGGTCGCCTTGTTACTCTCTGATTCTAATCTCCACTCGACAAATTTCCAAGACTCTTGTCTCTGACTCCTTCGTGCCAAGTGAGCAGGATGAAAGTAAAAAGTCAAAGAGAGAGACCGAAATGAAATGGACAGCGGGACAAGAGAATCAAAAAAAGCTCATGCAGCAGCGATAGCACAGCTCTGCCTCCAATCTTCAATAATGATTCTGGAGTCTTATACCTTCTCACGAAATCAGGTGTTTCATTACATAAAACAATGAATATCACTCTTATTGCATTTAACTGTTCGCGAAAGCCACAATATCCAAAAGTTTTACGAAAAGCCTCGTAGAAATCAGTTAAGTTTTTTTTGTATTCGAAAGTTTGCCATCGTGTTTTCAACGGTCGATATAGGATAACATGAAAATCGTAACTCGTAACAGAGAGGGCTTGAGTCTGAAACTGTTGGAACAAAGAAGCTTCGAACTCTCTCTTCGCATAATACACCCCTGAGGCACTAAAATTAGACACTTGAGGGTTTCACCTCGGCTGAACCAATGGAGTGTCAATAGGAAATCGCTTGTAACTCGGATAACAACAGCGTCACGTCTGCGACACGATGAGGAGAGAGAGAGAGAGAGAGTCCTTCGACAACACAGAATAGTTCCGATATCCTACGAATTCCATTAGCGGTCGGAGGGGTATAGCTTAAGCTCCAACCGGACACACCGTATGTTGTCGCTGGCACCCCGTACTTACGGCGATTAAATGCCACTGGTGCCTCGATGGCCTTGTTTCTCTCCTCCTTGCTCTCCCCTCTATCTAGTTTCACATCTCACATTCAGGATAGTAGGAAGTTCAAAAGTTAATATTTATATTGTTTGTGACAACATGTATACTCCCCCATAGAATCATTCGTGAATTCCGAACCAAAATGGCACTACTATTTGACTATAAAAATTATTCTGAATACTTTTCTTACAAAAGAATTACGACGAATTATTCTAAATCTGTATGATTCGACAAATATTATCATTTGTCCATTCTCATGTTAAGGGGGGAAATAGGGTTAGGACAGTGTTTTCTCAATGATTATCATGAATTTTTTTATAGTATAAAAAATGAATATAATATATTGAAACTTTGAGAATATTTTATACATATATTTAAGTATATACTATAAAATTTTTGAAGAATTTCCTTGAAAAATACGGCAGACATTAGCGACCCCATATTGCAGGTCACAATCAGACTCAACATTTTGTGTACATTCTGGAAGCCGCAATTTTCATCTGAAATCAAACGAGGTTGGAATTTACTTTTATTATATGTCTCTCTTCTATATGAACCTAAATGCTATCAAAAAAATAGAAAATTGAATTTTTTACAGGGGTCTAAACAAAAAAGCATGATTCTTTGTCATTTTTTACAACGTTATTTGCAAAAAAAATAATAATTTTAAATAATGATAATATTTCGATTTTAGGTTCATATAGAGCGCAATACTATGAAGAAGGTAACTGCCAATTTTCAAAACGATTGGTTGAAAACTTTTCAAACTAGCGTGTAGGCAGGTTAAAAAAAAGTCGTTTTCAGAAAAACGCGTTGAAAAAAATAGCAAAATGCTGAGTCTGGTTGTGACCTGCAATATGGGGTCGCTAATATCTGCGGTGTTTTTCAAGGAAATACTTCAAAAATTTTATAGTATATACTTCAATATATGTATAAAATATTCTCAGTGTTTCAATAAATTAGATTCATTTTTTATACTATAAAAAAATTGATGAAAATCATTGAGAAAACGCTGTCCTAACCCTATCCCCCCCCTTAATGGCTTATAACAATAGAACGAGTCGGAATTTTCATTTAAAATTTTGGGAACATATTTTGCAATAGTTTTACTAACAATTTATGAAATTAAAAAAAAATCGATTTTTTGAACCGTCTAACCCTATTTCCCCCCTTAATGGCTCAGGCTCATTTTGCCTGATTTTTTATTGTCAAGGTGGCCGTTCCTATTTCAGAATACGAACAGAGTGTAGTAAAAAAATGTATGCGTACGTACATTGCGATGCATGATCCCTTTTACCCATGACATTCTCTCGATCAGTGACTCGGAACTTGGGTGGTATGATCGATTTCCGGGTTCGATTTTCCGAAAAAAAGGAGATCTCGGTGAATGCCATGGTCAGGTGAGTCAGGTTGAACGATCGTTTGTTCGATAAGACGATTATCCTTCGACCGCTTATTGCCTTTGCCTTGCGAGTTTGTACTTTGTGGGTGATAGAAAATGAGAGACAGAGATAGAGAGAGAAGGAATGATGTAAGCGCGCGAGGCTTGTTCGCCACTAACATTAATAATACATAACTACCAGGCGCCAGGCGGCATGTACGGTCGAGCTATGTCGGCGTGAAAGCAATATCTTGGTCCATTAATATTTGGAAGGGGTTGAAAAAGGGTTACTGGGAAGGAGACGTTCGCCTCGGCATACCGTTCGCTTTCTCAAATGCATTCCATTATATTTCTAGCCTGGTGCAACTCCTCGCTGTTGCCCTGTATATTCTATAACGGTATATAGTTATGTATGGAGTTCTATGATATATAAATATATAGAATAAGGGGTTCAGGACCCGTAAGGGTCGCCCGCCGTCGTCTTTTCAATGTATATACGAGTATATACCACCAAACTATCGACCACGTTACCCCGAGTGCCTTGCACTGCCTCACCACCCTCTCTATCGCCCTCTCTATTTTTTTCTCTCCCTTATCGTTTGTTCTTCGAAGCATTTTACGTACCAGCCAACAGAGAACCCACTTTCAGTGACTGACAGAGCCACTCGCGTCTCTTCGTCTTGCACCAACATCTCGTGTTAGACGATGTCCAGGTAGGACTTTTCAAACGACCGCGGTGGATTGATTTTTCGCTCGAAAAGTAGCAACCGTATGAGATGTTGACGAGAAAAAGAAGGCAAAGAAGAAAAGAGTGAGAGACGAAGGTTGAATGTGTGAGTTTTTGAAAGCAGGTCCTTTCAGTCTCGAGGAAGAAAGCCAACGCTACCATCCAGCCCCTCCACAACAGCGTCCAACTTGCAAGCTATTCTATACATGTCGTGTAACCTATATTACGGCTGCTACGTGCAATATAGGATCTTTCATTACAGAGGATGCGGGATATTTTGACAATACTTTTTAGCTTCTCATAAACAAAAAAAAATGGATCACGGGGGGAAATAGGGTTAGACGGTTCAAAAAATCGATTTTTTTTAAATTTCATAAATTGTTAGTAAAACTATTGAAAAATATGTTCCCAAAATTTTTAATGAAAATTCCGACTCGTTCTATTGTTATAAGCCATTAAAGTGAGTATCTATCCTTCAGGCCCCGAGCGTACTATTTTTTCAAACGCGTTTTTCTGAAAACGACTTTTTTTTAACTTGCGTACACGCTAGTTTGAAAAGTTTTCAACCAATCGTTTTGAAAATTGGCAGTTACTTTCTTCATAGTATTGCGCTCTATGTGAACCCAAAATCGGAATATTATCATTATTTAAAATAATTTTTTTTTTTCAAACAAAGTTGTAAAAAATGGCAAGAAATCATGCTTTTCATTTTTTGACCCCTGTAAAAAACTCAATTTTCTATTGTTTTGATAGCATTTAGTTTCATATACAAGAGACACATATAATAAAAGTAAATTCCAACCTCGTTTGATTTCAGATGAAAATTGCGGCTTCCAGAATGTACGCAAAATGCTGAGTCTGATTGTGACCTGCAATATGGGGTCGCTAATATTTCCGGTGTTTTTCAATGAAATTCTTCAAAAATTTTATAGTATATACTTAAATATATGTATAGAATATTCTCAAAGTTTCAATAAATTATATTCATTTTTTATACTATAAAAAAATTCATGAAAATCATTGAGAAAACGCTGTCCTAACCCTATTTCCCCCCTTAATTAAGCCTTATCTCCTCCTGGCGTCTCGCTATTCTGAGACTATTTTTCAATAGGGAGTAAGCGGTAGTATATTTTATCGTCTTAATAAAACGCCAATGCATTATAACATAATTCACCATTTGAGGATAATTGAATATTCAAATGATAATAAAATAATGCAAATTTCTTTTCCTCCTCCTGCTTCATTGGCTATCATCGTTTTTCATGATGGTATGTGCCACGTCATGGAAATTTACTCAATTACCATATATACATATATTCCTCATGTACGTAGGTCACTCATGCATCCTAGCCTTATATTAACGTTTTTGTTTCGTAAGAAATATAAGACTTTGATCTAGAATACTCCGCATTACATCCATTTCTCATGCCACGTGTAATTAGACTTTACCGCGTTGCGTGTTACAAACCCCGTAGATTTTCGGATGCTACAGTATGTAGTAACTAATGTATGCTATATATACATGGGGATACATCAGGATGACAATAATCTGTACTTTTTTTTTTTTTATTCAAAATTCTCAACGCAAAAATTCCTCTTACTTTTTTTGTACGATAAGAAAGAAATTATCACAAAGGATCTAGCGGGGGAAAAAATATTTGCGAAAAATATCAGCGATTAACATCGCTGAACGTGTTCAATAACCTAATTATACTAAAAAAATCAATACCATTTTTCTTCGCTATCGCTCTACTGATCCAGTCTTCTCTTTTATACCGCAAATTCACGAGCGTAAACACAATTTTAGCATAAAACATTAATATTCAACGATCGCGAGACCGCTTTCTTGATTTGCAATGGTTAAACGAATTTTTCGAAAGATTCCAAATTCCCTAACTTTGTGGTGTAATATTCTACTTTTATGGAGTGTCACGGAAGGATATTCGATATTGAATCTGATGAAGAGCGATTGAAGCATTTCAAGTTTACTATCTTTACGATTTTATTTTCTGAAAATGAAAGTTGTTTTAGGGTGATACCGAAGGTAACAAAATTAGGGTGAAAATATTGTTATTATGCAATAATAATGCCCGTACACTCGTCAGTAGATATTAATAGTAGAAGCAGTGAATTTCCGGGCAAGTCGAACGTGTGATTCAGCGTACTTCAACCACTGTTTAGAGGAACAAATTGGATTTCCCGCGACTGTATTCAATTAATGCTCGCGCGTCGCTCTCGCAATCGAACTTGTATACAAATATACAGACGACGTGCACGATAGCGCCTATAAACTCCGATGGAAGATGCATCGAGGTAGACACATGTACGTGTATACCATAATACATATAGCACATCGAATTTATTCAAATGTTCTATAGCGTCATCGCTATAGACTGTTGTCGCTCCAGTGAAATGGTTATGTATCCTGATTGTAGGATATCGCTTGATTCTATTTGATAGATACGTTTGATTAATAACAAGAGAGACTCCCGCCCGACGTTGAGAGATTCGCCGTTATACCGTGTGTATCCTGCCTTCCTAATAATCCATGCCCTCGCCCACGATAAATCGAGGGGTTGAAATAGCGTGTAATATCGAATGTAAATAAATTTCTTGGATTCTCCGTCTCGGCCATATGCGATTGAGCGGGAATAATCGGTGAAACGGGGAATCGATTATATCAAACGGGTTCCCGCATAAATTTATAAACCGGTACCGTCTGCGTGAGTCATTCAACAATGCGAATTCACAAATAATAAAGGGAAGATTTTTATATTATTTTCAAATGGCATTCACACTGGTTCTTTCAATCATGCGACGGTTAATTATGTAGCTCAGTAACAAACGACCGTCTGTGGGTTTCATCTACGTCTGTCATTAAAAACACGAAAGTAGAAAAAAATCGTCTGTGCCAAAAAAAAATTCCCATCTATTTCACGTACGAAGGAAGGACTGATGGGGGGGGGGGGGGGGGAGACACGGTGATGGGAATGAAACTGGATAAAACGAGGAGCAGTGAGGAAGCAAGTCCACAGAGTGACTGGACTGCTCTCTCTCTCTCTCTTTCTCTCTCTCGTTTTGAGTTTCCCTCGTCCGGTCTATATGCGCCCGTCAAACGACCCGTACCAGCCGGAAATGGCGATACCCCTCACGATAGTGCGGACAGAACGCCGAGAGCTTGGTCTCGCGAGGTACGGTAGCTCGCTCGGGCTATTAACGGTGTCAGTAGAATTCCCATCGCTGCTATAAACTCAAAGTACCATTTCCAGCTTCCCCTCCTCTGTTGTTTCGTTTCTCCTGCTGTCACCGTGCAACTAATACCCACACCTACATCTTTTACCGTCTGTACTTGTATTCATTATTCTATGGCCCGATGTCCCCCTCCCCCCTCCCTCTCTCTATCTATGTATCTGTCTTTCTTCGCCGTATTCTCTTTCACTCGCTGTACCATTTTCCGCATTCGCAATCGTTTCGCCAATGAATATACATTATGTATAGATATATCCTGCGTCAGCACTCGAACTATATGGTAACGTACAAAGCATCGTTGGGCCCTCTGTTGCTAGGAGTCCGAGCTTGGTTCTCGATTACCAATTTAAATAAATGATCGTCCCGGATTAAATGCGAACCATTACCAATGCCCAATGGTATACCGCTTCGTTCAGGCCAACGCCGCCGCGTGCCGTCTTATCGCGTTCTCTCCCTCTTCTTTCTAATCATTCTTCTCTTTACTTCGCGAAATTCTCTCCCCCTCCACTTCTCTCGCCCTATTACGTAGGCTGCTTGTTGTACCGTGGTATTACATAGAAGAAAAAAGAGAGAAAACTATCGATGCCGGAGGCTTGCAATTTTATTCCCTCCATTTCGCCTTGGTAGATTGTCTATATTGGGAATTTGGGACAAGCACACTTTTTCCTGCGCGCCTTTAAGACTCGCTATTTTCTACTTGCGTGTTTTTGTTTCACTGCAACTCGTCCCAAACTCCCGCGTCTCCTTTCTCTCGCTCATTCCGACTCTTCTCCTCAGACTTGCCATCGACGTCGAAATTTCTATGGGTAGCATATCACCATGTCGTAAGGTTATGCTGTCGTCACACTATCAAACCATCCCCTACGAACGAATATGGAAATAGGAAACTCCACCGAGTCCCGTGAGTTTCACGGTCGTTCTCCTTTTGTTCCTGTCTCTACTCGGGAATAGGCAATGCATATTTTATGACCGCTTTCCCGATGTCTTGCTCTCACAGTCTATCCCCCGTGTCATACGATGTCTGAGCATTCGTCTGCATACAACGAGCGTCTTCGTTATAAGCGACGAGGAATACTCCTCTCGTGTGTCGAGGGATATGAGTCATGCCACAATTGTTGTATATCTATATCGATGCTTAGGTAATACATACATATAGGTATTGTATCATAGTACGTCACGACGTTGAAACACGTTTCATCGTTAACTCACCGGCAGCGAAGTGGAGAGTTTTGGAGGCGTCAAAGATATCCCTCTAACCTCATGGTTATACGGGATTCCGCGTGACTGGTGAAACGAGCGAAATTCACCAAACTCGCGCGTATACATAATGAAATATTCGCTATAGTTTGGACCTGATCATCGTTGTTACTGACAGGCTAAATGAGTCTTGTCGACCTGTTCATTGCAATTAGAACTGATGAATGTTGTCGAGAATGGCAATGATCCCGTTTCATTAAACTCCAATATACACTTTACCCGTATGCCGTGAAATATTAAAAATAATTATCGAAATATTATTTGAAAAGAACCCATATTTGTTCATTACTCATCAACAGTTCTCCATAACAGTTTTGTCGCAAAATACTTTGAACTTATTTTAGAAAGACATCAGTACAATAGATTATTCGTAGATTATTGGAATGGTGTCAATTTCCATTGCTGCATAGATGATTTTAGAACAATTGTAAATTTAAAAGGGAAAATGAACTGTCGCAGGAGTCAGCAATAGTTGTATATTTAACCGGGTCGAAGCGCATTGGCTGACATATTTCCACTGGTATTTATATGTATAACAGACGGTCATTACACGACGTTTATTCATTTAGATTAGATATTCCAGTCGTGTAACGCAAAATGGTGACATTCGTATATATTTGCATGAACTGGCATACGAATAGATTTGAGATGCCCTAGAAACGTTCGAAATATTGACTATTTTGGATATTGGATTTCGTTAAAATAGAATGGAGTCGACTGAAACTCTGTCGACTGTTATGCGGAAATGAGAAAGCTGCGTTGTCGGTATTTTTGGAGCAAGGAACAGCTGGTTATGGTGGTAATGTGTGATCGCTATTGGTGAAATTTCAAACATGAGGTATTATATTGGGAATATCGAATATCCGGAATCATCTTATATATATTTACTCCAAATAAATGGATTTTTCAATTTAATAACATTTAGTTGGTTAGATTGCAAATTTCACAGTATTCCACGTCATTAAATGTAGCTAGACGTAAGAAAAACATTAGTTTATGAACATTTAGCATTGTTGTGTAATTCTTCCTCGAATGCACGATACTGAGGGACGAAAAATGGAGTGTTGGAAGGTTGGTTGTCCGTCTATAAACGTGATGGTGAACACTCGATGTAGGGAGAATGTAACATGGCAAAAGAGTGTTCGTGGATATATACCTACGAACAAAGAAGAATGAGTAGGACAAAGGTCAGATAGTACAACAGTGTGTCTGTATATAACCCTTGTGCCTTTCGAGGGAGCAGTGAGGCCCTACCGTTGCACGCCATATGTGTGCAACTTAATATTTCACGAAAGCACTTTCACGAGACAAAGAGTACTTCCGGATAATGATTCGGGTTGCTCTCTTCGCGTTTATACCGCGGCTTCGTATAGTACCTTCGTAGAGATAGCGCGGAGGACAGCCGAGCGATCACAAAATTTCAACAGTCGAACAATCCGAATTAATACACATCGTATATTGTATCCAAGGAAAGTTTCGCACAGCTTGAATACAAGGCTTTTTTCGAATCAATAAAATAACATTATTTCACCATAATATTTTGATTTTCTTTCTCTCTTTGTAAATAATGGCCATCTGCTCTGCACGAGCGGTACTATACCCACATAATGACCCATAATTCATATTTTCGATTTGCATCTTATTTCTCAGGAATTTCAATTTACCTGTACTCCAATTTTCCCGGCATCTTCATTCATCTTTTCATTATTTTTCATCTTCTCGTAGCTTCCATCTGCCGTTGTATATCCATACACACGTACACGAACACATACAGTTCGCAACTCCAAAATGTTCATTGATGTTGTACTTTGTGCGATAGCTTTCTCCTTTACTACAAGGAACAAGCACCTGCGCCAAAGTCTCTTCGTTCCAGAGGCGCCTGTAGATACGGGAATATACAGCCGATACAGTATTAGAGAGAACGCTATGGAGAAGGAAAAAGAAAGAGAACGATAGCGAGTGGGTGGGTGTGAGAGAAAGAGGCCGGTAAAAAAAGAAACGCTTGGGCAATACATATACACAGTAACGAATGAATGATAAAATGAAAGAGAGAGAGAGAGAGAGTGAGGAAGAGCAAGTCCGCACCGTGCTCCGGGACATCCGGCTGTTTACAATTCATTAACTACCGGAGGTTTTGATCAGCGAGCAAACATTTGCTCATTTTCCTTTTTCGAGGTGATGTTTGAATAAGGTATTGCAGCGCCGCGCGACTCTCCCTCTCTCCAGCGCCCCATTGGTTACGGAAACACGGTATAGGTTATTGCAAAAATGTTATTACCCGACATCATCGGCAACCTCTACTGACACACTTCGTCGACCAGTCGTGCCCTTCTTTGTAACCTCTTACATCGTCAAAGACGACACCGGTGGTCGCGTCCCGTTGGGCATAGCTCTGCAATTGCTTCGACATTCTCTAACATAAACACTCTTACTCTCTTTTTTTATTCTGTTGACAGAATATTTCGGTTTCCTGAATGAAATGAAACATCTTCATTTGCATATGAAATCGAGAATCGTTTTGACGAAATAATTATAAATAACTAAAGCGATGAAAATTAAAATTAAAGCGTTTGTTTTCTCGAATAATAAAGAATAATACGAAAATAGTTTTTATAATGAACATTAGGATTCTGTTCAAGTGATTAATCTCAATTATTTAATCAGAATATCATTTTAAATGACTTCGAAATTCTCTCGCACCGATCTCACTCGCTTCGTCCTCTTATGTCCTGCTTCAGAGACGTAGCAGCGGTTCGCCGAGTTTCTCGCGCTTTATCCGATCCTTACCGTGCATCGCACGTCTTAGACGTAATGCTTTCGGGTAAAACCAGGCACGAAGCACGAGAACCAAAGGCTCCTTTGTCTCTGGCGAAATTCGATTTCGTACTACCATTTAATTGATCGGAGGTTGCGCGCCTCGCTGGAAGCGCCATGGTATGCCATGGTACTCGGTACGTGTATATAATATGTACGTATAAGCGTGCCATTCGAGATGTGCCGTATTCCACCTATTAGCCGTATATTCCACCCAGAGAGATAGGGCATACGCATGTGAACGGAATATTCCAATCTTCCATCTCCAGACGATCAGACTGATTAATATCGTGTTAGAGACAAATGAGAGGATGATTAGAACAGAAATTTCGATAATTCCACAGTGATAATGTTGCAATGAAAAACTTTGGAAAAATTATTGATGTTATTGTCAATATTATCGTTTATTATTGTTATTTATTACGTTTAAGGGGGGAAATAGGGTTAGGACAGCGTTTTCTCAATGATTTTCATGAATTTTTTTATAGTATAAAAAATGAATATAATTTATTGAAACTTTGAGAATATTTTATACATATATTTAAGTATATACTATAAAATTGTTGAAGAATTTCCGTGAAAAACACCGAAAATATTAGCGACCCCATATTGCAGGTCACAATCAGACTCAGCATTTTGCGTACATTTTGGAAGCCGCAATTTTCATCTGAAATCAAACGTTGTGGAATTTACTTTTATTATATGTCTCTCTTCTATATGAACCTGAATGCTATCAAAAAAATAGAAAATTGAATTTTTTACAGGGGTCAAAACAAAAAAGCATGATTTTTTGCCATTTTTTACAACTTTATTTGCGAAAAAAAAATTATTTTAAATAATGATAATATTCCGATTTTAGGTTCATATAGAGCGCAATAATATTAAGAAAGTAACTGTCAATTTTCAAAACGATTGGTTGAAAACTTTTCAAACTAGCGTGTACGCGAGTTAAAAAAAAGTCGTTTTCAGAAAAACGCGTTTCAAAAAATAGTACGCTCGGTAATACACGTGGCGCGCTCGGAGCCTGAAGGAGAGCTACTCACTTTAATAGCTTATAACAATAAAACGAATCGGAATTTTCATTTAAAATTTTGGGAACATATTTTTCAATAGTTTTACTAACAATTTATGAAATAAAAAAATCGGTTTTTTGAACCGTCTAACCCTATATCCCCCCTTAATGAGTCATAATGTTCGACGTTCCATTTACGTGAGTATATTAAAAAAAAAAATAAATGACCAATCTTATATTCGTATTCTCCTATAAACCTCATAATAAAATTGGATGCTCAATTAACGAACGTCCAAAGATATTCCTGACTAAAATAATCAGGAATGAATGTATGTTTCCACATTAACTATTGATGAAACAGACGATCCTGCATTACAATATCTGTTCCAGGTCATTATGTATAATTGATATTTTTATAATTAAACATTTTACCGAGATATTTTCAGTTACAATGGGTTAGTTAGCCAATAATCTAAATTATTCGTAATTACAAGCCTCCGATGAAGATATTTTAAATAAACAACCGAATTAGCCCATCTGTCTATATTTCTGTATCCCTAGCACTTTCATCGCCGTAAAACTTGGTCCAGAGTTCATTCTCATTTGTGGAATACGACACATCGTGACATTCTCTCGTGTGAGAAGTTCCTCGCCTTTCTAACCGCGACGCACACTCCGCGCACCCTCGCGATTTTGGGTTCGAGATAGAATAGAACATACAAACCTCTTGTCCCAACGGGCTCACTCCACGAGCTCTTCGCCCTGCCGTGGAATGGATAGGAGACCGAAAGAGCCAGACCAGCTTCCGGTTGATACATAATGCGAAGTTTGAACCACGAGGTTGCCAGAGGGTGCAGCAGCCGCCCTCCTTGAAATATTAGTGCGGCAAGTGGCGTTCATTATTTAAGAGGCCGACGGCAAAATCCGGAGAACCCGGTACACCGCCACTTTCTCTCTCTCTCTCTCTCTATGCTTCTGCTGTCTACTTGGGACCGTAGTAGATATTTCCGTTTGACAAATTTCTCTGCTTTGTACACGAAATGCCTTCGCGTTATAATCCTCGAAACAAGAAATTATAAGAATTATTGGCCGGTGATAATAAATAATATCACTGACCAATAATCCCTTGATCATAACGAAAAAGAAAGTACGGAAAGTCGAAATAAAAAACGTTTCCTCCGATGCTTTAAAATCATTCGATCGTGACGAACAGCTGTCTGGTAGATAGAAAAGAATGATTCATCGTGACGGGTCGTACTCAGATTCAGGAGCCAATCAGAGAATTGTCGAATATACAGTAAAGTAAATAAGCAACGGCCATGACCTCTCGAACCCGGCTTTATCTATAATTCACGTACTAATGTACAGTGTTATGCCGAGTATATGCTCTCTCCAGTACCTACTCATTCGTTACACAAGGGACCACATCTCTGCTTATGTTTCACCGTCTCTCGCGACTGCTCCCCATCTCACTTCCGGAACTGTACTGCACAGAGGTAACGTGGGAGCAGTGAGCAATACCCACGGATGTACACATTGAGATATTAAGATCGGGCGTAAAGATATATCTCGCCAGTCGGGTACCATCAGACTGTAATAAACGGTGTGTAATGTGCGAAACGTTAGTGGCGACGAGCGAGAGATGTTCGAGAAAAAGCCACGGTGAAATGAGAGAGTGGGGCAACGAGTAACAAAAAAAAAAAAGTAAAGCACAAAAAGCGATTCGGACGAGGTGAAGGAGAAAGATGTAGAGACCCCGACAAAAATGAGGATTTCTCGTGGGTTTTTGCGCTGGATGAAGAAAATGCGCGAGAGACGATTCTACCGGGATGCACTGTGTATATTCGACAATTGCGCCCTCACGGGCGATGTGAGACGCCCGGCAACCTTTCCTGAGTTCAATAGGGTCTCTTCTTATTCGTCGCTTCACCCTTTCTGCTATCTCTCTCTCTCTCTCTCTCACGCTCTCCCTCTCCCTCTACACATCAGTTTCTTACAGTTGGCCATTATTCGCTCTCCTACTTCGACAAAACCGTTTCAATCTAGAGACCACCTCCCGTTTCCTCCCTTCATCACCCTCTCTCGGTTCAATGCTTTTCTTACACTCTCTATCCGCCACGTGATTTTCCCACGTACATCTCGCGTTCTCTCAGACTCCGGTGCGCGCACACAGACACACGAACACACACACACACTTACGCGCACTATTTCCTTTAATAACTTTACCCTGAATTGTCTCAACATAGCTAGGGTAAGAAAACTCTCCAAAGACGTTCCCATCGACGTTGCACTCACTACGACAGCGAGAACCCGCTGGGTACGTGATCGTTGGCCCAGATACCCAGTCATCAGCAAAGTGTCGATATCGTATCCTCATTGCGATGAAAGTGTGGGAGAGAGACGAGTGTGCCAATTACTGTTTTTTTTTTCCTCGTAGCCGTCAACTGTAACGCCTAACGTCGCAACCAGCCCAAATAGCAATAGTCACTTGTATAATACAACGGAAAAAGATAAAGACGCACCGAGTACACGGCCCGCTCGCTTCAAGACCTTAATGGTATTCTATTTACGAGGGACTCTCGAGCTTTTCTCTCCCCACACATCACTCTTGGCTACGCAAACACTTCGACATCTCTTCCTCTTAACCTCTTCTTCGTTGCTCTTCGCGTATTTCCACCCTTGGCATTCAACTCAGTCGTTCCCCTCGTCTCGAATCATATACATAGAAGTCATAGCGCTGTTGTCACACCACTCTCAGACTTTTCGAGCTTCGAGCTCACCAGATTCGGGATATACTCGGGATCTTGGCGAATCTGCCCGCACTAACTTTCTTACGACATCTTATTCCGTCGTTTCGAAATTGCCTCGCCATTTTTTCCCTCTTTTTTTCTTTCCCACGTACGTCTATTCTGACTAACTATAATTACTATTAAAGCACCATTTAAATGAAAATACGTGCATATTTTTTTGCCATAAGATTGTCGTCATAAAAGAATAATCACTTAATATTACTCTCTGTGTGAAAAGTTTAATCGGTATTTTCTCCATCTCAATGGGGATAGCCTTGTTTTCGCGACAAAAAATATTTACTTCCAATTTTCGTCGCCAATTTGTTAAAAATGTGTCAAAACGGCGAATACTTGCTCGTAGAGAAGAATTCGAGCGCGAAAAGGAAGCAATGTATGCCTTTTGCAATAATTAAAAATATTTTTCCTTTGATTCGCATGTTTACCGTCTAAGTTAGCGGATGGGACATATGCGAAAAGGTCATAATTTTATTAGCGGACGATTCGGGTAATGAAATTTTGCGAGAATTTTTGTGTTTGCGAAACAAATTCTCGTGACGCGGGCACGTTTAATTGAATGAGAGAACTTTTGCTGCTTTCGTAGCAAGCTCTGCGGTTCTGAACGGGTGGAGAGTAGCAAACGACGAGAGAGGTACCAGATACCATCGACTACTCTACATTTTTATTTTCTACATGCCCGGGCACCCAGAGCTTGGCGCGTCCATCATCGCGTACAGAAACTCCGTTGGGGGACGTCTGACTGTTACGAGCGGACGGTGTTACTACTACTTCTCGGACCCCACAGTCACTTCGCTCGCGCTCGGGGTCACGCAGTAGTAACAACTACGTTCGGACACAAATGCAGAGTCGGTGAGACACCGGTCGAATACACACGAGTAGAGTAACGACAATCGGCGTCGGACGATGTTCGACAGCGAATACTTGGAAAAAAAAAATGACAAACATGTATTAACTTTGCCTCTCGCAATTGGAAGGCAAAAATTGAACGTCGAAGATATTTTCTCCGTCCTTCTGATCGCGATTGCTCTCTGCTCAGAGAGCAGAGAGCAATCACTCGAGTGCATTTACGTCTATACAGTGATGGCAAATACCGTAATAGTCGATAATAATAAATGAAAGTAAAGGCAAGAACTATCACTTGTTACAATAAGCAATTTGGAAGGTCGAGCGGAAAAAAACTTTTGATTTATCTGCTCGCATTAATTGCAAAGTGAATACCGATATATATACAATTTTCGACAAATTCAACAGAGGCATATTGAGTTATCGGAATTGAAATCGAGGTGATAAGACATTTTTTGTAGAGGGACGAAAAAATATTGATCGATTATTTATAATATGGGATGAGACTAGAGATACAAGAAGATACAGTTACGTTTTCGACACTTTAGTTATTTCGATATAAATCGCGAGGAAAGAGCTGATTTTCGAGAGGTCCGTGTGGAATCTATATGCTTCGCCGTGTACTAATGGCAATGTCTCTGTTCTGCCATGGCATGTACATACACGGGTATGTACTGTTACGGATAATACGAATCACCGCGGAATGACATTTTAATTTATGCACCATGTTACGTAACCAAAATGCATAGGTAGAGAGTTCTCTGTTTCAATCGCCCCACCGGACGTCATTAATTACTGGCAGCGACGGAACGCGTAACGACGTAAAGCTCGACGTTTAATTTGTGATTTTGCGGATCACCGGAAGTACGGGATGAATCCAATTAAAACGTTGCAGTTCACTCTCCGAATATGACGATCCACGTATATACGCAATATGCGCAATCCCCCTATTCGTATTCGTAATAATAATGAACGGGTGAATAACAATCTGGAACATTTTGACGTAACGGTTGATAAGGTAATGGAAAAAAATACGACATTTTTAACGGACAACGGAATAAAATAGAAGAAAAAACATTGAACGAAAAGATAGAGGAGACAGAAGAACAGAAACAATATATTACGTTCACAAAAACAGAAACAATGTGTTATATGATTCAATTTATGGTGTATGAATCGTTCTCACCTAGACTCATCACTCTCAATTATGCTCTTTAATTATCAAAAAGTTTAACGTAATTAAATATGAATATTCATATTATTGAACGAAATAATCAGCTGCGAGTCTTTTTTTTTGTACGAACGAGCCAGTATGGCCCGTAACAAAGGGCACTTCAGAGTTATTTCCCGGTGAAGGGCCATGCGGGCTCGTAGACAAGGAGGAAAAATGTCGCAATAGCAGAAAAAAAATACCCTCCACCCATTTTTACTTCACCGGGAATACGAGATAAAACTCGACGGACGAAGTGCGATGGACTAATTAAGTTCATAGTACGGAAGCGTTGTACGTATATCGTCTGATTAACACTCTCGAGTCATCGGGCGCGAACGAGAGTCTTTCGTATTACAGTACCGAGTTAATATAAAACGAGATGAGAAAGGAAAAATTTAACAAAAAAAAAAAACGCAACAAGTAGAAGAACTTTGCGTATATTAAAACAGTAGGGAACTGAGTTCACTTCGTTTGAGGAAAGAATAAAAGATGAAATAAAAGGAATCGCAAGAGAGAAGAACATACCGGCGACGAAGGGGGAGGAGGTGCCTTGGGATGGACCGGTGGTAGCGTTATACTTTGGTCATGAAACAGAGGGGGTGTAGGTGGTCGTCGTGATTTAAGCGGGTAACCTACATAAATTCACGGCCACACCCATGTACAAACCCCCTTGCATTATTTTTTCACGGGACATACGTTCCTTTTCTACCCTCGAAATCTTTTACATTCTCGTGCCAAGTGGGGACTGCAGATTTATGTTTTTTGCATAACAAATCTCGTCGTGTGCGCACGATCAGTGTCACTATACCTCGGAATCAATAATCGTGGTAGTATCTGTTTTCACAAAAAATTCTACTCTTATAACGTCGTTTTACGATTATCGTCATAATAATTGTATATGATGATACTACTCGAGATGGCAGCCAGTGATATATATATATCACCCAAAATATACAACCGCGAGGCAGTTGAATGCTGTACGAGGTTAAACTAAAGAAAATAGTGGATATCGGCGATATATATAGGGATTCGTCTCTCAGGGCCCGCTTCGAAGATCGAAGCAATGAAATAGTCGGGTTCTCTTACTCAGACATTGGCGGTTTCCAATGCGATCGTGAAGTACGAGTAGTAGTTTTCTTTCTCATTTTCATTATTTCTCTCTCTCTCTCTCTCTCTCTCTCTCTCTCTCTCTCCGACTCTCTTTCGCTCTTGCCAACGCTCCCGAGTACTCTTGATACATTTTCCCGCAAGGAATTCATCGTCTAGCTGTTCTGCCCGATAGATCTTTCGTCCCGATCGTACATGACAAAGTGGCACAGTTCACGCTAGTCAGCAAATGAGAGTATATTGAACCTTTCGGTATAACCTTTCGGTCGTACTTTGAGTGCCTAAAATACAAGTGTTAAAAAAAGTAATAAAACTCGATATGTTACTGATTTCGAGGGTAACAAACAGTTGCTTATTCCTACATCGAATAAACGTAATAACGATAATATATACAAATTATTTCATCCCGTTGATTCGCACTGTGTATTGTACAATTGTGCTAACCCAATTTCCAATAAACCCTCGGCATATCCTCTCTGTAATATTCCACCGTTGTGTTCAGAAATTTCCTCCGATACTATGTGATATTATTATTGAACTATATATACCGGGTTATAAGATCACGTTCACGGGAAATTGCAAGTGAATCTCTCTGGATCTCTCTCTCTCTCTCTCTCTCTCTTCCTATCTTGTTCGGTCGTACAGCTTGAAAATCATGTTTGCAAACATTTGCTGGAGTTCGCGGGTAACAGACGCTCGCGAGTTACCGTGAATCAGGAGACAGAGAGTGAGTTTCGCTTGGAGTGAGGATGGATTCGATGCTCCATCAACTCTGCTATATCGACATTGAGAAAATCTCGTGGAATGGTTGAAATGTATATCATTGAGAGAATAGTGCTGCAGCGACGTCACCAATGATTGGCACTCTAATGTGAACGGCATGTACGAAACGTATTATTGAACCGAAGGTTCATCCGTGATACACCTTGAAAAAATCATTATATATCCCATTCAAATAACCTCCATTTGTCATCATACTAAGATTATTATTTGAATTTAATGAACTATATTGGGAAAGAGGAAATAACACAAATTGCAACTTTTCCACATAAATTTCATTAAAACCAAGCTTACTCTGCTGAATTGAAATAAATAAACGAATTAATTTATTACTACAAATGAAACTGATCAAACTTTAATGTGTAAGGCATTTAATTAAAAAATCAAACAAACTATTGAAGAATATTTATTATTCAATGGCTGCGATAATTGCGTGAGGTAATATTTCATGCTCCGATTTGCCTCGTTAAGAAATAAAACAAAACAAAAGTTTAATTTTTCATTCGAAATATTTACGATATCCGTCAAAAATGACCCGCCTTCAAAGCTCGTGTTCGTATAATAGAAGTTGACGATAGTATATTTTCTTTCGCTGTGTACGGTAAACGAACAGTTGAAAAATCGTGTTTAGAGCGATACGATGATAGTCGTTTGGGTCGGCCAACACCGCAAGTGCTCTTCGAGATCGTGCGTGCTCGCCCTCGAGCTCACGTGCATCGTCTAATTTTCCCGGTACACGCTCGACACTGCTGCGCCATCGAGCGTTGAATGGCCGCGTGCTTGTACTCACTGCAGATGCTCTCTTTCTTTTTCTCCTTCTCCGCCCCCCCCTCCCGTTAATCCTCCCACCTTTCGTGCATTTCTATAATATACCAGGCATGGCAAATGATGGGTTCTCGTTGAACCCTCCTCCGCCAATATAAAGTAATAAAGAACGGGATATTCGCCAAAAACACATTTATACCGAAGAACCATCCTCACGTTTTTGTCACGCCCTTCCCACTAGCCAGTCTCGCACTTCTCTCATTATTCTATATTTCTTGTTCCATCATTCACGAGTCTCGTAAATTTCTATAGAGTCCATAGATTTCTATTACGCTAGCCTCTGTAGAGACGCATTGTTCTCGCGAATGTTCTCGATTCTACCTTCGAATGCGAATGCGAATACTCCAGTTATACCTTCTAGTTTCTTGCTATGCTATCCGCTTAACCGTCTCCCTTCCTCTCTCTTTCTCTCTTTCTCTATACCGCCACTTCATCCCCGAGAATAATAAATTCAACGTATAATATACTAGTTCGTGGCAACCGACTACTCAATCTTCACCGAGAGTGTTAATTCACCATGGCTTTCGTAGCGTATCTCGAAATCTAGATTAATAACCACCCTTGGGATCTTCGCCCGCAGAAACATCACGGATGGTAGCAGGGGGATCGATGTGGAGGTGTATGATAAGCTCACCGACTCTCCGTTAGAACTCTACAACCTGTATTAATAACTGCCAGAGCGATCTTCGCGTATCGCACGAAAGTCTCCATCTAGGCATTGTGCTGATATCTCATGTTTGTGGGCAATGTTGTGTTTCGTGTTTTCGCGAGAGCCATGATCACGAAATTAGGGAAGAATAACAAAGCCTTTGTCGTAATTACGGAATTACGGATTATTCGAATAATTAAAACGACAAAATTGTAACTTATTTTCGCCTATAATTACGAATTTTCTGTATTAATTATTCCTTCAAATTATTCACTATTATTTTGTTTGCAAATTGTGTTCAATGATTTTTCATTTTCATCACAAAATCTTTTCGCGTGGAGCGCATTGCAACGGTACTCGGCATTCGGAACAAATAATGTCTCACGTTTTGTTGAAGTATTATGTGTACGATCAATTATACAACAATGGCGAATAAGTTTTACGAGGTACAGAATCTTCGAAATGAGAGTATGTTCTTGATCTGCTAATACATCATTAGGATGCAGCGTTATGCTTTATGTGAACGGGACCGTTTGAGCCTCGCTGGTCTAAAGCTCGAGAGCGATACTTCCCAGTGAGACGAGAAAGCACTCGAGTGCTTAACCTCTTGATATAATTGCCGGTCTGGAGTGCCCCCGCTCTCTATCTCACTCTCTCTCTCTCTTTCTCTCTCTTGACACACTCTCGTCTCGTTGAAGCCGGCGCGAGCCGGCACAGCGATAATAGAGCGAGTTAGTTCAGGGACTAGCCCAAGTGGGCGTAAACATCAGGTATATCCTGCTCGGTTTCTCGCTGGGAGTTCTCTCCTGAACTACTCGATTGCTTAATCGACGCTACTCTAGATTGGCGACCACACCGCCGCGCGGGTTTTAATGTCCTCCCCCTCTGTTCCTCTCTCTCTCTCTCTTTCTCTTTCTCTTTCTCTTTCTCTCGTTTTCCCCTCGTCGTTCTACCAATGCTTTTGCAGACCCTGATCGTTGGCGCGATCCTTCGCTATCTTCCTCTTTCTTATTCCAAGTCTGCCATTAAGCGCGTACTCGGAGCCATATACGAGAGAGGGAGGGAGGAAGCGACGAAAAAGCGTGGGGGTGGAAAAACTGAAAGCATTCGCGTTCATGTACAGAGAGAAAGTAGGATAGAGGGAGGAAATAACCTCACTGCTTATCGGCTTCTAGATGGGAGGCATATACGGAGAAGTACGTGGAAAAGCTCGAGGAAGGAGGTGTCGAGGAAATCGACCTCGAGCCGAGTCGACAAATCCGTTTAACGGTTTTCATTCGATTCTACTCCGAAAGGCCCGAGGGCTTAACCGTCAAAGACGACGACGTGCGACCTCTCCTCCTCTCCTTCTCTTTCTCTCTCTCTGCGCTATTATCTTCTACCACGGAGGCTGTTTCCACAACCCTACCCTCCCGAGCCACTACCTTAACGAAGGGGTTATTAAACTGGACGAGGTGTATATGAATGTATGTATATGACTTAATTAATGAAAGTATGAGAATTCATAGGAGTTGTAAATGCGACCAATTCTCATCTTAAGTTGGTCCCCCCTTCCTGAGATACATCCGTGACGATTATCCCCGATAATATATAAAGACAGTCACAAAAATGGAACACATTCCAGTTAATAGAATTTCTTCTGAAGCACAATTGTAATTCTATGCCACCTTTTCTGAAATGGACTTTTCACAAAAATCTCATTATCATGAATAATTATTAGCTCCCCGACGTTAATAACAGTTGTAGATGAACCTATCGATAACTGCAATTAGACAGTCCAAGGAGAACCGTTTTTGCTAGCACACAAAAACAATAAAATTAACATGATGATTAATGAGGATAAGAGGGGCGTAGAGTAAATGTACGGTATCAAACTATACAACCAACAGCAGAGATTCGGGAGTACGAGGGGGGACCCAAAAAAAACGGGAATTGCGCTGCGGCGGGAAGGGAGAGTGGGGGAACCCATTGCTCGACCAGGTGTCCGTTGGGGACACGTCTCCTGAGTTAGTGTGCGAAGTTCTGTCGCCGTGAGTGCATCGGTTCGCCCGTGGGAATTTTTGTAGTGAAACAACTTTTCGAGTACTTTAAGACTGCTTATGGAGATGCTGCCCTAAGTAAAACCAGAGTCTACGAGTGGTTTTCACGTTTTAAAAATGGAGAAATGTCAATTGAATACCAACCCCGTTGAGGGCGCCCCTCAACGTCAAGAAGTGACGAAAACGTCGACAAAATCAATGCTGTCATTCATGAAGACCGTCGCCGAACCATTGATCAACTCTGTGAGATGTCTGGGATATCATGGAGTTCAATTCAGAGGATTTTATCCAAAGATTTGCACATGAGCAGAGTTGCAGCCAAATTTGTCCCTCGCCTTCTCACAGACGAGCAAAGGGAGCGTCGACTTCAGGCATGTTTTGAACTTCAAAATCAGCTCGAAGAGGACCCTGAACTTTTTTCCAAGGTGATTACTGGTGATGAATCGTGGTGCTATGGATACGACCCCAAAACAAAGCAGCAATCAAGCGTTTTTCCACTGTGGAGGAGGTAAAACAAAAATCGCTGGAAGGCCTAAAGAACATCCCGATAAGTGAATTTAAAAAATGTTTTGAACATTGGAAGGATCGTTTGCAGAGGTGCGTTGTGATCAAAGGAGAATACTTTGAAGGCGATCAAAATTTGGTGTAAAAATATTGAAAAATAAAGAAATTATGACGAAATTCCCGTTTTTTTTGGGTCCCCCCTCGTATATAGAGAGATAAGTTTCAAGAAGGGATCTTGCTCGATTGGCAGTTTCGCATTTCGCCTCTCTCGCTCATTGAAGAACGAATATCCTCCTTTCTCTGTCCCTGTCTATCTCTCAGACAATTGTCGAGTGCAATACCGAGAGCTACATCGAATGCCATATGCAAACGTCTAACTCAACATTCCGTTGTCAGTCTCTCTCCGGTTCTCTTTCTCCCTTGTTCTATGGCATTCACCGAACCATCTCATCTTGCAGTCGTAGTCGTCTTTGTCTCACATCGACCTCCTTCCCCTCGTTACCATTGTAGAACCCGAAACGTCGCGTTCTCGTCGTTTACCACACAGTCTCCACCTTCTCTCGTTGCAGTTGTGTCCCGAAGTGTTTATTTAGCCTAACACTTGCTAATGCTCCCCATCCCACCCCCACCCCCGGACCTTTCCTTGCTTTCGGCATGGCACTCGCGCAGCTGTTTATACTCATCAAGGTAAAGTACTCAGGACTTCGTTCCAACAGCAAAGAGAAAGACGGAGAGAGAGAAAGAGAGGACGAGAGCATATAGGACACAAAACGATGCAAACACGCAAACAAACCCCTGTTAAATCGCACCTGTATTGTCATTTCCTTTTCGTTTTTTTTGGAGATCATAACATCGCGTGTGCATACGAAGTGAGAGAGATGAAGAGAAGGGACAAAGATTAATACACACTGTACTCGAAATATCGAGGGCTGAGTTCATAGACATAGTAAAGCCATCCCTTTGGAGGGAGGTCAAAGTTTAACAAAGAATGCGGGAATTGATAAATATGTAGGACAGCAGGATGGCGAAGCGAGTTTTTAAATTAAATGAACGTTTCAACGATATTGGAGTATTTTTGAAACGTTATATGCGCGAATATCGATACGCCGTGAGATTGAGCGAGATCAAACGAACAATGCGATCGGCGGATTGTTGGACGAATGCGTGGGAAGGGAAAAAAGAGAAAATGAGAGGGAGATTGATGCTTGAGCGCGGACAGAGACGAAAAGTAAACGAAGAAATAGTGACGGGAAAAGATGGGCTAATAAATACTCGATGCTATATCCTCGCAAACGTTTTTGTAACCCAAGAGAAACCGAAATAGAAAAGCTGTTGATGTACTCGGTTACTTCGTCCATCGCAGTTACTGGGTAGCAGTTTATGCTGCTGCAGTTGCCGGTTATTATTGAATCAGACCGCGGGCTTTATGGGATGCTTGGCACCCTGTGTCGTCGACGAGTTGAGTAAGCATTGAGATGGTTACTATATAAATACAAGTGCTACACTTGGAACAGTTATCGTATGTTATGTACAATAAATCGACCGGGTACATAACACGCTTTGTACCAGCGAATGAAAAGTTTTCAACGAAAACTCTCGCTTATATCCTGCAAACGCTAGACGCTTTCCCTCCGGCAACGCCGACGCCAGTATCATGGTAAACTTTCGTACGGACGTTCAAAATGGTATCGGCCAGTTGGCCCCCACGGTTACGTGTATTTGCTGAAACGCCCGGCCAGTAGACGAGTATTGTATACACGAATGGCCCGCGGGCTCAGCATAGTGTGGTTAACCGAAAGCCTCAGATTCCATGTAGTTTCCATGGACTAACAAACCGTGACGGATGAAACTCCGTATATCCTACCTGATCAATGGTAGGATATGCCTTATTCGTATTCCCTACCGTGTTATCCTTCATCAATTATTACCAACTATGAGTTACTGAAACTATGAATTTGAATATTATTCGAGTTACCACTGTAGCGCAATTACATCTGCTCGACACCCGGAAGAGTGTCTGCTGAGTGGTTGAACCTAAAGTATCTGATGGATGGATGGATGCATGACAAAGTTATATATTACTTTTGGTATGATACGTGTTTCGAATATAGAGCGTTAATTTTCATTCGCATAACCTTTCTCGAACATCGAATAATTCGCAGGAAATCGAAAGCGAAAATTAATGTAGCACGTTTCTGAATCGTGAACGTTTCTATGTACCGTCGGAGAGTTCGCGAAATTTACAGGCAGTTTAATTGAAGTAACAATTATCATGATTACTTGAGTGCGAGAGAGAAGGCAATTCTTTAATATCAAATCAAGGAGAGTGGCAAAGTACCTATCCCTTACTGAAAATGAATGCAAAAAAGTCTGAGTTTCTTAAGTACTCTGTACGGAGCTGCCTTTTCTGCTGCTCTTCCCGTCTATAGGGAGGGGAGAGCGCGAGAGAGAAATTCGTGGTTCTCGAAGTACGGATGTTGAGATCGATTTTTCCACGGGTACTTCCTCCTCTCTGTCTCATCTCGGCCTCTATCTCTCCCTCGTTCTTCATGGCGCACACAGCGAAGTACGAGAACTGGTGGATATATATAGCCAACGACCGCCGAGGCTACACACTCCGTTGGCACGGAGAATTTCCTCGTGTAGTGAAGAAACCTCCGGGGAATCCGACGATGAGTAATAACCCCTGCGAGGCTACCCCGACCCCGCTATCTCCCTCTCCGTACGCGAAGGGAGTTTACACCAGTCACGGATTTTCACCCTCTATCTGAACTCATGAAAACCACCGCCATTTCCACTTTTTGCCGCGCGCGCCAGTCCTCCCTTAATACGTAATTTAATATCGAGAAAATTAACGTTCGTGAGCGAAATTCTCGAATTTTTTTTTCTTTCTAATGACACACAAACTGCCCACACTGAACGAAACTTTGAATTATCCGGAACTAAAAAGTTATCCGACAACTTGTTCCCGTAATATCTTTGACGCACATTGCTCGAGCCACAATTTTATTATCAAGTTTTTTTTTTAAATAAAGTGATATTACGTTGGAACACTTGGACCGTGCACGTCTCTCTCATATATATTTGCGCGGAGTGAGAGTTCGTAGTGCGGCGAACGTCGGAAAAGAGGATAGTCATTGTCGCGTGTGCTCTGATACGAGAATACCGTCACGGTATGTAGCCCACTTCTCTGGCGCTAAGAAAGAAATTCTGGGTCGTCTCGTTCGTTCTCGTCGGCGGGATGTGTAGGGGTCGGGAAGTTTGTCGAGTGGTAGTGGCAACAACTGCAGTATGGCACACTTACTTACTAGAATATGACTGTACGACATATATATGAATATAACGTCGACATATATATGGTATATGTGAATGTAGAATCGCAAATGAAAGTACGACAGGCTGAAGAAAAGTCTCTCTCTCTCGTTTGTAGCGTAATACATCCTAGCTGTGCTGTACGAGTTGCTGTCGGTGGAAAAAGAGTTGAAGAGTGAGACGGGTCGAGAGAGCGTAAGGAAGAGAGGGAGAGAGAGAAAAAGAGCGCAAGGAAGAAGGAACCGCGAGATCTGCGTAGACGTTTCGATCTATAGTTGGTGAAAAGATACGTCACGTCTTTTCCTCTCGTCTCCACAATATGTCTCTCCGAAATATTACCCACTAGCGGTCGGATAGCTAGTGTGTATAAAGCTATGTTGCTTTCGCTGTTATACTCAACGGCGCAGAAGCCAGGAAAGAGATGGAAAAAAGTACTTACATATATATGGCAAATATTATTTGGGGATGAAATGCTGCAGGCGGCATGTCGCATGTAGAGCAACCATTATACCAAATGATTCCATTCTAACTGAGCGCTATAGCTCTCAAAACTTAACAACGTATATGAATCATCGGGACAACAACAAAAACATGCATTTTCTCGTATTTTTTGCTTTCACATAAAAAAATCCAATTTTCTTTCCTTACCCTATTATAATAATTAAATGCATTAATTGAATTAACATAGGTAATTAATGTTAGATGACATATTTGGTGTTTCGAGCTGTTATCAGTGTAATATATATGAAAAATCATTCAGATATAAAACGAGCGTTAGAAGTATATTTATTTTCATGCGCGATAGTTTTTGGACGATGACATTGCATCTTAATCCCGATTGCTCCGTGAATTAAGGGGGGAAATAGGGTTAGGACAGCGTTTTCTCAATGATTTTCATGAATTTTTTTATGATATAAAAAATGAATATAATTTATTGAAACTTTGAGAATATTTTATACATATATTTAAGTATATACTATAAAATTTTTGAAGAATTTCCTTGAAAAACACCGAAAATATTAGCGACCCCATAATGCAGGTCACAATCAGACTCAGCATTTTGCGTACATTCTGGAAGCCGCAATTTTCATCTGAAATCAAACGAGGTTGGAATTTACTTATATTATATGTCTCTCTTCTATATGAACCTAAGTGCTATCGAAAAAATAGAAAATTGAATTTTTCACAGGGGTCAAAACAAAAAAAAATGATTTTTTGCCATTTTTTACAACTTTATTTGCAAAAAAAAATTATTTTAAACAATGATAATATTCCAAATTTTAGGTTCATACAGAGCGCAATACTATGAAGAAAGTAACTGCCAATTTTCAAAACGATTGGTTGAAAACTTTTCAAACTACCGTGTACGCAAGTTAAAAAAAAGTCGTTTTCAGAAAAACGCGTTTGAAACACGTGGCGCGCTCGGGGCCTGAAGGTGAGCTACTCACTTTAATGGCTTATAACAATAGAACGAGTCGGAATTTTAATTTTTAATTTTGGGAACATATTTTTCAATAGTTTTACTAACAATTTATGAAATTAAAAAAAAATCGATTTTTTAAACCGTCTAACCCTATTTCCCCCCTTAAGCTTTGCGCGAGCCTTTCCCCGTCGACTCTTACTCGTGGTTGACGGAAAATCAGTTGTCCTTTACGGCTATGGATAAACTGACGCCACATTAAGACACATGTAGATGACCGTACTTATAAGGGATGTTGCGGTCGAGTATAATGGAGTCAAGAATGATGCGGGCTCATATATGTTCGTACACGTCAATCTGCTTTCATAAATCATGCAAATAAAAAAAATGAGGCAAAGGTTGAAAAGGAGCAGAATAAATTTTCGTACCTCGCTTCTAGTCTGTGCGTGATAGTTTTTTCCTCCGGCCAAAAAACTCTTCTTACTCTCGTTTGTATCATGGACCAGCATCTCTCCTCGGAAAACTCGAGAATTTCACGAGACGTAAGGGTCGGCCGGTTATATAAACATGAACGTCCAGCGCAAAAGCGTCCACCCGTGTTTTATATCCAGACAGGCGGAAAAACAATGTGAAAATCGCTGGTAAACCGGAGAGCGGGGTATATAGTTCGCGAGAGGATACGAGAGTAAGGGAGAAGGCCGATGAGAAAAAGTTGAAAAAGTTTATGGGGAAAAGAAAGAGAGAAGGACCCAGACATTTCTGATTCCAGTCCAATGCGTTTGGTAGAATGCGTGGCTTTTTTCGAGAGCTTGCAGCATCCCATCTTTCCTCGCACGTCCACTGCTCACATTATTTTCACCTCGCTTTTTTCCATCGAACGTCCGCGTTAAAAAAATTTATATTTCAACCTATCCCTGTACCCTCGCATCGTTGGCGTACAATATATCGCTCACCTATCTATATCTACGTAGAGGAGAGACGTCATCATCAGCGAATCAGTTAGAAATTTTTCTTCACATTCCGTGTGAGGTTGATGCACTTAAGTCCTGTTCCCAATTGACCTCTTTCATAAATCCCCGCCACCGTCCAGTTCGAACAGTAACTTCCGATCTTTGCAAAGCGCGAAGCCTCATCAGCATAGCTAATGGAGTCTTCGCGCGTTACGTCCGATGAACTAACGTGCGCAGATGACTTTACTAAGGTGAACTTTTTGATGCCCTTGCCGTTTGCACATATCGATTCCACAAAAATTTCATTTATATTTGATATATATTATTTGAATTATATTTTCATATCTCGAATGAATCCCAACGTACCGCGTCGCGATCCATGGTTTCATATTACTCAGAGGCAAAAATGGCCCCCATAAGCCCCCATTGATGCAACTGATCCAATCAAACGGTCACTCTCCCATCCACGTTCAAGGACGATATCCATTGTCACAGTATGAGTTTATTGCTCCCGCGGGAGCTTATTTTTGTTTCAGCCCCTCCTGGTAATCTTTGGTCCGTTGCCGTAGCCCCGACGAGTATTAAAAAATAGTAATAAATAATAAAAAACAATATAGGTATAATCAAAAAGAAAAAAAAAACTTCGCGGGCACCCATATCCTTCGAGCCCGATGGTTCGCAGGAGCTTTGGATATGGAGTGTGAATAAAATAACGCGGATAAAAGAACTTCGCTGGAGGTTTATCGAACGGCGCATTTTTTTCCGCGTTTCTCGCTGATTCTCCATGCGCGCGCGATCGTCCAAGCTTTGGCCTCTCTGTTCCTCTCTCTCTCTCTCTCCCTCCCTCTCTGCCGCGGTGCCTGGGTGCTCGTAAATCGCCGGATGAAAAAGCGCATCCAGGATATTATTATAAAATCGGCGGGGGTGGTTGGCAGCCCAGAGTGGACGAGGTTGTACGCGAGCGGGAAAGAGGATACGCGCTCGCGGTCGCAGGAGTTGTTGTGTCGCCGTGCACTGTTCCCCTTTCCCTCCACCCTGGCGTATCGCTAAACTGCAGCGGGACGATACGTCAGGCTCACGTGCTGTACCACACAGAGACAAAACCCGAACAGTTCCTCTCCTCCCTCTCTGCTCTGATGCGCCGCTCTCTTGTACAATTTTTGCGACCCTATCCGCATGTGGTTGTGTATGCATGCCTATGTGCAACGCGCGTGAATTTAAACGCCGCTGCGCCGAAAGAGCCTGGCGAATGGTTTAACGCCCGCTAAAATCGACGGGAGGAATTAAACGGGCACTCGAAATCACCCTTGCATTTTATATGCAATCGCTCTCGTATATATATATATATATATATATATATATATGTCTCACGATTTTCCATCTCTCTTTCTCTTTATCTTCCACCGTCATGCGTAATTTTGTGCTCAACGCTCGTTCATTTGACGATTTTACCAGCGGTGCAAAAGTCCTCTAATCCTACATATTTATGTAATGGCCGACAATTATAAAATAATATATATATATATATATATATATATATATATATATATATATTAGGGTGGGTCAAATAAAATGATTAATTTTTTTTTTCCTCGATATAATGAAAAATGTATTGTTTGGCATCTCAAAAAAACCCTCTGCAAATAAGAGCCCTTTATATTTAAATTAAGAGGTCCCTCATCGCGAATTTTCATTTCCCGTTTAAATAACATGAAAACATTTTTTTTTTTAACTTTCGAATTTTATTAGACTTAAACCGTTGATGTTACAAGAGTTTTTTAGCACATTTTTGTAGAACATTTGATGCTCTACAAAAAAGCTCGATTGTGTCAAATCGATAAGAGTTAGCGTACAAAAATAATTGGTGATAATTACCTCTGGATTCTCTCATATTTGTTTGAAAACAATTAGTAATATATTAGTAGTATATTAGTATATTAGTAATATATTAGTATATTAGTAATATATTAGTATATTAGTAATATATTAGTAGCATATTCATTCATATTGATAACTAAAATTTTTTTTAATTTGAAATTTATTTACTAATAAACGAGATAAGTAGAATCCAGAGCTAATTATCACCGATTATTTTTTGTACGGTTACTTTTATCGATTAGACACAAGAGAGCTTTTTTGTAGAGCATTAAATGTTCTACAAAAATGTGCTAAAAGACTCTCCTAACATCAACGGTTTAAGTCTAATAAAATTCCAAAGTTAGAAAAAAAATGTTTCCATGTTATCTAAATGGGAAATGAAAATTCGCGATGAGAGACCTCTTAATTTAAATATGAAGGGCTCATACTTGCAGAGAGTTTTTTTGAGATGCCAAACAATACATTTTTCATTATATCGAGAAAAAAAAATTAGTAATTTTATTTTTTTAAAGCAGTATATATACCCGGCAGTATATATATATATATAGATATATATATATATACTGTCGGGTTTTCAAGCGGGAATTTTTAAACGTGGCATATACTAGATAAAGAGCCGTATTATTGCCGTATTTATTGATGATATGCTTGGGAAGATATATAGAGACCAAGAGAGCCAGGGATAATAAGTTATTCAATGTACTTGGAATCAAATCTCCAAAGAACTCTGTGACATATTTATATACAACTGGTTCCAAGCAACAAACTATAACGATCGTTCAAGCCCATATTTCAGAATAAAAAAAAATATCACAACACGATAAAAACAAAAACCGTTCCCTTGTTTCTTGGATATCATTGTTTGAGAGTGTAATTGTAATTTTTTTTCAAGTCACATGCCCATTTTCTTTTTACTTTACAGAATTTTATTAGTCACGATTTCACAATTTATATCCGTATGTCGTAGCTTTTATGAGTCTAAAATATTTTCAACCATTGATGAAAGGGCAACTGAAAGCGGGATAAATGCGAAACGCAAGCGAGAGAAGACACTAAGCCGGCGTGCCTACACGGTGAGCCCCCCCCCGCCCCCCCCGTCCCGCACACATACTTTGGGTCTTTTCCCTCGCGGTGTCGCGGAGCTTCCCTCTCGTTAACTCTCGTGCCGAAGTGAACGGCGGGGCGATTAAAGGGAAAAACAACGGGTAAGAAAATTGCGTTTGCCTCCGTCGTTTCGTAAAACGCGCTGGAGCGAGGCCCGTATACATTTTCTCCCCGTGACGCCGATGTTGTTCTCTCTTTCTCTTTCCCTCTCTCTTTCTCTATCTATCTTTTGCCTAGTTTCGTGTGTATGGTGTGCACCGAAGTAATCCTCTTTTCTTCCGAACTAATGGAAAGAACGCAAGGGAGACGCGCAGACACCATGTCCCGGAGGCTGTACCGAGAGAAAGAGCGAGAGAGGGAGAGGGAGAAACGCCATCTTGAATGTTACGATGCACGGCGATGCGCTCTCACTCACTCGTATACATTTCGTCTTTTTTCCTGTTTCTTTCACTCCATCTTCCACGATTCTTTTTCCATGCACTTTTTTCTCGTTTATTCCTTCTCGTTTTACTCTAGCGTATAATTCTACCAGCATTCGAATATCCCCTCCCTCGACAGCGACAAAAATAATTGTCCGTATATACAAATGTACGAAAAGCCCGCACCTCATTGAGCTTTTTTCCTTTTGAAAAAAGGCGGAACGCGACTAACATGTACCGGAGCCAGTCGAGGAGATTAAAGTTAAATAAAAAAAATACAAATACAAAATAGAATCAAATAATAGCTTTCAGCATGCAACCCCAGAGTTTTTTGTCGGTAATGAAAAGCGAAGGTTAATTAGTACGGAATTACGAGAGTTCGGGAATGAAGAGGGAGTTAATTAATCTTGCATCGTACACTGAAACAAATATTACACAGACCTGACGCGCTCGAGAAATATAGAAAATTGTATGTGACATTTTGTCATTATATTTTGAAACAGTGAGAAGATCTGTGGCTTTGTACTTATCACATAGACGGAGAATATATTGCCAATGGAAACGTAATGAAAGATATCAAAGTAAGCTTTTTTATACAATTATTCACTATGTTAATGTGTTATTCAGTGCTGTCGCGATATTATATAGTTTGAGAAAAAACATTCTCGATATATAACTATAGACTTTCATTGTTGTACTTTTTTCTAAACTATAACGATCGTTCATTCTATAATTCAATGCAACTCTGTCATTTTGTCCCCGCTATCTCATCTTTATTCCATCCTTCTCCTTCTCTCTCTATCTCTTTCTTGAACTCCACTGGAAGTTTTTTCTATATTAACTGCACATTTGGTCACTATGTGGGTCAATTATTACAGCTATCAGGCTCGGTTCGAGATCTGTCTGCTACCGGCCACAATATTATTATTATTATTATTATTATTATTATTATTATTATTATTGTTATTATTATTATTATTATTATTGGAAGACCTGTCAACATGGGTGGACTATTACTATTTCGCTGCTGCATATGCTACTATCCCTCTCTTTCTCTTTTCCTCCTTTCCACCTAATAACATTCGTGACAGCTGTTTATAGTATGTGATACACCCACTATAAACACATATCGTCAGTGTGAGCATTCTTTTTATAAACGGGGCAAAGCATGTCTCGACATTCCCTATTACTCTGAAAGTATATTATTACATATAATGCACCAAGCCCACAGATTCTACCTGTGGCTGTGCAACAAGACACATACACACACACAGAGAGGCCCCTATCTGTAGTATGCTTATAAAAATTCATATCCCTCCTAATGCTTGTTATGAGAAGGGTGGAATGAAAAGGGTTGGAAGCGAGAAGAGTGAGAGAAAAAAATGTCCTACCTCAGGGGACAAGCCCCGCAGCGGCCAGACCCTTCCATCAGCCTCTTACCACGGTAATCTCCGAAGTAGGATACCAGCGAATAATTAATTTTGTGACGACGGGGAAAGTCCATTCGCAAGCATGACGGGAAAGAGAGAGAGAGAGAGCGAAAGATTGAGAAGCCACGTCGAGGATAAGAATGTTTTTTTTCTTTTCATTATACGGACTTTCGGTGCTCCTATATAAATGTATACATACATTTCTTTTTTCTCTCTGCTTTTCGTTAGTCGAACTAAGTTAAACAAGAATCTCGACGTTCCGTACTCGGGATGAATAACGCTCCGGATATTAAAATTTTCATCGCAGTACAATCTATCGCTGAAAACAACGTCGTGAAACAGCGAGGAGAGCGACGAATTTTCTTTGCGAAAAGTTTTTCATCATCCGTCGATCAACACCGTCGTGTGTGCACCGGCACGTATTCATCGGTAGACTTTACGCGTTACGATACCACATTATAATATACAGTCCTCTTGCAAAAACTAGTACGATTTTCTGGTGCGAAGAGATACGAACGAGAAAAATAAAACGCTCCTCGAAGTACATGAAAACAACGACCGTGATTGCATCATTACAGTACGATTATAATACAATATACGTAATAGACGAGGGAAATGTAAATATATATGTAGGCTATAGTGACGATTTATAATCGTACTAAATCGTACGTGGAGGAAACGAGCGAGATCCTTATCATTTTGGTCGTTTAATGTCAGTAAAGGGGCGGGCGGGTGTAGGACGGCGGAGGAGGCAAGAGTGGACGGGGTCTGCATATCTCGTTTTACAGAGAGGCTATCGTATGTATAGCGTATGCACATTGCCCTAGGATATTTTGCTGTTGGGACGATGTTATGGTATCGAACGATCCCTGAAATTTCAACTCCGTCCCGTACCACGTTACCGACGCTCGGGTCATAGGGAGGGGGATGAAAAGGGGAAAGAGCGCGCCCCGTCAACCGGAGGAAGGTTTGACGTTCGGGTTTTGACGTTCGGGCACACCAACGTCGCGTGCCCCGTCACGATACGATGGTATGATACCGATGGAACGTCGCGCTGACCTGCGCGTCGTTTCGCTGGATGTATGCATCAATCCCGCGGTCACTACCCCGCTATACACCAACTACACCGAACAAAAACCCTTCCATCCTCCTCTCGCTATCTCTTTTTTTTTCTGCCAACACCGCTACCGTTCGCTTAATGCAACACACTCGAGTGCCAACCTCACAAAGCGTCCCTTCGCGTTCACGCCGCGCATCGCGCACCGTCGCTATTTGTTGTTTCGTTCTTTGGACCTCCCGCCGCCAACCCTGCTTTCATTAATCAAACCGACCGATGCCGCTCTTTACTCGTCCCTTGACATTTTTCATGCGACCCCAACACATACGCAAATACCACAATCACCGCAGCGACGTTCACCGTTTTCCAGAGGGCGCGGTCATTGTTCGAGGCTAGCCGCGGTCACCGCTGCTTTTCTTAGTTTATATTTTGCCGTTACAATGATGATTGGCGAGACGATATGACGTATTGGAAAAAAAGTGAAGATCTCTGATACATGGCTAAGAGTGCGACGTTGGCGAACTTCCATCCTCGCTAATATCCTATTGAGGAAGAATTTTCGAATTTATTGTATATCCGATGTTCTCAAGACGATTGATTTTTCGGACAATTTAGGTTTTAACGGGTCCAATGTCAAACGTGCTTTTCACTCACGAGAAGAAAATCTTTGACTTACCCACGAATATGAAACAAAACTTTTGCCGAATTTTTTTTTTATCAGAATCGATTTCTAAAATTTTCCTTATACAAGCTGTAGAGAGTTGGTGCTTTGGGGTGGTGCTCCAATTAGTGGATGACATTTTGTCGGAATGTGTCTACGAATTAAACGATATCTGTCTGTCTACTTAAATTATATTTTTTAATACTGTGAAAAAATATTGGATATATGACGAAAGGTTAATGCTATAAGCGCGCATTAATCCGTCACGCGTACTACAATCCCAAAAAATAAAGAGAAAAATCATCCCCCGTCCGGGAATTGTGTCGTATCAATCTGTCTAAGCTCCGTGAGGATCGGGATTGTGGGCGCGGGACGAGGGAGCAAAAGCGAAAAGGGGAATCACTGCAGAGAACAAACTTTCGTTCCACAACTTTTTATCGCTCGTGTACGCGAGGCAAGAGAGCGAGCACATCGCTGTGACACGAGAAGCAGATCGCGTCAGTCAGAACGGCCGCGCGTTGGTCGTTGCTCGAGTAACGCCTCTTCTACTGTTGGTATTTTCTACCCTTGAGGCTCTATATACCTGCATATAGTTGGGCAGAGCGTCGAGAAAGAGAGAAGGGGATGATGAGAATGAGGATATGGTGCGCGATAAGCTCGAGCTCGCTCAGCAATAATCTTGTCGCTTTTTCTCTGTGCCACGTTCTTCCTCTCTGTATATATACATTTCTCACTGGACTTTGGTATAATGCGAACACCATTTCTCACATGGCGACTCTGCTCTTGCGCTCTCCCTCTCTCTCCCGTCGTTGTTTTTCTTTAGCGACTAACCGAATGTGCGTTCTCACCGGACTCGCATTTTCTCTCTGGAAATCGGCGTGTTTACGCGTGTGTGTATGTGTGTGGGAGTTTGACTGGGATTTCCGAAATGTGCACTCGAGATCGGTCTGGTTTACCAAACGGCTGAACACGATGTCGCAACGAAAAAGTACAACATTCTATTTCGCTCCCACTCGTTCTATCGGCCCATCGATGAAAACTGCCATTCCGGCACACACTTCTGCGATCCGTAATGCTCACACGAAAAGTACGACACATTTTTGTGGCGTCCGCACAACAGATCAATGGTAACCGGTTGAACAAAACAACATTCAACATTATTTTATGAAAAAGTCGATTTGAATAATGATAAAAAATGTTAAATTATAACTTTGTTATCGAACAATTGTATTCAACGGAGACAACTTCGACTCTTCTCGCTCGTTCATTTATATTTGTTCACTGTTGTGAACGATCAAAAGATGAATCGAGTTATCAGAAACGTTGTTAAAGAATTAACAGATCACAATCTGTTCCGTATCTCAGAAATTTTGTGTTGTTATGAAAATCATTCAGACATGATGAAGCAGAATTGCTAATTTCGTCATTAAATTTTCAAAACAATACGAGCGAAGCACTAAATTATCAAGAATATCTATCAACAATTCACGAATCATCGTTGCGGAGAAGGGAAGAGTGATTCGTTCACTTACCGAGTGAGAAAGAGCGAAAAGGCTCGTCTCGCGGGCTCGTCTCGCGGGACGAAATAACCCTCTGTACAATGAGATATATACACCTTAATATACACATGTATACTCTATGTGTAGTATGTCACTGCTCGAGTGCACGGTGTAAATCTTCGATTCAGGAAGTCTCGAGGGCTCCTGTTCGTCACGTACATATATGTGTCAGGAAACACGGGCGTGATCTCACGAACTGTGATCTATATATATATATATATATATATATATATATATGGCCAATATATCTGCAGGAAGTACACCAAGTCCCAGAAGTCGCGTTACATAGTGGAAATATAGTATAGTGTAGATGCACGAAAACTCAGACTCCATAGAGTGGCGTATATAGATTGAGTCAACGAGCAGTCAGTGAACGAGAGGCTGTAGGAGTCAAGAGCAAAACGTGGCATAGCACCTCCATCAACTAGATGAACATATCTATGTGTATATAAACAAAATATAACGTGTAGTCACAAGCACGTAGCCCGGAAATGCTTTATACAGCTCGAATACATAAAATAAAATATATATATAGAACATAAATGGTATTCCGGGGATTTCAAACGCCCAAAAGCACGATCCATTCCGAAAAATTTCTAACCTCGCAAAAATATATCATTATTCATAAAATGTGTATTTTTGTATACACATTTTTTTAAAAACCATTCATGCAACAACTTTCGAGATTCATGAAATTCGAAATATCGTGATTTTTATTTCTACCTGTTGTCCGCGGAACATAATTCCAAACTTGCTTACTAAAATTATGGTTTTAAATGAACTTTCGAAAGACATTTTTTTTTCAATTAAGGTAGTAGTCTGGTAACTTAAGCCGATTTTCATGTCTTTATTGGAGGGCGTTTTTTTGTAGGAAAATAAAAATGAATGAGTTTTGGATATTTAGGATGTTTTTATTTATATATTAAAGATACAAAAAAACATTTGTTTGAAAAAATTGAATAGTTTATTATTATTATTATTATTATTGATCGAAGTTGGCACCTCGAAAAAAAAGCGCGTGGGTGGCCCCGGTGATTTTGGCTCTTGATGTTATCTGAAATCAAAAATTCTTGATAATTCTTAATCTATAGACATGTCACTCTGGTCGGAACTACTGAAGTTAAATTTCATGGATAAATAACAAAATGGCGGACTTTGGAAAAAAAAGTTTTTTTCCAATGACATGTCTATAGATTAAGAATTATCAAGAATTTTTGATTTCAGATAACACCAAGAGCCAAAATCACCGGGGTCACCCACGCGCTTTTTTTTCGAGGTGCCAACTTCGATCAATAATAATAATAATAATAAACTGTGAAATTTTTTCAAAAAAATTTCTTTTTGTATCTTTAATATGTAAATAAAAACATCCTAAATATCCAAAACGATTCGTTTTTATTTTCCTACAAAAAAACGCCCTCCAAAAAAGACATGAAAATCGGCTTAAGTTACCAGACTACTACCTTAACAGAATGAGACAAAAGTACATTTTTTTTTTTTTACGAAAAATATGTAGTCACTCTGTGCGAAAATGAGAGAAAAAAATCGCCAAAAAGCACGAAATCGATGTGTCTCGAAAGTGGTTGTTCAAAAAATTCGGGGAAAAAAAAAGAACAAATACTCTATGAATGATGATAAATTTTCACAAAGTTCGACACTTTTCGGATAGGGGTTTTTATGGTACTGGAAAACCTGTATAGATAACACACGGGATCGTGGGACGTAGAAGGTGCACGGAGCAGGAACATCATGGCAGAGCCACGTGCACATTTTTCTTTGCGCGTGATGTCTGCGGGCTCGTAAAAATTTGCCAATACGTATGGACCACGTTACAGAGGGCCAGAGTGGAAGTGAGAGAACGAGAGAGTGCTTTCAACTCTCGCGTAGTCTCGGTACATATATACTTATATATCGGTAACAATGTGTGTACTCTGACGCATCTTTCACGCTCGAAAGCGCAGGTAGCATACACAAGTGGAAGCACACGGTTCACCAACGAAACGAAATAGGTGAATGGAGGTGTAACGTACACGTACTCTACCGTTTGTAACATATTTGGAAATGTGAGTTGAGCACACGTTAAATGCGATGTTTCGTACAGTACACCAAACGCGTATTGCGTACACGCGTCTATGCGTTATTCGCGAATATTTCGCCTCCTGAGCGTCCACGTTAACTTGCACGTTAAACTTAACGTACATTCTCGAAAGAAAATTTCTGTAACGGTTATTGTTTAGCTGTGCTTTTACGTCAAGAGATATACAAATTTTGCGAGAAAGAATTTTACGAGAATTACAAAAAAAAAGGGATTAATAAAGTTGTATCATATTGTACGTAATTCCCTCACTGTTTTCTTTGATACAAATGGGCATTAAATAAAATAGTTCCGTTCTTTTTCCTCATACGAGGTCTGTTCAAAAAGTATCGCGAATTTTGAATTTCCGCGATCTACGTATATTCGATTTTCGATTTTATTGTGGCGTTAGGTTGGTACTCGTGTCCCTCACCTATGCTAAAAAAATCGGCCATTTTGAATGTTTAGTTAATTGTTGACAGCTGTTTTGGTTAGACGTGTTTTGGCTTGTCTTCGATTTTTGCCTATTCCAATAAAGCAGCTTCCATTGCGACGATTGAGCTTTGGTTTCCACGTCATAACCATGAACCCATGATCCGTCACCAGTTATGACCCTCTGGAGCAAATTTGGGTCGTCGCGGACCGAGTCCAACAGCTGCTTAGCAATGTTAACGCGACACTGTTTTTCTTCGAAATTGAGCAATTTTGTACCACCGATCAACGTTGCTTTGGTCCAAGGTAGCTTCACCATATGCCACAGTCAACATTCGGAATGTGTCCGCGCACTTAATTTTGTTTTTCACACAAAATTTCATACGGATTCTTCGATCCATTTTTTGGAATAGGCAATTTTTTGGAATTCAAAATTCGCGATACTTTTTGAACAGACCTCGTATACATCCTACCATTTTGTCAGGCGATACAATTGTCCGTTAGAAACTGAAAAAAAAATAGCTATGTGTATCACAATCTTTCGTGACTTCGAGCATGAATGAAATCGGAATTCTCGTATAAAAATTTAATTACGTTTATACCCACGATACATATTAATCTCAGTCCCGTCTGCCGTAATTTATATTCCAACCAGTTCATGTTTACAAGGAGTTTGTATAATTAAAATTCTGTGATTTTATTATTATTATTATTATTATTATTTTTTCATTCTCTCATTACAGTGCGAGAAGTTACTCTGTCCGAGCTCAGGGACTCCGTAGCGAGGTTACGTGACAGAGTTAAGCTCGTGTGCAGGACAAGGGGTTCCCCGCCCCCGCAAGTGCACTGGCTCAAGGACGGTGTGCCTCTGCATCCTCGCAGAGGCCTCAGAATTCAACACAAGCGGTGAGTCTGACATAACACGTACTCGTACTACTTATACCGTGGTAATACGCTTCAGCGAAATAACCACACATAGCCTTAAGCTCGCTAGCACGGCCATATACGTATATATGTGTTATACGTATACATACATTATATACAGTACATGTATGTATATACAGTCTGTTATACCGTGATGAAAAACGTTCGTGTCCAACGGCCTCGGGCACCTCGAGATCCATGATAATGTCTTTGAAACGCGTTGCTATAATCCTTTTTTTTCCTCCTTTTCCCCGCTATTAACTTTTGCGAAATGCGAAACTGCCCGCTTTTTCTCACCAACTTTTTCGCACTCTCTCTCCTCCGTAACTCGTCGTACGAGAGGACACGAGTGAAGAAGGAAAAAAAAAAGAAAAAAAGAAAGCTTACTCTGTGAAGGAGCATAACGTCCACTCGCTCGCGCGCTCTCGCGCAAATTCACGTGTGTGCGAAACATTCCGCCGCGTGAATGCATTTTCTCTCTTCTTCAGCGAGGAGCGTATGATACGTAACAAAGAAATGACAATAAAAAAAAGCACCACCGTCACTTCTTTGCGCGAGAGAATAATTTAAATGCAAATAAAACGTTGTGATGAGGAGAAAAGGGGAGATAGAAGAGCAAAATTGTTCTCGTATTTATTGTACTTTTTGACAATATTCTTCGTTATTATCCTGCGAATATAACGAACTCAAGTGCGTAACGTACAAACCTGTCCTCGAAAGTGTATGTTTCATTCCGCGTTGTGAGCGTTCGTCCGTCAATCCACAGCTAGTTCACGAGATTTTTAGGCTTATTATATATTATATACATACCGGTTTACGAGCGCAATTTTCTGCTTATGCAGGATACACGGTGCAACGCTTATGTCTGCGTGTGTGTGTGTATGAGCCCAAACTGACATACGTCTGGCGCAATGCCCGAGCCCGTTACTACTCTCTCTCTATATATATATACATATATATATCGACACCCCACACAGCGTGGAAAACGACAACGCGGTTTCGCTACCTCCGTGTATTTAATTATTTCGCTATCGCGTTACACGTCTTGTTCGTGTTACGAAAAAAATCAAGAGGAAAAATAAAAAGAGAAGTTTAGCCTTACCGCAGCGAGAGCCGTGAATGGTGGTGTGTATGAGACTTTATGCCGGAGGATATGCTGAATGAAATACGAAGAAAAATTAACGCGCGATATTAATAAATACGGAAAGTCGCGGAAGAGATCGAGATTGTTATTCAAAGAGAGAAATTACGATATGTGCTGGCGTGTGCGTGTGTGAGAGAGAAAGAGAGAGTGCATTAGGGTCGAAAATTATCGTTGGCGTCTTTTTTCGTCGTCGTTGTCGTCGTCATCGTCGTCAGCGAGGGAGGATATCCAGCTGGTAAACGTCGGGAAGAAACGATTTGCACTTTGTAAATCTTATCTCGCTATATACAAACGGGTTTGCACGCACGCATATCCCTCCCCGACGCTTTCGCTCACTATATCTTCGAAATATATATAGTCATAGTGATATTCGCTCGGGGTTGCAAGTGCGAGGAAGTAAAGCCTTGATATGCGCGAATGAGATAGACAGATCGAGTTTCAAACCGCGCGTTCTCCGCTTTCCCATTCAGTCGCAACGGCATTTTCATGAATTAAATATATACATCGATATTTGAAAGTCAGACGGTCGTATCCTTAACAGTTGACCAAACAAAACCGACGCTGCGGTACGCCTTTTTGACTGTAAATCATCGATATACATTTAGCTGGTTCCCTCTTGATGCTCCATGCGCGAATTCATCTACATAGGCATGCTCGTTCGAGCGAATTCCGCGATACCGTCGAGGACATTGCCATTGCGCTGCCCACGATTCTGCCGTAATAATTCTGGCAGCGGGCCTTTGGCCGCGCTTGTCTCACACACTCACCCACGCCCATACATAACTCTTGCACGTGTTTGCATTTTCCGGGTATATATGTACATTTATATTGAAACTCTCCCTGAGCCAAAACTTACCGAGAGTAAGGGCGAGAGAGTAAGAGAGATTCGTCCGGATTCTCCGCTATGTCACTGTAAATGCTCCGTATACGTATAGTGTCCGGTGTTAAAAGGAGTCACGCGCGCTTCATGAGAGCATCAAACGTTCTCCAAGCCTGCTCGACAAACCCCGTGAAAATCTTTCACGTAGTCAACATACCAAAATGACGGATTTTTGGTCGTAACGCGAGTGCCTAAATTGTAATAACGATTTTCTCAAATTCTCGTTTCGCGCACAAACCAAAATTTAATTGCTTGCGGGCACGGTAATTTACTCGTTGTTATATAAATGCATATTGGACTATTCTTTAATAAAGTATTGTAATGCATAAGACTGGTCGTTTATATGCCTTATTTTATTTTAAAAATGATATATTTATTCGTATTCATCTCCATTTGTTTTCGGAAATGTTCGAGTACTTTTTTTTATCTCTAGTCTCGTTCAATCTATGTGCCCCTGGTATATAATGTACAGAGATATCAGTGAATCGGTATTTGGTGGAGCTTTCTCGTTTGATGACGCTCAAATCAAAATTCGCGCACAAACCAAAATCTAATTGTTTGTGGACACGGTAATTTACTCATTATTATATAAATGCATATTCGATTCTTCTTTAATAAGTATTGTAATGCACAAGACTGATCGTTGATATGCATTGTTTTATTCAAAAAATGATGTATTTCTTTGTATTCATCTACATTTGTTTTCGGAAATGTTCGAGCACTTTTTTTATCTCTCGTCTCGTTCAATTTATGTGCCCCTGGTATATAATATACAAAGATATCGGAATTTGGTGGAGCTTTCTGGTTGATGAAAAGTTCCTATCGGTTGGATCTTTCGTACAACAGCTGTCCTCGTTGTTTTATCTCTGCATCGAGACCTGCCAGGATTTATGATCGACGAAGGATTCACTATCTTCCTCGACTCTCTAGCTTTCTCCACCTCATCGCCTTTCCTCGTGGTTTATTGCTCCCAATGGTGTTAAACCGACTCGAAGGTACAGAAGGGTCAAAACGAAGAGCTATAGGCGTCAGCATTCTCGGAAAAGACGGTCAGAACTTCAATAGGGATCGTATAGGTTTTCGACGAATAATATAAGAGCACGTGATGTGGATACACTACACCGTAAAATGCAAACACCTGAGCACCAAGTGTTGTATAGATATGAACGGATATCATATTAACTGATCCTTCATCTCGTGAACTCCGGATTCGATGTAATATTGTGCTATATGCCTTTGTGTTCGGACTCTCATCTCGTCGTAACGACCTCGTATAGTCCGGACGGTTGGTATGCTCGCTTCCTCTCTCGCTCGTAATTCCAAATTATCGTAAATGTATACTGCATACGCAGTACGCCCTAGTAGGTAGATAACCATGTACCAAACATATATATACAGAGTCGTAAGAAGATATACATCCGGACGTTAGCAGTGAAACTGACCGCCTTGCAATGATATCCGCTGTACGGGAGCACCGTTGCATATAGGCCAGAAATTGTGTCCGTCCGGTTCAACTTCGTTGTGCGAACAGGGTTTGTGCACGTAAACGCGTATTTGAGAGATGAATTCATTGAGAACACACGATGTTATCGTCGTCATCGTATATTTGCCTCTGTGACGTTGTCAGGATTATCGATGCGAAAGTCTCGTTGCTAGTGTCGGAACCCCCCACGATATCAACCGTAATGTTATTATAAAATAAATTTACATGCCGGAAGCTCGCCGTCGAGAACATTGTTAATCTAACGAACGAATTGTATATTTATTTAATAGCATTTCTTAGTTTGAAAATTTCACCATTGCGAACGGAAAACGATTATTACAGTTTTGTAATTGCGACTTTATGCTACACCAACACTGTCATTAGAACTGTACACAGAAAAAAGTTTAATTGAAATAAAGTCATCGTCAGTTGGATTGTCAATTGATTTTGAAATGATAGTTTTTCAAATGTATTCTCTAAAGAGATCTACTTCTCTAATGAGACTCTAAAGGGATCTAGTCAGGATTCTGCGATATACCTAATCTTGCACCCAAAAAAATGTCTGAAAGAGTGGTTTCGTGTATATCGTTTAAGATGTGGTTTGCTTCTCATTCAGCCAGAGAGGCGCAACAGCGACTTTGATGTGAAAAACGAATAGAGCTTTTCGCGCGTTTCGGGGGAAGACGAGGATGTATATATGTACAACACTGTATAAGATGGTACACAACGAGGCTCTCTTGCGCAAAGCTCGAGACGGAAGACGAAGAATGAGAGAGCTCGCGATGAGAGGTGGCGTAAAGACGTACTTCTCTGCGCATTCTAGCTCACGGCAAGACCTTTCACCGACGCTTGAAACTTTTGTTCCTTTGAGGTACACTGCGCGCGAGTAATCTGACGCTTGTCGTCGCACATACCGGGCAAAATTTTCGCTTCGTGCAATTAGTTCGAAAGCTCGGTCAAAAGCTCTCGCTGTTTTATTACTCAGGCTGAATAGATTGGCAAACTCATCGGGAACGAGTAATGAGAACTCAAGTCACATTCTATTCGTGCCGTTATTTCACATAAGTTTGTATGAGGTTGTGATGTCATTATGATGAATAAAAGGCATATTGGATAACGCAGGTGGGAACAAGGACAGCGTTAATGGAATAAACGTATGTACGAATGATGGAATGTGGAGAAAATGGAAGGGGTATAAATTCAGCTAGTCAGAATGATAAAAATCAAGGTGATCTTTGTTAATTATACACTTTCAAGATTGAAAAATATGTTGCCATCATACATTGGCTTTTCATAATGATTTTACGATTGAATATTTATAAATGATTCTTGCAGAATAAAAAGAGTTACAAGTTTTTTCATAAAATAATAAACGATGATTTGGCGTGAAAATTTATAGTAAATTATTCATTTTACATTTGAATACATTATTCGTCATTAATATGTCGTTAAAATATCATATTAATGATTTTTCGTGCGAACGTAGCCAACATCAATGATTCGAATTTTCGAAACGTGACTAAGTAGCGATGGGACGGACCGAAAAGAAAGCTCACCGTTACAAAAGTTTTCTGTACGATTTCTAAGATGAACCACCCTGTGAGCAGAACATTCTCGTTCTTCTGTTTCGTTTTCTATTTCACTTGAGTTTATACTCACGACCCCGAATCAATACAATTAATCTCTCTCCATCTCTCTTAGCACTTTTTCTCTCCTCACATCTATACTCTGCTCTTATCTACTTTGCCCCTGGTGTAAAACGCGTGAACGTGGTTTTGGTCCATGTACCTTGTGTGCGGGCTTCGAGAGTGAAGGAACAAGCATAAGAGGAAGAAAACGCCGAACGAGTGTAAAGAGGAAGGATAGAGTTATAGACAGTGGCTGTCTTTCTCTCTGGAAGAGCGAGAAAGAAAAATTCCCGAAGGAACTCATCGCGTCTTTGCTGAAACATCTATTTTCTCCTTTCTTCTCATTCGTTGGCGCGGAAGAAGAGGAGTTGGAATCTTCTTCTTTTTTTTTTTTAATTCTTTTTCCCGCTCGCTAGGTCCTCGGAGCTTGGGCAATCGCGATGGTGCGCCAACGTGCCGTAACGGTAACGGTCGCGAGCGAAAACGGGATTTTCTTTTCACGAAGTGCACCTTGCACGGGTTCCTATCGAGCGATAGAATCACCACCATCATTGCCGTCGTCACTGACACTAAGACCCCGGCAACCAACCACAATGATATTCAACCTGCTCTCACCGCCTCGACGCTTTAACGTCGAAGCTTTTACTCTTTTTTTCGCGGCTATAACGTTCGCCATGATTAATACCTATACCTACTTGGGCTAATACTTTTGAACTCTTGCAATCTCGAGGGGTGGTAGTATTCGGATGAATATAAGTTTTCCAGTACACCTTGCTCGCCTCACCCTGGAACGAGATACCATCATGTACTCGGGATGATTGCTATAATTAGAAATCTTTCGAACTCTCCCTGTCTGAGAAACGATCACGTCTTGCAAAATCTCCCTCTCTCTCAATCTCTCTGATCCTCCGGACCATCCAGTGATCCTCTGATACACTGGTGATCTCTGCGTCTTTTGAAGAGATCAGAGCAGTAGAGCTGAGGTTACGCAGAGTTCGCAAGCTCACGGTGGACGTTGATGTGTTTCAGATATATAGTTACGCGACGTAATATACGAGTGTACATACTTCAATATTGGCGTAGAGGATCGAGAAGTTGACGAAATGCCATGCACGAGAGAGCAAACATCGCACAACGATCGACTATAGCTTGAAATTCCCTATCAGAACTGTGTTCTATACGTGGTTTGTTTGCGATGCTCCGAATCCCCTGTTTCATGTTATAACGGTATAACGAAACTCATCCTCCTCTCGCGGAATATTATGCAGTGTAACCCGTTCAATATATATGCGTCTACGTGAAAATTTCCAATTTCCATAACGTCGGATATTTATACTCTACTTTTTTTTTTCTACAACATTAAATAAAAATTTCTCCTGAAAACTACCCTCGCTCTTCGAGTCGATCGTCTCAACGGGTATATACGCGTGGCTTTCTTTTTCTCATTTCCGCGTGTACCTACCTTTTTTTTTTGCACACACGAGAAAACTTCCACTTGGTCGATCTGCGCATCGAGATTCTAGCGCAAAACCCGAAGAGAAAAAGATTGGCGATAATAAAATTTTTATGGCTTAACTAGGCGAGAGGCCGTTAAAACCGAGTCGGCAATCGGCGTAACGGAGTCGAGAGCCATAAGAGGGTGAGAAGAGAACATTTTACGCGCTCTTCTGACTTTTTTTTTCTTTGTAATTCCACTACCATCTCTCTCTCTCTCAAGTCAAATTTAACTCGACCACTTTCCTCTCGCTATATACTGAAGGAGAAATCCGTTGGAGAGTAGGTACACGATAATCCGTGGATATTCCGGCTTCAATGGGTGTTTCGACGCGGATTGACAGAGATTTCTTATAATTTCAACGCGATCACTGGCCAATGATAAAAATAACATTCATTTTATAAAGAAACATAGGCATATACGACATACAATAATAATATAAAAAAATACGAATAGTTGTATCGAGCGTAATTGGATTTGCTAAATGGATCTACGTTTATACATACAAAAACGCCAATAATCATTACTCGATATCATATCACTATTCGAATAACTTACTCGCCACGTCATCCCGTTTTGTAACGTACGGTCCGACAGGCCAGCGGCAAGATAATCTAAATCCTTCAATTAGTTAATTGAAGGATTATCCTTCGGTACTTAGTCTCATTAAAATTAATTAGACAAAATCAAATATAACTTTTGGTAACATTGTTAGAAGACTCTCCTGGGGCTTCGGGAAGCTTACGAGAAAGTCTCCGCGCATGGGCTCTCGCGAATTAAAGGATAAATGAAACTACTAATAATAGAGCGATGCATATTTTAATTGGCGAACTCTGGTGGAATTTGAGTCGACGTCCATCAATTCTCATTTCTGTCGATAAGTTATGATATACTCGTCCAGCTTCTATTTAATAATTTTCAGAAATAAAAATCCTTTATTCTTTTCTCTAACCCTTGCGATTGTCTATTTACGCGTATTGTTCATTATTATTATATTTGAGGACAATTATACTTATTTGTGGACGCTGCTATAAACGCTACGCTACAGATGCTACACTACAAATTATGTAGCAGAGGTTATTTATTTATTTAATCGTGACCGCTCGCCAACTAGACATTCCGATCTCGGAGAGATTAACAATTCGGCTAATTCGTCGATAAATTCCGTCACGTTTTTATATTATATCATGACTCGGAGCAGCGTCGCGAAATCCCGTAATTAACGATGCAAATATTTGCATAGCTTCTAGAAGAAAGTCTTTCGCGGAAGCTGACTACCTCGAGATTCCAGAAAAATAGCCAATCTATCGACCCCTTAAAGCTTGCAGCATGAAATTATTTATCGCTATATAGATCTTATTGTGCTTTCTTCCGGAGCATGGAAAAAAGTGTTCTATCCATTTTCAACATTTTCCCTTTCTCTCTCTCTCTCTCCCGCTTTTTTCACCCTCTGTTTGCACTCCTGTGGCTTCGCTTTGGCGTTGGTTCAACCCTCTCACCTCGCTTTTTCCGTCATCCGACCCCAGTAAACCTCCCCTTCTCCCGTCTCCAAATCCTCGACCGCGATTGAACGCAAACTTTGATCGTTTTCGCGATTTCCCGAACGCGAATTTATCGCCCCGACGGTTCGTAACGAGGGACGGAGAGAGAACGGTAAAAATGACAGTGCGAGAATACGCGAGACCTTTGATATATATACATATACGAATATATATATATGTATGTATAGTGCAAACCACGATCCTTTTTCAACGGAGTTGACGTTTCCCATACCGGAGAGTTTCATCATTCCGTACTGTTAACTCTGGATGTATATCACGTATATAGGGAAACCTTCTGCGAAATAGATTCCCTGACGATCACATACTAGTCTCTCTCTCTCTCTCTCGTACCAACTTCATTTCCGAAATCTTTCTGACCGTTAGATACACCTTAGAGAGTCTGTATGGTCAGAATTTTTGCATAAAATATAACATTCATACATAGGTTTGTGTGTAACAACAATTATTTTCCCACTAACAATGGGCAAATGCTATTAGAATATAACATACATGCCCTTGAAAGTATCATTGCATTTGCATATGTAAATATAAATATTTCTTCTATCCTCACTCATTAGTTTGAATATTAAACATGGTATTCGCAAAAAATCGAGCGTCGTGGCTTTTTTATATGATCAAGTGATCGGGTTTACTTTTGCTTCAATAATTCCAAGAGAATAAACTGTCAGGGCGCAGGCCAATTTAATAGAAGAGCTTTATTTCGTACAATGTCCTATATCTATCGTGTCTTATCTATGCGGAATCTCGGGTGAAACTACTCATCGATAACCGTTTCGCTCTCTCACTCTTCGTCAATCGACGCGCGCGCGAATTCGTCGATTCACACACGTACACACAAACGGTCGGAGCGATATACATAGGCAATCAGTACATCTACGTTTAAACGTTACACAAGTACGTATCTCTACTGAATTTGAACGTACTAGAATCGGTGTGCGCGCTTCGCCCACTGCTTTTGTAGCTTACGTTCATCGTGCAATCCGAAGTATGCCCATGAATGAAGTATGAGCACGACATCGACAGCAAATCATAATGGCCAGGTACTCGGCTTCAGAAATAAATCACATTTCGAGATATTTCGTGACGTGTCTTTTTAATAGGGAGAATATAGTCCCCAATATTACCTCATGAATAATTTTCTGACGAAACTGTATTTGTCGGGGCGTAATGTTGGCCATCACGAATCGAGGTAATGAGAGTTCGAAGGCCCTTTTGCGATCGAAGAACGAGCGGGGTTTATGCGCGCTAGGGAGGATTTGATGTGATAATTCGATGCTGGCCTTTGAATTATTTCGATCAACATTGCCATCACAAACGGTAGAGAGTGACAGGAAGGGAGAGCGACGATGTTTGTATTTTCGCGTTCGTCACAGGCACATTTGGCTTCTTCCATAAATCGCTTCTTTCAGTTTGGCTTTCCACTAAACGTATAGGCGAGAGCGACATTAGGAGTGCAGATTGAAGAGGGAAGAGGGCTATGTTATTTATTGACAAACGGTTGATTAATATGCAATTCCCTTTAGAGTACGTTTAAATTAACGCTGGTGGACCGACTCGAATGTCGCCTACGTTCATATTGATCGCAAACGCACGCTCTAATTTACAGAACAGCAGCCCGACTCGCTCGACGACGAATTTCAAAACGGGATATCCATATTCACGTGTGTACCCAATGACGTTATTCCCTGACCCTGTAATTTACAGAACGATAAAATGGCAAAATATGTTTTCATATTAACTCACTTATTTGTTTTACGGCCCTTTGGTGGCTCAACTCGACTGTGTGTACCCTGGGAACGAATGGGCTGTCGGATGCCTCAACGAGACTTGTATATCCCGACGCAATATTTGCCAGGGACAAACAGAATGCTGATCGGTTGGATGAAGAACGAGATTGAACCGGCGGTGAGGGGTGAAGAGGAGGGATAGGGAAAAACAGAGTGAGAAGCTATATTGGACATTTTTGGACTATGATATATGTATTTAAAACAAAAATTGAATTTTACGTATCGTAGTTGGTAGAATCTGAAAAATCTCCTATATATCCATGACGTATGTTTCTAATAGTAGTGACGGTCATAAACTTATGAACAATTCTACTCTGAAGAATCCTGCTACTATGCCATTCCATAAACTCTTGTCTACCGACGATCAAAATCCCTTTTTCATTTGGCTTCCGGTCGATACATCGTGGACTCGGATGGATAGGTCTTTGTTTGTGTACGGATAACTGATGAGGATTCGATGAGATAAATATTTCAGAGCTTCTTCTGTCGATGAATTAACTACTTTTCAATCCTGCAATAGCCACGTTTTTTAATTGAAACTGATTTGAACTGGATATAAATTGTATCTAAGAGTTTTTACTGTATCATTAATATTCATTCTGTTTAATTTCATTTGAGAAATACCAGTGTACATATATATCGATCTGGTTCGTAGCAACAAGCGAATCAGTGAATCGAATGCACCATCTTTCATCGGCTGTATATCCAATCGAGTGTGGCGAATGCGAAAACAATGAAAGCTGCATAAACGATATGCCTATACCTCACAGTTGCGTTTTATTCGATTTTCTGTTTCTTCATTCCTGAGCTTTTTCCAGCGTGCTAACATCCGCGTACCGAAAATAATGGAAGTGCAAGTTAACGCTCGCAGCCAATATAAGGGCGGAAACAAAAATTGGAGCTGAATAGAAATGATGAAAAAAAAAAAGAGCAAATACTACCTAGAGAATAGCGATGTACGGTCAAACAAAAAGTAGAGCTTTTCATAGATATCAGGGATTGTTAGAAAAGCACCATTGTACTGGGACGAGTTCACCGAGAGCAGGTATATTGGGATCGTGAATATGTTTCAATTTTTTCAGATTTGAACGAACTAGGTCACTGTGAAGCTCGCATATAAAGTTTTGTCGGTAACGGTTTAACTAGCATATATATTTCCATTAGTTATCTCTTAAGGGAGGAATATATACATGTACAAATGTGTCGCAAAGAATTTTTTCGTCCGTGTGTTAAATAAACATTTGTCATTCCATCAAATAAAATCATTGGCTGTTCAATAAAGAAATATACTTTTTATCCGTTACCTAATAGTACCGTTCATAAATTGTGTTGCCCCTGGCTTGTACGGCTGACCAAACACGATCTCTTTTCACTAGCACCGCAGTTCAACGTCGAATTTTCAAATCTTCCTGGGGAAAATTGGATAACCATTTTGTACTAATAGTCTGGGCTTCTTGATATCATTTCGATGTTTCTTAATTATTCATTTCGTTAAAAGTCAATAATGATAATGAAATGGGAATAAACACTAGAAATTTAGGAAATATCAAAAGACCGAGAAAGTTACAATAAATTAAATTATCATTTGTGTTGGAAGAAAAATGAAAATAATATAATGTCACACTATAATAAATTTTCAAAAATATTTTGTCGAGAAGCTCTTTATGAAAGGTATACACGAGAGCGGAAGTGGTATAAAGAGATGGAGTAGAAAATTAATTAAAAAACAAAATAAATTCGTACAAAAATGCACGAAGTTCTGAGAGGTTTTTCGTGCATCGCGAGATGCAAGTGAAAACATTTTATTTTGCTGAAACAAGGCGCAGACACAGAGGCACCAATGGCAGGACATAAAACAAGAGAACGCTAGACAGAAAGCAATGGGAGAGGGGTAGGAGGAGAGGGGGATGTCAGAGGGTGCACAGAGACCAAGTGAGAGAGATCGAAAAGTCGTCGAGGTTCCTACATTGAAAACTGGTACTGGTAAAACATTGTAAACTGGTACCCCAAAATTTGCATATGCCCGGCAAACTATCTCGCATTTTACCGATAAATATATTTCAAACTGGAATTCCCCTGTTGAGCGCGTAGCATCGGTAGCGTTTGGCATGGGTCGAATGCAGATTTACGCAAAACAGTATTCCAACCGTGCCGTACCCTCTTGCTCGTTGAACGGTCGCGAGAGAGCCATCCTATGTATGGACATAGGATGGCGCACAGAAAAGGGATATGAAATGCCTATGTATATCGTGGAGAGGAAACAAAGGGCGCTCGAGGTTGCACGCTGAAAATTGTTGGAGAAGAGAGAGGATCGGCCATAGTTCGGCTGCCGATTCCGGCGAATTGTCCGTTGTGGATATACGTTCACTGAGGATACGAACGCACATCGATAACGCAACTTGTCGGTCATAGCTCGGACAAAAATGTTAACCGTCCTCGGGCTATACGAGAAATACGTATGAAACCAAGCTCTTTGCCCCTGCGATCGAAACTTCTCGTTCTCTATACGTTCATCGAGCACCGGGCTCGAAGCTTTCAAAGCCAGCAACTCTCCTACCATACACGTTTCAAAAATATCGTAGTATCTACGTGTTTGATGCCCAAAAGCATCGGCAGTGAAACGTGAAACTATTTTTTTAACCTACATTAATCGTAACGAAGGAAATCGGGCGGGACCCAGCCACATTGAAGAGGCTCTCAGCGATGTATATTTTTTATTTTATTTTTCAATGCCAGCAGTTCAATGATGTTTCATTCGCTAACGATAACGAATATTGAAAAAAAGACACGAAACGATACGGCGGAAACGAACGGAGAAAAAGTATCATCAGATATTGGCGGTGCAGATAACATCGTATTTGTCGAAAAACTGTAAGCAATGTCGACGAACGATGAAATCATTTTTCTCAGTTCCATACAGTGGGTCAAAAAAGTATTCATACACCTTGTTTTTTTGCGATAACTTTATAGACATAAGCGATACGCAAAGAAAGCCAATTTTATTTAATAGTACATCAGATGCAGAGATAAACTGCAAATGGAAAATTTTTTCCGAGGAATAATAGAAGAATTATGCCAAAAAAACGAAAATTTTTGGGCAAAAAAAGTATTCATACACTTACGATTATAGTGAAAACCTACATCATCATAGTTGTTAATTATAACTAATATTTGGTGTGCATCCCTTTTTCTTCAATTATCGCCTCGAGTCCCTTAGACATGGATTCTACTAGCTTTCGCGTTGTTTCTTTTGCTATTTTCGTCCATTCTTCTAAAAGCACTATTTGGAGATCGGATTTGTTTGTTATTTTTCTTTTTCTAATTTCTACATCCACCAAGTGCCATAAATTTTCAATAGGATTGATGTCCGGAGATTGTGGTGGTGTAATCAATTGTTTGCGGACATTAGAGAGTAACCATTCCCTCGTTTTCATGGCAGTATGTTTCGGGTCATTATCTTGTTGGAAGTAGAAATTTCCATCCAGGCCCATTTTATCTACACTTGCTTTCAAATTGCTGCACAAGACATCGATATACTTCTGGGAATTCATTGTACCATCTATAAAAGCCAGATTACCAACACCATAATATCCCATACAGCCCCAAACCATGACGCTTCCTCCGCCGTGCTTTACAGTCGGTATTAAATTTTTCTGCTGGAGCTCGGTATTTGGTTTCCACCAGACGAATTTTTTTCCATCGGACCCGAAGACGTTGAACTTCGATTCATCCGAGAATACGACGCGTTTCCAAAATTCTATAGATTTTTTTACGTTGGTTTTTGCGAAACCTAAACGTTTTTCTCGATTTATATTATTAATTAATGGTTTTTTGCGGGCAGTTCTGCCGTATATTTGGGCAGAATGCAGAACGTTTCGAATAGTCTGAGGACACACGCTCTTCCCCGATGTTGGCGTGACATCATTCGCTAAACTGCGAGCACTGGTGAACGTTTTTTTTGTAGCCTCTGTAACAATACTCCGACGTTCTCGTACCGTTAGTATTCTCGGTCGACCGTTTCGTGCCTTATTTTCTGTGCTGTTTGTTCTTTCGTATTTTTTTAATTATATATTGCACTGTTGCGAAACTTAGATTTAGTTCTTTACTAATTTTTCGGTAACTTTCACCGCGTTTCCGAAGAAAAATCACTCTATCTCGCATGGATATTGATATTTCGCTTTTTTTTGCCATCATGTCTGTCCAGAGCTTGAAGATCTACTACCGCATGAAATAAGTCAAAACCATTGTGTAAACGAAGACTCGTTTACATTAAACGCAGCGGTCAGACCGTCCGTGAGTGAATATCGAGGTTTAGCAGCTCAATCGTAAGTGTACGAATACTTTTTTGGCCCGAAAACTTTCGTTTTTTTTGCATAATTCTCCTATTATTCCTGGGAAAAAATTCTCCATTTGCAGTTTATCTCTGTACCTGATATACTATTAAATAAAATTGGCTTTCTTTGCGTATCGCTTATGTCTATAAAGTTATCGCAAAAAAACAAGGTGTATGAATACTTTTTTGACCCACTGTATATTCGTGTAACATTCGCTGGAACCCATGGAAATGAAGAACATATAGATTGTTTTGCTCGTGATTGAATGTAACCGAGCGAACAAATAAATTGCTCGAATCGCCGCTGGAAAAACAAAAATTTCCCTCAACCTACCGTGTGCGAAGCATTTTCGAAAATTTCTTCGGGATAAATTGAGTTTGAACAAACTGTAACGTTGTTTTCGTGCTTCATTCAATAATAGAACAGAAATAATACTGTGCGAAACTACCATTAGAAATAATAAGTTATGTGTCGCTCGATCGCCACGATGTTCAACCGCGAGATGAGATTAACGAGGCGCGAAGTTCACGCGAATTAAACCAAAAAAAAAACAATGATTTTACGACCAAAAATCTATGAATTATTATTGTGGGGCAGTCATCTATGTTTATAATTTTATTTATTCGCGTGTAAAGTTGCGACAAACAGTCGAGTTATGCATGAGATTGAGGCCAGACACTTCCCCATATATATATATATATATCTACGATCGGATATGGTTCGCTTTTCTGGACGTTGGCCAAACGCGATTAAGTCACCCCGCGCTTGTGGCGAAAGAATAAGGAGGCGATGAGGAAGTATCCACGGCGGAAGTAACAAAAAACCGAGGAACGTGATATATATAAGAAAAAAAAAGAGCGACGAAAAGGAGGAAACGAACGAACGAGCCAAGCGAAGAGGTTCGGGAAAGGGTTGTAGAAAAAAAGGTCAGAAGACAGGCTGTTGGCGATGAACGAGAAAAGTCAATATACCTGAGAGAATGTTGCAAGGTGTGTTTTCTATGGGCACTTTTAATGCCCTGTCTCTCTTCCTCCCTCTCCCTCGCTATATCAGTAAGTTTGGAAATTGTCCAACGCGATGTCACGTCATCGTCGAAGGGATTTCGCTTAACCGTAAGGCACGTGACATATATACGGTAGTAAACCTCGAAGCCAAAGAAGATTTCACTTTATATCCGTCAGAAACCCAAAGTACGCTGTGCCAGGAGCGTACTACTCAGCGAATATCGTTTTCCAATTTCATTCAACGTTTTTTCTTTCCCGTCCTGTTCGTTTACAGCTCGTATCGATCATTTCCACCTGGAAAGCTTCGTCATTTACGAGAGTAAAAAAAAAAGTTTCGCTAGAATTAAACAAAACTGAGCCAATAATACAACGTGAATATTAGTGACGAGAATATCTAACCATAATCGCTGTTACGTCGATGGTCACTTTCGAAAATTCATGGACAACGAGTCTGTTATAACGCTACTTGAATAACTTTGTTCGCGAATTTGGTATCTGGATGCAACGCGAGCTTTTGTCTCAAAAACTTTCAAGATCCGATGGCTGGTTCCGCGGGAAAATTTATTTATACTCAATCACATAAAAACTATTATCGTTATTTACCCATACAATTTTCCCACTGTCGCGGGAATTTTCCATTGTCTACGAGATAAACAAAATGACCATTCGTGCGATTTGAAAAAATATTTTTCCATTTCATAATTAACGCGATATTTCAGAATGGTTTGTTACAATTTTTCACTGGGCATTTTACGTCTTTCTGAATCGAAAAAAAAACTGAAAAGCAATCAGTAACATTTGCATTTCACCGTTTGTAGTCGGTCTCTTCGAAACAAGCATCTCGAGTGTGTATAATATCCGGTCTGAGAATGTTGTTTCGGGGACAAAGTTAACGGTAACACTCTCTGGGGATTGCGGATAAGATAGGTATAACGGAAGGTAAAGCCTGCTGGAGTATAGGTAGAATATATATAACCATTATTAGCAGATATATCCAAATGTGCTATAATATGCTCGCGCCAGGCACGTAGAAGCTCGACAATTAAATTCGGTTGCTTCCATCAATTTTAATTAATAACACATTTGTACTAGTCTGCCGAAAGCATCGGTTCGGGGCTCCTGGCTCTGTACACCGGTGTATGCATTTCGTTGATCCTTCTACGGCCGTCGTACTGAATGACTCCGTGTGTATGTATATTCATCTCCTTTTAACGTTGTCATTAACACGCTTGTGCTCACCAACGATATTATTTCTACATATACACACGTATGCTTCTACGGTAATTGAAATATAGATGCGCTGAGTACGAACAGTCGGTTACAACTTGCGCGAGACTATGTTTGATAATTAATGATATAAGTAATCGTGTGTTAGAACATTCTCGAATTTCAGCCTTTGGTTATTTTAATTGTTCATCGCACATGTGTATATATATAATATGTATGTTATACGGCCATTGTTATATATTCGGCACACGGCCAGGAAAATTGATGTGGGATTTTATCCCCCGACAGAAAAATGAGGTTTTGTGTTCCTCTGGCATGGCTGTTTCCCTCATATATCCTTCATTATTTTTTAATCCTTCGGACCAGCTTTCGTCTGTACTAAAGTTGTGAATTTCCCACTGAGTTTTCAGTAATGTTAGGACACATATATAATTTGACGAGATCGCTCGTTACGATTTTCATTAATTTTGTTGTGTCATTTGAATTTTATGGCTTATCAGTAACAGCCGAGTCGTCGATACTTTTAATACTATATAAATGTTTTCGGCCTGAAGCAATATGATTTCAAATAAAAGGTATAAAACGATAATTAAATAAAAACGTTTGTAACATTCAAAATGAAAAAAGTGTTATTTGAAAAAAGGCTCTTTAGTACTCACGAATCAATTCGAATTCCGTGAATTCATTTTTCACATATTTTCATTTTTCATAATAAAAATCTTTGCCCTCACAGTTTTCGCAACTATTTTAATTAATTTTTATAGATCTTTGTTTTTCTGGCCGGGAACACTGTTTTCCGCGAATGGACGAACAACATATTCGGGGACAAAAAAAAACGAACAAAAACGAGCATTAATGGCTGCCTCTACCAGAATGTATATGTTTTTTTCGGGTGCACCTTCGAGTGCTTGATTTTTTTTAAATTCTCAACCGAGAGGGATCAGTTATCGATAATGGCCAGGCACAACAGCATAAAACATTATACGCATTGAATCGAACGAAATGAAAAAAACAACAAAAACACCATTACGAAACAAAACCACGGTATTCTCCGTTATTCTAGGCAAATGCATAGCCATCGTCAATGAAAAAATAATTTGTATGCTCTTACAAAATGTACCCGCTTAATATTTCACAAAATGCACATTGCTTTTGATCGAGCTCGTAAATGCTGGAGTGTATATCGACGCTGCTTACGGAAAGTAGCACGGTTCAAATTTCTAACGAAAACTAACACGTTTTGAATTCAACCACGAAAATTAACACGTTTCGATTTCGACGCGAAAACTACCATGTTTCGGCTTTCATCGCGAAAAGTAGCATGATTCAGCTTCTGCCGCGAAAAGTGGCATGTTTCGGCTTCCGTCGCGAAAACTAGCATATTTCGATTTGCACTAGAAAAAGTAGTATATTTGCCGAACTAAATCGAATAAGATTCAGAACTTTCACAAATGTTTTAATAATTTTTTCGGGAGCACTATAAGGAATAACACATTAAGGGTGTATCGCCCGTACGCCCTTAAACATTTATATTCGTTTTCTATTAAAAAAATAATAACATCATTGAAAATACGATTCGCAAATACGATACGCAATATTCCTCCACTCAAAAACTAAAATTGTTCATCAATGGAATTTTCCATGACTTCAAGTTTCGGAGTCAGCGATGGAATTGAACAAAATTATTGTTTATAAAAAGTATATTCTACTTACAGTCTGAAGAATCGTTCATTGTGTTTTTATTTTATAAAAAAAAACACAATCTTGGAGTGATCATCGACTAAAGTGTAAAGTACAGTATAAGTATAAAGTACAGTTGACAAAATCTTCAAAAAATCGATTGAGATATCTCGAGAAATGTCAGGTCTTGGACGAAGTAGCAAGAGGGAAAAAAACTGACATTGTTAACTTTGCATACACTGCAATTGTTTTCGATTTTCTGTTCTCTAATTTTTTTGACCATGGTTTTTTTACTCCAAAATGACAAGGCATTTGCTGTCTGCCATCTTATGATAAGCCTAGCAGACCAAAATTCGAACAGTAAAATATATATGAAATAAATTCAAACAAAAAATAAAACAGTATAAAATGACAAGCATAATATTTCGTCAATTTGGAGTAAAAAAGTATATTAAAAAAACATGGAGTAAAAAATGAGAAACACTTCCAGTGATACTGAAACGTGCTAATTTTCGTGGTGAAAGTCGAAACCTGCTAGTTTTCGTGGTAAAAGCCGAAACATGCTAGTTTTTGCGGCGAATATCGAAATGTGCTAGTTTTCGTGGCAAAAGTCGACACATGCTAGTTTTCGCGCAAATATCAAGCGTGCTTGTTTTCGTAAGAAATCTGAAACATGCTAGTTTTCGTAAGCAGCGTCGATATGTTGTAAAGAGAAAAAGAACCGAGCTCTAACGTTATCGGCATAATATCGTTAACTGATCATAGGTTACTTTTTACTGATATAAAAACATATTCCAACGTTGTTTATACACTAAAAAACGTATTGAAACAATAAACTTTCATTGATTCGTCGAATCAATGACATTTTCGTTAAACAGATCAAATTTTAATTGGTGCATCATTTTTTCCTCCTCATTGTACACATTTAGACGGATTATTCGAATGGCAAGAGTATCTCGGACGGTTCCACCACTAGTACGTATCGCATTCACGGGGACTCGGCTCTTCGTACGCGGACGATATAAATTTACCGCGTCGCGAAGTTCTTACTCACGCATTTCTGGCCGATGTTTCTTGGGGCCGCACCTACCGCACCCCCTGGCCAAACCCCTCAAAGTGCTCGCAAGTCGTATTTATTTAGAGTCGCGACAAGGTCCACTGTGTCTCTTTCTCTCTCTCTCGCTCTGTCGATCTTTCACTCTCTCTCTATTTCGTTTCCTCTTTCGGATGAGTCATCTTCCCTACGCGTATAGACATGAAGCTCAGAGACCGAGGAAAAGACAGAGATCGTGAGGTAGCAGAGAAATAGAGAGGATTTTATCACGGGTAAAGCAAGGATGAGAGAGACTGCGAATAAATGCTTTCGCTATACGTGCGTATACATATATATACATGCATAGACTGTATAGTTAGGCGTACTAACTTGTAACCAGAATCTTTCTCTCGCTGGCCGAATCCGAGAGATTCGTAATGTTTGCCAAGACTTTTGGACTTAAAGATATGGGCCTATATTTATATACCTGCATTGAAAAATACTTAATCCGATATTCATAAAGAAACCCTAATTGAAATGTGAAACAAACAAAAATCTAGATATTTGTTAAACCAGCCATTTTTTAAATTCCTTATCAATATATGTTCAGTATTATTATTGTTCAGACTCAAGGTTGTTATTCGGATTTTATATGGTATCGTCTTTGCACTGAATCTCTCATTGAATTCAATTATCAGGTTGTGTAACGGGTAATCATACCACGTCACTAATCTTTCGACTGATCGAAACTGCATAGACAAAAAATTCATTTCACATATTTCTAGGGTGTTACGGCATATCAGTAAAGTTGTCATCAGCGGGCTTTTTTTACTCGTTATCCAAATAATTGTTGGGGTGCGCGTCGAAAGTATGGGGAGGGATGGTAGAAATATTTATGTGATACGTTATATATATATATTTCAATTTGGATGTTTCGCACGAGGTATTATTCGTTGTAATTAATGATGATGAAAATATAGCTTTTTTGTTCGGTCGGTTCACTGGGGGCTTAGAAGCTCCGGGACAAAAACACGTAGGCGTGCAAATGATGCGACAGAAGAACGAAAATTAACGAGACGAAGCTCGCACCGCTCACTTGACGAATCGGGGGATGAGTAACACGACGGGGGTGTAAAAGCGCCATATATTACACACGTTCGCATCATAAGGCACGCGAAAGTAAGATAGCTGGGCAAATGACGTTGGGCTGATACAGAGATCACAAAACCCGGTGGTTGAAGGGCTTTCGCTTCTTCAGGCACTAAGGGGGTATAGGGTGACTGTGAGTTTCAGAGAGAGAGAGAGAGAGAAAGAACGAAGGAAAAAGAGAGAGAGAGAGAGTGAGAGCATAGGGAAGTGGGTTAAGAGAAGAGGATGCTACAGCACCGCTCGACACACGGCATTGCCCACGAGCCACTTGGTGTGTTCCACGTCTATAAGAACCATATTGGATTTTCCTTTTCTTCGTGGCTCGTGCTCGAAGTCGAACGGCTCGTGAAGCCCTTTCGACTCGACGAGCACCATCTCTCGCTACGACCTTATACGGTAGCTTTTTTTCATTCCTTTTTCTCTCTTTCTCACTCTCTCGAGGACCTCAAACTTTTGTTCCCGTTCCACGAGTGTGCCACGAATAGAAAGAACTGCATCTATCTTTCTCTCTCAATATATAAGCTACTCGACGGGACCACACCTTTATTCCTCGATATTCTCGTTCTTCGCAAAAACCCTATAAAATCTTTGAATATCGCTCAAGATGATACGGCACATGATGGGCCACACTGGTCTCTTGTGGATTTATCGAGAAATATATATATATATACGTCTCAAGATCTATGCGAAAAACGTGCACTTCGACTGCCCTTCTCACTCTCTCTCTCTCTCTCTCTCCCGGGGGATGTGCTCATATATATATATGAATACATTTCTACTAAGAAAATCGCGCGAACATGTATTGTCGTATACCCTTTACCCTACAATTTTACCCGTGCATATACTGCATTTTTATACTCTATATACCTCGAATTCGAGAGATGTACCAGTCTCCCAGCGAGACGGGTACATCTCCGGAATATATATACATATATATTATACATAACCACCTATACATATACACGTATAGTTAAACAATGGTGAGAGACAACAAGAGACAAATATTTGAACCCGGAATGGCACCATCTCGGAAATAATACTTTCGGCTCTGAATAATATAATAGTTGGAGAGCAACGAGAGAAACATAGTGGCAGAAGTACGGGAGAGTTGTAGGGCGAAAGAGACGCGATAGTGCCCGAGAAGGTATCAGGTACAAAGAGCTCACTGGGAGCTCGAAACCCCCGACGGATCTGTGGCATCTCCGTCGTATGCGAACTCTCGTGGATGAACCCACGATGGATGGCGCGAAACGCAAGAGAAAGAGAGAGAGAGAGAGAGAGAGAGAGAGAGAGAGAGAGAGAGAGAGAGACAGATAGACAGAGAGGCAGGAAGATGAAAAGCGCGAAAGAGGTCGTGAATCGAGCTCTCAAAGAAATAAGGATCACAAGAACGTCTTGTTACAATGGAATGGCCCGTCACGAGAGTGAAATAAATGAATCAAAGAATAGCGAAATGTTCCACGACCGAGGGCGTATCCACGAGAGAGTTTCTCTTATTTTTCCTCCCCCGGAATCTCTTGTTTCCTTCCTACACGCTATTTTTTTTATTTCTACCGGTCCGCGTGCAATGAGGCCAAAGAGCGACGTCCCGGTGTCTTCATAACGTACAAAAAACTTTTATTGTTTCTTTTATCTACTTTACGCTTTACTGAATTACGCGCATTAATAATAAGTGATAAGTTTTATACCTGAGGTTTATTACTCTGTGGAGAGTATGAATAGTGGAAGAAATGCTTGAATGGATTAAAAAAAATTTTCGTCCCACAACAAGATAACTCAAGATTGCGTCGGTGAATTTAAATTAAAGCAGATGCATATAAAAGATTGAAATAATCGCAAAAGTGTCGTAAGATTTTTCTACTCGAAAAGTCGCTGCCGCGTAACGATCTGGGCAGATTAAACATATTTTTTAACTACTCTCTTATGATAGGATATTTTCAATTGTCGATTTAATTTTTTAATGATTATTGCTTCGGCGAATTTTTTCTATCATTCACCTACAGTTTGTCTATTACAAAACCATTTATATATGTACCACTAATTCATGCTCGCCGAATCTCTTAATCTCTTTCTCGTTGTTCCTCGAAAGCGTTGAAAAAAAGCGATGAGAACGTAAAGATCGAATTAAAGAAAAGACTGAGTAGAATGAGATTGGTGGCTAGAGCTCGGAGGTATCTTCGAGTCTCTCGCCAAAGATCCAGAGCGGACGATCGAGATTAAGAGCTCAAGAGAGTAAAAGAAAGAGAGAGAGAGAGAGAGAGAGAGAATGCTCCCGTGAAAACCTAGTCAGCAAAATAAATAAACGAGAGAGTCAGCAGCAAGGAACTGCGGAAGTGGACCTTGAGACGAGGGTGAACGAGTCCAATGGGACGGCGGTAGGTGGGGGTGTTGCGGTCGGAAAGAAAAAGATCACGACGAGGAGAGTAGAAAAAAGCTGCTGCGGTCTGGGACCGCAGGTCTGATCGCTATATAAAAAAATCTCGTGGCATGGACTTCACTTACATCATCCTCTTTCTCGTCCTGAGTATCTAGTGTGTGGTCCAGTATTGACGTCATTGCCGTCATGAATTTATATCTTCGGGAGCTTTAGATTTAATCCTTAGACACAAATTCTTCGTCAAGACTTTGAACTCGGGAATGAAATATCCTGCTGGAAAAAAAAATATGAAAAAAATTCAAACGAACATATGAAAACTGAAAGATATATAATATTTAAAATTGACATGAATTTCATTAATTATCATTTGAGAAGACGTCGATATAATTTCACGACGTTCATCCATCGTATGAACAAATTTTTCTCTGTTGAATTGAGTTCGGAAAAAAAGGTTAGCGAGATAATTAAAAAGCAAATTAACTTATAAGAAATAAAAATACCGAAACAGAGATCCTGCTCGTCAGGTAGTCAGTAATAATGGCGCTGCCACATCAGCGTAGTTATGGTATAGGGGCAGAAGTAGAGTTGCTAAGGTAGTGAAATTAAGGGATCCTCAGAGATGTACGAGCGCGTTATGCACGCGTGCAGGATCCAAGTAGCGACAGCACGAGAGAGACAAAACCGAAAAACGAACAAAGGAGTTTTCGGCTCGAGAATATATCTCTCTATATTATATAAATATTTCGCCGCCGCTGCCGCCGTGTACAAGAGTTGCGGGGCAGGGCCCGGGGGGCGAAGGAGCGAGCACAGAGTGAGATTCTAACTCCATCGGGAAGGAAAGTTACAGCGATTTTAGTGAAGCCACTTCTGTTTGGCCGAAATGCAAAAAAATTTTGAATCTTTAAATTTTTCTTTTAGGACGCTATATCGATGTTTTTTGACTCGCCGATTACTAATTCAGTGGCCATTTCTTTGAAAAACTCGAAATTTCATTGAAAATCGTCCAAAATGTGATTTTTTTCGTTTTTCGCCTTTTTTACATTGATATTCTGAGATTTCGACTAAAACTCGGCGTTATTCGTAATCAGCGGAAAGTTTCCAATCGATTAGGGTATCGAAACATTGAAAAAAAAATAAAAATTTTAATTTTTTGCCCGCCTTTTCAGAAACCGAAAAATGTCGAAATTTCAAATGGTCATAACTTGGCTCTTGTTTCATCGATTTTGGGTTTTGACGAGCTTTTTCAAAACTTCTCGAGTAGACTTAGAGAATGAATTTTGGATCATCCCGATATCTCAATTATTGTAGCCGTGAGAGCGGGTTGAAAATCGGCGAAAAATATGAGAAGGGGTATGTATGGAAAAATTTGCAAAAGTCGATGGTCCAACTTCAAAAATCTCTGAAAAATCGAAAAAAAATCGTAGCTCAATAAATGAAGCGACATTTTAAAGGCTGAACGGTTACGAAAAGAATGAGCACAGAGTGGGATTCCAACTCCATCGGGAAGGAACGTTACAGCGATTTTAGTGAAGCCACTTCTGTTTGGCCGAAATGCAAAAAAATTTTGAATTTTTAAATTTTCTCTTAGGACGCTATATCGATGTATTTTGACGTGCTGATTACTCATTTAGTGGCCATTTTCTCGAGATACTCAAAATTTCATTGAAAATCGTCCAAAAAGTAATTTTTATAATGTTCGCGTTTTTCCCATTGATTTTTTGATTTTCCGACAAAAACTTGGTGTCATTCGTAATCAGCGGAAAATTTCCAATCGAATAGGGTACCGAAACATTGAAAAAAATGAACAAATAAATAAAAATTTGGGTCGGGTTGGGTTCGGTCCGGTGGCGTCTGAGGGGGTTAGCGCGCGAAGCGCGCAGAGAGCCGCAGCCCCCCTAGTACATATATATATATGCTTAGGTAAACTACAGAGGCCGTGTCGGTCAAGTAGTCGACAGCCACGATAGTCGTACCACTGCGAGACAGACTATCCTGAGAACGAGGTAATGCCATGTAACCAAGTAATTTTATTACACTTCGATATATATATATTTACATAACTCGTGTTTTTCACGACATTAGATTGAACAACAAATTAAAACCTTATTAAAACACTAGGACAGTGTTTTAATGAAAATTCCTATCTGAAAATTTCCCCTCTAAGGTCAGCTTCAGAGCCACATTCGTCGCAGCTCACCATCGAATAAGTTATGTGTCGTTTAATCCTTTGGTTAATAATAATGATAATAATAATAACAATGTATATTTTGCCTCAATGAAGCCTCAGCAGTCGCGGATAATTTCGATTAACGAATAGCCAGTTTCATAATTTTTTGAATTTTGTACGATACCGGTAATAGTTTATACGAGCCAACAGAACTTCATTTATACATAAGCGATAATATATGGGTATGGGGTATACGAAGTTTAGATAGCGAGCGAGAGAGGGACCGAGAGAAAGAGAGAGAACCGTCAATTACCACCGTGACTCCGCGGCAGTTATTTTACGAGTTGAGGAGTCCAATCCCACGGGGTCTGCTGCCGTTTACAAACGCTAACATTCAAGCACAGGAACTTTCGAGCATATGCACGATGAAACTGACCGATTAACTGTCAATTTCGTTAAAGAGTTTTTCTAGCAGAAGTCAGCTTCACCACTCGTACTCAATATCCTACGCATACATACATGTATGTTATATAATGTATATATAATATGGTCTCGGCGAATCTACACTGTATAATCTACACGAGAGAACATTTTGCGCGCGCTATTAGGCCAATAGAGTACAAAAATATATATGTATGGATATGTGTACGAGGTCTGTTCAAAAAGTATCGCGAATTTTGAATTTCCGCGGGCTACGTATATTCGATTTTCGATTTTTTTGTGACATTAGGTTGGTACTTATGTCTCTCACTTATGCTGAAACAATCGGTCATTTTGGATATTTAGTTAATTGTTGACAGCTGTTTTGATTAGACGTGTTATGGATTGTCTTCGATTTTTGCCTATTCCAAAAAATGGATCAAAGAATCTGTATCAAATTTTCTGTGAAAAACAAAATTAAGAACGTGGACGCATTCCGAATATTGACTGTGGCATATGGTGAAGCTACCTTGGACCAAAGCAACGTTTATCGGTGGTACAAAATGTTCTCAGAGGGCCGAGAAGATGCGAACAACGAAATGCGTTCCGGACGACCGAGCTCATCAACAACAGCCGAAAACATTGATGAAGTGAAGAAAATAATATTGGCCAATCGTCGAATCACCGTTAGAGAAGTTGCTGAGGAACTAGACATATCGATTGGCTCGTGCTATTCGATTTTTACCAATGATTTAGGCATGAGACGGGTCGCCGCGAACTTCGTGCCAAAATTGCTCAATTTCGAACAAAAACAGTGTCGCGTTAACATTGCTAAGGAGCTGTTGAACTCGGTCCGCGACGACCCACATTTGCTCCAGAGGGTCCAAACTGGTGACGAATCATGGGTTTATGGTTATGACGTGGAAACCAAAGCTCAATCATCGCAATGGAAGCTGCTTTTTTGGAATAGGCAAAAATCGAAGACAAGCCAAAACACGTCTAACCAAAACAGCTGTCAACAATTAACTAAACATTTAAAATGGACGATTTTTTCAGCATAAGCTGAAGACATTAGTATCAACCTAACGCCACAAAAAAATCGAAAATCGAATATACGTAGCACGCGGAAATTCAAAATTCGCGATACTTTTTGAACAGACCTCGTATATACACGATTTCAGTAGAGCGGTTTGCCACCGTGGAGTGTTCGTGAAACCACCTTTGTGGTACCATTACGGCCAGATTTGACATCGCACACTCTCGAGATGTCGGTAAACTTGCGCGTATCCAAAATATTTATCACGTCGGTTATGGTTAGCCAATTAATTCTCTAATGGATAGAAGTTTCAATGAATTTCTATCAGCACAACCCTTACAGAAATGTGATAGGAAAGGTTAGGGGTGCCCTAAAACGGGAGTCCCTGCTTGATTCCGGGTGGGTCCCAGGCTGTTTCTTGATGCGGTCTTTCAATTCACATTTTCCGATAAAGTCTCGATCGCCACAGAAGAAAAAGCGACACTAGATGTCTCACAATGATCCGAACGAAATTTTATACGAAATAAATGCTGGACTAACTTTTCTTTTAAACTAAAAGTTAACAATTCAGCACAAAATCGTTGGGGTATTTTATTTTGACAGGGTCCTCATTATTGGATAAAAGATTGCAGTGAATTTTGTGTGAATGGGGCAAAAAGAAACTAGGAAAAAAAAAGATGAATTTTCATAAATAATTCGACATTTACTGTATATGCAGTCAGAATTTTACTGCGGTAACGATACTTGTGCGCGGTAATGACGAGAAATTGTATTCTCGAACAATTCTACATAACGCAACGGTGATCGTTAAAAAAAAGTAGAAAATTCATGGAGCCGAGAGGTGAAGAGGCGAGACCTGAGTTCCTTTTCATCCTTTCTCACACGTCTGCGAGAAGGAGGTCGGGGGGAGGACTGACGGTACAGGGAAAAGCGATGATATTGAAGTTAAGGAAAGAAGAGTTTCGAGGGAGCGAAGGAGAGTGGAAGAATGAGAGTGAAAAATAGAATGCGAGACTCCATTCAGCGAGGAAGGGCATTAACACGACGAGGGGCAGCGAGTAGCAGCACATGCCCCAAAAGAAAACCATTAACTGCGCTTCTACGTCAGAATGGAAGAAAAACAGGAACGCAACGTATATCATGTGTGGTTGAAAGCAAGAGAGAGACGAGAGACGAGAGGGCGTTCGTGCTGTGGAGAAAGGAGCTTTCGCAAGAGAGGACGCGAATGGGGTTCAAAGGTACAAGAAGACCAAACCTTTTGTGGATGCGGGAAGAAGTAAGGGGAGAGGGGAGGGGGAGGTAAGCTTTCGCGATACCGTTCCCATTACAAGACGGATCATTCGCCAGCAGTGACCGGAACAGCATGTACATCGCAAACTCTCATCTACAGTAATACACTGTATTGTATTTATGGCGAACTGACGTTTGTGAGAACCGAAGAAAATTCAATGGGCGTTACATACAAACACAGCTCGGAGAGCCGTTGGAAAATCCATTTTCCAAACTCGTCGCTGTGTGCGATCGCGTTTTCTCATTGTGAGCTCAACACACATCGTTATTTTCTATTCGCTCACTTAATTAATTCCTGATGCATCGAGGAAAGAATGAAAAAATTTAATAAACACTTCACAAAAATCTTATCCCAGAAATGAGTCTGTAGACATCGATGGATAGGGACGAGTGATTTTCACGAAATGCGTTCTAATAAAACTGCAATAAACTCCCTCGACTTTTACGATAGGTAACGACGTTTATGGATTTTTTGCTCTCTCCCGCGCCCAACGTATATACGCTGATTATCAATTTATTATTAAACAAAGATTTATGATTCGGCGCTTTTGATTTTCATCCAGACGTATCGGAACGTTCGTATTTATTTTTTTTGTTATTCAGAGCGAGCGAACGGTTACCATTTATCGTGAAATAAATGGTTGAAATAGCGAGCCGTGATCTAACGATGAATTTCTGTGTGCACCCTTCGCCACTCACACGACACTTTGCCCCGACGTTGTAAACGTATTATTTTACTTTCGTGGCTCGACTCGTCTATACGTCGATCGCATCCGTCTGTCCGTTTCACATAAATTGTGGTTTAAAAAAAAAAGTAACGTGAAAAAAGCGAGACAGAAAAGGAGGAAAAGAAAAAAATAGACCCATCGGAATAAAAAGGAGAACCGAGGAAGCAAATTAAACGTAATGCGCCTCTGCCATCCCCACCTCGTTCTATCCTGGTAACCACCAGGATGAGCATCAGGGCCTTCTGGCGTGCAGCCGCAGGCGAGCCGGAAAAGTTGTACGAATGGGAAAACCTGGCACGAGGTAACTGCAATGAGAGAGCGAGAGAGAGAAAGAGAAAAGAGCGAGAGAGATGGGAGCTACCATCGCTCGCCGAGACCACACACATTTTGGCCTGTCGTGTGGCAAAAATTTCGAGTCGTGGATGACACCCGTCCCTCTCTCACCTCATTCGGTCGCCAGTCCCTATAACCCGTCTGTTTCCTCTCCCTCTGACCGACCCAACGAGAGTTGCCGCTAGGATGTAGTAGCAGGAAAAAAAATGGAACGAAAAATAAACGAGCGGTCCAGGTTATACCGCGGCGATGTGAGCCCGAGGTGGCAAAAAGGGACCAACAAAAAGAATGAATGTAACAAAGAGGGAAATAACAGTCTCGCTGGTGGCATACACGAGGCGCGTTTAATAACACTCCCTATTCTCTCGCGGTACTTCGACAGAAGGCAAATGTATAAACGCTTTTGGTTCCTCGTACGCCATTGCTCTGTGTACCGGTTATGATTCACATTGGGCATCCATAGTGGGATATTACAATAGAACAAAAAGAAAACAGAAAAACAGCTACAAAATTGATAACTGACGCCAATCTTCGCAGAGTATTCTCGAGGTCAGGACCGGAACTGATGAAAGGAATAATTATTAAGCGAATAAGAACACGAGGGGGGACCCAAAAAAAACGGGAATTTCGTCATAATTTCTTTATTTTTCAATATTTTTACACCAAATTTTGATCACCTCCAAAGTATTCTCCTTTCACCACAACGCACCTCTGCAAACGATCCTTCCAATGTTCAAAACATTCTTTAAATTCACTTATCGGGATGTTCTTTAGGCCTTCTAGCGATTTTTGTTTTACCTCCTCCACAGTGGCAAAACGCTTGATTGCTGCTTTGTTTCGGGGTCGTATCCATAGCACCACAATTCATCACCGGTAATCACCTTGGAAAAAAGTTCAGGGTCCTCTTCGAGCTGATTTTGAAGTTCAAAACATGCCTGAAGTCGACGCTCCCATTGCTCGTCTGTTAGAAGGCAAGGGACAAATTTGGCTGCAACTCTGCTCATGTGCAAATCTTTGAATAAAATCCTCTGAATTAAACTCCATGATATCCCAGACATCTCACAGAGTTGATCAATGGTTCGGCGACGGCCTTCATGAATGAGAGCATTGATGTTGTCGACGTTTTCGTCACTTCGTGACGCTGAGGGGCGTCCTGAACGGGATTGGTCTTCAATTGACATTTCTCCATTTTTAAAACGTGAAAATCACCCGTACACTCTGGTTTTACTTAGGGCGGCATCTCCATAAGCAGTCTTAAGCATTACAGTAGTTTCCGCGACCGATTTCCCTAACAGGAAACAAAATTTCACAGCCACGCGTTGCTCTCGACAATCGGCCATCACGTTTTCGCCGAAATGGAAAAAGTTGTTTCACTACAAAAATTCCCACGGGCGAACCGATGCACTCACGACGACAGAATTTCGCACACTAACTCAGGAGACGTGTCCCCAACGGACGCCTGGTCGAGCAATGGATTCCCCCTCTCTCCCTCCCCGCCGCAGCGCAATTCCCATTTTTTTTGGGTCCCCCCTCGTAGTAGTAGCACTGTATCGTGGTTTTATTATACATTATATATACGCGTACACGCACGTACAAAAGTACAAACCACAAGACTTGAATAATTATGTATATCGTAAATAACACGTGTAAACCTTACATAATCCGAACATGGTGGGATTTCTGTTTAATTAAATGCGTTCTCGTTACATACGCCAAAGCGTCCTTCGTGCTGCAGCTATCGCTACTCTTTGGAAATAATTAATGCAGAGAAACCCGATATGTTTAGGAAATCCTCTGCTTAACGAGAGCGGATTCATACGGATCAATGGAAGCAACCGGATTAATGTTCCGTATTAACATCCATGTAATGTATTGGTTCGTTTCACCGAAGACGAATCAAACGTTGCAATATTGCCGGTATTTCGTAGTTGCTCATTAAACAAAATTTGTGTTATCAATGTTATGTAAAATTATTTTACTTCCTTCTTTCTGCTGGAAGCACGGATCGAGCGAAAGTTCGCAAAAAAATGTGATCATAAAAGTAAAAAAATAACGAATGTTATAGAAAAATGTACGGCCATGTGTATAAATATTGTATTCACGCATGCATGCTGTAATATATACGAATACATTTGTCACACATTCATAAGTCAGTTGCCGTCATTAATTTATCAATTTCTGCAAATAGCAACGGCAAAAGAGAGAGAGAGAGAGAGAGACATAGTCGGGGGGAGGGGAGGAGGAGGAGAAAGCTGTGACGAATAGTGCGAGTACCGGTAGACCAAAAGCTCCGAGGCGATTCATGAGAGGCTCCTCCTCACATGATACATCGAGCGGACTAATGCCCGGGCATCCGCATACACCATGTGTCAAGGGTCAAGCGTCACGCCAGACGGTTTATCTCGTAACTGGTGTCTTGCGACGCGAGCTTTTGGAATTCGAGGGGACCTTTTGAATATGGTTTGGCGTGTTAACAACGGGACATTTGGAGGATTGTATATAGCGTGCGTGGCTAAAGAGAACAGCGGGTAGTTGCAAAATCGACAGGACAAAAATCCAGATATGAGGATACAGATATGTCGGTAAGCGCATGAACATACACATACTGTATGACGACATCAGGATTTGACAAAGGCCTCGTACGATCCATCACGGTGCTTGGCATGCAGTGTCGCGCGTTAAATTTCACTCGAGACACGCGCGTTTGTACATTCCCTTTAAAGAATTCGACGTAATACTCGAGCGTCTCGTGGTATATCCACTTGCCGACAGACAGGAAGGGAGTGAGAGTGAGCGAGGGAGAAATAGAAGGATAGAGGGATGAGGGAGAAAAGTGACTATGATACGTAACTGTGGTGAGCAGAAAGGCGAATAAAATATACAAGAGCCGGAATATGCATAGTGGGTACATACAGTTAGTTATATCCATGTTGAACGAAACGTTGCATGTTTTAAAGGTGAAGAAAAAGGTTCAGAACGCAAGCGCGATACGCAAAGTGGCGATCTACTGAGAGAGAGAGAGAGAATAAATAATACGCGGTAGCACATACGTGCAAGAGAATAACAAAAAGTCTCGTGGAGTGAACCACAGTAGCGAGAGAGATCCTGAATGGGGAAAAAAGGACGAGAAGCAATGTACAGATAAAGCGTGGAAAAGAGGCTGAGAGTAGCGTGAAGAAAAATACAGAGGGCGTAAAAAGTGAACAAAAAAATAAAGTAAGAGGGAAAAATAGATGGAGGAATGGACCGGAGAGTTTCTAATTCGGTGCTGGGGTAAAAATCGGCACTCTCCCGTCTAGACTACTCTTCGTTGCACCCTCTCTCTCTCTCTCTCTCTCTCGGTTGCAAGAGTCGAGTGCACCTATGCACTGGCCCTTCGCCTCTCTCTCTTTCTCTCTGTATATATATCGTCGAGTATGTTGTGCCGAGTGTGTACTTATGCGCGGCGTGCTCACGTTCTATTTACGTATTCCATCTCTCGTTCACGGCTCCGCAGTGGACCAAGCAGTGTGTGTGTGTGTATGAGGATAAGGGAGAGAGAGAGAGAGCGCCTTTCACTCTTTCCTTTCATCTTGTTACGTTTCTGCGGCGAAAATGTCGGTGATGCCCCCTCCCGTGTATGTGGAGTCAACGTCGGTCAAACGTGTGCATCTCTCGTATGCAACGCGAATGCGAAAGTTGAGAGAGGGAGGGAGAGAGAGAGAGAAAGATGCCCGCTTTCAGGATATATACATATATTAAAGCTTCGTGAGCGCCACCGACTACCACCACTGGCGCTTCGGCGCCATACCCAGTGGGGACCACCGTCCGCCATCATCACATCGCCTAGTGGTTCGACTCCACCACTGCATGTGCTCTGGCTTTTCTAATCCTGACGTGTGTCCTTTGAACCCTCCGTATTCAAAGGGATCGATCGAACCGGCTCAAAACTTCACCCTCTCCCACTCTGTGTGTGTGTCTCTCTCTCTCTCTCTCTCTCTCTCTCTCGGGGGTTTGTACAACGCGCTCGGCCTACATCGTCTCGCAACTGCAGTGTACCACGTACACCCTCGTCTCACTCCATCATCCCTACTGTGGCGTGCCGCTTGGCAACCCACCCTCCCGACTCCCTAAATACACTCTCCCCTCCTCCTTCCGTGTTGAAGCACACGAGGTAGCGCAAACGTGTGCCAAAGGACACATATACAGGTGAAATTGTACACGTCATTTTGAGTGTGTATGTTGCCTGGCGCACACGCCTCGATTAGCCTCTCGAGTCGATCTATGAACTACTCAAATCGATGAGTGTTTCAATGTCCGTCCAGCATTTGCCATAGCAATATCACTTTGGATGACGTACCGATATATACTACGGAAACGCTAAAACAGCCGGTGCGATGTATATTTAGCTAGCGATATTTAGCTCACACAGTTTCATCTAAAACTTCGATACAATGAAAACTGAGAGAATGGAGAGAATTTTTTATATGTTTTCTCAGAAAAACCTCTTTTGCTATTTTTAAAGTTTCAAGCTTATCGAATAATCACTTTTATAAGGACGAGAATCCAGGAGAGATGATCGAATACGATTTGTATCGGTAATGGAGAAAAAAGGCTTTTAAATTTATTTTTCAATTCTATTTTTTAATCAGCATTATTGATATCTTTTTGAAAAGTGTTATTGTTTAAAATCAATATTCTCAGAAACATAAATATCGTTAGTTTTTTTTCAGATGGGGCCGGGTCGAAGTTTCGAACCGTAAAAGCTTCGACGGTTCAAAACTCCGAATTTATGTGGGACGATCTTAAAACTTTTCGAAATTTTTTAAATCCGCCCTTTTTAAAACAGAAATGTCATTGCGAAGAATAGTTATACATCGAGGATTAAATGACACGAATAATTATGGGACCGATTTGTAAAAGTATCGAAAATCAAAAATCCTACTACTTAAAAAATCGTATTTTGATAATTAGAAAACGTAAAGTTCCGAAAAATTGTGGTGTTAGAAACTCGAGTTACCGAGCGGTCAAGTTTTATACCTGAAAAGGTTCAGAAAAAAAAAGTTCGAAGCCAAACCTATATATTAGAATTTGTATGTCCCGAAAAGGGTAAACAGACGACAGTGTATTAATTCGACGGGGCAAAATTCCGAAAGGGCAAAATTTCGAAAGAGAGTGAAACTCGCGCTACTAGTGGGCTCTGACGCTCGCTCGTGAAAAAGTCCATAGGACACAACACCAGTGGTGCTGCCATCTAAACGCACGAAATGCAAATTTTCGAAATTTTGCCCCTTCGGAACTTTTATTTTCGGAATACCGCATCGTCGACGCCGTAATTTTCGGAGTCCGAAAAATTCGTATACCCGAGAATTCTTCTCTTCAATTTTATTACGTTCGCACCTTTCCGATAGTTTCTTGTTCGATAATATAATTTTCGGAACTTTGCGGATCTCTAAAAATCACCAATTCGGAATTTTTCAAGTGAGTAGTGAATTTTCATCTTATTCTGATGTACCTGCTCAAATTCTCATCGAATCTATTAATTTATAGCTGTAGCTTTATAAACCTCCAGCCTATAATTCTCCATCACTGAAGAATCGCCTACAGGATACGTATCATAGAATGATACTCCTACGTTTCTCGACGAAAACATTTTTGTTTTATTTGTATTACCTAAACTCGAGGGACCCTTCCCATTTTTAATCTTATCTTGGGTAGGTAGAGACATGAAACTAGATCGTGTTTCAGATAAGCTCCAATTATATCATCCAAAAGCTCAAGGGTTTTTCATCGCAGAGGGTATAAACGTTACGGTTACACAAAATTTATATTTTGTTGGACCGTAACGTTTATAGGTCACACAAAATTTATATTTCGTCCGACCGTAACGCAAACGTTGATGAAGCAGCGTCGCAAGCATCGTATGTTGGTCTACCTTGCCACTATTTTGTTATATCATACGATCAGGGAGAGAGGGAGAGAGAGAGAGAAAGGTTTACAAATGAACTATCCTAATCGTTGACGCCATTCGTCGAAGGTGGCTTCACGCTGATATAAGGACGTTCACGACCATATGTCTCTTTATGTCACGTATAGGTGTCCGGGAATGCTGCAATATTTTCCGCCCGTTTGCTGCAAACACCCTCACGCACCTCTTTCCTCTATCATAAAGTCACCAATGCTCACGGTCTCAGTATATATATATACGAGTGTCTTTATGTGTGTGTTTACCTCAACACGATGAACGCTTTAAATTGGGCGTATAAAAGCGACATAAAGACCCGGCTGCCATAAAGGAGAAAAACTTTTATTTAATCCGGCGAAGCGCAAATTGCGTCCTCCCTATCCCCGTTTTCATTACCCACCAACGTTTTCAGCACGAACCCACGCATAAACGTATACACACATTCGTCTATAGAATGCATACAAGGAATGCTTCTGCAAACTCGCGTATAGCTATATTACACGGGCTTAGCTATCGTTCCAAACTATCCACCTTTAACCATCGTGGATCTCGTTGGAATGGCACAAACACCCAAGAGTGTTAGTGCCGATATAGAGGTTAACGCGGGACATGGCTACGTACCAACGTGCGATACGCTCTGATGCTCATGGAACGCGAGAGAGTTTTCACCCCCCTCGCGAATGAAGGTTGATATCATCTCACGATTCGAGAAGCCTGCGGTGCGCCGAACCACGGAACCTCTTATCCTCAAACCACTTTTCTCCGTTCTGGCTTTTCTTCTCATTCTACTTTGACTCGTCGTTTCTCCACCAAGTACCTTCGTTTCTGATCTGCCCGCGTGAGAGTTTCAGGATTAAAAGTTCGCGTGGATCGCGCGACTCCCGCATTTGACCTTTTCTCTCTCTTTCTGTCTCTCTCTCGCTTCTTCACTCTATCTCTATTTGACGTCAAAGTGAAAAAAGAAAGAGAGAGAGAGACAGAGAAAACTCTCGGGGTGCCTTCATTCTGACGTCAAGTATGCGTCGTATCGCGAAACTAAATCGCTGAGTTCAATTCTCTCTCTAGGTGCTTGCGTACAGTATAACGCGTTTTGCCCGAGGCAAATTTGGCTCAGCGATGGTTACACGAAACTTCTATATAATAATTGAAGCAATAAGTAAAAGGGACTGCAAAGTAAGTTCAACATAATTAACGTGTCATAGCTCGCAATTGAGAAAAATTCATCGCGTCTTGGAAATAATTTGTTTGTTTTTTTTTTCATTTTCATAATTAATATGTAAATTGAATATGACACAACGAGTGTAACAGAATTTTTTTTTTGCAGGACAAAAAAAATTTGGTTCAAAATTGATATTTAGGATTTTACATTGAAATTGATTTGTAATTAGCGACACAAAATTATGAATACAACTGATCGATGATCGTTCATTTTATAGGAGCTAAATAGTTGTAATAGATTTATGGTCGACCGATCTCTCAGAAACATACAAAGGTCTCTTTCATTCATTGAGATTTCCGCTTTTTCCACCACCCTATATCCTCTTTCGCCCCAGCTCCGCACGTTTATTTGTTCTTCCCTTCTAACTGATATATTTCGCTCTCTACGCGCGCTAGGTTCGTTAAACGTCGTTACCGGCGTTCACGTCCGAAACGAAACTCTGGTATATATATCCGCGAATAGAGGGCATCTATATATATATATATATATATATATATATATATATATATATACGTAAGACCGGGAACAACGGATATAGCGGAGGTGCACCCTCTCTCGCGGTGCCATTCAAGCGAGTGCGGAATCGGTTCCAATTTAAAGACTCATCCTCCCGAGAGAACGAGGTCCATTTCAGGATCGTAAAACTTCGTGTTTCTGGGATGGACTGGTGCCATCTTATGGTCGTCGAGAGAAGTCGTTGCTGGTCTGTCGGATGCAGGCATGCATTTCAATCGTCTATTCTCGCCTTCTTCTTTTTTTATACTGGTACAGACGCAATACGATCGTATTTCCCATCTCGAACTCTATGTATAGATATAAACATATATATAAAGACAGAAGATTTCCTTCACGCGACAAAATTTTCCATTCTCATTCCTCCTTCTTATCCATCGTAATCTTTCACTCAATTCTTCGTATTACAAGTTCTCCAGTTTTTTCTGTATTGATTTTTTTTTAATCTTTTTGCTCTCTGGTTTCTTAAATCTGCGGTTATTGCCCCGCATTTTCCATCGTAATATCCCTTCTTCACGGGGTGACGTAACCACAGAGTTGGTACGATTGGCCTTGATGTGTCACCACGCGTGATCAAGTAAAACAGGAAAAGTCCGCTTGTCAAGAGCACAGCGTATCGGTCAGAGCAATGTCACACAAAAAGATCACAGAGAAGGATGGCGCGTGTGAAAAACCGCGTGTAATTCGGTATCTCGGTCGCATGGTTGGAAAACCGTAGTTACAAAAATGCAGAGCTTTAATGATCGCACTCGAGGGGAGAGGGAAGAGGATGAGTGCCGAGCTTTCGTGCTCTTCTTCCGGTAGAGAAGAGGAAAACAAAATAGTCTCGTCCGTGCGTGGACGAAAGTCTACGTCGTCAGCATTGCCGCAGGGTCCCTATTTTCTCGTGTGTTGTTATTTTCTTATTTCTCATCCGTCTCTCTAGCTCTCTTTATCGTTCATCTTCTCCGTTGCCTTGTACTTATTTTACAATTATTTATCCATAATAGCTATATTTTTTTCCATAGTATATCGACGCTGCTTACGAAAACTAGCATGTTTCAGATTTCTTACGAAAACAAGCACCCTTGATATCTGCGCGAAAACTAGCATGTTTCGGCTTTTACCACGAAAACTAGCAGGTTTCGACTTTCACCGAAACTTTCACCGAAACTTTCACCGAAACCGAAACATGCCACTTTTCGCGGCAGAAACCGAATCATGCTAGTTTTCGCGATGAAAGCCAAAACATGCTAGTTTTCGCGTCGAATATCGAAACGTGTTGATTTTTGTGGTGGAATTCGAAACGTGTTAGTTTTCGTAAGAAATTTGAATCGTGCTACTTTTCGTAAGCAGCGTCGATATGTTCCACATACCAGAATTTGTCAATGATAATAGTGGAGGATGATTAAAAAAAGCACGATGGAACGAAACATCCTTTTGAGGATGAACAAAATATAGGGTAAAGCTTTCCAAGAGTAACTTCGTTGCGGTTCTCAGTTTATAAGGCTTTGGTCGCAAGAAAAGCGTTCAGAGGCTGTATATCTATATATATATATATATATATATATATATATCCGTAGAGATAGCGATAGCTTCAGGGTATAGAAAGAAGCACGAGCTTGTAGTACGCAAATGAAATGGAATCTTTTCAGGCGCGAGCCGTGCCATCGCGACGTCTTCCGCGGATTACGTGCTCGCGATCTCCAACCGCGTCCTTTACTGCCGTTGAATAAGCTCAAAGGATACTGCGATCTTGCTACCACCACTATATACTCGTCCTAAAACCGTTATATCGCTATCGCTAAAAACGTGTACTCTCATGCATATACGGGATCATAGCTATAAGTATAATCCAACCATCCGCCATACTTGTCCGATGCTTCTGCACCAAGAAGTACGTACACCACTTTCGGTTATTTCGCAGTTTTTAAATGCTTTTCGTTTGTTCTTTTATCCTCGATATATAGTCTTCGTGTAATTCATGTTTTATCATAAATATCGTGAAATATTATTTGTTACAGGCGAAGATCGAAAGTCGTGATCTCGTCCGCGAGGCAAGAGGACAGCGGAAGGTACGAGTGCGTTGCCGAGAGCACTTCCGGCCATCGGGCATCCCTCGCTGCCCAACTTCTAGTCGCTCATGATACGAGAATTCAAGATACCAGTGAGTTATTTCATTCTATTTGTTCGCTACAAATATACGTGTTAAATCCGACAATTCGATAAAACAGAATTGACCGTTCGGTGATATTGTATTATTGAATAATGGATTTATATCCTATTGCGAGGCTTAAACATTTATATCACCCGAGCTCTCGCGATGGGTATGTGAAATTGTGGCCATCGACACGCAAGCACCCACAAACACACAGGAGTTTAAGCACGAGCAAGAGGCGGCATAATTTGTTTGTTTGTTCGCTGTACGAAAAAGTTACAATTTCGCGCGTTTAAAAGTTCAGCGAGTGTGGATTGGATTACCGGTTAAAAGTGAGACGGGGATTGGCACTGGATTTGTCGGATGTCACGATGCCTCCGGAAATCATATAATGGCGCACGAATGACCCTTCGGTACGCTCGAAAAAGCCCGCTAAATCTCGATCGTCGGACGAGCCGACGGACACCCCCTGCCCTTCTAGCTTATCGCTACGATCTCGTTGGGCACGGTTCATCGCGGTCGATCGTATATATATATACCCGGGGTACGTCGATTTATATCCATGCTCCAACGATGGCAGCTGGCGCAGTACCGTGATCGACGGAACCTCTTTTTAGTTTCGATTTATTCAGTCGCTTGGCGAGTAATAATTTCATACATTTTATAAATCTACATTTTTGCTTCCGTCCGGTTCAACGTGCGGACCAGCTTTTGTACAATCTCGTATTATTTAAATTAATTGTTGTTCGAGTATCCGGATATACTAATCTAATTACTAGCCTATAATAGCAATGACAATAATCATAATAATCATCATCATCATGATAATAATTAACTCCACTACATTTGTATGTATGGTACTCCCACGAAGTATTTCGAAATATGTGGAAGGATAGCGCGATTAATCACATAACCGGTACGAAGATTTGATTTACGCAAATCGCGGAAGGGGGTGGAGACGAAATTAATTCTCGCTCCAGCGACCATTCTGTACTGGGTGTATCGTAACTTTTGCGCGGACAATGAGACATCGTTGTCGTCGCATGCCTGTGGCGAGGAGAGTGTGTGAGCGCGCGTGCAAGTGTTGTGTGTGTGATACAATCGCGAAAAGATTTCGCGTTTAACGCGATTTATGCTGGTGTTCCGCCTTGCGCGTCCCCCAGCACGCGCCTCTCACCATCCCTATACGTCTCTCTTTCTCTCGCTTCGTAAAATTTTCTTCCAAAGCACCGGCAGTACCAGCGGCAGCGCAGTGCAACGGGAACGGGGCGTCGAGCGTTTATAATTCCCGTGGGGATTTGGTACGACCAAATGTATACCCAGTTAAAAGCTCTAGGATGAGAGGAGACGAAAAAAAAAAAAAAAAAAATAGAGCAGACAGAAAAAAATGTCCTGGCAAAGGGAGTACGGAAAAAAAGCCACACGGTGAATGGATATAAAAATTCGTTAAACTCTATCTAGAGCCGGAAAAGCTCGGTGATTTTCATAACCGAAAGTTGTGAGATGAAAAATAATTTATAAGATATATCCGCTATATTTCTATGGATAATTAATAAAAAATAATAAAATATGCCGAAACATTCTATACAAAACTTTGTATTGCTACAATTGATTGATTGTAAACCTGCAATTGTAAAACTACAATTAACTGATCGTCAGTTGAATAGTGTAATGATCATATGCTGATAATAACGAGTCCGTAGAACTTTCGGAGTCGATGAATGTGCAGCGGTACATATTTTGCTTATTCGAGAAGGGCACTCGGGTGTTTTACCGGCGATATAATGGGACAGATCGTAAAGTATATGACGATATGACGAATAAGTTGGACATCGAGAGGGAACGGTCGGGAACGTGTGGTACGCGGCCGGTGACAAACCGGGAATTAAGCACCTGATGCGATAATGCCATGGTCCGCTGGTTCATGGGACCGATGGAAAGCTTGCGGTACGCCGCCACGCGAGGCCGCAAGCTCGTATGACGGACAAAGGACGACAATTACAACCCTGCTGGCTGGGCAGCGTCAGGGTTTCGAGTAGCCTCATCCTCCACCTTATACCCTCTCTCGCTTCCTCTCTCTTTCTATCTGGCTCTCACTCTCTCTCTCTCTCGTATCGTCATTATTACCATCGTGTCCTTTCCATACATTCTGTATACTCGTATACACGTTTAACGTACCCGCTAACGTTACCGTGCGCTATTCACGCGCTGTATGGAGTATGAAAGCTCACACACAACCCAAAGATAAACTCTATACCGTTAGCAAACTGCAATATGCTTGGTAGTGGTATTATGTCTACGTCGTTCCACAAAGTCCATGCTACTCCGACATGTAACGTGTGGCCTGTAGCAACCTTTCACCGTCCTATGTTGCCCGTAACAGCCCTACATAACCGACCTTCGAGCCGTCAAATCCACCACCAGCAACCGTCACCAAGTTCCCTACCGACGTCAATCTATATTTTCCTGACTAATTGTAATTTAGACGACGAAATCCCCCGGGTGGCCAACGATCTACGTTCACAAAGTAAATGGGAACGAGCGGCGCGATTGTCGCGACAATAAAAGCCTTGGATAGCAAGAAGTAGAGAATAAATTCTGCGTCCGATGAAAAGAGTATACAATCACTATACGGGCATTGTATTCCCACTATTGTCATGTCTGCACTGTAAACGGGAGGGCCACGTTTCTTTCGCATAATGCTCGTCCGGTCTAACGGAAGAACCGAAAGCTTTGGCTCAAGAAATTTTCGTCCAGGATCGTAAAATTGTCTCTTTTGCGTAATTTCGCGAGCTTTGAACGAAAAGAACGAATCGACAGTGTTCGGACGAAATTCGGAGAAGGTAAACCGGTGGTTCACAGTTTGGCACGTTTATGTGTGCGAGACCGTGATAGAGCGATGGTAGTGTTGAAGGTTCGGTTGTTTCGCACGTTCCATGCCCGACTCAGTTCTGGCCGATGAGTGCTACGAGGAGTAGCTCCTGGAATACGATATATGTATGCATATATACATCGCGCGACGATGGGAGGGTAAGCAGAGGCAAACGTACGAGCGACAGCACGACCACCAAGCAGCCCACACCGTCTCCTCGCCTCCTTCCATCGACGTTGTAGAATTTCGCGGGCATACTGGAATACCGACAATGGAGCGCCCGGACGATGAATAGATAGGGTCTGTTTGCAGCGCGAGATCGTATACCCCCGCTGTACGTACGTTCGGATGAGGTACAGCTTTGCCGATGCAGCTGTGCAGGAGGACTTACTGGAAGCTAACGTGCCACTGGCAGTACAGAGTGGCCTCTCCTTCTCTATCACGAAATGGCTCGTCGGTGGGCTAGCTGTGTGTACGTTTATATCTCCTCGACTCCCTCGTTCCAATCCCTTATTGCAAGCAGCCCTTTCGTCACGAAATATACCAGCCATTTCTCTCGCTCTATCTCTCTCACTCCACACTTAGCAGAGTGTAGGAACATCAGCAGATGGACGAACAGTACAGAGTGGAATCGTGCACTAGGAAATGCCACTCGTGTATATATGCGCGAGGCATATAACGTAAGTTGGCTTACAGTATAAGCTCCCTCCGCCCCTGATGACCGTCCGTAATGCGATAACTCTGCCTTCTAATGCGAGCACGGTCATTGAACTGGGTGGGAGTCGAAATAGCGAACATTCAAAAGAATCGTACGGTCGAAATGAGCGCGTACCAATGTGTCAAATGCACCCATTGGTATTCGACTTTTTCGTATTTCGCCATTTCGACTCCCCACCCATTGATCATGTTTATAGCGTGATTCCTGAGCTCTGACGAGAGAATATCTATGTACAGATCGTACTGTCGAAAACCCCGAAAGCCGAAGTTAGACATTGTATTTCATGCTATCGTCACCACAAAATTTGTATTTTTCACAATGTCTGGTCCTGATTTACCTAACATCTTCGGCGTCAAGTTTCTTAAGGTAGTAGTCTGGTAACTTAAGCCGATTTTCATGTCTTTTTTGAAGGGCGTTTTTTTGTAAAAAAATAAAAATGAATCGTTTCGGATATTTAGGATGTTTTTATTTACATATTAAAGATACAAAAAAAAAAATTTTTTTTCTAATTTAATAGTTTATTACTATTATTATTATTATTGATCGAAGTTGGCACCTCGAAAAAAAAGCGCGTGGGTGGCCCCGGTGATTTTGGCTCTTGATGTTATGTGAAATAAAAAATTCTTGATAATTCTTAATCTATAGACATGTCATTCTGGTCGGAACTACTGAAGTTAAATTTCATGGATAAATAACAAAATGGCGGGTAAAATAAAAGGACTTTTTTTTCCAAAGCCCGCCATTTTGTTATTTATCCATGAAATTTAACTTCAGTAGTTCCGACCAGAATGACATGTCTATAGATTAAGAATTATCAAGAATTTTTGATTTCAGATAACATCAAGAGCCAAAATCACCGGGGCCACCCACGCGCTTTTTTTTCGAGGTGCCAACTTCGATCAATAATAATAATAATAATAAACTATTAAATTTTTTCAAAAATTTTTTTTTTTGTATCTTTAATATGTAAATAAAAACATCCTAAATATCCAGAACGATTCAATTTTATTTTCCTACAAAAAAACGCCCTCCAAAAAAGTCATGAAAATCGGCTTAAGTTACCAGACCTTAAGTTACCAGACCTTAACAAAGAAATGTCTATAGTTGGAATTATCTTATAAACGATTCCATCCTGAAAAGTTTAGGTACCAAAAGGTCATTGCCGTAGTTTTATTGTGTGTGCGTGTGTTGTCGAGATTGGTCGTGGGGGTGTAAATTTCGTCGTTTCAACCGATGAGGCTAACGAAAACTCTTAAAGACTTGAATGGTGTAAAAATGGTTTCCAGCATATAAATGGAGTTACACTGCCGTTGCCCTCTGCTATAATATGTAGAAAGAAAAGGTAAACTAACCGCAAAAGAAGATGGGTAAGAGCAAGAGGTTTTCCGTGCATACACACATTTACATAGCATGCGAATGAAATTCTTTAGTGTCGTAGGAAATAAGCGCAATGGTAAGAGAATCCTCGTCGTCCATTTCCTAGTATTCGTTGACTCGGTCCTTCATGTGGCCATATTCACCATGAAAATGTTACGCGAATGAGCTGGGGAACTAAAACTCGTTTTCACGCCCGAAGATATCTGCCTGGCATAGAGGAAACGACACCCGAGGGCGCATTTTCGCTTCACCTCACGGCTACGCTGCGGTGAACGCCATTTTCCGTAGTTAACTTAGTCGCTTCTCTTTGTCTATCTACACTCCCGCTTTCTCACCTCTTTCGCTCCCTGACCAACCATCACTGGCGCGAGCAATAGAGTAAACTGTTCTATGCTTGGCATGGCCAATCGTTGGGGTATCATTAAACCGAAGGGGAAGCCTAGAATTTCACCCTATACGATATGACAGTCGTGAGCGGAGTTACATCGTGATAAAAGACGATAATGAATAACTATAATAAATTAGGAATGAGTAAATTATTAAAATAAAATGATATCAAGTTACGAGCGATAGAGATGCGCATTTGACGTATGGCCGAGGCATCACAGCATCAAGGAAATAAATGTGGGAACTGTCATTCAATCTTCTCAAATCCCGAGGATCTCAATTTGCGCAATTCGCGCCGAGAAAAGGTGACAGTTAGATTGATTCGAACGAGCTCTGAGTGCAATTTCATGATATAACATACATATATTTATGAATATTTCATATGGCGAGCTTGTATACAACCGGTTATTTATGTTACTCGCGTATAATATGCGTACGTGGTATCCTTCGTAGAATATTGTACGAGTACAAGGTGCATATATCCCGTATGCGTGTTTCGTTTTATGGGGTGAAATATGTCGCCTAAGCGAGGAGCACGCCCTTACGAAGGAAATACGAGCCGCGTCATCTATACGGGGAAACGTAACGCTGGCGCATCGTTTCTGGAATATAATATGACGAGACTAGCTTTCACGGAGTAGAAAATGTGTCGTGCGCATTACGGCCGGTTTGAGATACGAGAAAGAGGTTGAAACGCTGGAGTGTTGGAACAGGGGGATGAGACTGGCAGCTGAGAGGCGAAAGAATGAGAGAAACATCAAAGAGAGTGCTTGAGCAATCGTAGCATTCGTTATCAATGCCCGGTATTTCAAGCATACCGCCATTAAATAATCTCGGAATCTTGTTCCACTTTTGCTTGAAGATCTTTTCTCATTAATTCCGTGGAAGAGAAAAGTAAAGTCCCGGAATGAAAAGGACAATTAATGACAATTAGAATAATAATAACAGCGGTACCGGAAAAACTGCAACGATGAATTGCTCGATTATTTGTGAAAAATAGAACAATAATTTCTCATAATCATTCAATGGCACGTTAAAATCATCTTTCATTATCAAACGTTCTTGACAAGAAAGTTACTCAAAAAAAGCATCATAACTTTTGTATTCTCATTCACTTTTTGCGATTTTCACGCGCAATTGACCTCCAATCTTTTCACAAAGGGACTCGTATTACATTTTTCCGGGAGATAGTGCTCCCCCCTTTTTTATATAAACTATGTCGAATAGAGATATGATTGGAATAGCTTCATCAGGCATTGTACAAATTTCAGCAAAATTGACATTGCGATCCAAATGAGTACACATACGGTTTAATATCAATCGTATCGCATTAAAATGACCGGTTTGTCCGTAATTATTTTGAATATTATTTTACAATATAGACGAAATATGGATAATACATGCGCTGACCCATCTGAACATTGTACAACTGGTATAACGTTAACGCTGGTGTATTGAAACGTGAATGGCAAATAATACTTGCCAGCATGCACTGGGGTAATATCGCAACGTCAATTTCTGGTATTTTCATTTGTAAAAGTGTATTTATGTATATAAAAAAAAAGATGTGCTATAGCGATGGAACGAGGAGCGAAGGGAACAAGAACGTAATATCGTGGTCCATTTTCAAATAGGTACAGTCGGGGGAATTATACACGTAGGTACTCACACATATGTATATTTATATACGTTCCACCGTTGCGCTACTACGATCCATATCAACCGAGCACTCGTTCACCGAGAAAGCAACTCATATAGCGGGTCTAGGTGTGTGTGTGTGTGCGTGTGTGTGTGAGTAAAACGCCCTAGAAAAGTCGAGGCAATAAGAATATGGCAAACGTTTTTCTTTTCTCAAGGAGAGTTGCACACCGCGGTATATAAAAGGATGTTAGAGAGAACCGGAAGTGTCCGGATATTCGCCAAACGGCGAAAGGTTCTCCTGTCTTGTCTGTCGAAAAAGCTGTCTCTGTATACATAGCCTTTGTCTGTGTCTCTGTGCGCTTGTGTGTACGGACAACTGAACGGGATTCAAGAGACGTCTCGACGGAGTACATAGCACGTGTGTGGCTAGGTCAGTTCAAAACTCGGCAAGTTTCATATCGCGGTGATAGCGCAAAAAGAGTCTGCGAATAGCCCCGACGATGATAAAGAGAAAAATAAAAAGTAAAGCGTACGAAAGAGCACATTGAGAATTTGAAATTTCGAACGAACACAACGGCCCGAGGGAGAGAAAGGGATTTCGCCGGTGGGGAAGAGGGTTGTAACCGTTAAGTTCGGGTCAGCAATATCGACGGTGTGTTGCCTCTTATTGAATTTCATCCACTATCCAGTTCGATACACGTTCGTTCGCGAATTCTCATGAACTACCCCGAGTACGGTAGACACCGAAGACTAGATTCGATTTCGATCTCACCTTCATCTTCCGAAAATACACTCGGGAAATTGATCCGTCGAAAGGCATAATACCGAACCGACAATCCATCTCAAGCGTATGAAAAGAGTCATCGGAAATAAGCGTACATGTCTGACAAAGATTATGCACATATATGAATCGGTAAATAACGTGCAGATGTCTCTGAAATATTCTATATGATATGGATTTAATTCATTTTGCAAAGAATTTTAAACAATTTTCTTCGTTCTCGCGTCACCGAAAGCTTTTTTCATAATAACTTCGAACATTGCACATACCGAAGAAACTCAATATTAATCATCATCTATATTATTCCAATCTGATCAATCGAATTTTTTCGATTATCAGAATAATCGACTTCATAATTGTTTTTTTTTCATCACGATTGGATAGAAAAAATTGCCAGATGGTGGAGTGGGTAGGAAATTTTGTGAGTAAAAGATCAAGGGGTCGGAATGGCGTGAATGACGTCAAGGGTGAATATGAAGAAAAGTGGGGAGGATATAGAAAGAAAAGCAGAGAGGATCTCGACCCGGCAAACGTGCCGTCAAGTATCTTAAAACGTAATATGCACGTCCGAGGCGTTTGAAGGGGGAAAGGGCGGTGGAGGGTGAAGTCTTCTTATGACGAGAAGAGGCGAGGGTATATATGAACATGAAGTTTGCCGTGAAACGTTTTTGCAGCGAGTGGAAGAAGGAGAATAAGGGTGATAGAGTTTTATACACTTTTCAGCTACCACGTATATACCCGAAGCATTCGTGCGGCTGGCTCTTCAATCGATATCTATTCAATTTATTTTCATTTTTTCACGAAGAAAATCTAGTTGCGATTCGCATGGCGCCCGAAGCCATAGACGGGAATTCTACGAATTGAACGAATGCAAAGACATGCCTAATGGACCAAGCGAGAGGAGAGGGAAAGAAGATTTCGGATTAAGCGGATGCTTAAGATAGGACTGAACAGAAAAGCAATAAAAAAATATAGATGCAAAGAGGGGAATATATATTGCACACATCGCTGAAGCAAAACCTCCTCCCCGAGGGGGATGGGGGGATGGAATATACGACCTAATTAGTTTGACTAAAACTCATGTTCACATTGCGTTTCATTAAAGTAGTAGTCTGGTAACTTAAGCTGATTTTCATGTCTTTTTTGGAGGGCGTTTTATTGTAGGAAAATAAAAATGAATCGTTTTGGATATTTAGGATGTTTTTATTTACATATTAAAGATACAAAAAAAAAATTTTTTGAACAAAATTAATAATTTATTATTATTATTATTATTGGAAAAAAAACTTTTTTCCAAAGTCCGCCATTGTGTTATTTATCCAAATTTTATTTATTTTATTTATTTATCTAAATATCCAAAAGAATTCATTTTTATTTTCCTACAAAAAAACGCCCTCCAAAAAAGACATGAAAATCGGCTTAAATTACCTACTATACTATATACGGCCTACTATAAAGATGCGTACTATTCGCGAAGCGATTGCACAAATTAAAATCTATAAAAAAATTAGGGAATTATCGCTATAGGGCAGTGTTCGCGTGATATTTAAAAACTCTACGCGTTCACTCTTTCGGATGTCAGGATTATGCATTTGCGAAGGGCTTTTAAAGTCGATCCTCCGAATTATTTATGTAAGGGATCTCGAGTAACAAACTCAATATCATGTTGCACAAATTTACGTTTCAAAGTGATCGAATCTAAAAGGCTATGACAGGTGCGAAGCTATTGGGACGATATGCCGCGCATAAAGAACCAATTTATTCTTGCATAACCCTTGAAAATCCGCGATGAAACGTTTCAGCAGGGCGCGAGGTTGTTTGAATTTCCGAACTCAATTTTCCGAGTCACGTAATACGAGAACGAAGGGTGCGCGCTTTGCGAGTAGTGAATATACTCTCGTCCCAATAGTTTTGCGCTTCCACCATTGGTCGTCTAATATACCTTAATGTGTGTGCGTTTGTAAGGGATTTACGCGAGACTCGTTTGAATTACCGAGATTAAATAAGTCTTGTGGCTCGGTATGCGAGCTCACTTTCTCTCTCTCTCTTCCCCTCATATCCGGCGCTCCCTGCATTAAGATAATTATATTCGAGTTAATTACCGAGTCCGCGTATATTAGCGCACCAAACACTCGAATTTTACGGCCTAAGATACAGAGCAAATAGAATGTTACGAATACCTACAGCAAAGGAACATTTTTTCGTATAAACGTCATTGGCTCTCAAGTTCCATTCCTGTTAGACCATTATCTCCCCCCCGTGTCATATTTGAGACTAATCTCGAGATAGAATTCAAATATGAATAAAGCAGTAACTCAATGCCAAGTAATAAAAAAAAACCATTTATACTTTAAATGTTCTGTTTTTCAACGAAAGTGCTTAAAGGGGGAAATAGGGTTAGGACAGCGTTTTCTCAATCATTTTTATGAATTTTTTTATAGTATAAAAAATGAATATAATTTATTGAAACTTTGAGAATATTTTATACATATATTTAAGTATATACTAAAAAATTTTTGAAGAATTTCCTTGAAAAACACCGGAGATATTAGCGACCCCATATTGCAGGTCACAATCAGACTCAGCATTTTGCGTACATTCTGGAAGCCGCAATTTTAATCTGAAATCAAACGAGGTTGGAATTTACTTTTATTATATGTCTCTCTTCTATACGAACCTAAATGCTATCAAAAAAATAGAAATATGAATTTTTTACAGGGGTCAAAACAAAAAAGCATGATTTTTTGCCATTTTTTACAACTTTATTTGCAAAAAAAAATTATTTTAAATAATGATAATATTCCGATTTTAGGTTCATATAAAGCGCAATACTATGAAGGAAGTAACTGCCAATTTTCAAAACGATTGGTCGAAAACTTTTCAAACTAGCGTGTACGCAAGTTAAAAAAAAGTCGTTTTCAGAAAAACGCGTTTGAAAAAATAGTACCGCTCGGTTATACACGTGGCGCGCTCGGGGCCTGAAGGAGAGCTACTCACTTTGATGGCTTATAACAATAGAACGAGTCGGAATTTTCATTTAAAATGTTGGGAACATATTTTTCAATAGTTTTACTAACAATTTATGGAATTAAAAAAAATCGATTTTTTGAACCGTCTAACCCTATTTCCCTCCTTAATTCCCTGGTGATTTTGAAGATTAAATCAGATTCATTCATAAAATAGAATTCATTATTTTCCGTTCGTTCAATGCATACCACGAAACACTTTTTTTCATTCAATTCACTTTATCCCTTAACAGTTTTACGAAATAATAATTCATTAATTTGAAAACGGGAAGAAAATTTATTATTCATAATTAAATAGTTATTGACTTTCTGTTAGGTTGGAAGTGGCGAAAAGTTGAACAAAGCACTAGTGACAGTACTAAGGACAGTTATTTCATAAAGTGCAAAACTTGCAACATGCTGGCTCATAACTCTGATCCTAAATTATTCCATTGCAATTACATATTCGACCGTTGTGAATATCATATGAAACAAAAGCTTCGATTGTGCGATTTTTTTTTCTACCAAAGTAACAAACAGGCAATCTCACTTCGATTTTAATTTGGACCATTCAACTATTTACAAAGTTCGAATATTTCCATACTCAACCGAAATTGTTGATGACAGAAAAGCGATGAAACTTTATCCCACTCAAATTTGTGTGTAATATTGTCGAACTATGACAATGTATTATAGCTTACGATATTTTAACTATCGTATAATAACTTCAATGCTGTGACGAGGCAGAAGTTGTATGTATACGAGAATATGTATTTTCAACAAGGATTTTCAAAGGATTTCGCTTGAATGAAGACAACGTAATCACGGAGAGTTTCATATACATACACTCTAGTAATATACGTATAGCTTTCTCGTTTTGCTGTTGCTGGGTTATGGGCTCTCCCTAACTCTCTCTCTCTCTCTCTTTCTCTCTCTCTCTCTCTTTTGAATCGTGCACAACGCTCCGCTTTAACCACCGGCATCGTGTACTACCTTGCACGAATAGCAAACTCGTGGTTCGTCGCACCTTTATCACGTTCGCTAATTAACTAGCTCAGAAACAAACAACTTGTACAATACGAGCACGAGTACCTGGCGTTCGTTCAGCGGGTAGTACACACAACGAGAGACGGGATCCGGGTAAAGGGAAGGTCGAGGATTGGTAAACTCTACTTGACGTCAATTCACTTTACGTATATATTACTATATGCATACGATATACAATATACATATAAATAGAATAAATAGCACAGTGGCTGTCGCTGCTGGTGATGAAAAATAAAACCGTCTAGGCTCTAAGCCCGCCGTGAATAAAGCGAGGTTGTGAGGAGATCGGGTGGACCATCGTGATTAAAGTTTGGGCTTTTAATGGTTTAATTTCGCTCAAGATATTACGTGAATGGTATAAATACAGGGACTTTTTTATGATCATCTAACGCAGCGTGAACTACAATCGTCAAATTTGCAAAACAAATTCCCAAGAAATGTATTATTCTCGATTAAGGTAAGGTCAAAAGTTTTACTGTACCGGCAGTCAAACTTTTAAAGGGATTTACCGACAATGAAGGCACGTTATTTCTATGACTATTTAATCATTCGGAAGATACCATAATTCCATGATTGTTTCGTCAATAAGGTACCATTCAAATTTTATACCGATATTATCGTATCAGCTGTCTTTCAAATCTCAAACCTCTCTTCTTATCGCTCGTTAAAATTTGTATTCAAAACCTTTCGGGTTGTTTCATCGTGAAAATCATCTGCAGTGTTCGCCACTATGTTCGCTATTTAAATAACAAATAACAATAAAACTGTCCGATATTATTCGACAGAATTGTGGCAATTGGTGGTCTAAATGGCCATTACATTATCAAATTTATCATAATGTTTACGATAATAACAGTACGATACGATGATAAAAGTAATTATGGGATTTTGTGATAAGGGTGCTTTTTATATCTTTATTTTATTCTCTACTTTGTTCCGTCCATTGGTTCCCTGTATTTCAGTTCAATAAAATCGACGTATAACGATTGCAAACGATCCGGTTTATTGGGTGATTATCGAGTGGAGTCCCTCGTGATGCGTTTTTTGGTCAATCCGAAACCATAAGTGTCGGGCGTGTGTGTGGGTGTACGAGAGAAAGAGAGAGAAAGAGAATGATAGGCAGAATTTTACAAAACGAAAATCGAGAAGAGGGAAACAGAATGAGAGAGTCGAGAGTGTTATTAGTACGAGCTGGCTGAATTCGCGACTGGCCCAACGAGAGTATGTGCGGGGCGCATGGCCATATTGCCCGCGCCGTAAACAGGCCGGATATTTCTGCCCGAGTACAACGAGAAAATTGAAATTTCACCGCATAGCCGAGAGCTCGACATTCGAGAGGGTTTGCTCGCGAGCTCCGAAGAATTGAAGTTCTCTCGAGTTATATATATATACAAAACTGGGTTCATATAGGTGCATGCAAGAGAGCACCGGACCGCGAGAGGCAGGCCGGCGAGGAAACCGGAAATGTCTTTTGCTCGTTACCCAACGTTGCGCGAGAGCTTAACGAGAAGAAACGCTCTTGTGGCTTTCGCCTATATACCATAAGCCCCCTCCTCCGCTACTTCTTCCACAAGAAACCTTTACTCGTGGCCAAAATAAAAGAGCCTGAGACCAAAAGTGAAAAAACTCCGCGTGCATACGGTCTCATGGACCTCATTGCCGAGCTTTTGAAACTTATACATATATAACCATATACCACACTTTGATTGTATACAGAGACCGGGGCTTCATGATGATATGCTGATGAAAAAAAGGACCTGGCCATTCTCTTAGTTTTTGCAGAAATGAGCTTTTTACATATCCTTTTAAACCACATTTTTCTCTTTTTATTTGTCCAAAAGTAGAGTTTATGATTTAGTCTGAGATTATATGTATATATATTAGGGTGGGTCAAATAAAATGACTAATTTTTTTTTCCTCGATATAATGAAAAATGTATTGTTTGGCATCTCAAAAGAACCCTCTGCAAGTATGAGCCCTTTATATTTAAATTAAGTGGTCCCTCATCGTGAATTTTCATTTCCCATTTAAATAACATGGAAACATTTTGTTTTAACTTTGGAATTTTATTAGACTTAAACCGTTGATGTTAGGAGAGTCTTTTAGCACATTTTTGTAGAACATTTGATGCTCTACAAAAAAGCTCTCTTGTGTCTAATCGATAAAAGTAACCGTACAAAAAATAATCGGTGATAATTAGCTCTGGATTCTACTTATCTCGTTTATTAGTACATAAATTTTAGATTTAAAAAAATTTTAGTTATCAATATAAATAAATATACTACTAATATATTTCTAATATACTAATATACTACTAATATATTACTAATTGTTTTCAAACAAATATGACAGAATCCAGAGCTAATTATCACCGATTATTTTTCGTACGGTTACTTTTGTCGATTAGACACAAGAGAGCTTTTTTGTAGAGCATCAAATGTTCTACAAAAATGTGCTAAAAGACTCTCCTAACATCAACGGTTTAAGTCTAATAAAATGCCAAAGTTAAAAAAAAATGTTTCCATGTTATTTAAATGGGAAATGAAAAGACTTGATGAGGGACCTCTTAATTCAAATATGAAGGACTCATACTTGCAGAGGGTTTTTTTGAGATGCCAAACAATACATTTTTCATTATATCGAAGAAAAAAAAAAATTAGTCATTTTATTTGACCCACCCTAATATTGAGATGTAAAATGTCGATTGAGATTTTATCAAAATTTTCTTTAAATATAATATTGCATTTAATACAAACAATTTAATTATTGAACGAGTAATTGTTGAAAGATGAAATTTGAAGTTAGAATCCCGAAAAATTGGACGTAGAGTCGCAATTTCTTTTCTTTTTCAGAAGTTTTTTTTTTCATAGATTAAAAAAGTATATTACAGTGTAAAAAGTATCTTGAAGTATATTACAGAAATAAATGGAGATTGAGAATGATGAATATCATAAGTGTATGCGAAAACCACGAGAGCCTTGTGTATTTAAGTCAAGCATATCGCGGCGGTGAGCTAAGTGCAATAAGTTTTGGATTTTGAGAGACTTTAAGTGGTACTCAGCGAGCAGTTTCTCGGCTCTCACGTTGTGTCTCACCCCTATATGCGTCCGTCTTCCTGCTGCCACCCTACCCCAAACGCTGCTCTCGCAAGAGTTCCTGCAGGAAATCTAATGACTATAACGATCGGCGAAGGCGCGAGGGCAAGGACTTCAGGGACTTTTCCTCGCGCAGAAATCGCCGGTTTGGGAATCTCGCAAATCCTCAAGCCGACCGATATTTGCATACCAAAAGTTAATCCGCGTTGGGGATACCGCGATTGAAATGAAAATGCACGATCTCAACCACTCTCGCGTCTCACTTTCCTCCCCCGTTGTCGCGGTTTCTCTTCATGAATATAATTCAAGTAGCGGGCGAACAATGCGACGATTTTTCGGAGATGCTGTATGGTGATCCCACTCTATGGTTGAAAGGGATTCTCATATATTTGCGCGAAATTTGATTTTATCAAATTTTTCGATAACACCCGCGAGAGATATCGACGGGAGAGACGATAGAAAAGTGATTTTTTATCGATGCACGAGATATATCGTTCGTGCGCTCTTCCCGGAGAGTCATATATTTATGTAAAGTACCGGCATGAAATATGCAAGTCCTAGCCCCCCCCTACAGAAGCCCATAATATGTATATTTATGTATATATCTCATCTTGATGTTTAATTTATGTCTTCTTTTTTCTTTTCTATCGTTTCAGCGACAGCGGCGTGGCCGAGACAGGAGCAACCCTGCCCGATCGCAGGTGACTTCTGTATGAACGGTGGAACCTGCCTATTCTTCGAGACGGTCGGTGAACCGGCTTGCAGGTAAGCTCAAATCCCTATTTGTTCGGTAACTCGTAAGAATTATCAATTTGATATACATTTAATATTTTCTCATAACGAAACAGTTTTCGTGATCGGGAAGATTTTTTTTTTTCAAATACTAACTTTATTTAAATGATTAACAATCGTTTATTGTGAGATTGATCCTTGAAGATTTTTCGTTCAATTTTCGAGCGATGCATTTTCCAACGCTTCAATTTGACGACGCACTTGTGAAAGTCGTTCACGTACTTCGTCGAATTTTCATTCGAGTTCTTTTCATTCGGCATCCACTCTCGTACCACTCGTCTTCGCGCTCTCGACGAAACATTTTCTTCCCGGTCAATCGTTCTCGTGGATAAAGTTCTCGTGGCTCTGGTGAAAGATGTGCGAGGGGTTATTCGAAAGATTCGAACGTTTTTCGACTTGAAGTTTTTTTCGTTCCCTTGAACCCGCCAGTTTGTTCAGGACTCCGGACTGATTGAATTTGTCTTCGTGTTTTTCGTAACGGTCTTTCCCCCTCGGTAGTTTCGTTCCTTTTTTTTATTCCTTCCTTTTATTATCTTTCACTCATCGTCGATCCTCTTCGTACTCTCTCGCATCGATCTCGTATTTATTCCCAAGTGGAAGTGGATTCTTTTTTTGTTTACCCTTTTATCGACCGGAACATCTGATTACTATTGAAGTTTGGAACGACGAAAAAAAAAAGAATGCATCGCGTTTAAAGATACGTGGTATCGTCGCCCTTACGTGATTCAAATAAAAATATGTTCTCGTTAAGATTCTTCACTTTTATTTCTATACACGCGGCAGTGTGACGTTACTTTAATATTTCAAAATGCATATAAGTATGAATGTTTTAATAATTGCACGTTTTGATAGATAATTGTGCACGTTTCGATAGTGTACGCGAAAGCAATAAAAGCTCAAGCCTCACTAACTAACGTCTATCGTGTTATTTTATCGATTTTCATCGTTTGTTAGCAATTGCTCAAAGCACCGACCACTATATATTCCTGTTTACACGATAAACTTTTGCCCCGTATCAATGACTATAATTGGGCGGATACCGGGAGTTAGCAGTTATATCGATACCTCATTAGTAATATACCTTGCGATAGTGTACCATGTTACACGAGATTACATATCGAAGTATCGACCAAAGCGGAAGAGTCATTCGTGGCTGACCAAAGCCCAACTCCAAACCCACGAATTTGTCCAAGCATAGAGAAACCGGTTAGTATTACGTGTAGTTAGCAATATTAGCTATATAAAGGGGTGCCGCAGTGAAAGCCTAGCTATCGAAGTATAGCGGTTGGAGTTGAACGGGCACGTGTCAAACGGCTTACGTCTGACTCCTCACGGACCCTAACCACTTGTCGAGAAGTGGAGAAACCCCTCGACCGACTCGAGTGTACATTTGAGTCTTAGCAGGAAGCCTCTATATTTCCTGCCAGGTGGCCATAACGAAAATTCTGTTTGTGCATCGTTGAAAATTCGTGACAAATTTTCTACACTCTATAACTACAATATTTTGAACAAGTTGACATGAATTACGTGAAAAAGTGAATTAAAAAGTTTGCCTCTTTGCCATTACTTTACGGATCAACATCAATAGTTAGATTTTTAAAAAACACTTCATTTATTTCTGAATTCGTTTAATAAATTGATCTTTATCAAAGAGAAATACAGTGTCTATTGCTTCTAAACGTTTTTCTCTCCGATGATTTTTTTATTGCTGGAGAATCGATTGTCTTGCCTTACATCTCAATGTAATATTTCGATCGCGCAAGGATTTTTCGTCGAATTGACGTTTTTTTCTTCTCCATTTAAATCTCTGATCCCAGCTTGCGATCATTTTAAATATAGCGCCACATTTGTTAAAATATAGATGTGGCGGGCGTGAGTAACGTGTCACCGCGAAAATTCGTTAAATAAATTTGGCAGTCGCGATGCGGCGCTGATCCGTCGAGATAAAAGTACCCCTGGGAAACGGTGAACATATTGCAGGAATGACGAAGTATACCAGAGAGAGAGAGAGAGAGAGAGAGAGAGAGAGAGAGAGAACTCACGGGTACGACTATCTTGCTAAGCTATCGCCCTGTTTGACGAGGGTTTATTGGCTTTTCGCGTCGGAGTATCGGGGCAAATGACTGCAGCAAAAAATAACGATCCGAAATACAAAGAGTTGAAGAAAAAAAATCGGACAAGAAAAAACGAGAATAAAAAAATCATTTTCTGAATACCTCGAACCACGTACAACTCTCGCGAACGGTATCAAATAATTATCACACATAAAAAGGATGAAAAAAAAAATCACAACAGCGATTTCCCTTCATTTAGATATATTAAAAAGTGCAATATCACCTTAATCGACGTTCCGCGGTGTGAATGACTATAAACTCATTTGTCGCATGGAAAGAAACATAGGAGTGAGATAACGCTGTAAAACGATTTGAAAACACATTGTTTATTATTTTCATTACTTTTTCTCGGCAGATTGAATAATACGGAACGGAGTTTAATTAAATAATTCCGCCGGTTGGCTCACGGATTTGCGGTAACCTGGAAAACCCGATAGCATTTATCGATGCCATCAACGTTTTATATATGGAATACTTTGCCGCAGCCTGGTTTATTCGCGCGAGTCATACGTACGGTCCACGATCAGCTATAGCAATGTCTCTCCTACGACCACCACCACCACCCCCTCCCATCCACCCTCCCAATACGTTCATATACATATATATACGTATCAGTGGCATTAATGTGTACGCCGCAAACCGAGCAAACGGTTTATCGCAGCTGCATCCTATCGCTTTTCTCTCCTCATCGAACCGCCCGAACGGTGGAGGTGTGTATTCGGGTTCTGTTTGAGCAGATATATATATATATATAAACCGATATACAGTAACACTATATTGCAGAACAGAATACAGAATCGGCTGGAAACCAACGGAAAAGCATAGCAGATACATATAGTATAGTAATGGAAATTTTTTTTTTTTATCAAAGCCCAGGGACACGCCGCCCGCTCGTAAATTTTGCCCCTTGAAGCAAACACCTCTAGAGCCAGTAGTAAAGGTAGATGGTTCGGGCGGACATATAGCGCATACATACACACACCCGACTTCACTCGTTTATTTACGTTAACCATATCCTCCCTTCTCGGGGGATTATGCACCTTAAACCTCACCCCCGCCTCACCTTTTCCACTCTCGCTCATCTCTTTCATCCAACGAACTCTGGCAGCATCGAGTGTCCACTTGTTAACTTTACGTTTTTACCACTTGGTACTAAATTGCCGTGGTGATATATGCACTAGAGACGCGTCATACGGAATAAAATTCGTCGAGTATATACTCCGTGCACTTTATATTGTGTATTTAATGCCAAATAATTGGCACAGCGATGGACGTTACTGTTAATTCGGTCATGTTATAAATCATTCTCGTATACAACGGTCGATAGTTTGAATAGCTAATAATGATTTAATTATTCATTTAATTAAGACGGAACTTCGGACTACGGACTACAAACACCTTGTTGGATCAAGATAATTTTCAGACTGGACCGTTATATATTATACTTTGGGACTTCGCGTATTATTCATGTCTTAAGTATAAAATTATTCTTTATCGTGGAATATAAAATTCTTAACTCGTGAGAATGATTTATCCTTTGCCGTGGAATAGACACACTTGGTCTAAGAATATATCGACGCTGCTTACGAAAACTAGCATGTTTCAGATTTCTTACGTAAACAAGCACGCTTGATATCTGCGCGAAAACTAGCATATTTCGGCTTTTGCCACGAAAACTAGCACATTTCGATATTCGCCGCGAAAACTAGCATGTTTCAGTATCACTGGAAGTGTTCCTCATTTTTTATGCCACGTTTTTTCAACATCCTTTTTCACTCCAGATTGACGAAATATTTATGCTTGTCATTTTATACTGTTTTATTTTTTGTTTGAATTTATATCATACATATTTTACTGTTTGAATTTTGGTCTGCTAGGCTTATCATAAGATGGCAAACAGCAAATGCCTCGTCATTTTGGAGTAAAAAAACCATGGTCAACAATATTAGAGAAAAGAAAATCGAAAACAATTGCAGTGTATGCAAAGTTAACAAGGTCTTTTTGTTTCCCTCTTGCTACTTCGTCCAAGACCTGACATTTCTCGAGTATCTCAATCGATTGTTTTGAAGATTTTGTCAACTGTACTTTATCCTTTAGTCGTTGATCACTCCTAGATTGTGTTTTGTTTATGAAATAAAAATACAATGAACGATTCTTCAGACTGTAAGTAGAATATACTTTTTATAAACAATAATTTTGTTCAATTCCATCGCTGACTGCGAAACTTGAAGTCATGAAAAATATCATTGATGAACAATTTTAGTTTTTGAGTGGTGGAATATTCCGTATCGTATTTGCGAATCGTATTTTCAATAATGTTATTATTTTTAAAATAGAAAACGAATATAAATGTTTAAAGGTGTATGGGCGATACGCCCTTAATGTTTTTCATTTATTCCTTATAGTGCTCCCGAAAAAATTATTAAAACATTTGTGAAAGTTCTGAATCTTATTCAATTTAGTTCGGCAAATATACTACTTTTTCCAGTACAAATGGAAATATGCTAGTTTTTTCGCGACGGAAGCCGAAACATGCCACTTTTCGCGGCAGGAGCCGAATCATGCTAGTTTTCGCGATGAAAGCCGAAACGTGCTAGTTTCGCGTCGAATATCGAAACGTGTTGATTTTCGTGGTGGAATTCGAAACGTGTTAGTTTTCGTAAGAAATTTGAATCGTGCTACTTTTCGTAAGCAGCGTCGATATATGCTTTCATTTAGACATTAGAAATGATGTGACTTTTTAAGCTCACACAACAAAATTAGTATCCATATGAAAATCTGATAATTGACTGTTAATAGATCCTGTAGAGGAAATTCCTCCTTGTTAATCTTTCTGCTAACATAGAGGTATTTTTCAGTTTCTTTTTCTAATCGTTATTTCATTCGATTTGCTGAAAATACTAACGATTTAGAATTAAACGAAAAATGTTCATCGACGCTATAATTGCAACACATTTTGAGATGTACATCAATATATTTTTTTTAATACTAAATTACAAATTTTTTTTTAAATTTTATCATGCTTTGTACTTTCGTACGGTAAATATCGAAACAGAACGATGAAACTTCATATTAATAGTCGCTAAGCATCTTCGAGCCTACAATGGTTTCCATTACTATCTTAATAGATTTCATTTTATAGCCCTACTAAAAATTCTGGTACTGTGCAAAAAAAAAAGAAAAAATCGACTATAATCCGTTAATATCCCCGTGAATGAGTTTCAAGAGGGAGAAATGATAAAAACTTCTCTTAGATTGCATCGGTTCTGGCGCAGAAGAAGAATAAGAAAAGTTTTGGAGTAACACGACTGGAACCGAAGTGTGAATGTTATATAATACTTATATATATATCTTTTTGAGTCGTCTACAATTGGCAGAATCGGAGACAGGAGAGGCGGCAATTCAAAGCCCGGATAATCCCATCGGGACTTCAAGATTTATCCGAGTCAAAGTTGCCACGAGCTTTTCCTATACTCTACGGTGTATATGCATTTATATGTGTGGGAGTGTATGTGTCCGACGACGATAGTCCGTGTGGCCGGTGGCGCGACCAAACCGACCCGAACCTGTGGGCGAATTCCGTCGCCTCTCGTTTCAAGCTCGATCTTTGTTCCTCTCATTTCCACGAGCGTTTTATCTACCACGCTCACGCTTTTCACCCTTGCATGGTTCAAGAGAAACAAAGTGAAAGCTCCGAGGTTGGATACCACGTTCAAGCGTTAGTGGAAACGCGTGTAGCGTCCATAGGGGAGTTACGAGGAGGACTAGAGCGAGGGTGTTAGTGGAAACGCGTGTAGTATACCGTCTGGCGCATAGACCGAAGAATACGTGGTGTATTCTGGTATGCTCTTCTGCGATCCTCTCGCAAACGTGTGCCCTCTCGACCTCGGTCTCTCGTTTGTTGTTCAAGGAGAAAAGGATTATTTGTCGATTCCACAATATTCTCGTGCTAAGTAACGTCAAAGATCCGGCTACATAAATAGATGTATATTCATTGAATAAATAGTATTGTTCTACTACATCCGATAAACGCGATCTGGCGAAATAAGTTTTCAGTCGAGACAACAACATCCTCGGTTTATCCATCAGTTATTGAATTCGGAGAAATAAAACATTTATTTGACAGTTCGTGACCACCCGACATAGTTGAAATTACTTTTTTCCCCAGTGTATATAAGGGAGAGTTTTGTTCTTGTACGTTATTGTCATTAAACGTACTTGTAATGTGACTAGCAAGTTATAAACACGCATGCATGTATAATTTACTAGATACATGACTGTCCCTTCAACTCGCAAGTTACAATTTCTCTCGTGAAAAAGTGATGTGTATGCCGTTCATAAAAATGTCAAACCACCACTTCGTAGCAGCGCGGCCAATGAACGTGTTGGATATGAGAGGAAATGAGAAAGAAGCCGGGAAGAAAGTCGTCATTCTCCCTCTCTCTCTCTCTCACTGTCTCTCTCTTTGGGGGTGTATAATGAAAGGCAGCACAGAGAGCCTACACTTCTCGGCTTTCAAGGTGCTCATTATTTCAGAAAGATGTTCAGCGCCGAGGCTCATCTCAGGTGTATAGTTTCGTGTCACACAGCTAGCTTATATGGATGGGTAGATCTCGGTAGTTTCTCCGTTGCTCAAAAAAAAAAGAAGAAAAAAAGAAAAACAAGACGCGACTTGGATGTATGCGTTTCATATGGTAGAAGGAAAAAAAGAAACGAGACTCGGGAGTCTGAAAAAAAATGGGAGAGCAGAGAGGGCGAGGGTGAGAGAGAGAGAGAGAGAGAAACAAAGAGAGATAGAAAGAAAACGAAGATGAAGAGCGAGACAGAAATGGAGAGGTTAAAGGGTTGAAGCCATGAAGATTTACCCCGGGTCGAACTGGCTGTAGGATTGTTGAAGTATAACAGGTCTTGCTGCCGCTACTAACTGCTACGTTGGGGAATTGCTCGATGAAACTTTGTCAAGCGAAGAGGATGGAGAACAGAACTCTAAGATATATATATATGTCCATTTATGTATGCATGTACATACAAATATCCGACAACCTTGGTTCTCGTTACTTTCTTCCTATATCTCGCCGCTGTTATAAAGGGTTGGAGAGCGGTACGACGAACCGTAAGACAATCACGGTTGGTTAAAAGTCCGGCCGAACCTCGCCGTCGTTAGTGCGAAGTTGCTAGTGCTGTTGCTCTTCGTATAGCCCGGAAGCGAGACGGCATCTTCACGTGCGCACGAACGCCACCAACCTCATTGTCTCACCTTTGCCGAGGTACATCAGCGAGTAACGTGAAAGAACGGAGGGGCGGGTGAAAGTATCTCGACGAAACGAGAAAAATCTCTAATCACGAAAATCTTTGTTATTCCATAGCCTTGTGCAACTTGGAAAATCTCGTGATATGAAATTCTCCTAGATACAGATACTTTTAGGTTGTCACACGTTGAATATAGAAATCCGTTGACGTTGGAGATCGCGATAACGATGAAGAAGAGTGAGGCGACGATCTAAAATAAAAAACTTTTTATTTTATTACTTGACGTCGAGACCCTGACACAGGTGTCATGATTTTTGCAAATTCTTCTTTTTTCCTCTGTTCCCATATCGATTTCCTTTAAAGAGGAGAACAGTGAATTTGAAATTGAATGTGCTATTGAAGATAACTATTGGAATTTATTTTCAGTTTATATTGTCGTGAAAAGTTATTTGTGAGCTTCAAAATTTTTATTCCGGACAATTTCTCGCTTCTCAGGAAACGTCGAAAACTTTTCGAAAATTATTGACCATACAATTGCGAAACACACGATAGTTCCTATTAGAAATAATTTCGTTATTACTCCTCTAGAGCGATCGAAACGTGTTCAATTGAGCGCGATGTGCTCACGAGAATGTGGAGAGTTTCGGAAAATCGACTTAAGACACTCTCGACGAATGGATGAGTATCGAAATTTTCGAAATTGCTACAATTTGTCGGTGTTTTTCGATGAAAAAATCTTCCATGTATGTAAATAGCTAATCGATAAAACAGTAACCAGTCAGGCGATCCAGCAAGCTGCTGTACGTTGTATATTTCCCCATTGCACCGAGACGTGTATTTGCAATGCTCCTCGTCCTGCCGCGGCACGGTAATTTAGAGGGTAGAAATGCCACGATACCGATAAACGTATGTATATTGCTCGAACAACCTCTAACCGCCCATACACTATAACGCCACGTAGTTTGGTAGTGAGGGTAGACTCTATAAGCTCGAGAGGCCACAAAAGCAATAATACAACGCCTATAATGGACGGTTACAATGGACACAGGCATACCGTACATCCACATATACAGACACAAATGTATGTATAAAGTGAGGAGAGCGCGAGAGAGAAGCGGAATCACCAGTAACAATAGTTTCCTCTGTATGCAGCACGATATCGATGGGAGGCTGTTAGCGGATTGCTGTGAAGACTGTGTCTGTGCTTTATCCTACAAACCGTAATGGTTAATATATATATATATATATATATATTAGGGCGATTTTTTTTTCGACTATTTTTTTCTCAGTCCCCATCCGAAACTTTGTTGGATATGTCGAAAAAGAAATTCCCTGAAAGTTACAGCCCTTAATATTAATTCTAAGTACTTTCCCAAGACGTGAGAAGATTTTCTATCTAAAATACACGTAAATCGAATTTTTTATTTTTTTCAAATTTCTATAACTCAGCCGCATTTTATGCTATCATATTATTGTTGGTTTCGATTTACTCAGATTAAAAGAATCTAAAAAAGTGCCTTTTGCGTGCGAAAGTGTAAATTGTACTGGTGAGTTGGTACGGGTCACTGAAGTTTGATATTGAACTTCAACTTATGAGTAGTATAAAATTTATAAAATATCAAATATTAAATAATAAAAAAAATAAAAAATAAAAAAAGCTCAATATCTCAAGAAATATTAATCTAAGCAATTGGGTCGATAGAACCTTTTTTATAGGAAATTAAATTTCCAACAAATTTTTCATTTACATTTTTTTCGTAAAGTTAATTGTTTCGGAGATAACAGCAAAAAAAACGAGAATTTTGGGTCAAAATCAACTTCAGTGACCCGTACCAACTCACCAGTACAATTTACACTTTCGCCGCAAAACGCACTTTTTTAGATTGTTTTATTCTGAGTAAATCGAAACTAAGAACAATATGATAGCATAAAACGCGGCTGAGTTTTAGAAATTTGAAAAAAAAAAATCGATTTACGTGTATTTTAGATGAAAAATCTTCTCACGCTTTGCGAAAGTACTTAGAATTAATATTAAGGGCTGTAGCTTTCAGGGAATTTCTTTTTCGACATATCCAACAAAATCTTGGGTGGGGACTGAAAAAAAAATAGTCGAAAAAAAAATCGCCCTGATAGATATATACATATATATCGCATTCTCGTAAATACGAAGATTCTTTCGCATATACGTGATATAGTAGTCGTAATTCCTCCTATTACTTCGATTGAGAAACGACCATGCTTTTGACGAAAGCCACTGCCTCTCATACACGTATCACACAAATATCTCTCATCATACAATTGGCAAACTCATTTCCGTTTATTTATACAAATGTAACTCCTATACTATATTTAAACGATGTCTACTTTATGTCGGAGTACTGATGGGTATGAATTTATACAGGTTTAAGTAACCAATGAGTAAACACTTACGAGCGAATGAACACTTGAATATATATTTTTTTTTATCGAAAACTAATATCTTCAATAAAATGTACAATCCTCCATTTCGAAAATGAATGTATTCGTACCGAAGGAGGAAGTGATCTGCTGCAACGGTTTTCGCTCACCGGTGCATCTATCCCAATTCTTATTGATGTCTATAAAACGTCTAAAGATTCACTGAAATTCATGGAATTATTTTTGCTTCATGTCGTTGAGACAATTTTTCATTTACAAAAATAAATTAGTAAACATTTCTTAACGATTTGTGAATGAAATGACGATCGAGGGTATTGCGAAACGTTCTGTTTTCAACCCTGACCGCGATCTTGCCGTTTGATAAACATTATCTTCTCTACGCGCATCAGTGAGACTTTAACAGAATCGAAATTCACGGTACACACGGAATCTCGACGTAGTATTCACGACTCGATTACATTACGAAGCCGTGTCCTTTACGCGTTTCCATTACCCAAGCACACTATATCTCGATCTAGTGTAAGAACCACGGTACGTTTGTGTCAAGTCGAAACGTAGAATCACTGAACAGAGGCAGATAGAGAGATTTCAAACCTTTCTGTCGTGTTCACCGGCCAAGGACCTCGAGGCTACTCCATTATTCAAACTGATCTCGTACTCCGAGCGGATAGTAATTTATTTAGTCGTGGAAAATTTGGTAGATGACGCTGTTTACTTCGAATGTGAAATTTTTTATCGGTTTTAACCGCAAACTCGATAAGTCTTTGCGGTAAAAATTATTTACATCGCAAGTGTGACGGCAGAGCCTTCGATTCATTCGTATTCTCCTTTAAATCATTTTTATCATGAATCGTTAATAATGAATAAAACATCAAAATCACGAAAATACATATCCGAGTACATCATATCATACATGTCGCAGATGTTTCTATAACGGCTTGTGGTGTATACAGTGATATATGAAGCCAAGAGTACCAAGAAGTTAGTCGTACGTCAATAAACTTTGGCTTTGTACCATCGAGAATAAGATTTTCCATTATTTAGAGCTCGTGAGATACGTTTCTGTTTCACCATTTAAGGAAGTTATACGCCGTCAGGAGATCGAAAAAAGGCGATTTTTCAAGAATTTTTCCTGGAAAGACATTTTAATTCATTAACGTAAAAATTTATATACATATTGTGGTAACCTTTAACTGTAGTTTCATATTTTTTATTTGTAAGAATAATGCTTTTTAAAGCTGCTATAGCTGATCTCCGGGAGCTCCTCTAAAAAAAGGTGTCTGGCGGTGAGCACGATATTTGGATTATTTAAAATAAAAAAACCAAAAAGATTCTATTAGTGGATAGATAAGTCTAGGTACTGATCGAAGGAATAGTCGAAATTTTGATTTTTGACAAAATGGCAGCTCTAAAAAGAAAAAATTCAAATTTTCGACCAAAATTTGTTCGTTGAATTGTTTAAAAAATATATAAATAATTATCGAAAATCTTATTCCTTTGATCAATGCTTTAAGAATATATCTGGGAAGGTTGTCTTAAAATTGTAGACCGATCGGTTGAGCCGTTTTTGAGAAATCGTGCTCACCGACTCTGAAAACACCGTTTTGAGAAAAACGCGATCAAAGTTTCAAAAGTCGTTTACGCGTCGTTAAAAATCCATACAAATATGCACGTATCTCCAAGAATATTTACCGGATCGATTTGAATTTTTCAGAGAATATACTCAAATATATATACATTCCGAAAATGCAATAACAAAAAATCAATTTTTTTTAATTTCCAACTGCGTATAACCCGTTAAGTAAAAGATGACATAACAAAAATGACAAGTTCGTAAAAGCTGCATACAAAAAAAATCCGGTTTTCTACAATAAATCAAAGTAAAAACTGTACCTCGTATATAAGACAAAATTATCCAAAAGTCGTGACAACTGTGAATGAGAGTATTAAAAGTGTCACCACCGGAGGTCAGGCTGAGATACACGATTTTTCGATGCAAACTCTCACGGGGCTTTCCGGACGTGAAATATCTGACGTTTCGGACCGTAAAATATATATTAAACGTCGTCGATATATTAAACATCGAAGTCCTGCGACAGAGTGTAACAGCCGGTTCGTGAAGCGACATATATGATTCACGAAGATATAAAGGCAGCAGGTTTGTCGGTTTGACAAGTAAAAATTTCTCGACGTATATCGGAATTCTGTCGTCAAAATTGGGCGCGAATTGGTATCCAAGGGATGTCGCGTGTATATTACGATATATGTTATATATTTATAGGCGAGAAAAATCGCCGAGACTTCCTGTAATCTCGGTATACGAGTATATGAGAGTCACCGACACGCGCGATCTTTTCATAGGAACGTATTATGAAACGGACGAGAAGAATTCTCGCTAAGATATATAAGAAACAAGAAGATCAGACGTCTGTGTAATGCTTTCGCGGTGTTTCGGTGAGTGTCGAGTCGGCAGAAGACAAAATAGTAGATCCAGAGAACGTCTCCTCCCGTCTGTCTCATCTCTTTTTCCTTTTTGCTATTTTTTTCTACAAACTCTTTAATATTTCTTATTTTACTCGTCTATCTCTTATTCTTCTTTACTTTTCGCAACTGGCAGACAGTCACGCGCTCACACTGGCACACTAACCTCCCCACGTACACTTTCCGTCGCGAACTCGCGATTTTTTAAAATTATTATTATTTCTTCTCTTACGCGCTTTTATCGTCTGTTGGACTAAAAAAAATTTTTCGTGGCATCCCGGTAGACAAGGCGGAGTATTTCTTTTTCTTTCACTCTCTCTCTCTCTCCCTCTTTCACTACTTCCCCGTGACTGTGCCATATCTGTGTGTCATACTGAGGCTGCTGCGGTAGCCTAAACATTCGCTCGTAAGACCAAGATGACTTGAGACGAAGCCAAAAAGCTCGGCAAATAAGTTCTGAAAATGATACACCTGGCAGCAGCGACTATAGACAGCACGTCACGCGACAAAAGTTTTTTATTTTCTCGCTCTTTCGGAAACACGCGAGATTATCGCAGTCCTCGTGTTTTGCAGCGTGTACATATGACACTAGCGTGTGAATTATAGGGAGAATCGACAACGTATTTGAATTTTCATGCCTCTTCGTGCATCATGCATTAAAGTGTTATCCATCGTATTAGAGCTTCGAGTTAGCATGTAGTTATTTTTTTTTTTTTTTAGTTTTGAAACAAATTTCTGCTTGTACGTATTTTAGTTTGCCCCGAGGGATGAATACGTAACGATGCTATTAGAATGAGTAAAAGTAAAAGCAATTATGAAACGTGTAAAAGAAAAATGTCAAGTGCCCCGCTTGATAGATTTCATAAATGAATATACACATACACGCAATTATACGTAATTATATACAATTTCTTTTTGATCATTCAAACGCGCCAGAATGTAACGTATTATGTAAGCGTTCGCTATTACCGTTGATCGTGCATATCACATACCGTAGGTTACGTAGCTGTGGGGCTGTAGGCTATGTAACTAGTAGCTGTAGGCTAGGGGTTGCTGTAAGGGTTTTGTACCAGCTACTTGGTAGTTTACGGTTAATTCGGTGGAAAATATGACCCAAGACGGTCTTGTTCGGTGCCCGAAGGAGTATATAAGGTCGTATAGAGCATGAACAAAGAGTGAATGCACACGACGGTATTGAGAAAGACAGAGAAAGGGGGTAACAGAAAGAGAAGAGAGACTTCTGGTGTACCATGGGGCTCCTGTACTCTCGGGAATGTCGGCCAAGCTTCGCGAGCTTTAAGTGCCTACTCGCTCGGGCAAGAGGGCCCATCGCGCCTGGTTCTGGCTCTCGCCAACTATATAGAGTACCAAACTTTCTCGACGAATATGCCCTTGTATACATGTACACACGAAGGCACAGGCACACATATGTATTACGGTACAGAATGTATAGTTACGAGACTGAAAGAATCGATTCTCGGTACGCCCAGGTAGGAAGCTGGCAATACGAATGGGTTGAAAGATGAAGAGGGATGAGAAGTAGAAAAATAAAATAAAACGAACGATAAAGAGCGAAGAGCCAAGCTCGAATGAGGGGAAAAGTAAGAGATAGAGAGAAATGTGTTGAGGGAACGAACGTATATTTATCAAGCTCTAGAGGGGTCTATATAACTGTGCTGGGGGGGGGGGGGTTGCATACGAGACTGAAAAGCTGACGGGATCCTTATCTCGCGTTGTTCTACGCGATTTACTATATACACGCACACAAGTTACACATTGGAGAACGTAATGTATCGCTAACCAACGCTCCCGAGCTTTTTATTTCTCACTCAGTATACACTGACGTATTTTTTTATTTTTTTTATTTGTTTTTCGGCACAGCGTTAAAATCCATACAGTTCGTCGACGCTGCTCCATGCTCATTGAGAGAGGATCATGCTTGCAGCTGTAATATACATATATACATTCATATACACACGTTTTCATACATATTTATTCTCCCAAAAGTCTTCTCGTGTATCCGGAAAATGTCGTGCGAAGACTTTTGACAACCACAACGGATTATTGAGAAATTTATCAAGCTCATTGCCGGAGGATAAATTAATGACTCTTCGCCATAGAACAAAGACGTAAAATTGTTTAATGTATATTTTTTTTTTTGTGTTGCTCGCAGGATATTGAATTTACTGTGATATTTCGCAACTCTATTAATGTCGAAAATTAACCTCATTTAGAAAGCCCGCATCCCGAAAGCGTGTGACTGACGCGCGCGATGATGAAGCGAGTGACGGAACGAGAAGGATACGAGAGAGGTAAAGGGCAAAGCTCTCCACGATGAAGTTTATTTCGAGCTTTCGTCGTGTAATCTAACGTGTCTCGTTATAATACTGGTACATAGCGATCGTAAATACCATTTTCAGTGCCGGAGAACATGTACGTAGAGTGTGCGGAGTTTTAAATGTACGTTTTCACACTAAAACTGGCGAAAATTTTGCGTCTTATCGTTAATATATCCGCGAATAGTTGGACAGTAGTTGGCGGTTAATTCGTTGGAAGTATAACGGAATGCTGAGCGCAATGTACGTATATACTCGTACAAAACACTAATCGCACTATTACCACAGTACAATATTGCATCTTTATAAGGATTAGAGAAAGAGAGAGCATAGTAGAGAAATAGAAGAAACGAGTAGTGTGTCGCCAGTCTCGTGTTGAACCAACGTGCTCACGTCTACAGTGGATATGCACCGTATTCGTGCGTATGTGCACCGAGAGACCAGGGAAACTGCAATAAACTTCAAAGTTTCACCACAGTTCACGCTATCTTATCCACATAACCGAGAGTATACATATTTTACGCGTACATATACTCCCTCTCCCAAAGCTTAAGTGTCCTTTAGATATGAAGAATTTTATGACCGATCCGTCCGCCATAATTTAACACTATATTGAAATATTTGTATTGAAGACATGAACATTTTTAAGACAAAACAGGTTAAGGGTCGGAGCATGTTTTTTTTCTACTCTTGAATTCCGGCATTATATTTGCGAGTTTGCGAAGAGATTGTTTAGCACATAGTCTACAAATCGTAAAGTTCATTATTACGACGTAGAAAGTAGCCGAGAAATCGAAAAGTAATGTTAAGATTATAAAGATGATGATCTACTGTCTTCATAATTGTTACAAATTTTGTCATTTTGTGATATTAATGATATGGAATTAATGTTTGAACGATGTTGCGGTCCGATAAGACTGATCATATAATATTTTCACAAACTTGATGTTAACGAAGTCGTGAATTGTTCTACAGCCCTTTGACAGACCGTGATATTTGACAGGCTATAAAAATAAATTATAATTCTTTTACGGATATATCATGTTCATTGAGTGTTGGCCGCATTATAGATGTATGTATATAAGATCGATAAACTGGCGTACCGGTAGTAGCATCATCCTTCGTAAATCAGCCTCGAAGGAACACGAATGAAGCCCTCGGAACTTGATAATCCCTGGATTAGCATCGTGCACCGTCCGTTCGCGCGTATTCTCCAGGACACTCATCTTTCTCTCTCTCTCTTACTCTTACAGCCACTCGTATCCTGGCTAGAAAATCGCTTTTCCAGCTTACCTCATATGCTCCAGTATCTATTATCTATATACAGTATATACGAGGTCTGTTCAAAAAGTATCGCGAATTTTGAATTTTCGCGGGCTACGTATATGCGATTTTCGATTTTTTGTGGCGTTAGGTTGGTGAGGGTCATGTCCCTCACTTATGCTGAAAAAAATCGGCCATTTTGAATGTTTAGTTAATTGTTGACAGCTGTTTTGGTTAGACATGTTTTGGCTTGTCTTCGATTTTTGCCTATTCCAAAAAATGGATCAAAGAATCAGTATCAAATTTTGTGTGAAAAAACAAAATTAAGTGCGCGGACGCATTCCGTATGTTGACTGTGGCATATGGTGAAGCTACCTTGGACCAAAGCGACGTTTATCGGTGGTACAAAATGTTCTCAGAGGGCCGAGAAGATGCGAACAACGAAATGCGTTCCGGACGCCCGAGCACATCAACAACAGACGACAACATTGATGAAGTGAAGAAAATAATATTGGCCAATCGTCGAATCACCGTTAGAGAAGTTGCTGAGGAACTAAACATATCGATTGGCTCGTGCTATTCGATTTTTACCAATGATTTGGGCATGAGACGGGTCGCCGCGAACTTCGTGCCAAAATTGCTCAATTTCGAACAAAAACAGTGTCGCGTTAACATTGCTAAGGAGCTGTTGGACTCGGTCCGCGACGACCCAAATTTGCTCCAGGGGGTCATAACTGGTGACGAATCATGGGCTTATGGTTATGACGTGGAAACCAAAGCTCAATCATCGCAATGGAAGCTGCTTTTTTGAAATAGGCAAAAATCGAAGACAAGCCAAAACACGTCTAACCAAAACAGCTGTCAACAATTAACTAAACATTCAAAATGGCCGATTTTTTCAGCATAAGTGATGGACACGAGTACCAACCTAACGCCACAAAAAAATCGAAAATCAAATATACGTAGCCCGCGGAAATTCAAAATTCGCGATACTTTTTGAACAGACCTCGTACATATGTACGCACATATGTGCCTAAGTAACTTTTGCCGCATGCCTAGGTTGGCGTTTCCGATAGCGAGAAAATCACGGAATGTGAGAGAGCGAGACAGTGGCAGAGGGAAAAGATTTGCGAGAGTAATATCCTAACGTTTCAACGAGCACACCCTAAAGTCAGTACTTCCCGTGTAAAAAAAATTTTGTCTACATTAAATCTTTCACGTGGTCTACGAAAAGTCTCCCTATTGGAACAAATGCAGCCTTCAATGTAGATTTCTGACTCAGTGATTAAATTCATTATAAGTCTACAAAAGTCTATATCTCTGGATAGTGTATGACACGTTCCACATTGAGTTTACTGTAAGTCTACAGAATGTCTATGTCCGATTCTTCGAGCAGGATTACCAACAGTTGGCCCGAGATAATGAGTATAGATTCGAATATAGGGCAGATAGACCTCACGTTCACGATCGCAACTCGCAAGTAAATTTAAGGTAAGTTTGCCCAATGTATTTATTATGTATTGAAATATAGACTTTGTATCCGGAAAAGTCTATTATAAGTCTATTATAAGTCCACACCAGGTTTACCATCTACTATCTACTAAAAAAAAAGTCTATTATGAGTCCACAGCAGGTCCACTATCGTTTTTTAAAGCTAGTTTATCTGAAGTCTGAAAATTATGGCGATTATGGACCTTAATGTAGACCTAGTTGGCTGCAGTAGAAGAGGTCACGAGAAATCTATATCAAGCCTACAAATGGTGTGCGATCGATTTATTAATTATGCCAAAACTCTACATATTCTAACGATTATAGACTCAATGTGGAACGTATCATACACTATCGAGAGATATACTCGTAGACTTTTGTAGACTTATAATGGATTTAATCACTGAGTGAGAAATCTACATTCAAGGCTGCATTTGTTCCAATAGGTAGACTTTTCGTAGACCACGTGAAAGCTTTAATGTAGACTAAATTTTTTTTACACGGGTTTCGTGATTATTCGGGAAAAGTTGTAATTGATAATGGCTTCACAATAGTTATTTAGAAAATCATTATCCGCGGATTTTTCAAATTCAACTCTCAGCTTCAAGTGTTGAAGTGATAAAAAAAAACATCAATTATGAACGATGCGAGTATTCTGAAGCAAGAATTGCGAGCAGTTGAATTTGACGACCGATGTTCACGCGTGTTTTGTGTGAAAAATACTTTTTAACGTCTCATTCTATGGGGTAATCGAAGTACCGCAGAGGTGCCACTCCGATCGTTCGCAACGTACAATGTGCGAGCTTACGAACCGAGGATTTTTCATTTATATACGAGCCAATATGTGTGTACATACATTTGTGTTAAACGCTGATGTGAAATTTACGGCCGAATAAAAATGTACTATATCGGGGTAGGAAGCCTCGTGCATGTAGCGCATGAACGAGGCATCGACCGCTCCGCACGACGTAGGATTAAAAAAAAAGGTAAAAAAGCGAGAATGCAGAAACAATAGCAATTGAAGTGAGAAAAAAAATTGCGGGGTCCGAGTTGGAGTTGCCGTGTGCCCTCGTAATCCTACATGGGCATATATATGTGCGGTACATATACCGCTATAAACCTGTGATAAAAGAAAATAAAGCCAAACAATACCCGAAAGGGTGTGGGATATGCAACAATATCCCCTGAAACGCAAGCCGATTAAGATCCTAATTCCTTTTATTTTCCTAATTCTCTTTCCTCTCTCTTTCTCTATCACGGAAATAAGCGAGTGTAAGCAAATACGTACAGCGACGTTCTGCAACCTACACTTTTATTAATAAAATATAATCTCACCACTTGGCTAAAGGTTAATAGTCATTACGTTCAATCATCTAATAGAATCAGCATATACTAATTATTATCTCCATACTTTATTTTATTACTATCCTTTTTTGTAAATAAATTTCCGAAAATGATAATTCTCCAAAATCAATAAAGATATTCGATACATATTCTCTGCTCTCCCTTTGTTCGTCCCCAATGCCCTTTCTACCGCGTGTACATGGCGCTTGTTATTCCAAAGAGCGGGACATTCGCGGAACGGAATAATAGCGAATTTTAACGAGAACTCCTCGTCGTCCGCGTACTTCAATCTAAATACTCTCTTTGTTCTCCGAAACTTCAACGAACACGAGATTCGCAATAAACCTATTTACTATGTAATATATTTCTCGTCCCCTCGGCACTCTCTCGTAAAGCTCGCTTTCATCGTGCTTTCGCGGTTACCACACACATTTACTTAAGGTCACACCGCGCGCGTACTTTAAATCGGCAACGGTACGACGATTTATAAACAGAAATGCGGTAGGATAATTCAAAATTGATGCGAGAGTTCTCGCGAGTTGTTGGTGTAGCGCAAACAACTTAATTATAACTACACGTGGATTTCAACTCTCTCCTACATGTTTAAATAGAAATATATACGTGTATATATATTTATATGGTGGACATTATTTAGTAGTAAAGTGGGACCGCGAGAGGTTGAGGCGGATGCTCGCGGAAACTTTGAGGTGCAATATGGACATGTATAGCTCTCTGTACTTTAGAAATATACATATATATGCATGGTCCTCGCATCTAGCGGTTAAGCGCATACCGGACAAACAATCGAGCTATAGAGAACGGTTCCCATATGGAACCAACAGCAGCTTCCTGACACGAAAACCCATCTATATATTTATACGTGTACACAGCTTGTATACCTGTATATCTGTTGACCCACTTCCGGCTCGTGCCGTCGTTGTGCTTGGTCGTCGCTATACTCCCTTCGTTTTCTCATACGAAAGCATTGTCTCCGCCGGAAAACCGAGAGACGAAGGAAGAGCGAGAAAGAGGGACACAGAGCTTTCGAAGCTATTTTCATTAAATGGGGGATGCGAGACGCGACACACGCGCATTTTCACTCACTCTCAAACACATATATGCAGAGGCGACCATGTCCGATACATAATAGAAAGGCATAAGGCTCAGCCGCTTGCAAAATTCGCGCATGAAATGTTGCAAGAGTTTCCCGGTTAGTTTGCGGGCAAAACCGTATGGCGTTGGTGCTGGTAAATTTTCCCCTGTATCTGTACGTGTGTGTGTGCGCGCGCGAAAGAGAGAAAGTGTATGAGAACTCTTCGTCGCCCCCGAGTGCTTTTATCCGGCACCAGAGGGAACTCACCAAAGTTTTCCTCTCTCGTTCATCGGTGGAAAAGCCGTGAGATATCCACCGGTTACAGTGGGATCTCTTTTTCTCTCTCTCTCTTTCTCTCCCTCTCTTTCTCTCTCTCTCTCTCTCTCTGTCTCTGTTATTCCATTGGTGAGCTTTCAACGCTCACATTCTCGCGCACCACATTTTACCGCAAATTCGCATTCGAGTCACATAAACTCGTTTCGCGAAAATTTTCCGCGGGTCTCTCTGCCGCGCACCCTCTCGCACCGACCGTCCGCAGCTTGCTGCCCCTCTCCGTAGCGTCACACGTTCGCATTTATACCCTCTGTTGATTCAAACCGATCGGTTGGAGAAGAAAAGAAAGAAAATCTACGGCGGATAGTAAAACGTACATGTCACGAACCACAATAATGTAAATTATCATACATTATTGTTGATTGTTACCGCGCATATTAAAATCGAACTTTAATAGAATCACGATGTACGAGAGAGAGAGAGAGAGAGTGAGAGATCAACGTACATTATTGGTACTGCGCGTGGCAAGAATATTCAAGTTTAATTTGTAACTATATACATATATATTCGGTTTATATACGTATATACACAGTTGCACAAATTTCACCGGAAATATTTCCGCACACGTTCAATTACTCTCTGTATGTTATATAATTTGTAGCAATTATTCCTGACCGAACGTGTGTAATACGCGTTCATGAATAATCTGCACCTCGCCCCGCACTCCTTCATCCTCTCTATCGGTCTGTTAAGCCAATTTTCCGCGGTACAAATGATAGTAATGTCCATGATAACGTGATTGATTTTCCTTTGTAACAGCCCTTGTAACGAGAATTTTTCCGTTATCGTTATCTCCGATCGATTTGTTCATCGGAAAATTCTTATTTTAACTTTTACGAAAAATGCTATTGTCCCGATATTACGCGCATTGCTATTATATTCATTGCCAATGAAAATTCATACCGTTTTTGAAAAAAAAGCCGTACGAAAAATATGTTTGCGACAACATGTGAGAATCACCGGAAGTCCCGGATGAATCTGCTCTTCGTTCGAGCTGATCCTCGCTACATATGGAAAAAAAGACCCGCGACAAAAGTCACTCGGTTTTCAGACATAATTAAAAATGGTTTTTGTTGCCACGATGAACAAAAGAGGTCGCGTGTGGCCGAGGAACGAACCCGAAGTAGATTTAACTCTGAAACTCACCAAAACCACTGCTATGTAGTCCCGCCCAAGCAGATAAAATGTATCGAAACGAATGAGAAGCGAGCTTTGCATGCGAATGACTCGAACTCGGAGCATGCCACTCTCTACCGAGTAGTGTAACTAACGTCTTCGCGCGGTTGTCTATGTACATTGTCTTGCTAAAACTCGCACGTCGCTTGATGAAATAGACCCATCCGATGTAAAACTTACGTGAGCCAAACTCTCGGATGTTCGGAGGAGGAGGTTTCATGTAATAACGAGCTTTCAAGATTTGCCGATAAAAGTTAATCATACAGAAATCTCGCGGACACTGACGAAACCCGTCTCTCGCGAGAATGAGAGAGTTTATAAGATCGAGCGAGAAACAATTCTTCGCGGTTTTAGAGATGCTATATACCTATGGATTTTGTTTTTTGTCTTCTATTTCTTCGCTTTGTCTTCTCCCGTGAATCCATCCCTCTTGTTTATGGAAATAAACTCTGGCGCATGCAAATATACAAGTATATAATGCACGCTACAAGGGTGATTACTCGTATGTGTGAAGAAGAGAATTTTCCTTCGGGAGTTTAAAAAAATGATGCTATTAAGGTTAATGTATCTCAATTGACTGATCGTCGAAGGATAACCTCTCACTCTAAGCGGATGAATTTTTTGGGATATGAAAGGAAGAGTACGTCTGTGACTGATCGCGAGTAAACCGTTTTGGCATCGGTTACTCATCGAGTGGTAGAGATAGCCGACAAGGGCAGGTACTTGATAATTAAAGCCGATTAGTAATTGGAACATTCTGAGTAATAACGGATTTTACTTTTTATGATTATACAACATCAGCAAACCAATTGAGGCGAGTCGATATCTATATCGACTCAACTATATTGCGTACAAAGTAATGTGTATATATCGCAAAGCGCTTAAAACCGATATAGCAATGCAAAAGTTTAAAATCGAGTATTAAGCTTCGATAGAGTGTTTTCCGAGCGCAATGTTCGAGAGGGATGTTTTATCCTTTCGCGTTGGCGAATAATGCACGGGGTAAACACACACACGCTCATACACACAAACACACACTATACAGAACGAGAGATAAAGATCCAATGTGTGGAAAAGTTAAAAGTTTTTGGTGAACACAAACGAAACAAAATTTGTTCAATCGTTGTGGGTGTGTGTGTGAGTGAGGTTCAAAGCGCACGCTGTGTTACGATATATATATATATATATATATCCCCTCTCGATTCTGGCTTTCTCCATTCTGGGGTTTGGAGCTTTACCCCGCGCTTTTGGTGCTTTCCCGAGCGCGGTATCTCTCTTCCTCTCCCTCTGGCTCACTTCCCGCGGGGATGAACTCAGGACCAATCGAATCTGAGTGCTTTTCGGCGTAGCTTCTCATCGCCCGTTCGCTAGTTTTACCGCGAGACTATAACTGTCTATATAACTATATAAACGCAGAGCGATTGGTCATGTAATAGTTCACGTGCACCTATAGAGCTCTTTGGTCGTTGGCTCTCCCCGATATTTACTGGTAATTAAGCGCAGCTCCTTGATTGAGAAATCCGTTCGATTCGCACCAATCTAGAAACATGTAGCGATCGGTTCGATCGTATCGCTCGTGACGTGATCGTTTTGCTGGGAGTAAGAGAGAGGGGAGAGAGAGAGAGAGATAAAACAAAAAAACGAATGTCACACGGGAGCTTTTCCTTTCGAATCGTTGATTCGATGGAAACAGTAAAATACATGAAAAACATTCATTTTTGTTTATTAAAATTTATTCTAATTCAAAATTTATTATTAATTCCTAACAAATGTATATTTAAAGCAAATGAATCAATCTTTCTCAGGAGCCCGTTAACTGTGCAGGTTTATCGTACAGTGTCATAACACAGTATATATAGATTTATCTATAGTGTCAAATATCGCAACAACCCTTCAGCTACTACAAACCTTTCTCTCTTTCGCTCGCTCTCTCTCTCTCTTTCTCTCTTGGTATATTTACAAGCCAGCTCTACCTATTTCTTTCTCTTCTTGACTCTCGAGCGCACGTACCGACCACCACTCTTCGGTATATCCGGCGAGAAAGCTTTACTCATCTTAGCCTGCCACCCGTTTTCTTCCCTCTTTCGCTATTGACCCGCTGGCGTATTTCTCCCTACCAACATCCACCGCTTTTTCCATCGACCCGACAGATATCCACAGCCCTGTAGAATTTGCCGTATCTCTCTTTCTCTCTCTCTCTCTCTCTGTCTCTGGCGCACACTTTCTCTCGATTCAACGTTCATTCCTCTATCTGGCGGCAGCTAGCTCACCGATTTTCTTCGATAAAGTATATTACGGACGTTACCGTGGTCCACGTCGTCGCGAAAATATAACGAGGAAAAATTCTCGACATCCGGACGCCGGAAGATCGGCCTGGACGGATAATGAATTCCATTCTCTTCTCTTTTCTTTATATATCCTGCGTACCCCGTCGTCTTCGCAAAGTAAAAAATGAATAGAAAATATTTCGAATCTGCCTTGGAGAAAGAGAAGAGAGAAAGAGAGAGAGAGAGAGAGAATTGATGAGGTTTCTTGTAGTCCTCTTTATGACTTTCTCTTTTTTCGTTTCATTGTAGCAAAGAACCGTCTCGGGATTTCCGATAATCGCATACAAGGGAAACTGCGGGGGAATAAATTGCCAGGAAATTCGAGATAGTTCTTGCCGATGAATACATATATATATATTTATGTAATACATAGCAAACAGAGCGCGTGCAGTTTATAAAAGAATCCATAAGAGAGAGATTATATATGGGGAAATTTTTATGACCCTGAAATTGTATTCATCTGCAATATGATTTCTTTAACAAGCTGTATTATAGAAACGACAAGTCCGATTGAAAAAGTCCTAATAGAATATTTGTTCGTTTTTAAATTCTTTGGGTGAACATTTTCCGATATTGTCCATTAGTACCAGCCCCTATGAAGTATTCACGTATTTAATTGTTTTTAAGTTTAGCAAGTTGTATATCGTGAACGAGTTCGATTTCATATAATGAAGAATATTTCGGTTCATTTTTTAATACACTAGGTGAACATTTGACGAGTGATAATGGAGAGTGTTCACCTAGAGAATTTGAAAACGAATAAACTTTCTTTTTCAATTTTGGCATTCAGACTTACCATTCCTACAATCGAGCTTGTTAAACGATTCATACTGCGGATGAGTACAACTTCAAGGTTGTAAATATCTTATGAAAAAAATATATACATAAATAAGTATAGATATATTATTGAAGAACCGATTTCGAAAGTCAGCAGTGACAAACGTGTCATTTCCGATGACTTTGAAATTAAGAATAATGTGCACTAAGTTTTCGTTTGTAAAGATTATTAATCTGTTTTATTTTTCAAATAATTATTCACAATCACTTTGTCGGAACATTGTTTTGAATGATAATCATTTCTGAAAGATAAATATGGCCATATATTGGCGAGGACTAAGAATGAGAACATTTTTGAAGCAGGGTGCGACACCGTTTAACCGGGCAACGACATTTGTTGGACGACATCGTCGTCGTTTTGTTCCAATTTTCTCAAGACGGTCGAGTTGTCCAACCATCTGGCGCAAGCTCGCCGGAACAAGGCAGATTTTCCAGCCGTACAGGCAGCCCAACTCGTTCCTTCTCCTCTTTTACTTTTGGTACTTTATATATACATATACGTAGTAATACCGCAGCATCATTGCAACGTTTCTAGTTACCCCTCGCCCTTTGCTCTACGTCAAACCTCCATACACACATCCATGTGAATGAGAATTTCAAGCAATGTCAGAGCATTATGGCTCGGCATAAAATTATGGTCATTCTATGAATTTCTCCGTCCTGAAAGTGTTTGTATTTTCAAAAAAACCTCACACATTTTCCCTTGTCTCGGCCAGTCGCGTTACACTCATGTTTTTACACGAATTATTTCGACACATATTTCATACTGTAATTCACTTAAGGGGGAAATAGGGTTAGGACAGCGTTTTCTCAATGATTATCATGAATTTTTTTATAGTATAAAAAATTAATATAATTTATTGAAACTTTGAGAATATTTTATACATATATTTAAGTATATACTATAAAATTATTGAAGAATTTTCTTGAAAAACACCGGGGATATTAGCGACCCCATATTGCAGGTCACAATCAGACTCAGCATTTTGCGTACATTCTGGAAGTTGCAATTTTCATGTGAAATCAAACGAGGTTGGAATTAACTTTTATTATATATCTCTCTTCTATATGAACCTAAATGCTATCAAAAAAATTGAAAATTGAATTTTTTACAGGGGTCAAAACAAAGAAGCATGATTTTTTGCCATTTTTTACAACTTTATTGGGAAAAAAAAATTATTTTAAATAATGATCATATTCCGATTTTAGATTCATATAGAGCGCAATACTATGAAGAAAGTAACTGCCAATTTTCAAAACGATTGGTTGAAAACTTTTCAAACTAGCGTGTACGCGAGTTCAAAAAAAGTCGTTTTCAGAAAAACGCGTTTGAAAAAATAGTGACCGCTCGGTTATACACGTGACGCGCTCGGGGCCTGAAGGAGAGCTACTCACTTTAATGGCTTATAACAATAGAACGAGTCGGAATTTTCATTTAAAATTTTGGGAAAATATTTTTCAATAGTTTTACTAACAATTTATGAAATTAAGAAAAAATCGATTTTTTGAACCGTCTAACCCTATTTCCCCCCTTAAACGTTGTGTTTCAATACACGCGTGCATGCAATCTAACACACTTATGTACTTTATAAAAGAAGCAGACAGACTCAGTGTGCGTGTGCGTGTGTGTTTGTGTATAATATGAGTACAGAAGTGTTAAAACGTCGCACTTATATTTACAGTGGCAGGAACACACGCGTGATCGAGCCACCCTTTTCTAAATCCCACTCTCGCAGTGTAAATCCTCTTGTTTCCTTGGAATATAAATGGGGATCCTTTCCAGCGCGGATAATGGATAGTATACGATGAAGGAGGCGGCTAAACTGGATGATGATGGGAGAAAACAGGGGGATATAAAAGAGAACTAGAGTGGGGATCACCGCGTTGAGGGAAGACCGTGAGATCTCGGAGAGTGAAAGAGAGGATAAGAGTCTTGGGGAAGAAAGTGGTTGATACCGAGGAAAAACGATGGAAAACGCACGAAAGATCTGAGTACGCGAGCCAAGTTACCTTTACCTACTTAGGCTCACTGTCCAACCCTCGTCCCTCACGCAATTCCGTCAGACCGAAAATGTCACTCCACTAGACGAATGGATATATACATGCTTCCTTCGCGTATCTTTATCTTCTTCTTCTTTTTTGTAAATACATTTTATACGCCGTATTTATTTCCTCGTTTCCCTAGAGGGAACAAGAGAACAGGGATAAGCCAATATATACGAGGGTACTGCGACGTGTACTGTGATGGTAGAGAAGAAAATTCCGTCAATCAAATTCCAAGAGAATGTCTAGCTGTGAACTGTGAGCCACCCGAATAGGGTAAAAAAAGAAAAACATCGTGAAATCTTCGTGGAAAAATTGTGGGAGAAAATATTACAATAAATGTGGAAATGGAGGATGATGGAGACAGTGCACTACCGGAGGATATAACTCGTAGTGACAAAGTACGCGAAGTTTCATCTCGCGAAGAGGATGAAATAGAACGTCTGCTGATGCTTGGTCAAGGAAGCGTAGAGATGCTTTCCGTTAGAATGAAAAATTATTACCGTTCATTCTATCGCTGTAAATGACGATGAATAATTAATTTAGAAAGCTTTCTCATTGGAGGAACATTGTCGGGGAACAACGTGAACATTTTTAGGTTGCAGTGTTCTATTTTTTGCTTCAATTAAGCTCAGTCCTTCGAAGTTTGATTGTTTTGTGTCAAGTCATCAATTTTGAACGACCACTCCTTGAGAGGACAGAAGGATTTTTCAATGCTAGAGGAAAAAGACTTTATTTTCCTTCTGCTCTACCTCGGCACTTCACATTTTCCATACACATCGTTTATACTCGAAGTTTTTCCGGACTCTCGTCCGGAAAAGATAGCGTGACCAGACGTATAGCCTTTTTTCTCATATTTTCACTAACTATCCACCCCAGCAGCTAAAGAAAAATGGAAATAGAGTGAATAGGAGGAATGTCTTGCTTTTGAATGTAGTTTAAGGTGCTCTTGGCGTAAAGAGGGGCGGTAAAAGAGGGGGGGGGGGGGTACAAAGGGCTCCGGCATGGAACGCCTCTCATTTCCGCCCTGCTAAGTGTTATCTTTGAAATTGGGTTTCACGACGCTCGCGAGCGTTATTAAATTGAGTTAGCTACGTGAAAGTTTCTTTCGCAAGAGCCTCTCCGCTGGGCTACTGAATATTATTGCGGCACGCTGAGAGTGCGCAACCGAGCCAACGTGAACTGTACAGAGTGGGTGGTAAAGCGTAAGAATGAGTAAAAGATGTATATACATGTATAAGTGAAACGGAGAGAGATAGAAAGTAGGTGTTGGGAAAGATAGACGAATCGCGAGGGTTGCAAAACTGGGAAGCTCGAGGAACTGGAATCTCTTCGTTACGACGTTGAACTTATTTTAGGGCAGCCACTGGAAAGTCTTTCTTCTTTTAGCTCGAGCTCAATTCTCCATTTCGTCACTATATATAACGTACCGTAGAGTAACAGCGAGAGGACACAGTAACGCATAAAATTGATCTCAAAAATGTGATCTTCTTCTCTTATTACACGTCTCGCAGCGAAAAATCCAATAGTAAAAATGAACAAAACAACGACATTAAATAGCTAATTCATAAATTTGCAAAACGAGTTTAACAATTAACGTAGTCAGCGCCTCTAACTAATACTATTGGAAAAAAAAAACAACGAATAACGATCGTTCGAGTTACGTTTGTACGTTGTGATTTTTTGTCCATGTTTTCCACAATATTGTCGCACGCGCTTTTTCGTAAATTAAAATAACTCCAATCACCCAAACGCCTGTGTAAAGCTTCGTTTTTTTGTCCCTTTACCACAGGGAAATGCAGCCATTTAATCGGTAGATTTTTTCCTCTATTGTTTATTTTTTTTTGTCATTCTATTTTCATTATTCAAGAATAATTTACGTGTGCGCACCGCGAGCGAAAGAGCGGTGCAACGTGAAATTGCCGTATAACGTATATTCGCGTACGCGCATATATACGAGGTCTGTTCAAAAAGTATCGCGAATTTTGAATTTCCGCGGGCTACGTATATTCGACTTTAAATTTTTTTATGGCGTTAGGTTGGTACTCATGTCCCTCACTTATGCTGAAAAAATCGGCGATTTTGAATGTTTAGTTAATTGTTGACAGCTATTTTGGTTAGACGTGTTTTGGCTTGTCTTCGATTTTTGCCTATTCCAAAAAAGCAGCTTCCATTGCGATGATTGAGCCTTGGTGTTCCACGTCATAACCATAAACCCATGATTCGTCACGAGTTATGATCCTCTGGAGCAAATTTAGGTCGTCGCGGACCGAGTCCAACAGCTCCTTAGCAATGTTAACGCGACACTGTTTTCGTTCGAAATTGAGCAATTTTGGTACGAATTTCGCGGCTCCCCGTCTCATGCCCGAATCATTGGTAAAAATCGAATAGCACGAGCCAATCGATATGTTTAGTTCCTCGGCAACTTCTCTAACGGTGATTCGACGATCGGCCAATATTATTTTCTTCAATTCATCAATGTTTTCGTCTGTTGTTGATGTGCTCGAGCGTCCGGAACGCATTTCGTTGTTCGCATCTTCTCGGCCCTCTGAGAACATTTTGTACCACCGATAAACGTTGCTTTGGTCCAAGGTAGCTTTACCATATGCCACAGTCAACGTTCGAAATGCGTCCGCGCACTTAATTTTGTTTTTCACACAAAAGATTCTTTGATCCATTTTTTGGAATAGGCAAAAATCGAAAACAAGCCAAAAGACGTCTAACCAAAACAGCTGTCAACAATTAACTAAACATTCAAAATGGCCAATTTTTTCAGCATAAGTGAGGGACATGAGTACCAACCTAACGCCACAAAAAATCGAAAATCGAATATGAGTAACCCGCGGAAATTCAAAATTCGCGATACTTTTTGAACAGACCTCGTATAAATATGCGTGTACAGCACAAGTATGAAATACCTATTATATGCCTGATCGTACAAGCTCTGCCGTACCTTACGCTGCATTGTATACAGCATTTTCAATTAGTACGTATTTTCAGATAAAACACAAGTATTTCCAACGGTGTGACCAATGTCCACGATAAATCTGCCCTATATTTTACCACACATAGAGGAGAGGATGGAAAAAAAAATCTTCGCTTAACAGTTACTTAACTGCAAATGCGTGTAAGAATGTTATTTTACCGCATATGTGACCTGTGCGGTACAGGAAATCTGTTTCTGTTTTTCATCCTTTCCAATCTTACTTCTTACTACTATAATAAAGCTGGAGAGATCGTACGTTTGTATGTTTGTTTGAACGCGCTAATCTCAGGAAATACTAATCTGATTTGGAAAATTCTTTTTGCATTCGATAGCCCGTTTATTCAGGAAGGCTTTCCGACATATAACTTTATGCTATGACCTTAAGGAGTGGCGACGGGGCGTTGAATCGGGGGATGGAAATTTAAAACGGGTGAAACCGCGGGGCACAGCTCGTTCTATATATGACGCTAGAAGTTGTGGTTATCTACGATTCCAAGGAAAACCGCACAAAGTGTTTGTACGCATTTCATGTTCACACTGTATCTAAAGACAAAAAAACAGAGCGACAACGAGAGCGGAGCGAAAAGAAACTATTTTCAAACCTGTGACCTGCCTGCTTCGTGCGAAAGTCCGTAGAAAAGTATAGGATAGCGTACAGTAATGCAGACACGACGGCGATTATATCAGTTCGAAATCGATCGACAGTAAAACGATCGGCGAAACCGATCTTTCGATCAACTGTTGGGAGTTGAGGGATGAGTGAGGGCGTTGCGAGTAAGGGTGGCGACGGTAATGAAGAAGAGTGCATTGGCATAGTCCCACGCAAACCCTGAATAACAAGCACAGACTAGTGCTGTCCCGTGTTGTCCTCGTATATATATGCACACTGTATCGAACTCGTTAAATTAACGACTCGTGCTAATTATCGGTTCTTTACTCGCGACCGCAACACAACTTGGCAAAACGTATTACCTTATATAACACAATCCTGTAACACGGTAACGTCCGCATGCTCGTGTTTGTCCACATGTATATGAAAGCGTTCCGCGCGTCACGGAAATATTATCGAACGTTCGCGTCTATGAGGGTCCTCCGAACGTTCGTATGTACACGGCTTCACGTGCGCCGGTCGCGCGCGGTCCACTTTGGCACGACAAAAAGGGGTTATAGAACGTGTGTGCGCGTGTGTATTTGTGTATATGTGGTTAGAGTAACGCGTGTAGCGAGAAAAGACCGAAAAGTGGAAGGGGGAGGGGAAAAAAGCCAAAGGGTCTACCTTGTCACACAAGACCGCACGTAAATGGAGTTTGCGGTCGTAAAAAAGAATGTAGTATGTACTATACGCGAGGGGTGTGTGCGGGGTCGATGGAACATGGCTTATTCGATTTTTTACGATGCCGTAGTTTTGTCGCAATTTTTATGGGCACCTGAGCGCCCATAATATATGCATCGTCAAGAATATCGAAGCTTTCGAGCGAAGAGTGTAAAAAACTATAAAAATAAATAAAATGGTGCGGGATACTGTTCGATATTGATGTTAAATCTATATTTATTATCAATTTCGAACTCGGGATTTTCTAACCCACATTTTTTATGTATGTCTCTGTATTTTTTTTTAATTGTCTTTGATCCAACGTATACCCTTTCGGATTTTTACCTATCACTCTTCCCAATTTTGATTCTTTCCATTTTCCTCTTATCTTCCCCCAACTCGCACTTCGATAAACTAACCTAGCTTCCATTGCAGACGTCTTAGCTACAATGTATCGCATTTGCCAGGAACACACGGAAACTGCGAAAAACCTGTGTCGATACAGACGGCCCCATTTTTACTGACTTTCGGTTGTATTAGCATGAAAAACTGAGAAAAACTGGAGTAAATATGGAGCAAAGGGGACCCACTTCCGATTGACTTGCCTTTAATATATGTTGTGTAGGGACCCTTCCTGAACAACTTTTTCCTCTGACACAATTGGGGGTCGTTATTTATTAAAAAGTTATTAACAAATAAAGTTAATAATTCATATAGCTATTTTCCTTGTACCAGCCAGTCCTAATCATCTTGTCCTTCACATTTGTTGTTACGAATACACCCCTGAGTAGCATACAAAAAGTTTTATCCGTCGCTCATTGTTTGTTAAAATGTTATTAACGAAAAAAGTTTCATAAATCAAATATGAACTACTTGTTATAGTGTATGGTGAACAGCACACGCATGAGAGGGGGGGCTGCGCCCCCCTGCAATCCTCCACTCGCCAGCCTAAAGACAAACCAAAAACAACCCAAAAACAACCCAAAAACAGCCCAAAAACAACCCAAAAACAACGCAAACAAACATATAAACCTCTTAGGTTGGGTTGTTTAGTTAGGTTGTTTAGGTTGTTTTGGTTTTTTGTTTTTGGTTTGGGTTTATTTTGGATTTGTTGGGTTGTTTGTTTGGATTATTTCGGTTGTTTTTGGTTTGTTTAGGTTATTTCGGTTTTTTGTTTGTTTTGGATTTGTTTGTTTATTGGGTTTGGGTTTTTGGTTTGGGTTTGTTTTAGATTTGTTTGTTGGGTTTGTCTGTTTGTTTCTTTAGGTTACTGGGGTTGTTTTGGGTTGTTATTTGTTTGTCTATGGGCTGTCATGCGGTGGGGGCAGGGGGGCCGCAGCCCCACCAGTCATACGTGTACTGGCCACCATGCAAGTATTTCATATTCTATTTATGAATTTTCTTTTGTTAATAACTTTTTAACAAACAATGAGGACGGATAAAACTTTTGGTATGTTACTCAGGGGGTATTCTTAACAACACATGTGAAGGATAAGATGATTGGGACTGGCTGCTATAAGGAAAATAGCTATATGAATTATTGACTTTATTTTTTGATAACTTTTTAATAAATAACGACCCCCAATTGGGTCAGAGGAAAAAGTTGTTCAGAAAGGGTCCCTAGACAACATATATTAAAGGCAAGTCAATCGGAAGTGGGTCCCCTTTGATCCATATTTACCAAAACTGGCTCCCGTTCAGTAGGCGGCGCGCCAGTCAGTGCACGACTAACCGGTCACCCATCCAAGCAGTGAATTGCATCTTGGATGATCGCCAGAGCCGCGCACAAACCGCGCGTCCACTGTTGCGTCGGTGTACGTCTCTCTGAATTATTATTATTTTATTTTCATTCTCTTCTCATTGGATGAAAAAAAAGTACTTTCCGTTTGCGCGTATCTCGTTGATGGATTCTATTTTACGACATTTCCGAAAGTTCGGATGAGATCGAAATGAAGTTAGATTTGATCGGAAAGAAAATATAGAGGGCGCCCGATAGATTTTTAACCCTACCTGTGGGCAATACAATGTATATATAATAATAAACGTGAGTGTAGCTCGCGCAAGCCTTAGTTTCTACGAGAAAGCTCTCCCGCGAGACTACGGCAGTGACTCTCCTCATTTCGTTTAGTTTATTAATAGAACGACCCGAAATTATTTTCCAGAGAAACGTCTAGACCGTGCTCTCTCTTCTCTGCGATGCTTTTGCCTCTTGCCTTCCATCTCATCCTCCCCCGAATATATACATAGTATCGTACATAGTAGCTTGGCTTTCTCATCTTCGAAGCTCTCCTCTCCCTCGCTGTCTCTTTCTCTCCCTGAGCACACAGTCTTGATGTCAGGACGCGGCCATCTTAAATTAAATTAACCCACCATCAGCCCCGCGTAAGTTCTCGCCGGCGCTCCCACCACCCTGACACCCCGCAATTCTATTGTACAGCGCTTTTATACGTCTGAGTGAAAAATTCACGTTATCGTCAATTACGAGTCGACCAATTGAGTGCGACTCAGCGGATCGACAAACGCATCGCTGAGACGCGTGGTGTTAAAGACGCAGGAATGTCGTAAAGTGAAATTTAAAAGCACTAAAGGACAAGCTCCGACAGTCATTGTAGAAATCACTCATTCCCTCTATCCTCCCATTATCCTCGGGCATCTAAGTCGATCTCTCTCATGATTTTTTAAGACCGCAGCGGCTTATCCTCGCTCATCAACCATATGTTCGTTAAATTGAGGTTCTCAATTTAATGAACATATGGCTATACCGATTAGCGAGTATACGTGACCTCGATAATACTCGTAGCTAATCGACCATTATAGTAACCATGTTTGTTGCCAATTTTATACGATTTTACGTATTTAAAAAAATCACAAAATTCACATACATCGTAGGTTAATGTGTGCAGTCAAAAAAATGGCCCTTTGCTTTTATCAGTAATTCAATAAACAATAAACATCGACAAATCATGTGAAATTTGACAATTACATAATTATAAAATGTATTAACGATAAAATCCTACATTATCACGACTTTCCAGTTAACAACTATTGCTCGTCAAATTAATAAAAGTATTGCCTGTTTTTTTTTTCAATGTTACAGATGCGCCGAGGGATTCACAGGTCTGCGGTGCGAGACCAAGGACGTTATCAGCACCGGAAGTGTGTACAATCGTCATAGGGCACCATTTTCGTGCAAACTCGGACTCTCAACCTCGTACTACTGCTAGCGATAGTAAAAAGGGACCCAATAAGTATCGACTATATACTTGTGGCGTTCCCACGATATTTTATTCGCGAATTTTATTATTATTATTATTTTTTTTACGGTCAACCCTCTCGCGTGTATTTGCGAGGAAAACGTGAATTACGAGAAAAATCGTTTGATAGATCGCGCGGTATAGACCAATAGAGAAAGAGAGGGGGGGGGGGGGGGGAATTACGATAGTTTGATCGAATCGACACGAATTTCGATAATCGCTATCGTCCATAATTTACAAAGGAATTTTACAACGTGTACGATTACGGGAGAAAAACAAAAAACGAAAATGGACGTTGAAGAGTGCTATAGTGCAAAATGCGTGAACGTCGCGAAATTTCGCAACTATGAAAAAAAAAAAAAACAAAACGTCATGAAAATTGACGTAACACGTCATATGTACATGAATACATGTGCATATCCGTGCGTCTGTGTACTACCAAAAAAAAAAAAACAAAAACTAAAAATAAAAAAAACCGAGTCAGTGTCGAGCGTGACAAAGTTTTGTAGGGCATTAGAGAGCGATCGTCACACGGGAGGAGCGCGTCGCGCAATGTAATATTACAAATATCAGAAGAGCGGGGTATTAAAGTCGGTAGGAATTTACGAACATTTTTATTTTCCTTTTTTTTTTTTCTTTTTTCCGTACCTCAACGTATCTTCCGCGACTTTGTCGTAATTAATTCGCCGGCTCTCCGTGTGCTGATCAATCGTTCGACGATGTACATTGATAATTGATAGTGATTTTTTTTTCTTTTTTTTTTCGTTTAATCGCGCTTCGCGAAGGTTACTATATGAAGAACGGAGAAAAATTATCCGCGAGCAACGTTTTACTATATATAAATAAGAGAGAGAGAGAGAGAGAGAGAGAAAAGGGAGGGCGGTTGCGATCACAAGGCGATTAGAGAACGAGTAATGAGTCAATTTTTATTTACGTGTGTATATACGCTATATATATATGATATTTTCGACTCAAAAATCACATTTAGTCGCGAAGTTTTAATACGATTCTGTTTTTTTTTTTTTTTTATTGCCAAGTGTATTATGTAAAAAGAAAGGAGAGAAGATGCTGTTGTGTCAGTCGCTGCCGCCGCTCTCTTCTGTAGAGAAACATTTATACCAAAGAGTCCCGGGGTCACGGTGAATATAAGCGGAGAACGCGATCGAGATATATTACGGCGGGGGAGGAAAAACGACGAGAGAAAGGAGAGACAACGGGCGCACGTGTCGCTCTTTCTCTGTAAATTTTCGTGTCTGCCTGGTCTGTCTGTCTGTGTACTATGTGTATTTGTGTGCTTGTGTTTGCGAGAGAGTTTGTTTCGTATTCAGAGTCTCGCGAAGGCGAGTCTCCGCCATTTGCTATACCGGAGGCCGAAGCGCGCCAAAGAGATTGATGGAAGACGAGAAAACGAAGAAGAAACGCGGTAAAAGCACAGAGAGTGAAAAAGTGAAAGAGAACGAGAGAGAAAGAGAGAGAGAGTGTGTGTGTGTGTGTGTGCCTGAGAGAGAAAGACTCTCGTATGTGCTAATACTAGGACGTTTGTGCTGAAATAGTTTCATCCGACGCCGACGACGACGACGACGACGGAAAAATCGGGCGTGTCCCGAGCTCGCGTCTCTTCGGTTCCTCGTTAATCTCCGTGCTTTACGAGAAAAAAAAAAAATCTTCCGATACCCTCACGGAGTTGCCAAAATATTTCAGCTCTTCTATCTCCGAATTTCGAACGGATACGAAAGAAAGAAAGAAGAAAAACATCGAATAAAACGATACGAATCGGGAATGGCCAACGTTCGAATGAGGAAAAAAAATTTGAAAAAATTCTCGAAAAATTCTGTATTTGTTATAAAAGAAAAAAAATTGTTCTTTTTTTTCTTCACAATAATTTGCCAGGATCTTTATGTCGCGTCGCGAATAATTTTTGCTATTTACAATCGTCCTTCAACAAAGTAATGTGTGAATATTTAATTTCGAAAAATTCACATTTATCAAAGTTATCACAAATTATTCTTAATGACTCGATGAAACGTCAAATTATTTCGAATAATTTCCACGTGAAAAAGGAAAGTATTTTCAATTATTTTTGCAAATGTTGGCCAATCCATGGAGCGTAAATCCACGCCCGATTTCGCGTCATTTCTCGGTTCTGTCATACATCAATTATCGATGGAAAATTCCAATAGAAATTTGATTAATGTTCCGGGTTCTTTTTTTTCGAACTCTGACAAGGGACAAGGGACAATCTGGTTGAAATTCAGTCGGCGTTACACTTTTAATTCCGAAACGTTCGTTGGAAAAAAAAAAATGGGCGACAGTTTATGGAAGAAAAAACGTTTGAATGAAAAAGAGGGAGAAGTAATGGAGAGAAAGGACGAATAAAACTAGGCAAGGGCGGAAAAGAAATATTAGAAATTTTTTGGGCAGTAAATACGAAAATACCTACACATACACATTTTTTTAAGGTTGAAAATTGGCCAGAGATTTGAGGTACATTATGTATAAGCGGTTCGAGAAATAGTGAGGTTGTATGTTGTTTCTTCTTCTCCGGTACGTGTGTCTTTATGGAACGAGCGTTCCAGGCTCAATTCTCATTTTTATTGCTGGAGAACCGAACGGAGGATACGAGAATACTCGCTGCACTGACTTTTTAAAAAATCTAAACTCGCTATTACGTTCGAGGTGAAAAAAAAAAAAAAAAAAACAAATTCGCCAACCGGGAATTCCGCTCCGCCGTAACAGGAAGAGAGTAAACGAAGTAAACGGAGTGAAGGAAGTAGCTACAGTGAAATTCTCTTTTTGCGGTATGAATGTTGAATGAAAAAAAGAAGAGAAAAAAAAACCGAGGAATCAACAAAGAAACGAAAATTTTTTGCAAATTTTCAAAGTCTGTCGATGACGAATTCTCAAGGACGCCTAGTCAATCCTTCGAGTTTCCATTTATTTTCTTTCTCGTCGTTTTTCACCCGCGATACGGTGCACAAATATACTACACGTGTAATATGTACATATAGGCATAAACGCGGTGACGAACATTTAATTTTTGTTTTTTTTTTTTTTTTTTAAACCCGCGCTAAACTCTTGTCACCGTGAGCTAACGCGAAGAGCTTATCTTTGAGCGTCCACGATTCCGAGAGTAAGTAGGAGAAGGATGTGAAGAAAAAGAAAGATTTTTAGGTTTTGTAATTGGACTGTGCTCCCCTAACGTTCCTCTTTTTTTTTGTCGGAGAATTCCCCATGAAAAAAGAAACCTAGTTTCTTTTCTTTTTTGTTTTTTTTTTGTGTTTTTTTTTTCACGGGGAGCTAAGCGGTCAAGGGGGAAAAGCTCAGTCCGGGAATTATGGATATGCGTTACGAAATGTAGAAGCTCTTATAAATGGCGGAACACCGAGGGGTTCAAGTGTGGATGCGAGTCGCGAGTTTTCCCGGAATGGGGAGAACCAAGGGATGATTCGCAATGACATAAACCGCGTATATCTATACGTATATATAAACGAGGTCGAAGCAAGAGCGAAACGTCAGGACGAGAAGGGGGTGTTAGGCGTTGGAAGCCCCATGAGACGATCGAGTCAATACGGAAAAAAAAAAGAAAAACTTTTACAGGCAGTACACGCGTATACATACAAGCGTTCGGTATTCCGCTCACATGACAGTCTCGGGACCCTATTTATGTTTTATATTATATTCTATATATATTATATTCTATATATATATAACAATAATTATATATATATAGATATTTGTATAAAAAAATTAATTTATTTATTTAATTAAATAATTTTATTGATTTACGATTAAACCAACTTGAAAATTATACTTGTTTTATATTTATTTGTTCGTTCCCAATCTTCTTTCATTCTTCTTTGTTTTCCTTAATTTAATTTACCGTATATTTATTATAATTTTTAATTATGTGTGCAAGGAGCAATGGCGAACACCGCGCCCTAACTTTCAATTGATAAAAAGAAAAACGGAATTATTCGTTTATTTCGACAGTTCCGGCTGATTTTATATTAAAAACAAACTAATTATTCGTTTATTTCAATAGTTGCAGCTGATAATATAGAATGGAAACTTGTGATATTAATATTTCCGCGTTTGATATTGCTCCGACCGTTGAATTATATCGGAAAAATTCAACATCGCCCTTAGGTACGTGTTCGCCACTATCCCGTTTTCCGCTAATCCTCTTTTGATCTCGTAAACGTACGATAATGAGGGTACGTTAAAATCAAAACAAAAAAATGTTTTTCTGATGGCCATAATTGCCGCAGAAATTTGTTCGCCTATGCAATCGATTTAACGCACGATTCCCAATTCCTTTTGGCTGATCAATCGAGCGTACACTCGGATTTACGCTCGATTTCGCTCACCGAGCGGAAACGATATTGTATAATTACTTCCTCGTCTATTGTATAATTTCGCGGTCACGTGCGTACATTAGCGAGCAAGGGTGAGAAAAAGAGGGAGAGAGAGAGAGAAAGAGTGGGAAGGGAGAAATCGAAAATCGAGAGATTCACGTATACACACACGCACACATGTATCGTTCGTCGCCTTTGTATCGTTTCTACCCTCGCGCTGTACGGCCACAGATTTCACCAGGTAGGTGAGTTATGTTTCGTTTATTTTCTATTAATTTACGATATGTCGTTTTTCCATGGAATAATCCTTGTCATCCGCGGTTATACCATTGCTCCCGGAATTTAATTATCATCGTCGGTACAAATGCGTAATGATTTTAACGATTAATCATCCCGTCGCGTATGCCTAGAATCAGGCTTGCTATACCGAGATCCGTGCATTGGGCCCATGCGTAAATATCACTTACGTATACTCAAACTACGTTTTCACAGTCTCTCAAATTTCATACCTGATTTTTTTATTACAATACGAAAGTCATTGCGGTTTTTTTGTCCAAGAACCAAAATTTCGAGTGTTGTTTGAACATTCTTAAAAATACTGTTTCCTTAATATGCGATACGGTACTTTTGAGAGTTATTTTCAGATTTGCTCATTGGACTAATCTCTGGTTTTATTTAAAGCGATGTGAAATCCCGATCTGGACCCAATCTCCACCCCAAATTCGAGGTTAGTTTTTTTCTTTCAAGGAGCCGTTGATTTTCTTAGGAAAAAGTGTAAATTTACTTTATCCGCCGGAAAAGAATTAACTAATTTTTTTTTTCGGAATTTCGAGAATAAGACGAGAGGGACGAGCTTACCCCAACGCTTGAAACGAGTGAAAAAAAATCTTAAAATAAGTTGACTGTTTTGGAGGGATAATGATAATGTAAAACGAAATTCTAAAGGGACACAAGAATGCAGGTCGACTTGAAGTGGAAAATCACGTAGACCACCAATATCGATTTACGTACTAAATTATGTGGGATGTGTCCTTTCGGATTTCGACGGCATGTATATGCATGTATAAATATATATAGATGCGATATTGCAAAGTCAGAAGCCAGTGAAATGAGCGATTGACAAACCGATCGCGTAATTCACTTTATCGATACATCGCATCGTGCTTCGTAACATGTATGATCGATACATTTTGTGGGTTTACGGCACGTTGCGTATTTGACCGAATGCCTGGACAGTTATTAGTGATACTGGAGGTGGAGGGGTCAAATATTGTTACAAGGGTTCTCGCTGTACGGATTAAGAAAAAAAAAATTCATCGACACTCGGCGCAAAATGATCAATGCTCCCGGTTGATCGCACATCCATTTGTAACAGAACATATACATATCGGGTATTTTCACAAGAGATAGATGGATTTTGTTTTAAAATCTACCCTTTGTTTTTTCGTTTTTCTGCAATAAATTATGAAACTTTTTTGTTTTCACAAACATAAAGTACATGTTTGTTGGAACAGTAAAGAAATCTTGTTGTGTGACAAGTGACTCGAAGCCTTTTAACAATTCGTCGAGAACAATAAGCCGATACGTTTTATGGACGTAACATGTCGGTAAATAAGTTTCGCGTTTATAATTGAAGCATCGAAACTATAACCTGAACTGGAAAAGCTGAAAGAGCTTTTTTCTTTCCTTCACACATACACACACACACACGCGCATTTGCAACGCTTCGTACAACCGTTAATTACAGTGTTAAACTGTACAAAAGAGTCGTTGCTGTCAACCCTCTAATCCTAACTTGGTAAATATCCCGGCATGTGTTGCAATACGCCAAAATACATTCAATAAAACTTTCGAAAATCGGTAGTTACATTTCGGCAGGACATTATTTCTGCGGCCATATACGCGGTAACGATAAATATAGGGAGCAAAACTTTTAACCGTTAAGCGCTTCGAAGTACAGCCAACGATGTGGAAAAATGGCTGAAACAGTCATACATAGTTATTCGCACATCCCTGTACAACGACGAACGACGTACTGCCGTCGTAAAAACTCGCAAAAGCTTTCGTGCAAAGTCTCGCGCTCGCGGTTATTCCTCCGAAGCGCCATCTCTGTGGATAACATACCGCGCGTGTATAGAACTCCCTATGTACCTATGTATGGATATTACATATGTATGTATGGTATATATCGGGTATTTCACGTAAAGTTCAACGATGATCCAGAGAATTTTTGGAATTAGTTTAACGTAAATCAACAGCACGATAAAATAGTGAAATGAGGCTCGATGATGAACTTTTGATGGCTAATCGATAGTAATGTGATTTTCCGCATATCTCATGTTGTTAGCATTGCAAAAACAATTATTTATTGACAACGATTTATTTTCAAGTGGATGCACGAATTTGTGCCCATTTTTTCATTTAATTTTCGTTGAGTTGTCTTGTTTATGAAGAAGCATCGGGACAATTAAAATTATTAATAGCTCAGTTTGTTAGTTAAAAGATGTTTCACCAAAGATTTTACTCCATACCTTAAACATTTTTGTCGCTAACGAAAGGCTTTCAATTTTTTTCCTTCGACAATTGTCCAATTAACCAATTAACCAAGAAATCAAAAATTGACTCAGCAATGTGGATTATTCTTTGATAAAAACAAATGAAAATCTAACTCTTGAGAAATTTCTACAACTTCCTGTTTGCAAAAAATTGGCTTCTAGGGCTTTTCGTGCATTAAGAACACTTTTAAGAGTTTTGCATTCATTAGAGTAGCGGATAGTACCGTAGCTACCGTAATGCGTGGAAGATGGCTGTACTAAAAAAAAATCCAGAGTAAAATCTTAAATCTCGTTTTAAAATTTCGCTCTTATGAATTTCATTTTTGAAAAGTTTTGAAAAAGAAAAAAATAATAATCCGCTTTACGTGGAATATCCCATATACTTATATTCATATATACAAAGTAGCCGAAATATTACGAATTCACGTTCAGAGCGCGCATAAAAGCTCGAAGGCGATAAATATCGCCTAGCGACTCCTCGCGGATACTGTATTTTTGCGGAGGTAAAATGAATTATCACGCGAAACGAGAATGTTACACGGGGGTGGCCGGGGTGTCTCTCTCTCTCCCTCCCTCTCTCTCTCTCTCTCCAGTAAACGTGTGCACACGAGAGAGCTATAATTTCTGGGACGACTCTCAGCGACCAGAAACTACCGGGCGAAACAACTTTTGCCGTATGAGCTTTTCGCAAATAACAATGATCCGACGAAACGCGTTAAAAACATGCGGGTATAATTCGTTAAACTCGGTATGAAAATGATGAGATAAAATTTTATTGTCGACCCATTGAAATTGCTACAGCTACGAATATTCAATTTCCCTTCGGATATACTCATTTTTTTTTTCTGTACAGCTATGAGGTTGGGTATAAATATGAAAAAATATATATATGAGGCGAGACCTATAATGGGCGTGATATCGATCATACCGTATATACCTAATAATGTGTACCGATGAAAAAGTGAATAAAAGCCCGTTTCCCTAGCTACGATGAAAGGGTAATGAAAGGGGATTTTCACTCCCCACTCCTTTTTATCCGGGTATCAAACCTCAAAATTCAATTCGAATATAACGCACAGCGAGAGGGGCCAAAGGCTTTTACACAGTGATGAATTTCACGAGTGTTCGTTCACCTGTGCGGCAGAGAATGTCGAAACCCTTTTTTATACATAAAACCGAGCTCCACAAACACGGTTGCTAAAGGCTTCAAAAAAAAACAACCAATACCCCGGTGCTTGTGTACAATTGCTATCTACTAGTGTATGGAAAAAGCAAATATTTTCCGTTCGCTGTATCTTTGGCAGGCGGCATACAGTTCGGAGTTTATTCGGCCGGACGATGAAAATGGGAATAAAAATGTTTCTTTTCCCAATTTTTTTTTTTTTTTTTTTAAATTAATTGAATAGATTTTTCGCAGTATATAACCAATGACTGATGGCTTTATAGCCAACATACGCATCACTAAAATCACTATATATTATACATTTGGCAAATTTCACTGCCGTTGTCGATCATCTCACTTTCGCGATATATATATATATTTTTAGCTATCACACGATTCATGGGTACCTCGTGAACGTCGATTAATGGACACGATAATTATCGAGAATGGATCAATCATACACCCGAGCAATCGCATCTATATATGCTAGGTATATCACGTGGTTTAACGATTTTAGGTCGAAATCAATTATGGCAAAAGGGTAATTCTCTTAAGATAGCTTCAAACGATAAAAAACGGCAAACTAAAGCAAGAATTATGTCACCGTTCGCAATATGAGCGTCGAAAATTCCTTCGACAACAATTTATTGCTCTTTATGCGGAATCTGGGTATTTTTTCATTTCGATAAAATGACATTTGTAACTGTGCACGTTTGTTTCTCAATAGAACCGTTATTCTTTCAATTATATCCACAGTTGGTCAATTAAATAACTCTACTTACACGCATTGTGTAGTATTACATGATATTTTATGATTACAGAACCAAATGATAAAATCATAATTAATTTTTGAAAACTTACATATTCGAGAAATCCAGAAACGCAGATACACAAGGTCTGTTCAAAAAGTATCGCGAAATTTGAATTTTCGCGGGTTACGTATATTCGATTTTCGTTTTTTTTGTGGCGTTAGGTTGGTACTCATGTCCCTCACTTATGCTGAAAAAATCGGCCATTTTGAATGTTTAGTTAATTGTTGACAGCTGTTTTGGTTAGACGTGTTTCGGCTTGTCTTCGATTTTTGCCTATTCCAAAAAAGCAACTTCCATCGCGATGATTGAGCTTTGGTTTCCACGTCATAACCATAAACCCATGATTCGTCACCAGTTATGACCCTCTGGAGCAAATTTGGGTCGTCGCGGACCGAGTCCAACAGCTCCTTAGCAATGTTAACGCGACACTGTTTTCGTTCGAAATTGAGTAATTTTGGCACGAAGTTCGCGGCGAACCCGTCTCATGCCCAAATCATTGGTAAAAGTCGAATGGCAAGAGCCAATCGATATGTTTAGTTCCTCAGCAACTTCTCTAACGGTGATTCGACGATTGGCCAATATTATTTTCTTCACTTCATCAATGTTGTCGTCTGTTGTTGATGTGCTCGGGCGTCCGGAACGCATTTCGTTGTTCGCATCTTCTCGGCCCTCTGAGAACATTTTGTACCACCGATAAACGTTGCTTTGGTCCAAGGTAGCTTCACCATATGCCACAGTCAACATTCGGAGTGCGTCCGCACACTTAATTTTGTTTTTCACACAAAATTTGATACAGATTCTTTGATCCATTTTTTGGAATAGGCAAAAATCGAAGACAAGCCAAAACACGTCTAACCAAAACAGCCGTCAACAATTAACTAAACATTCAAAATGGCCGATTTTTTCAGCATAAGTGTGGGACATGAGTACCAACGTAACGCCACAAAAAATCGTTAATCGAATATACGTAGCCCGCGGAAATTCAAAATTAGCGATACTTTTTGAACCGACCTCGTACATTGTCACTTTTCGAAAAGTCATCATTGAGGCACATCAGTTGTTTCATCGATACGTCAACCGCCAAAATCTTCTAATACTCTGCAAAAGTATAAAAATACTTGATTAATTACAGCCTCGGTTATTATTCACTATGGTTTTTTGATATTCATGACAACAGTCGAATTTCGTGACTCCGAATGCATAAAAACACCCAGAAACTTCCAGAAACGTTTTTATGCTCTAGCTATTTTGTCGGTTCAGAGCGAAGTTACACGACACTCACTTTTTAGTTACATTTATTAATCAAAATGTTAAAGGGTAGAAAAATATATATCTGTCCATTTTCGTGGCTGTGCTAAAGCAATATCAATTATTCATAAATGCGACAGGGATATCAGTAATTTTCAAACGAACACCATTTACAAATGATGAATATTCATTAAAATAACGAAAAATGATCGAATCAAATACAATGTTCTTTGTTGAAACGTGATTTATTCATTCGTTGAGATGCCTATAACTACAAATGACCAAAAAATGACAAATAAAGATTGTTGTCTTCTTTTTCACAACTAAACATATGGTAAATCCGTTTGAAATTTTGTGTTTCATCACCATACGATAAAAAAGAAGCGTTAAAATTACGCTGATGTTAAAATTACGATAATTTGACAGTAGCCCAAAAGGATAGATCACCGACTGGGAGTTCTGTTCAGAAGTGAGCGTTTTATTAAAAGTGACTTCTCGTTAGAGTCAAGCCACGTATGCCGGTTCTCCCTAAATTGGAAATAGCTACGTCGAAAGCACGGATTATATACATTCACGCTTTAACGACACGATGTTCGGAAATAATTGACGCTTTTCCATGTCGTTTACAAACGAGAGTTCGAGCTGCTAATGGATAGACGTGGTAACAAACGAGCGCGTGCCTTTACGGCACGATCGAAATACGGCCTCTGCTGCTATATACATTCGTATTTGTACACATGTGTGTAAAATCATGTACTTTCCGTTAGGGGTATATATATAAAGTTTTACATCTATATACGGAGAAATCTCGTCCCGTCATATCAATGGCCCTCTGTGTAAAATCGCGCTGACTCCGAATGGGTAGTCGCGGTTCACACTCCCGGTGCAACTAATCGAGCGGTTGCAAGCGCAGCAGCGATGCCAAGCTGCTTTCACGCTTATACACACATATATATGGGTATATAGGGTACTCGTATATGCATATAAGCGAGTACGAACGTCGTCGGACACCCTTGTGGCCAATTAGCCACGTTCACGTTTCGGAATGACGTCAATTAATCCGTTGGGCATTTACATATACACGTATGTATGTGCCAACGTCTGCGGATGCATTACAGAGTCGTAGCAGAGGTGTGATGTAAACGCCAAAGGGTATAATAAGTTCAACCCTCCAGATACCGATATCATTTTTGTATTAAATTTATTACTTAGTTTTTTCTTTCGACTATTTTTATTTCATATTCTTTTTTGTGCAAAGACTTTACGTTATCCGTGATACACGCTTGAACTTGGAATTGACGAGAGATTTCCATTCTAATTGAAACTTTAGTACTTTCGCTTCGCGAACAATTTCGTTATTTATTTTTTCGCTCTTTCGTTTATTCATGACGAAGTATTTGAAATGCTGCGTGGTCGGAAAGTCGAATGATCTACCTCACCGAATTAACAAAGCTAAATAAAAAAAAAAGCCAGCGCAATGAAAATTTCCACATAATTACCTCGTTAGTTTCCCTCGTTCGGAAACGCTTCCACCACGAGATAGGCCGAGATGCTTTCTCGCGCAAGAATATTTATGAAAGGGGGAAAAATTGCGAGGAAGCAGTGAGCAAATTTTGAATTTTCAGCGTTTTTTTTTTGGTAATTTATTATTCGAATAAACATCTCGATATATTTTATCATACATACGTATATCTTTAAAGAGCAATTACCGAGCGGTCGCTCCGAATCTATATAATCAGTAAATTAGATTCCTATAGAGATTCGACCGGTGGAACAATGTCCGTCTGATTCATTTCGTTAACGCACGTTTGTCCCGAAGCCGAGATGATCTCCCACGAGACCTTACCGTGATTTCTCCTGATGCGCCCGTGTAGTAATTCCTTCCTATACGATGGCACATATATACCCGATACTCATAGCATATATATATATATATATATATATATATGAATGTTCTACACGACCGGGGAATCAGGAAGGATGCCCCAACTATTGGGGATTCTCGAGTACGTATATATGTGTATATATCAGAGTAGTGAAACAAACGTAAATCGAGACACACGCACGAACGGTGCGAGGGTCCAGCGCACGTCCCTCTTGATAGGAAATCTCGAGGGCAGTTCTGCGTCGTGACTCGAAGATCAATTTCTCGAGAGGTAAACACTTGCAACCCCAATATCGCTATTCTCTGTCCTTTTTTTTACTCTGTATAAAGCACTGAGAGAAACATTGAATTATTTTATGTAAATGAAGTTTATTATTGAATCAGCAAAAAAATGTGTTTGCACGAAATATCCAATGAGCCAAATTGCAAATTGCTCATTTCGTTAATCCTATATGTTTTGTTCCGTTTCGATGAAATTCACAAAAATTTATATCACATAATCTTATATACTTTTATTTCTTATTTCGTTCAAATATTGCATGACTCCAATAAAATTAATGTTGAACAAATTTATTGTGTTTTTTTCGTCGTGCTTCTCTCGGTAAATTAATGCTTGCTTCGCAAAAAAAATGAAATAAGGACCTGGGAAGTCAATTTGTTCTTGAGCTTAATAAATCATCTGGACAATGAGTATGAGAGGGAAGAAATATGTGTAATCGCGAAAGTATGAGGGACCAAAAGAGAGCAAAGTGAGATGACGAAAAGCGGTCCAAGTGTGTGTACATTTCTCGTCGGCAAACGCTCGAACGTGTGTGCTCACACGGTTAAAACGCTCCCGCTCACGATGTTGCACACGCGAAACGACGAAAAGATTGCGAAAAGTTGGTCGCTAAGGGTTCTCCCCGTCCACACCCTATCCCCTTCCGACGCCATCCCGGTAGCAATACTTGGACTGCTCTTTATTGGAAAAACGGAGCTTACATACATTCGCGTATATCCGCCGAGGGCAGACGATCCAGATATACGAACGGATACACACGTACATACAAATCTATACGAAAGTGTATGGTACAAACTCGATTTTGTACCCACTCGAGTTCGTAGACTCGAATCATGGGATGAGGTTGTCTGAATTGAATTGCAGCGAAAATAAAGTGAAACACTCTTGAAAAAAAAAAAAAAGAAGAAAGAGGCAAAAAGACGAGCGAGTCAATCTTCGAGTTTAAGCGATCTCGGTAAAAAAAAAACTTTCGAATGAACCTTGGTCCCGGAAATTTCGACCGAGTCTCTTTCCTATACGTTCTCGAACGGTCTCGATCATCGGTTCGACGATTATCCGTAATGATATAACGCCGGCGATTATCGATAAAACAATTTTCACTTTTATCGTGACAGAAGCGCGATGAAATGGACAAATATACATACAAACGCATAGAGCTAACATTAATCAATTGTACCCGACTTACGAAGGGAATTCTCAATTGTTGGACGTATGGGGATATGTGTATGATCCACTTTAACGCCGGTTGTCCAGTGGGCTTCGACACGGTATCCCTGATGGACGTGACAGTCAAGCGTTTATTCCTGTCGCTATCCACCGTGTTATCCTTTCGAAATGTCGACTAAATATATATAGCCTGCATTTTACTGGTCGCGGACTTTCATATATATACATATATATTGCAATGTCGATCGAATCGGATATGAAAGGGTTGATTGGCCACTCCGTACGATAATCGAGTTTTAACCGTATTTTCCCTGATCTCTCTCGCGACACGAGTTCTCGATTAAAAGCGATATAAAAACAATTCCCGCTTCGTGTTCGACGAGGTCCCAAAGAGTGTACGGTTTGCGTTTCATTGATTGCGCGTATTCGGTATTGTACCTATACTATGGATTTCGACCAGGCAGTATGTATTCTACTGGTTTATATAAACACGTACATGTATATATGCATATACTTTTGAGTATCAATCGACTGAGGAATGTACTTCAGCTAGCTCATTTCCGAAGCAGTGACGAGAGATAAATTATTGCTATATATAATTGTTTCGATATATATATATACATTAGGGCGATTTTTTTTTTCGACTTTTTTTTTCAGACCCCACCCGAAATTTTGTTGGATATGTCGAAGAAGAAATTCTCTGAAAGTTACAGCCCTTAATAATAATTCTAAGTACTTTCCCAAAGTGTGAGGAGATTTTCCATCTAAAATACACGTAAATCGAATTTTTTTTTTTCAAACTTCTGTAACTCAGCCGCATTTTATGTTATCATATTGTTCTTAGTTTCGAATTACTTAGAATAAAACAATCAAAAAAAGTGCCTTTTGCGGCGGGAGTGTAAATTGTACTGGTGAGTTGGTACGGGTCACTGAAGTTGATTTTTACCCAAAATTCTCGTTTTTTTTTTGCTGTCATCTCCGAAATAACTAACTTTACGAAAAATATGTAATCGAAAAATTTGTTGGAAATTTAATTTCCTATAAAAAAGGTCCTAACGACCCAATTGCTTAGAATAATATTTCTTGAGATATTGAACTTTTTTTATTTTTTATTTCTTTTATTATTTAATATTTAATATTTTATAAATTTTATACTACTCATAAGTTAAAGTTCAATATCTCGAGAAATATTAATCTAAGCAATTGGGTAGATAGGACCTTTTTTGTAGGAAATTAAATTTCCAACAATTTTTTCATTAACATTTTTTTCGTAAAGTTAATTGTTTCAGAGATAACAGCAAAAAAACGAGAATTTTGGGTAAAAATCAATTTCAGTGACCCGTACCAACTCACCAGTACAATTTACACTTTCGCCGCAAAAGGCACTTTTTTAGATTGTTTTATTCTGAGTAAATCGAAGCAAAGAACAATATGATAGCATAAAATGCGGCTGAGTTATAGAAATTTGAAAAAAAAAAAAATCGATTGCGTGCATTTTAGAGGGAAAATATTCTCACGCTTTGGGAAAGTACTTAGAATTAATATTAAGGGCTGCAACTTTCAGGGAATTTCTTTTTCGACACATCCAACAAAATTTCGGGTGGGGACTGAAAAAAAAACAGTCGAAAAAAAAATAGTCGAAAAAAAAAATCGGGCTAATATACATATATGTAAAAAAACATTTGTGTATGGGCATTTGTGCGTGGGTATATATATATATACACCCAACAATATCTTTGTATTCATATAACTGAAAGTTTCGAGAGGACGCTAGATACTTAATTGGCGATACTAGAATGGAGTTTTATCGTTGTAAAATTCTCTAGATAATGTCAAAATTCCCTAACTAGTAAAGCAGCATTTCTTTCTAAATGAAAATTAATTATTTAGAAAATGTTTACGCTACATTGGTTCTTAAATTATAAAGTTATTGTTCACTTCCAACATTATGTTATAGTTATAAAAACAAATGCCTAAATAACGTCCCATTCTACTGCGACCGTATTGAGTTCATTTTTTTGCTTTTTTTTTACCTCTCTAGATCTTCTTTACGTTTGTCCCATATAGTAGCACAGATTTTTGCGGAAATTCGAAATTTTATTGTTTGCCTCGTATTCTCGACGATATGCCAGATTGACGACGCGTTGACCGGTTACGTGAGGGATAGTAAAATCTGATGGGGTCCGAGGAAATTCCAACAAAACTGTTCGAACACATACGTTCGGCAGCTGGCAAACAAAAGGCGTAACTCACGTAATTTAACGTTTAAATGAATCTTGAGTTACGTCTATTTGTTCGTTAGTAACATAGGTATGAGTTATCTATATATCTGTAGGTTTTCGGGACTGTATAATCGTAATAACGTATATGAGAATTCTCTTCGTTATGCAGGAGAGATGAAAACGCATATAGTTGGTGCATACGTGATAACACACAGTAATAAAGACCATATTGGACTCGTGCATAACTTTCCGACTGAATCTCGCACGTTCCTGTGATTAGGGCAATGAAATTCGTTTGAGAGGGCATGTGTGCGAGTATGTTTTTGTGGGTCCCGATTTCTATCTCTGTACAGTACCATGTGAGTACCACACAGATTTGAAAATGTATGTTGCACATATCTTTTTCGCGACGACAGTATAACGAGAGAGAGAGAGAGAGAGAGAGAGAGAGAGCGATCGTTAGAGAATGAGAGAATTTTCGGGAGGGTAGACAATTTTTTATCCCATCCAGTAGTCGATTCATCACAGCAGGGGCCATTCGGATGAGTGCAAGCGCGAAGACCAAAGCTTTCGAGGGTAGCGCAATTCCGATAAAAAAAAAATTCTTTTGCTATGCGAATAATTTACATTTAAAACGAGGGTGTTTCATCAGTCGGTATCGAGAGGAAATCTCACAAAAAACATACACCAATCGCGAATCTTTTGACGAGAAAACTGAACGTGTGCGAAGTTTTGCAATTACGAATAGCAAACATACTAATAGACAATTTTCGTATCTCAGTGAACCGATAATGGTTCGCGTTGCACTGGTTCGGGCTTTTTGTTTGAGATACTAAAAAAATATAATCATAGAGGAAATCTCATTCGAATCTATGGGTGAAAAAAGCAAGGGCATCGCAAAGTCCTTGAAACGAACGTTTGAGCTTAGAATGAGAGGGAAAAAAATAATACGAGTCATAAGTGGATAAACCGCGATGTTTCACTGTGCACCGCGATAATATCGTTTCCCGTTGTGTAGCAGAACATTTCACGAAAAGGTAAAAATAAAAAGAAAAGTTATAAAACGATAAAGTTTATACGTCGTGTGGGACACGCTGCGAAATTCATCCCCTTCGTCGATCTCGCCCTCTTTCACCTTTCTCTCTATCTCGCTGCTAAGTCCGCGCTCGCTACGATAACTTTACGTGCGGCGAGAGCCAAGTTTTCTCTCGGCGATCTCCCTTTTGCTTGCATCCCCCGAAGCACGAGAGGTATAGAAAACTCTCTGGCACGCAACTGTTTGGCTATACAGAGATAGACAGAGAGCGAGAGACAAAGAAAGAGGGAGCAAGAGAGAGAGAGAGAAGGGAAGCGCGAAAGCGGAGATGAAAGCCTCGAGACGTGTTTAACTTTGGCCAAGAAAAATAGAAAGAAGTATGTATATATATCTTCGCGTCTCTTCGTCGTCGAATCGATCACACTCTCTCGCGGTATCGCGAGAGCGGAAAGTAAAATAAAAAAAAACAACGAGAAAAAGAAAAAAGAAATGTACGCTTGAGCTTTTTGCTCCCAGCGCACTTATTTGTCCGGCTTCTTTCGCGAAATCTTTTACCTTCTTTTGTATACACGCGTTCTTCAGGAACGTTGACTCGAGTTTCACGTTCGCGCCAAACAGCTCACGGCCAAGTAAAAAATATATATTCAACTTGTGTCTTTAATTTTCGCACGAGTGAGACACCCAAGAATTGGAAAAATAGTGAAATCAAATATGAAACGCGAAATGTTTCGTCATTGATAAACGTTAAAAATATTCAAACACGAATAAATATTCTCAAGCGTTAAGGAATAAAGTTGTCTAAAAATGATCAGCGCGAAGAGCAATATAATTTCATATGGTCGTGAAAGGAGGCCAAGTCTTCGAGAAATACAATGCGAAGTAAATTATAATACAAATTGAGAGTATGACCATTTTTATTTCTTCATATATATTTTTTTACTAGATTTCGAGATTTCGAGATAATGGAAGAAAGTTCATTGTTCATCCTGCGACATAGGAAAGAAAAAAATGACCTTACAAAAACTGGCTTCGATGGATCGGATACGAAGGAGAAAAAAATCAAATTCAATGAATCAATACACATGGACGAAAAATGATAATGAGAAAGCTGTCAGTGGGTCATTGTGTTACGGTCTTGCCGATCTTCCCAAAGAGGCAGGTTGTTTGAAAACAAAAAATGTCTAGACATTGGTAGCGTGAACGAGTAAATAAAAGAGTATCGAGTTTCGAAGGCACTGGAACCAAGTCCCTGGCGCTCCAACTTGTCGTTCTTGTTGGTCCAGTAGCGGGTTTTGTATCAAAGTCGACAACGCAGAGACCGCCGTGGACGAGGGCACCGTCGCGCTCACGTCCGCGATTAAATTAACATTTTAATTCAATGAAAACAAAGCGAGAACGTCAACGTTGCTTCGGGGGGGGGGGGGGGGGGGGGGGATTGCCCCGGGGCTCAACCTCGAAGTTCCCCGGTCGGGGTGTAAGGAAAACTTTCTTTTTTTTTTACAACCAAAGTTATTCGAGTTTACGCGAGGATAACGAAGACATTTTACATATTTAAGCCCGGAAGTTACATCGCAGGCTTATCAAGATGGGCTACCAGATTATTTTTGTCGTACACAGTCCAACGCTTGTCATATTTACAACGCAGTGCGTGTTTGTGTGTGCTTGTACCCTTATATTAATTTAATCAAAACATTTTTTCAACTTCACAAAATACCCTGTATTCACAATGTTTTCCAATACATCAAAAATTCTATTTGAGAAAAAAAATGATGAAGTTTCGGACAGAAGTTGTTGTTTGTGAAGAGTGAAATTAAAATTGATGCCGATATTCAGATTTATAAAAGTTCGAATTAAGGGGAAAAATAGGGTTAGGACAGCGTTTTCTCAATGATTTTCATGAATTTTTTTAGAGTATAAAAAATGAATATAAGTTATTGAAAGTTTGAGAATAATTTATACATATATTTAAAGAAATAACAAAATTTTTATACATATATGTTAAGTACATACTATAAAATATTAGCGACCCCATATTGCAGGTCACAATCAGACTCAGCATTTTGCGTACATTCTGGAAGCCGCAATTTTCATCTGAAATCAAACGAGGTTGGAATTTACTTTTATTATATATCTCTCTTCTATATGAACCTAAATGCTATCAAAAAAATAGAAAATTGAATTTTTTACAGAGGTCAAAACAAAAAAGCATGATTTTTGGCCATTTTTTACAAATTTATTTGCAAAAAAAAAATTATTTTAAATAATGATAATATTCCGATTTTAGGTTCATATAGAGCGCAATACTATCAAGAAAGTAACTGCCAATTTTTAAAACGATTGGTTGAAAACTTTTAAAACTAGCGTGTACGCAAGTTCAAAAAAAGTCGTTTTCAGAAAAACGCGTTTGAAAAAATAGTACCAAGGAAAACAAGCAATATGGGGTCGCTAATATTTTATAGTATATACTTAAATATATATATAAAAATTTTATAGTATATACTTAAATATATGTATAAAATATTCTCAAAGTTTCAATAAATTATATTCATTTTTTATACTTAAAAAAAATTCATGAAAATTATTGAGAAAACGCTGTCCTAACCCTATTTCCCCCCTTAATGGCTTATAACAATAGAACGAGTCGGAATTTTCATTTAAAATTTTGGGAACACATTTTTCAATAGTTTTACTAACAATTTATGAAATTTAAAAAAAATCGATTTTTTGAAACGTCTAACCCTATTTCCCCCTTAAGAAAGAACGTGAACGTTTTAACTTTTGGAAATTTCAAAGTATCGAGTTATATAACTTTTTGCAGCGATAAATTAGTAATTAAATTTGTGCGATATGGAGTTTGGCAGTAATCAATATAAAGAAGTTAAAAGTTTATGAAACTTTTTGCCAAATTACTATAAATGCTTTAATTCCCAGAAAAACATTGTTTGACCGAGCTATGACTTTCTGGATTTAACAATTAACCCATAAACTAATGAAAATTCGACTGGTTCGAGATGAATGATGAAATTTACAAAAACAACCTGAAAATGATAAATGTCCACTTTGTTTCCGCGCAAAATTATCTTGTTCACAAAGATTTCTCTATAAGTAAAAACCCCCTAACTCATAGAGGAAACTCGGTGAAAAATAAAATGAAAAAACGACGAAAATGCAGATTTGCTATTTTCAGATTTCATTTTGTCATTAAAAGTTCGTTGTAAGAGGAAATACGAGACCCATCAATGAGGAAGGTTTCCAAAAATATCCTGATTAACCTGAATAATATTTTTAGATGAAAATTATTATTCAATTGTTTTTGCTTATTACGAATAAGTGCGAACGTAGATTTCGTTACCTCAGTATATGATTACGTTTTCTCATTGAGTAGAAATTATCAACCTATTTTTATCAAGCATTTCCGTCCGAGACGTCTGTTCGTGACACAATCATGATTAATTCATTCTCATCACATAACATCGTAATATAATTAGTATATATCGGTTTAGTGATTTCACATAAAAGTTTCACATAATTAAATTTCGTCGGATTCTCAGTTATATCTGTCCTGTTCATTATATTCGGAAATTTATTCGAAATCTGGATATAACGGTGGCTTTATTCGGAGTATAACATTATGCAGAATATCGGTCATATTTATGATGGCCTATATATGTATGAATGCGAATATGGATGATTGTTGATGCGACGAATACCGTTTCAACCGAGAGTACGGAACTCGTATCGCAAAGCGAAGCGTGGAATTATGCGAGTTTCGTGTTCCATCCTATCGTCTACGCCAACGAAGTGTGACTATATACGAGGACGTTGGCATAATCAAACGTAGGGGTGTAATATGGGAAGACAATGGGGATGATATGGGACGAACGAATAATATACTAAAGATGGAAAATAACTGAGAGGTTGAAAGTACCAGAGAGGCAAAACATGTTGATGCGTAAAGCTCTCAAACAGTTCGGATGCAAATCTTCAAGAATTTCTCATATATTTTTTTCTCTCAATTTTTTCACCTGTACTGCTCTAACTCACCGGCAGACTGTATTATTTTAGTCGAGCATAACATTGAATATATGTAGGAACGCTATATAATAGATCGTATTAATAATAGGATTCATTGTCTTGTTGGAACAATTCCCCAACGTGTACCTCCAACCGTACAGTTATATAATCAGTCTATAGTAAAGAGTATTATAACTGAAAGTGGGTGACGAGTATCACTTTAGAGGCAAGATAACTGCGTATAGCGATGACGAGAGAGAAATGAGCGGATGTACGAAAATTATCTGAGGAGATACGACAAGAAGAGGGTTTTCGTCGTCTAGTCGGGTTTTACTACTTTTGAAATCTCTCATGAATGATTCAACGTAACAAAGCTGCGAAGCGGTGTTAAAAATCTTATTGTTATCGAGTCTGAAAATAACTGACGAATTTTATCGAATCAGTTAAGTGAAACATTTTCACAAATTAATTATTTAGAAAAAAAAAAAAAGAGCAGACGACTCGTTTTCGCGACTTTTCTCGATCGTGCCGTCTTCGCGCCGAAAGCTAAAAGTGTTTCGCGCGTCCCTCTTAGACGACGGTACTTCATACATGTTAAACTGCTATACCACATATATACCGTACCGTCTAGCAGCCAGATTACGCGAAGCGACGTCGTGCAGACTCGTACTTCTTTCGAAATAAACGAAACGACCAGAGACTAACATCGACAAACGTACACACTCGAACTGATATATGCATATATACGTTTGAAAAGACAAGTTAAGCCGCGAGGGCTCTCGCGAAGATGTGACGAATACTCGAGAGACGAGGAGGAGATCCTCAGTGGGTCGAGGCCTAGAAAAAAATCATTGAAGCTAACGTGGACGTCAGCAAGTCTCGGCGGTAGAGGGGCTCGAGGGAGGAGGGGGAGGGAGTCGTTATACCGGAAGCGGCTCTATAGCTCTTAAAAATAAATACGACAAATAAAATGAAACCGCGGTGTGTGTGCTCTTCAGACACGAGAGAGCACTTGGAAGAGACCTTTAAAGTACCCTCAAAGTTGAAATGTTCATTTTATAATTTTCTACGGGAAAAATTTTCTGATTAATATCAAATTGAATAAAACTTTAACGACGATAAAGATATTGGGAAAAATTTGATTGACGCAGAATGGATTTTTTTAGAAAAAAAACGGACAATCTTATTGGAATTCTATTGGAAAACTTCATTTCTTTGATTCTTTAATTTCTTTAACTTCATTGGCGATGCGATTTATGTCGAACCGAGGCAAAATTGGAGCTGTGTTTGAACGATTTACGAAATGCCTTAACCCCCCACGACCCGCCAATGTGACGCTTCAAAGTCTCTTAAACTCCTGAATATAGTAGCGACGGATATAAACTTGCGGATGGTTGTACATCCTGTCGCGAATCTAAATCACGATTGACGTTGTCAATAAGGAACGATTCACGATGAAGTAGAAGCAACGAGACATAGTTGTCGTTGTCGTCGGTTATGACACTGACACGGGACAATTGGAAATTGGTACAATAAGGTTGAGAGGGGCGAAAACGATATGGGATTTCTCACCGGCGATGGAATTTGTGATTCTCGGTCCAAGAAGTTTAACGGCTTTTCCGTCAAAGAAAATCCTTGTGCGCGAAGAACGAGATAGAGATAAAGAGAGAGAGAGAGAGAGAGAGAGAGAGAGAGAGAGAAAGACGAACGATAACAAGAAAGTGAAGGATTTTCATGGTAGAGTTACTTTTTCTTCTCTTATACTCTCGTCGCTTTTGATTATTCACATTTCCATCTCGCAATCCTCGTTATGCATTAAAAACGTTTTAACGGCAGTAACTTCGAATTTTCAAGTATGAATATACTTCAAATTACGAAGTTTTCTCAATTCGGAATTCCTTGCTACCAGCGACCCTTTATATCGTCTTGGCGCGTTCGCTATATTCTCGAAAATCTCCTTTCTCCGTCCAGCACTATGTGCATCGCGTGTAATACTCGTGGAACCCGTGATGTTTACACGAACGACTGCCCCGACGACTCCGGCGTATATAGAGAAGCGAATTTCATTTTCGCGCCAGACAGCCACCCACCCAGCGCTAGAGAGAGGCTGGTGCAATGAATTCGCATTACGATGATGGTGGCGCCCGAAGCATTAAACTCCCAACGACTACGACAGACGACAGTCCGCTCGACCAAATACACCGCGGGACACGTTAAAACCTGGCTGTAAATATGCCTGTCTTTGTGTGTGTATACTTGTTCCTCGTTCTTACGGTTTATATGTACGAGAGTGTTTTCCACAAATCGCGTGGAAACCCGGTAGGGGAAAGTTATGGTCAGCGTCGTGAAAAACGACAGATTCCATAAGGGACGTGTGAGCATTGATGGGACGTGCCGGAGGTTTAAGTGAGAGACAGGGATTGCAGAGCGATTATTAGGGGTTCGAAACTCAACGGTACCAAAATGGAATTTTCTACATGCTTTTTTTTCTGAAATCCTCTAATTTGGATGGGTTTATAAATAAAGAAAATGTAGACTTCCTCCTTCAATTAAATCTCTGATTAATTCTCACGAGTCATAATAAAAAAATCTCTTTACCATTTCGTGTGATCAAGAAGTAAAAAAAAGTATAGGATTTCGTACACTTTATCAATCGTAATAAACAATTTCAGGAATATGAATACAGTGTTCAGGAACTTGGCTCATAATTGACAACTGGTCGAGACTCTGTGGAATATAAGATCGGAGCACACGAATAGATACATTGCCGAAAGCATAGAAAAGAATTTTCATCGATTTGGGGTAAGAAATCCAGAGGGAATATAAGGACTGAAAAAATATACCTTCCACCCTACAAATATCAATCGTACGTGAACATTTTTTTATTTTCAGTTTGCGCGTGACCCGCGTAATACTTGACTGCGGTGGCCAACCGATTATATACATAAATAATATACCTATAAATATATATATATAATGTAAGATTCGATCCCTCGAGGGTTGGATGGTATCGGGTTCGTAGTGCGAGATACATATACAAATATATCTATAGACAGATATATTGTTCGGCACAGTGAAAGGAAGAAAGATTTACCCCTGGCGCGTGGATTTCCGAGTGGATGGGTGTCGGAGAGATGGATATTGAAAGAGCTCGTTGAGTAGAGTAGAAAAAAAATAAGGGGGATGTATATATACAGTATGTATGTATCTGCGAATGAGGAGGCGCCCGAATGCGCGCGTCCGCGTACGTGATGCGAATTGCAATTTCCAAATCGAGCCTTCGCTCTCTACTTTTTCCAACCTTTCTCCGTTACGGACTCTTAGTCCATATCCGGTTCCCATTTTTTGTTATACCCCTTCTATCTCGCTTTTCTTTTTCCTTCTCTCATTGTTGCCTTTTTTCATCCGCTCTTTCCGTTCGTTTCATTTTCTTTTTCTCCTCAACCTCTCTCGCCTCCACTCTGTTTCTCATTTTTCGACGATCTTCCCGACTCACATAGTCGTTAGTTTGCCGATTTTTGTTTTCTTCTTCTTTAACATTCATCCCGTCGGGTCGTTCGCTGCTAAAAAAAAAGTACTAACGCAATGAGACACGTTCCGAGTTGCTGAAGGGCGTACGAGGGGGGACCCAAAAAAACGGGAATTTCGTCATAATTTCTTTATTTTTTAATATTTTTACACCAAATTTTGATCACCTTCAAAGTATTCTCCTTTGACCACAACGCACCTCTGCAAACGATCCTTCCAATGTTCAAAACATTTTTTAAATTCCCTTATCGGGATGTTCTTTAGGCCTTCCAGCGATTATTGTTTTACCTCCTCCACAGTGGCAAAACGCTTGATTGCTGCTTTGTTTCGGGGTCGTATCCATAACACCACGATTCATCACCAGTAATCACCTTGGAAAAAAGTTCAGGGTCCTCTTCGAGCTGATTTTGAAGTTCAAAACATGCCTGAAGTCGACGCTCCCTTTGCTCGTCTGTGAAAAGGCGAGGGACAAAAATAAAATCCTCTGAATTGAACTCCATGATATCCCAGACATCTCACAGAGTTGATCAATGGTTCGGCGACGGTCTTCATGAACGAGAGCATTGATTTTGTCGACGTTTTCGTCACTTCTTGACGTTGGGGGGCGTCCTGAACGGGGTTGGTCTTCAATTGACATTTCTCCATTTTTAAAACGTGAAAACCACTCGTAGACTCTGGTTTTACTTAGGGCAGCATCTCCATAAGCAGTCTTAAGCATTACAGTAGTTTTCGCGGCCGATTTCCCCAACAGGAAACAAAATTTCACAGCCGCGCGTTGCTCTCGACAATCGGCCATCAATTTTTCGCCGAAATGGAAAAAGTTGTTTCACTACAAAAATTCCCACGGGCGAACCGATGCACTCACGGCGACAGAACTTCGCACACTAACTCAGGAGACGTGTCCCCGACGGACACCTGGTCGAGCAATGGGTTCCCCCACTCTCCCTCCCCGCCGCAGCGCAATTCCCGTTTTTTTTGTGGGTCCTCCCTCGTATATATATTTTTTCCTCCGATGACAACTTTACGGCGACCTGTTTGGGATTCATTGATCTCATGGAGAAATTTGATCGTGAGGCGATTTTTTTATATTTATTTCCTCATTGCTCCTGATTTTCGTTAATCGAAGTTTCGGGCGCCGATATTCGTTCGATAAATTTGAGAGTCACAATGGAGAAGTTAATACGACAGGGAAATATTGGTTTCGCTTCGATAAGGGATGTCTTACGAGTTTCTAATTCATTTTTTACGTTGCTTCGTTCTAATTTCAAATTTATACCGTGATTATCTCGGTAATTTTTTGACGAGCAATATTCATTATTTCGTGGACAAATAAATTCACGAGTTCTTTTTTTTCGTTGTTACAAGCTCTCGGTAATTGGACCGAAATATCGATGTCTAAAAGTTCTACGTCGAGTTAATCCTTCTCGGGATAAATTTCACAGAAATATTTCCCTCACTCTGTTGAATACCGTGGATGCCCAGGTGCCTCCAAGGAGCTATATAAGTGATGTTATACCGAGAATATTGGGAAATCTTCGCTGCCTGAGCTGAGTGCTTCGTGGGCATGGGAAGCCTAAATATGTATATATGTATACATGTGTGTGTATGTGTATGTGACTGTGTGTAATGTATATCGTTATAGGCTACAGCGAGCTAGTTACCTTGGCCTGTCCATTATATCAAGCATACAAACCCTTTGGGAAATTGTCTGTAGTCGAGCCGGGAGGCCGCCGAACCTTCGATCAACCGTGAAATCTAGTCTGATACCGTATTACCCTATCCATGATGGTCGTATATACCCTCGTATCCGGCACATCGGAACCGTTGCCAATCGCTTGTTCTCTCGTTCTCGTTCTCTCTCTCTCTCTCTCTCTCTCTCTCTATCTATCTTTCTCTTTGTCTACCGTACTCAATCCCTCGTTTACCATCGTTATACAAATCGCACGTATATAGCTATATAGACCGGTATGTATCTATGTACGAACACTTGAAGTGGAAATACCTTCCTGGCAGGTTGCTCAACGATCGTAAGCTCCGAATGGACCAAAGTGGAGGGAAATTCGAATAACGTCGAGTGCCTAGAGAGACAGATTGAAACCACCGGATGATCACACGTACACGTACAGTTTTGTAAAACGAGTAAACTAAACAAAATGGCACCTGCACTTAGTCATTTAGAATCTGCTGTTCGTTTAAAGAAATTGTTAATGGTGATTATTCAATAACTCTTTATCGTTGCTAGACCCGATACATACAATGTACAGAATTGTTAATGTCGTCGTTGTCTACGCAAAAACATATTTTCTTAATTTTCGTTAAATCTGACGGAAACCCGCGCGCGAGGAATATTTCGAATGCTCATAAATTCTTCGCTTCGGCTGAAATGTTCAGAAAATTTCTGGCGCTCTGCCGCTCGATGAATCAGACTGAAACTTGATACCGATGCTCACAAACTGGGACGCGAACAAATTTTATTATCCGATTCTTGATTTTCAACGCGATGCAAAAGTTGTCTGTGGTAAAAAAACGTTATGATGATAAAACTCTTTCGTTTTTTTCTCACTCGACAAAGAGAAAATTAAATTTATCGACGCATTGTTACAGAGTTGTTAATAATATTTGTATTTGTTGGTTTTAGACGTTTTACCTATCGCAGCAAATAATGCACAAACATATGGTTTCACAAGGGACCAAAATTTCAAGCTCGAACGAACAAAAACTACTGTGCAATTTACTGTGCGCGATGTATTAAATTGAAACTTTACTACGGCCCGTCATTACAAAAATGTAATCCGCTCGGAGTGATGTCGGCTTTCGTTAGTGTCCCTTCATTTCACGTCAAATGACAGCAATTTGGCGCATACAAAATGTACTTTATAGACAATAATTGCATCACTTGCAAGCGCTCTTCCGAATAAACCGGACCATCAATAATCACGTGAACTCTACCGACGCAACTGGCTGAATGTTAATGGTCTCTCGAAATAGTAATTAACTTTTTTGCCGCACTCTCAATTTATAATCAATTTCCATTATCATCGGCTTATTACGAAAACTGTCGTTGTATAATTTGTGCATTTGCGCTCGTCTCTCGTTTCGAGCGACCCTTTCAGACGCTATTTCACCAATGAATAATTTCCCTATCAAAGACTGTTCATTAATGCAGGCATTTTGTCCGCGTTACCCGCGAAACGCACTTTAGCCGAGTGCTATATATAGCGTAGGCGGTATAGTCGTTTATGTGAGAAATAGGGATAACATGACGATGAAAACACGAAGGGAAATGTTATGAAAGTTTCACGTTCGTCGGAAAATTATCGAATCGACGTTCAATAATTTCACTAGAGGCTATTATATTCATGGAAACCGCAGTTTGAGCGATTCGCAAATTGAAAATAACACATCGGTTAAGAGAGAAAGGAAGTTGAAGTTTGCGCGAGGCAGAAACGAAACGTTAGGATATATAGGATATATGTATAATGGCCCCGTGATATTTCTAACGGGAGCAGAGCGCGGAGAGTCGCGAGTTTCGGCGGTGTGACACCGCGGCCGCGGAAGATAGGTGAACGCGGATGATTCACGAGTGACGGAAATAGAACTAGAGCTGGTAACCGACGTACGAGAACGACTAACGCAAACACATATACACAGACGCGGAACTCTAACTCTCGCTTTAACATTTCGCGTTTGTACGTTGGCCCTCTCGCTCTTTCGCGGTCCAGACATTATCCACGACGCCAACGGACGCGCGCGCGCGCTCTCGGCCCAGAGAATAGTATAAACTTTCGTCCGAGTATTCATCTCCCTCTCGGGACGAGAGCGGATATCGCGGATGATATATATATATATATATATATATATATATATATATATATATATATATATAATAAAGTAGTACGAGGGTGAGAAATCCGAGAGCCAGAAAGCAATAATACGAGATAAATAGGGAGACATAACCAATCTATCGAACAATATATTATAAACGTCTGTGTTAGTGTCACAAGGAGGTTCCAAAGTTCGTCGAGAAATTTTGTTTTTTTTTTTCTAACATCCTGCAAATTTTTTAGTTTTAATCTTTACTGGCTTTCGGTTTTTTTCACGTTGTTATTTTCGTGACCAGTGAAAATATTAATTTTTACCCAATGAGGCTCGATCTTTGACCGTATCGGGCATCGAACATCTCTATAAGATTTAATGTTTTTTTCGTATGAAATATCTATGGTGAGATCTATTATCAATATCAATTGGCTCAAACTCTATTTTAGAGCGAAATTTATTCGCTACGTTATATCGCTGTTAATGGGATGAAAAACAGAAAAGTGCCCGCCTGTGGGTTTCATGTCTAAACGTCACGTTGCAATTACTTTACGGATATTAACATCGCAGGCGAAAACTACACAGCGCATATTTACACATCCGGTTTAATGGGTTTTTTGGGGTTTTGTTGGGTTTTTTTTTTAGGTTTTTAACCCAACAACACAACCCAAACCTCAAACCAAAATCCAACTCAAACCCCAAAACAAAACCCAAACCAAAACCCAAACCAGAACCCAAAACCCAAACCAAAACCTAAACCAAAACCCAAAACCCAAAACCCAAACCCAAACCCAAAACCCAAACCAAAACCCAAAGCCCAAACCAAAAACCAAAACCCAAACCGTAACCCAAAACTCAACAAAACCCACTAAACCGAATGTGTAAATATGCGCTGTGTAGTTTTCGCCTGCGATGTTATTATCAATAACGTAATTGCAACGTGATGTTTAGACGTGCTACCAACAAAACTCATTTCACTCAATTACAATTTGTCCAATAATAACTAAACATTTCTTTTGTCATATTTTGATTTTTTAACGCGAAGTAAACGGTTTTTCATTTTAAATCCATGTAATATTGTATTCACGCTGTAATTACTGAATTCTACAACTTGCCAGAAATACTCCGCTGTTCTATCATTTATATCCGAATGCTTAACATCCGCAATAGGATCAAATGATATTGCCACACATATATCTTAGTTTTACCAATAATTTCCATATTTCAAGCTTTTTCTACATGTCTCTTGTTGTCAATTTCTTACATTGCTTTCGGATCATCAAGATATGGATAAGTTTTCTTCGTTCGCCGAGGACGTGACGCTCGCCCGCTTCTAGCGCATCTAGCGGCACTGTCAAGGTAAATTATTCATTTATATATATTAATTAATTAATTCATATATTAAACTGTGTATATTAATGACGGATGAAATATTAAATATCGATCAATTACTTCGAATTAGTGAAAAATTAATAAATCACTTCTATACGATAAGGAGACTGGTGAATGAATTAATAAATCAAGAGATTCGACCGCGTCTCGATGCGATGTAATTAAATTAACAGGAATCAAGAGACGCGGTAGCGTCTGGAGCTCCAATTAATTAAAAAAATAGAAAGTTTTTAAAATTTACTCTCCATCACTTTTGCGAAATAAACAAACTTTTGCGAGCTACATTTTTCTACGTACTACCGTGAGACTTAATAACCCATGAATAATGTATGGATAATCGATAATATTGGAAAAGAGTTATTAACTTGCGATTAAATGCAAAAAATTACAAAAATTATTAAGATCCTAATGTGTTTCTTTCTGTTTTTCATTTTCAGCTTGCACATCGGGACATTCATCGTGTTTTGTTTTATTGTAGCCTAACTCGAGAGACCCGAGTATAGCCCCCGTAAATTTTCGCTCACATCGAGAAACGTTTCGCCCGTTTCACTACAATCTTTACCGAATTCATTATTCGTTTTCCGACCGTACTGTTTTCTCTTCATCAAATTTGTTTTTACGAAAATACGCTATTATTCGTTCGCTATGCTCCATTTCATTAATTTTTTGTCCTCCCCGCCGCCACTCCCTTTTCTCACATCCGATCTTCAGTCTCGTTCGAATCCCCTTTTACTCATCGCGAATCCCTCATAATTTTTTAGCCATTCTTATTTGAACGCTGCCCCATCGCTGTTTTCGTTTTTCAACGGACGCACGAGTCGGCACAGCCGTCCACCACGATCTCGCAATATGTTGGACCGCTCAGCCTCGCCACTGGGGTAAGTTCGTTATATTCGCGGATATAATTATATCGCGGAGTGAGTGAGATAGAGGACGATGCACCGCGTAAATGAGAGACGTCGACCTCACGCGTGTTTAGCGTGTATTCCGGTTTTCTGTATGTCACCTCATGCTATTCGTAATTTCGTGTGTCTCATATACAGTAACAACTCGCATAATTTGTCTATTGCAGAAAATAACACATTGTATATTCTGACAAATTAAAAATAATAATAGCGAATTTGCTCGTTCGACAAATTTTAAGGAGTTATACGCAGTCAGGAAACCGACAAAAGGCGATTTTTCAAGAATTTTTCCTGGAAAGACATTTTTATTTATTAACGTAAAAATTTATATACGTATTGTGGTAACTTTTAACTTTATTTTCATATCTTTTATTTGTAAAAATAACGATTTTTAAAGCTGCTATAGCCGATTTCCGGCAGCTCCTATAAAAAAAGGTGTCTGGCGGTGAGCACGATATCTCCGGTTTGGATTATCAAAAAAAAAAAAACCAAAAAGATTCTATTAGTGGATAGATAAATCTAGGTATTGATCGAAGGAATAGTCGAAATTTTGATTTTTGACAAGATGGCGGTCCAAGAAGAAAAAGTTCCAATTTTCGACCAAAATTTTTTCGATGAACTGTTTAAAAAAAAATAGAAATAATTATCGGAAATCTTATTCCGTCGATCAATACCTGAGGAATATATCTGAAAAGATTGTGTTGAAATTGCAGACCGATTGGGTGAGCCGTTTTTTGAGAAATCGTGCTCACCGACTTTGAAAACACCGTTTTGAGAAAAATGCGTTGAAAGTTTAGGCCGCCTACTTTGTAAAGCTCCGAGCGTCCTCACAAATATGCATGTATCTCCAAGAATATTTGCAAATGTATGTACATTCCGAAAAAGCAATAAAAAAAATCGATTTTTTGATATTTCCAACTGCGTATAACCCCTTGAGCGTGTTTTCAGATTAGTGTACAGTGATCTTTATCGTTAATATTGTAAAATCGTTTATAGGATTAACTCGAAGGGAATTTCGCCCCCAAATCGAGAAATAAAATAAAGTTTTGTTGCAATTTGCTCGACTTGTTGAAAAAGTTTAAATTTTACTATAGCCTGCTTTTAAGGTAGTAATCTGGTAACTTAAGCCGATTTTCATGTCTTTTTTGGAGGGCGTTTTTTTGTAGGAAAATAAAAATGAATCGTTTTGGATATTTAGGATGTTTTTATTTACATATTAAAGATAACAAAAATATTTTTTTTTTTAAATGTAATAGTTTATTATTATTATTATCATTGATCGAAGTTGGCACCTCGAAAAAAAAGCGCGTGGGTGGCCCCGGTGATTTTGGCTCTTGATGTTATCTGAAATCAAAAATTCTTCATAGTTCTTAATCTATAGACATGTCATTCTGGTCGGAACTACTGAAGTTAAATTTCATGGATAAATAACAAAATGGAAAAGGACGTTTTTTTCCAAAGTCCGCCATTTTGTTATTTATCCATGAAATTTAACTTCAGTAGTTCCGACCAGAATGACATGTCTATAGATTAAGAATTATCAAGAATTTTTTATTTCAGATAACATCAAGAGCCAAAATCACCGGGCCACCCACGCGCTTTTTTTTCGAGGTGCCAACTTCGATCAGTAATAATAATAATAATAAACTATTAAATTTTTTCAAAAAAATTTTTTTTTGTATCTTTAATATGTACATAAAAAAATCCTAAATATCCAAAACGATTCATTTTTATTTTTCTAGAAAAAAACGCCCTCCAAAAAAGACATGAAAATCGGCTTAAGTTACCAGACTAGCACCTTAAGGTTTAAGGGAAGGGCTTTTAAGATATTAAGGTTTAGGTAGTGTAAGAAGCATAGCTGTATAAACGTACCCGTAACTCAAAAAAATGTTTATATAGGGTTTTAAAAGTTTTAACTTTAAACAGAAAGAACGTAGTTATTCGTGAAAAAAAATAAAATTTGTCAATTGTCGCAATAAGTTCTCACCAATAAAATGTTAGCATCTTCGATCGCGAATAAGTTATTTAAACAAAGTGATTAATTACAGAAATTATCGGTGTATTGATCAATGTCTCTATCGAGGTATTCTCTCAATCTACAGCGGCGCCAATTTATATCTCCGTCAATCACTCTTATTAACCTCCTTTCTCATAATCAACTTTCCCGAAAAATCATTTGTTCGTTCTGTAATTTCGTTACCAGCGAGTGAAAGTAGACATTGTCATACGTGTATAATATTTTTCGGTATTATTGTCACCGAGCAAAAATAATAGCATTACTCTCGTGTGCCAGAGAGAGAAGACATGGTCCGTAACAGAACGATTATTTCTCGCCTCACATCTCCGCAAAATCCAAATTTTCTGGCACGCCGCGGTTACCCATTTTGACATTGTCACTCGAATATAATCTCGTATCTCCATATAACACGCTCGTATTAACACGATAACAAAGTGACGCTTGACCGGGTTGGAAATTAACGACGTCGACAGCACACTAGCGATGAAATATAAATGAGAACGTATTAATAATGCGACCGAAATGTTCAATGAAGAATTCGATGAAAAACCGAAAAAAAAATGATTAAAATTAATTGTAAAACGAAAAACAAAATTTAGTTTATAATTCATGAAAACGTTTGAAGCTGGATCGCTTTAACGTTTCAACATATAGTTTTACTTTTGAATATTAATTTTTCAGCTCAATCTGACTTCATATCGATGTATTATAAAATGTTGGGAAAATGCAATAATTAAAAAACAGTTTCACGTGATAAAAAAGAAGGAAAATTTATGGATTGAAAAAAAATTTGAAAATCACTTCGGAAAAGCGTTTTAACCATTTCTTTCCCGTTAGAAATGTTTTTTTTTTCGTGTGAATTTCACCGAATTTTCATGGACGGGCGAGTCAAAGAAAACTATAAGAAAAAAAAAACGCTAGATTGTGGGACAAGAAAAAGCAATGTAAAGCAGCACGGGAGTGACGGTTAAACATATATAGTGGAGGGTGGAATGAGCGGCCGTTTTGCATCAAAGGGAGAGAGATGTTCAAAATGCAACAACAAAAAAATTCGGTACGAAAAACCGTGAGGGGCCAGAATTTTCATCACTGGAGGGCGCCCTGGGGTTTTCTCGCGAAAAAGTGCGGTGGGCCTCGGCGTTCTCGTGTGTTAAAGTCGCTCGTGTATGTACATAAATAAAAAGGGAAGTAAAAACAAAGTACTACACGTACCAAAAGAAAGTGTGCTATAGAAGGTTTAGACGCACGAAATTCCGGCGCGAGATTACCGGTTCGAAGTGGAACCTTTTTTTTTTTCTTCCCTCCGTGCATAAGCCCTTGCCTTTATACTGAGTTCATCATTTGACAAACCCTCTCGAGTCTCTCACCCTCTCGTTGCCGAAATAAAGCAGAACTATCCCGCTCTTTCTCTCTCTCTGTCTCTTAGTACTTTGAACCTCGGAGATTTTCATGCTGCTTTTGACCGACATTGCACTCAAAACCCCGCTAGATGTGCGAGATAATTGCGATCAAACGCATCGGGCGTTACGAGAATTGAATTTTAAGAAAAACACCATCGAAAAACAGCACTTATTTTTTTTTTACCTTTCGTGCAAAATAAAGAATATGCCATATCCGTAGAAGTGATATGTGAATATTTGTCAATTAATTGAAAAATGATATTAAGTACTGTTTCGACAAAATTATCGTGGATTATTACTCATAAAAAATATTCACATTCATTATAATAGAATTTTTTATATTTGAAAGTATTCATTATTTATATTTGAAAGTATTTAAAATCGTTTTTCATCTTAATAGCGTTTGAATTCGAGACAATTGAGTGTACTTGGAACTATAATTGGACAAAAAAAAAGTTGTAATAAAATATAAAGTATACGAGCATCAACGGAGAATAAATTGCAACTGGGTAGAAAATATCTGTATATATATGCAATCACGTAACCCCACGGAAAAACCTGAGATAGCAAAGATAATATGAAAGCTCGATGCTAGTCTCGCGGTTTCGCAGCCTCCGGTGCGGTGTACACCCAACGGTTAGAGGAAAAATTTATCGTTTGGGCGATAACGAGAGTATAAGAAGAGCCGGACTCGGGCATTTGGGTGTTTGCCTGTTTGCGCAGCTCGGTTCGGGAAAGCTCGTTAGCCTAATCGTTCCAAGGATCATGAGATGAAGCGGGAGCGAGCGAGGGCGAGAGAGAACTAGTTATATGGGCGATAAAGGGCAAGAGAGAACTAAACATGGATGGCAGTGAAGCCCTTATGGTGAGGGTTACCAAAGTTTTTACATAAGAAACGAGTATATCGGTAATTACCTATAATACACTGATCCTAAATGCCTTATCTAATGCCTTAAAAGTTCCACGAAAAGCATCAATTACTCAAGATAGTGAAATTTCATCATAACGAAATATTAAATAACCCTAAAATTCCCTAATAATAAATAAATTTGTTTATAATTTAAAGAAGTTTAGTATTATACAATGGAGGATTGTTAAAAAACGCTTAAATAGTCTTTTTTTTAAAATAAGAACTTTGGTTATCGTTAAGAGAAGTACTAAAAGACACGTATAAATGTATTTTTGGAGCAATAATTAAAGCAACGTTACGGAAATACTAATTTTTCGTATAATACACAGTCTAATCACAGAGGCATACAATATCCTGCGACGAAGGGGAGAGGGATCCGAACATGATAATGCGTCGGGTAAGAGAGTCAACGAGAGTTGCATGGGCGACCGATGCCACGGTCGGTGTAACAAACTTGGCGAGAGTGGCCTCAGGGACTTGGCGACGAATTTCTCGCCCCGGTGCTGAGATAAACTTAATGGTTCGGTGGATGGAGGTTATAATTCGAGTCTCCGCGGTGTGGTTATGTGGGCCGCGTCGGTCCGGTCGGGGGTTTTCACAAACCACACACACACACAGGAAAACACAAATATATTCTAATACGTGCTCTGGTCATCTTGAAATTTGCAAACCCACGTCGCCCACTCGCCATTCCCGATTAAACAGTTTCCCTGGATTGTCCCCTCTCGTTAACTATATCAAGCAGAGAGTTTCTACGGTGCGAATGCACCTCGCATTAGTCCGCGTACCGAGATGGTACCAGTCTCTTGTTAGCCAGACAGAAACAGAGAGAGAGAAAGAGAAAGAGAGAGAGAGAATAATAATCCATTGGACCGCTTCGAGACACTCAGTGACCCTCTTACTCTCTCGGTTCTTGCAGAAATCCCGGAGGGAACAAAGAGTACTACGTAGAAGGACCAAAGGCAACGCTAGTGACGCTCACAACCCGCACCAACTGATTCACCAGAAGTAGCATCAGGATTCCGCTAAGCCGGGAAGCCCGACCATGCCGGTGAAATCGCCCCATCCACCCTCTACTTTTCTATCCCTTGGACAGCACGAAATTCGTACATCACGAGGAGCAGCGGGAACGCCACCACATCACGGTCCAAGCCTTGCCAAGGGAAACTTTTCCGGGCGCATATATATATATATCTCGTTCTATAGCATATTACTACTGCTACACGTATTACTCTTACCGAGAGGTTGATGTTCGGATTCAGAGAGAGAGAGAGAGAGAGAGAAAGGGAGACGGAGATCGGATGAGGAGAGATTCAGCAGGTTCACGGTCCACCGAGTACCAAGCTTATCGAGGATCAGCAACCTTTTCCCAAGTAAATATTATATCTGTATATCTGTTATCCTCGGATAAAAAGCGTAGAGCCTCTACTTTCGTGCAGTGCTTAAATGTCGATGGGCACAATGGAGGTTTACACAATGACACACGAAATTTGACTTTTTCACGGCCTTTCCGGTACACACTCTTTCTGAACGTAAAGCACTAAAAGTCGTGTACAGAGTGTGGAATTTTATTAGCCGAGAATGGGATAAAAAAAATATCAGACTTCTCATCCAAGGATTTAGTCCTATATCATTGTCGAATGTTACACTGATTCCAAATAGCTCGTATCTCAGGCTCAAACTAATCAATTTTATCTGTTTAAGAAAAGCACATACACACTCTATAGATTCTTTGTGGTTACGAGAAACAGCCTCAAGGATCTCTCGTGCAAATTCGAATTTATGTGACATCGAGGGTGTTAAGTAGACACTATGTTTTAAGGACGAAATTTTGTATTAAACACCATTCTGGAATAGTTGTGAAAAACCAGTTGGATAGCAGTTCGCATTCACTGGAAGAGTGGTAGAGTAATGGAGAATGTTCTTGAAAGAAATATTGACCCAGAATTCAAGGGGATGGTGAGCAGCTAATATATTATCCTTTAAAAGATGGATTGAATTGAAATTAAGAGAAAATTGTGAAACATCAATTTTTTTAAAATTAAAAATAACTGAAGGAACTAATTTATGATAGAAAGTTTAGCGTAGCCATAAAGATAGGTTATAAGAAAATTATTAAAAAAAAAAACAGTATATCTGTTAAACAAAAACTTTTTTTAACTGGTTTGTTAATACATTTTTGGAATTATTATCGTTTAAACTCAATGATTTTGATCAGATTTAAATTGTAATTATCCAATGCCACTGTGCACGCAAATTATGCTCAAAACTAAATTTGCACTTGATTTTACTTAACCCCATGGTCAAACAAAATTGCAAAGGCATTAAAAAGTCTTCAAATCATCGAAAAATTGCGATGAATGCACATTACTATTTCGAGAAACCCGTGAGAACCGTCGAGCATATAAAACCGGTACGAAATTTAATTACGGAACATCGACAAATTTAATTTTACTTCCCAAGATTGTCGTGGTCTTCCGGGATCAAGAATATATATAGGATACAACGGGAGAGGGTTAGCATGTACCTCGCGTAAATATCCTCGGGTAGAAGCTTATTGCGTACCGTCTGGACGGTAAACCAAGAGCGACGTGAGGTATAATGGCACAGTGCACGAGAGCAAGTCTCGGAGATCTTCGGTGCGGTAATCGGTACGAATACTTTGGGAATCTCCAGTATCAGAGAGCACAGAAAACACAATGGCAACGCTAGGCAGTGGTAGAAGGGTAGAAATCTAGATAGAAACGTGCCAGCGTGAGAGAAGATCTAAATGCAAGAAGGCAAAGTATATTTCCACTCGTTCGTATAACTATCCGCGTATTTTTGTTGGTATTTGTACCGAGCTTCGTGCACTATCCTTAAGGGGCTAAAGTTGGAGAGAGACTTTGCTACGAATGCGAAAACTTTTCACGAACAGCGAGAGAGAGAGATAGAGAGAAAAGGAGAAAAGAAGTAAAAATAAGAGATAGAGGATTCTCATAAGAACATTGGAATCGTAAGAATAACCATAGAGCAAGGGCGCTGGAGGGCGAGGACACGCGAACGCGGTAAAGCGGAATTTCCATTTGGCCTCCCTTCTCGTTAAAATAAAGACGAGAGTAAACCATCGTCGCACCATAGTAGGGAGAGAAAGAGAGAGAGTATGTCGATTCCATTACCCCGGTATACACCAGCACCGCTTAGAGTGGAGCGCTAACGTTGCACCCCTAAGAAAACAGCCAAAGAAGAAATCCAGGATGAGAGACGGAGAGAAAGGATGGAAAAGAAGCTATTACAGTCGTACAGGAGGTAGAAAAAGCACGGTATATTCTATTATACTGAAATAGGTGTACCGAGAAGTCAAATGGTTAAGGAGAGAATAGAGAACGGAGAGAAAATGAGCCAGGAAAGAAATGTCTGTTGATGCTTCGTCCATTAACTTTTTTTTCTTCCTCATTCCCCTTTCGTAACGGATATATTATATATATACCAGCGATATTCGTGATCGAAGGTCCGGAAAATGCGAATGCCAACTTTCATCATGACTTTTCGAAACTTTTCCAACTGCAAAATCTTTTTCTATCTCGCTAAGCTAAATTCACGACCCCTTCCTCGAAAAAAGCTTCTCGCCTAAACTTTAACGATTTTTGTCTGCGGAAAATGATTTGCTTTTTCCTTTCTTTTTACTCTACATCACAGTTATTGTTGCAGCGTCGACGGTTTTTTTTTTTTTCAGCATCGAAGGGAAAGAGACGCTGACTCAACTAAAGGGATCTTCGACGAGTTTGGAACTTCACGACCTCTTTCTCCGGCCAACTCGGCACGTCAATTTTATTGCTCTCCGCGACGGACATTTGCGATTTCACTGCGAAATATTTAACTCATGTCGCGAGGAACATCTGGTATCGTATCGAAGATAGACCGAAAACGCTAGGTGACTGATATTCCGTTCCAACATCTGAACTCTCTGTTCGACGAGTATAGTATTCTCTGATAATACACACCAAACTAACGTATTGGCAAAATTAATTTTTCTATTTGCAATTCCTACGAACTAACTTAATTTGACTTGGTGTAATTGTACGTCGCACACGATGAATGAAATATTGATGTTTGATTTATCATTGGATAATATATTATGCAATTGCAGTTCTCGATGTGCAATCGTGAAATTGTAATATCGAGGAAAATGATAGATTCTCGAATAATATTTATTGGCATTTCTGTGAAATTTATACCGAGTAGTTGCTATAGTCATTGTAGTTTTATGAATTCAACATTTTTAATAAAGTCTTGTTCAATATCACAGTACCAACTATCATTTGTTACTGTCATTTAACGCACGGTGATGTTAATTACTTTTGTTTAAAACGCCATCCAGTATTTGATACTATATGGTCAATCCGCGATTATTTTCAAAATTTTTCCGACCCATTTTCTAACTAAACGACCAATTAGAGAATATCTATTGTCACAATACCCTTTTGTACAATATTTTTATAACTGTAACAAAATCATCGTCCCATGAGGGGGGAGAGAATATTTCCATTATGAAATCACTAATTGCCCTCGGAAAATCGTCCTGTATGACACTGGAGAAATTATTCATTAAACGATAATACCTTTCATTCAATCAAATTCGACAACTGCAATTTTATCTACTTGAGCAATAAACTTAAAAAAAATGTCTAATCATCCAAAAGTACATCAAACGTCACGACATGGCAATTTGATAATTTTGCAACATTCTGTGACTAGAAAATCGTGTTAAAAAAAGTTCCACTATTCCCTGGATTATTTTTTAATTCAATCGAACGTCAATCGAGAATTTGATGTTGGAACACGAATATTTCGTTACGTGACTATTGTACGCGTGAAAATTCCGTAGCGGTTTTTGCAAACGACGAGACTCGGCAGTGAAAAAATTGTGAGATACATTGGAACAAAAAAAACAAGCAAACTGATTTCTCTCAAATCGAGAGAATTTTCGTGCGTGCCTTCGGTTCAGTCTGCGTGACAGGGAAAATGCGTCTGTATATTTCAGAAAACTATATTTAAAAAAAGAAAATCCACCTTATCCAATTTTTCCTATTCGCTTCCCCAAAAAGAGCAAACGTTTCCGTTGTTCCTCGTCCATTTAAAACCCTCTGATCAAATCACCCTAACGTTTACTCGAGATATCCCAATGAAATAAAGTTTGAAGTTAGATAATCGATGAATTAATGAAAAAAAAAAGAGAGAGAAAGAGAGAAAGAGAAAAAGAAAAAATAAGAAACGTGATGTATTAATCTATTGTGTACGAATTGCGCGACGAGAAGTAAAAGTATATATTGTATACGATATATGCGAAACGCCTCGTTCGACGAGTACGATGACAAATGAGACTAAACTTGTAGCGTAATGATGTCCGTGCAAGCTTATTAGTGCCGCAAATAATACTTTTTTCGTTCGGTGTGTCTGTGTGTATTTCTTCGACCATCTAACGAACGATTTTTAATGAAAGTCATAAATTCGCGTTACGCGCTCTCGTTAGTACCGTTCGAACGGACGATGAATGTATTCGCTTTACGACCAAATCAAAGAAGAAGAAGAAAAAAAAATCACCCTTTTACTCCTCCTAACGGTTTGTGTGACTCGCGAGATTGACGGAGGAGAAGGTGGGTGCTGGGGAATTCATCGCGAACGATCGAACGGTATTACGCGCTCGCAAATTAATTGTCTAAGGAACAAAAAAAAAATGAATAAAAATAAAATGTATTTTATGATATTTTACGCATAAATTGTTGATACGTTCGTGGTGCGCGATTCTTTCGAAAAAAAACAAAAACGAAAAAAAAACGATCGCGCACCCTCGGGCACAACGACTAAACGAAACACTATGTACTTTTAAGTAGGTTTGTATAAAGGAATGAGAAAGAAAAAAAAAACGAATAACAGAATTATCGAAATAATAAAAGTATCCGTAACGTAGCGCGTGATTGTGTGTTAATGTGTAAACGATCGAACGCAATTTTGTTGACATAAGGGAATTATCAAAAGAGAGAAGAGAAGAATAAAAAACGAAAAATGTGCGCAATTGGTACCGCATGTGGGACCGCAGGACGGTAATTCCTTATTATTGATTATTATTATTATTGTTATGAATTATCGACGTTGATATGATTTATAAATCGAACGTACACTGTCCTCCGAGAGATATGAGTGATTGATAAGATTTTTCGGTTTCACGCGGTCATTGACTGTTGAAACGATTTGCGAATATGATCGCTGGGTTTTGAGATTAAATTTAGCTTGTACACGGATTTTCAATCCGAAGGGCTAAAGAACAAACAAAAAAAAACCCACGTCAATATCCGACCAGTTATTTACTAAGCGCTACTGTAATATATTGTATATTCTTTCGCGTTAATTTCTTCAACGATGTTTTAACTAGGGAAAAAAAAAACAAACACAAACGCGTTTGTACGATATTACACGAATTTTCGTAGTTTAATTGAGAGGAAAAAGGACAAAATGTAAACGAAATACTAGTCGCGAAAAGTGTGAGTAACGTCGATCTACTTCGAAATGGTAAATTTTCATTTTTTTTCACTTTCATTGTCACAATACGTTCGTTTAAAACCAAAGAATCACAAGTCTCACTGTAAATATCTATAGTTTGTAATTGACACTAACGATGGAACTGATTCGCTCATAAAGGTGAAATATTGCACGACGATAATTTGACGTTTAAGGGAGAACACCACTGTGACCCCCTGTTTTTTTATTCACATTTTTCAAGAATTTTTTTTTGTGGGAAAGAAAAGAGATATTCGAAAAATTTTGTTCGGTTTTGTTCCTTGTTTATTAATGTACCAAAAAACATTTTTTTCACATTTTTCACGCCGCATGGTGGCGCTGGGGAAGCTCTCGCGTCAGGTGCTGTCATCTCCGCGGCACGCAGCAGAACTCTCTTCAACGTCGATCTGAAAAAAAATACCGAGTGTTTTCGTTAATAATATGATATTTTGAAGAGAAGTACATAGGGATTTGGAAAAATATTGTTTAAAAAAAAATAGGCACGCCTTTGAAATTAACTTTAATTTCAAAGGCGTGCCTATTTTTTTTAAAACAATATTTTTCCAAATCCCTATGTACTTCTCTTAAAAATATCATATTATTAACGAAAACACTCGGTATTTTTTTTCAGATCGACGTTGAAGAGAGTTCTGCTGCGTGCCGCGGAGATGACACCACCATGCAGCGTGAAAAATGTGAAAAAAATGTTTTTTGATACATTAATAAACAAGGAACAAAACCCAACAAAATTTTTCGAATATGACTTTTTTTTCCCACAAAAAAAATTCTTGAAAAATGTGAAAAAAAACAGGGGGTCAAAGTGGTGTTCTCCCTTAAGGAGGGTTGGGGGGGGGAGTAAAGGCTTCACGATCCTCTTCGCCGAAAAGAAAAATCGTATCGAAAATTCTAACCGATCGATTGTTGAAAATGTTTCGACGATCATGTGAAAAAATATTTGAATGCGGATATGAATATTTTTTTACATGACCACAAAATCATTTCGAACGATCACACGTTTCGAATTTTCGTTACAATTTTTTATCTCAAAATAAAAAAAATAAAACACTTTTTTTCTTATCTTTAATCGTGGTGCCTCCCCCTGCCCCCCAACCCTAATCACAGATGGACGCAATTCGTAACATTTGCAATTTTTTACTTGAATCACTGAAATTACAAATTACAATGGTAATTTGTGATTTAATTATTCAAACGACAAATTTACGATTGTACGTTTTCAATACGATCTTACAAATTGCATATCGCAATTGTAATTACTTTTAACTCGTCAGTGGCCCATGTTGACCGTTTAATTTCTATTTATTTTTCTACCTTTCGAAATCCGTGGTACGTCGTCGTGAATCACTCGGAATCACAGTGATTTTACCGTTTAAATTTGAAAAATCATTGAAAATAATTTCACATCGAAATAATAGCTCGCGATTATCAAAAGAATTTGTAAAATCTGTACAATTCCAACAAATTACTATTATCCGTAATAATTTCGTTGCAAAGTTATTTTTAATGATTTTTATTTTGATTTTTTTTTTTTATTATCGAACGGTGCTCGTGTCCGCTCGCAACTAGAAAGAATCTCCGCGTTTAATAGATGGTTAGACCGTGTCGTTGCAGCTTGTGCATAATCCTGTGCGACAACTGACTGGCTAAAAGAATTTCGATAAAACACAATGTAAATCGAGGAGGATTGTCGAGACAAAAGAAAGAAAAAAAAACGAAATGGGTGTGAAATTTGCGATTTCGTCAAATCTTTCGTCGATTCGAAATCATCCCCCAAAAGATGGCCACTACCTATGTATAAAACTTAAAAAAAAAAAAAAAAAAGATTATACGAACGTGTGCGAGAGAGACGACGAATCGCGATATCGTTAATCGAACGAAAAAAAAAGGGGAATGGGCAGGAGATATAAGTGCACAATGGACTAAAGGTAATACTCTAGCGGCACACACGATACTAATGATATAGTGAACTTATTCTAATGGGACTAAACGATGAGACAAAAAATAAAATTCAAAAAGAGACAAAAAAAATGGTCATTGCGATTGCCAATGGAGAAAGATGTAGGGGGAGAAAATTATAATTGTGAAATCTGGAGTCTAACATCGCGACGATGACTTTGACAACGAGCAGAGATAAATTTCACGCTGTGCTCCATCAGATTATTGTTATTATTACAGTACGATTGATTGCAAACAAAACATTTTCTTTCGCGACAAAAAGATATTAAGGAGTATTTTTCTTTCGTTTGTCATTTGTTCGTTTAACAAGTACACGAAGCACAGCGGCTTGGCAGAATTAAAAAACGTAAGAAAAAAAAAGAGCCACAAAGCTCCATCGACTCGCGGACGATACATCGATAGGTGTATTCGTCAATTGGTCGAAACCACGATCGCAAGAAAAATCGCTCCTACGATTGTTGCAATAATCGATCATTGTTTGCGTGTGCTATATGACTATTTTGTCATCGCCGAAGAAAAAAAAAAAAAAAAAGACAAACACAAAAACAACGTACCTCTTACGTGCTCTCTGCGCGAGAACACTGGGACGAAATTTCCGCCTAAAAATTGACGATAATGCATCGCGATTTACAATTTTTCGTACACACACGAATTATTCCGATAAATTATTCATTCTAGTCCCTATTTGCTTCGCTGTATAATGTAATATACACCAATAATTCCTGTGTTATATGTAATGGTCAATTATGTTATAAACAATAAAAAGAAAGGGAGAAAAAACAAACAATTGAAAATTCGTTTGTTCGTTCTATGTCACAAGTTATTTATCCTCCGAGTAAGAGATACGCGATGCAGTAATTATGCCAAGTAAAAAAAAAGAAAGAAACATTTCTTTCATTCTAGCTAATGATTAATTCAGTTGCATTTTACGAGTCCAACCTATTTTACAATTACATGACGACTATTTTATTATTGCGCTTTCCAAAAATATACAATTTCAGGTTTTTACGTATGACCCTTCCCAATTTCCCTCCTATCACTCCCTACCCGCACTGTGCTGAGTTAAACTAACTTCCGTAACATCTCGCAGCTGCTTTTTAGCTAAACCGTATCGCATTAGCCGTAGGCACGGGGAAACTGCGGAAAACCCGTCTCGATAAAGACTGCTTTGATTTTTTTCACTGAGTTTCCATTGTCTTGCCAGCAGAAACTCGGAAAAACTGGCGCCCGCTAGGTAGTTAGCGTGAAAATCAGTGTACGAGGTCTGTTAAAAAAATATCGCGAATTTTGAATTTCCGCGGGCTACGTATATTCGATTTTCGATTTTTTTTGTGGCGTTAGGTTGGTACTCATGTCCCTCACTTATGCTGAAAAAATCGGCCATTTTGAATGTTTAGTTAATTGTTGACAGCTGTTTTGGTTAGACGTGTTTTGGCTTGTCTTCGATTTTTGCCTGTTCCAAAAAAGCAGCTTCCATCGCGATGATTGCGCTTTGGTTTCCACGTCATAACCATAAACCCATGATTCGTCACCAGTTATGACCCTCTGGAGCAAATTTGGGTCGTCGCGGACCGAGTCCAACAGTTCCTTGGCAATGTTAACGCGACACTGTTTTTGTTCGAAATTGAGCAATTTTGGTACGAATTTCGCGGCGACTCGTCTCATGCCCAAATCATTGGTAAAAATCGAATAGCACGAGCCAATCGATATGTTTAGTTCTTCAGCACCTTCTCTAACGGTGATTCGACGATTGGCCAATATTATTTTCTTCACTTTATCAATGTTTTCGTCCGTTGTTGATGTGCTCGGGCGTCCGGAACGCATTTCGTTGTTCGCATCTTCTCGGCCCTCTGAGAACATTTTGTACCACCGATAAACGTTGCTTTGGTCCAAGGTAGCTTCACCATATCCCACAGTCAACATTCGGAATGCGTCCGCGCACTTAATTTTGTTTTTCACACAAAATTTGATACAGATTCTTTGATCGTTTTTTTGGAATAGGCAGAAATCGAAGACAAGCCATAACACGTCTAACCAAAACAGCTGTCAACAATTAACTGAACATTCAAAATGGCCGATTTTTTCAGCATAAGTGAGTGACACGAGAACCAATCTAACGCCACAAAAAAATCGAAAATCGAATATACGTGGCCCGCGGAAATTCAAAGTTCGCGATACTTTTTGAACAGACCTCGTATGGCTCAGCGGTCACCCATCCCGGCACTGACCGCGGTCAATGGTGCTTAACATGGGGAATTGCTGAAGCCGTGCACCGATCACTCGTCTACCGCTGACCGGCTACATCACGACTGTTACAAATTGTCTATCTCACGGAATGGGATAGGTGTTGACTTTGATACAATGGATATTTCATTAGGATATCGTGAAAAGTCAATGTTGGGTAAGAAGTTGAATACATTTTTGTTTCAGAGGATACCCTGAGTATTTCGTAAAAAGTACTTTCTCGCGAATTTCGAGTGATTCGCTGTGCGATTATTTTATTTAAAAAAACGAACAATATGGAAGATAATAAGAACGTTGATTTTTAAATAATGACAATGCCAAGAAAATACCAATGAGGTACTTAAAAAAGAAATTTATTGGATTGGTTCGACAATTTTCTAGGTAATTATTTTATTAAACACTTTTTCGCATTATTACTATTATGCGGAATCAATATTCGTAGAATCTTTAACAGACTATATTCTTTTTCAGATTTTCATCGTACCGCGAATCACTAAAATTCCGATGAAATAAAATTTTTTTGCTCGGAACTGTTATACGCGAAACATTCCTAACCCATGAATCGCCCCGTAGTTCGCAAAAAATTACTTTTTATCGAAATCACAGTGCACCTAGGAAATAAAGTGTTTTGGCGGCGGCCTCAAGAATGTTTGACCTATAAAATCTCATTCGCGAGTTGGATTCAATGAAAATTGAGAGAAATGCGTGAATTTTTTTTTTTATTTTTGTAGAGAGAGACGATACTATATTTGTGGTTTCCTTAACCGATCAGTTTCAGAAAACATAGAATTGTCAATTTTTCCGACAATTAAGAAACGAAAAGATAACGCTAGATTTATTTATTTTTTAGTTACGTGAAGTCAAAAAGAATCAGCGATTACACTTCGGAAAAATAAAAAATGGCGAATATATAATAAACTTTTTATCAACATCGTTTTGGCAATATTGTCATTTGCAGTAAATGTTTTTAGTATCTTCGATTTCTTAGAATTCCATTTTTTTTCCTCACTATTTACCGAAATTTCAAATTTACCATTGAATCCGAATTTCGCGCGTAAATGTTATACTCCGAGCATCCTCAAATTGGGAAAAGAAAATAGGACTCACCCAGGAAGGATTGGCAAAAAAAAAACACTCGACGAACGACACATCGCTCGATGAATGACATCCGACTTGGCATCGAACGAATCATTCGTCTGAAAAAAAAACATGGGATTATGATGAATGAATTAAAAATAACTTTGTCCTTTAGAATTACTACTTTTCTCCGATTTCTTGCATTAAAAAAACGGTCTGCGAAGACAGAAAAATAAATATTCGTCGGCCCAGAGTAAGTGTTTTGCTTTTTATTTATAAAAGTATAAAAGGAAAAAAAAGATGCTAAAGTTATTTCATGAAAATCACAATCGAAACTCCGTTAAAAATTCTAAACATTCCCGCTTGAAAAACCCACGAATCTTCGCGGATTCAATGCGAAAATGCTGCAAAATGAATTTATGTTATTCAACGTAACGACGCCCAAGATTCGTGGAAAAATGGAATAACGTACAACCAGACCGTTGTTATTTTCACGAGGGTGGCGGAAATGATGTCAGTGAATAGTACGATGTTTCTTTGGTGAACTTCGATGAAAATCGTAAAATTCTCGAATCAAATATTTCGATTTAAAAAAATAATAATAATAATTGGGCACTTATTTACAGGAGCTTGGAAACGACATCGTAGTGTAATCACGGTGAAACGACAATTGACGACTGTCGTATTTCACGTATTCTTGTAGCTAACTATAGTGTCCATTTTGTGAATAGATGTCGAGAAAGATCGTAATTGAACTTCTTGGCTATTGGCGATGAAGACAGGCTGCGTTTCGTCCCATTCTTTTGGTATGCCGCAATCAGGCACTGTGTATGTTAGAATGTCGAACGAGCAGAGACAATCCAACAGCGGTAGAAAGCTAACTGTACCTGAGGAATTTAGGCAATCAATAGAAAATATTAGTAACATTACGTACTATCGTAATTCAACGTTAAATCTTTTTATTATATTCATAACGAGTACCGGTAATTTGTCTAATGACTTCTCGAATCTCCTTCTGTATCGTTTTCGTGTCTTTGGTACCGACGTCCGGCAGATCGGCAACTCCTTTATTATCTCCCGAACCATTTTTCGTTTGTCCTTCGTAATCTACTTTAAAGTCCCACTTCTCTAGCACTTCCTTTGTATTAACATTAGTAATGACGAGAGTGACTTGTTGAACTTTTCGTTGCACCAGCCAATCTTGAACCTGACCGAGAACAGTATCCAGAAACGTCTTGATCTTGTCGTCGGTTGACATGAGAAAAAACAAGCCAAAGTGTTCGGCAGGTTCGAAAGTTTCGGGCGGATAGATTCCACGTTGATAGAGAATGCTGTTGATTCCGTACACTAGAGTGACAACAACGGAGTCAATGAAAAATTTTTATAATTTGGATAAAAAAAGATTCGATCTCAACGTCGTATTTGATCGATACAGACAAACGAAAAGCAGATATGGAATTTTTGGAGCTTCGGAAATTGTAAAAATATATCGAAATGCAAATTGGGTCAAATTTCATATTCTTCATAACCTCATTGTATTGTACGCTCAAAAGAAAACATTCGTCCAAAGATTTGAAGCTTTTAGTGAAGGATACGAAAATCCGTTGAGATTCAAACTTCTCAATCGTAACCTCAATTCGCCGCGTCACGTTTTTTTCTCCCGTGCGGCAAAATTTTTTCGGTTACTTACGCAAATATTTTCGCACCAGCTCCGCGGACCCTTTCAGAGTTATGCATTTTGCTTTTTGCTGAATTTCCGTCATGATAACGGATTATCGTGAGGTTTTTATCAATAAAACAACAGTTTCGATAACGTATGTGAAAAGCGGTGTAACGCGAACGAAGAACGTGCGAAAACAATTCCAACATCCAAACCGCGAAAATTCGTACCTCCGTACAGCTCTGCCCTCTGGGCTATCACTGTATTGCAAACGGCAAACTAAAGAAGCCGGGGTTATCGTGCTCGGTCGGCAACGAAGAATTGGCTAATATCGGTCAACGGAAAACTATTTAAAAATGTGTGGGTGAACGTACAATCGAATGAAGTAATGGCACAATTGTTTAATTAATAAAACAAAAGTGGTTTGTGTATTTCTTTAGTATAATACTGATACTTGGAGCCTGGAAGTTCATCAAGATCCCGAGCTTAAATTATATCTATACTAGGGCGATTTTTTTTTTCGACTATTTTTTTTTCAAATTTCTATAACTCAGCCGCGTTTTATGCTATCATATTGTTCTTGGTTTCGATTTACTCAGAATAAAACAATCTAAAAAAGTGGCTTTTGCGGTGAAAATGTTAATTGTACTGGTGAGTTGGTACGGGTCACTGAAGTTGATTTTTACCCAAAATTCTCGTTTTTTTGCTGTTATCTCCGAAACAATTGACTTTCAGGGAACTTCTTTTTCGACATATCCAACAAAATATCAGGTGGGGACTGAAAAAAAAAAAGTCGAAAAAAAAAAATCGCCCTAATCTATACACATACACAAAGTTCCACGGTATCGGTAATACTAGTAACAATTATACTGATACTAATAAATAACGTTAATAGTCAATAATAATAATATAATAATAGCGTTAAAGTTTGCGAGCTCACCAGTAGAGGCGTCACGGTCACTTAGAAACGGTGGCGCGGGGGTATAAATGCGGGCGATAGTCTCGGGATCGCAGTGTTTAATTTAAAGAAGAGGGTACACTCGTGGTGGTTTTCAACGTAACAAAAATAGTCTTTTTATTAATATTATTACACAGGTTATGTCGTCGCGTGTCGCAGACAGGTAAAGCTCGTAGCTACTCGTGTGGCCGTTAGGCGAATACTTATTTTTACTAGTTTCTTTCTTATTAACTAGGACGTTCACTGGTCGTGAGCGTCCCGCAGCCTCATTGGTTGTTTCCGTTAGAGTTACTGCGCGAGTGGGGAGAGGAGCGATAGCTACGCCACAATACTCCTCCCCGAGTGACTTAGATATTTCTTTAACGTTATCTATGTTGCGAATCTAATAGTTTTTTTCTTTTTTGCGGGATAAGTTTTAATTCCAGGATTTGGGACTGAGAAGGGGTCCACAAATTGGCTGGTATTTGGCTTGTTAATACTGCTTTCGTCGTTAATGATATATGCTGGTTTCAGTCTTTCAGTTGAAACGTTGACTTCTTTGCCGTTGATGTTGAGAGTAAAAACTCTGTCGTCAATACGATTTGTGATTTCGTACGGTCCCGTATACGGCGGTTGTAACGCCTTTCTGACCGCGTCTTCACGGAGAAACACGTGTGTACACGTATGCATGTCGTTGTGGACAAACATGCTCCTCTTGATGTGATGCGCCGTAGGTGTTGATTTCAGGTTGCGCATGTGCTCCCGAAACTTTTCGACGAATATTTGGGGATCGACGGGTGGGTCTTCCTCTGTGAAGAACTCGCCTGGAACTCTCAGTGGTATTCCGTAGACGAGCTCAGCGGTGGATGCTTTAAGATCTTCTTTGTAGCATGTGCGTAGTCCAAGCATGACCGTAGGCAGTATGTCGATCCACGATACGTCAGCGTGACACATTATTGCCGTTTTAAACGTTCGATGCCACCGTTCTACTATTCCGTTTGAGGCTGGGTGGTAAGCCGTGCTCCTTGTTCGGTTCGCTCCTACGAGGTTCGTGAGAGCTTTGAAAAGAGCGGATTCGAATTGCGATCCTTGGTCAGTTGTGACGGTACGAGGAGATCCAAAGCGGGCGATCCAGTTAGAATAGAAAGCCGCTGCGACTGTGTCCGCCGTCATATCTTTCAATGGAATTGCTTCCGGCCAGCGTGTGAATCTGTCGATCATGGTCAGACAGTAGCGAAAGCCGTTTACCGGAGGCAATGGTCCAACGAGGTCCAGATGAATATGCTCGAAGCGATGATCCGGGACCGTGAATTTATTTGGAGTGTTTTTGGTGTGTCGCTGAATCTTGGCTCTTTGACACGGGATGCACGTTCGAGCCCACTGAAGAATATCCTTCTTCATCGCAGGCCAAACGAATTTTTGGCGAATTAAACGAGACGTGGTGCGACCGCTGGGATGTGCGAGACCGTGCACTGCGTCGAAAACTTTTTTCCTGAGCGTTTCAGGTACGAACGGACGAATCGTTCCGGATGTAATATCACAATATAACGACTCTCCTGAGTCGAGCGTTAGTCTCTGTAATTTGAGAGACGTATCGTTTTTAAGTAAATTGTTTAACTGATTGTCTTCTTGTTGAGCCTCTTGTAGCTCCTGCGTCGTAACGATGACTGGCATCTCGATAGCGTTTAAACGGGAAAATGCGTCTGCTACGACATTTTCTGCCCCGCTTACGTGGATTATTTCCGTGGAAAATTGCGCGATGAAATCCAAATGCCTGAGTTGCCTCGGCGAAGCTTTGTCCGGCTTCTGTAAAAACGCGTAAGTTAATGGTTTGTGGTCAGTTTTTATCACAAAATTTCGACCTTCGACGACGTGTTTAAAATGCTTAATCGACTTGTAAATCGCGAGAAGCTCGCGGTCGTAAGCGCTGTATCGTTGTTCCGTCGGGCTTAGTTTTTTCGAGAAGAAACCCAAAGGTTTCCAACCATCGTTCTCTTGTTGTTCGAGCACTCCGCCAATAGCGAAATCGGATGCGTCGGTAACGAGAGAGAGCGGAGCGTCATTAGCTGGATGAGCTAACAGCGTAGCTTGTGCTAGACTTTCCTTGCAGTCGGTAAAAGCGCGTTCTGCCGTCGGAGTCCAATTAATAGGACGTTTATCGTTTTTTTTTGAATCGTGCAAGTATTCGTGCAAAGGCGCTTGCAATTTCGCCGCTTGTGGCATAAATCTTCGGTAGAAGTTGATGACTCCCAAGAAACGTCGTAATTCGACGAGAGTTTCGGGTTTTTTATAGTTTTTCACGGCTTCGATGCGTGCCGTTAACGGTTTGGTTCCCTCCTTGGATATGAGGTAACCCAGGTACTCGACTTGTTCAACGCCCCAGTGGCATTTCGAAGTGTTGATTTTGAGTCCGTAGTCGCGTAATCGTTCGAAGACTATTCGCAAATGTTCACGATGCTCTTCTGGCGATGATGACGCGATGAGTATGTCGTCGATGTAACAATAGACGAAATCTAGACCGCGGAAAACGGTGTCGATGAATCGTTGAAAGGTTTGCGCAGCGTTGCACAATCCGAATGGCATGACCAAAAACTCGAAGGAGCCAAAAGGTGTAATGACAGCTGTCTTCGGAATGTCCTCTTCGGCCACGGGAATTTGGTGATAAGCGCGCACTAGGTCGAGTGTCGAATAGATAGTTTTTCCGTGTAGTTTGTTTGCGAAGTCTTGAATGTGAGCTATTGGGTAACGATCCGGTACAGTGATAGCATTCAATTGACGATAGTCACCGCACGGACGCCATTCGCCCGTTTCTTTTTTCGGAACGAGATGTAACGGACTGGCCCATGGACTGCTTGACGGTCGACAGTAGCCGAGTTCCATCATATAGCGAAATTCGCGCTCCGCCGATGCGAGCTTCTCACCAGTCAAGCGGCGAGGACGAGCGACCACCGGAGGACCACGGGTTTGGATGTAATGCACGATCGGATGCGATGCAGTTTGTTGAGTGACCGACGGTGTTGCGATGTCGATGAATTCATGCAACAAGTCGCCGTATTCGATATTGCGGTTTACGACAGAGATCCCATACTCGGAGGTTTTTACCACGCCGCCGTGAGACGTGAGACCCGTAGTAGCGTCGATTAGTCGGTTTTTTCGTAGATCGATTAAGAGATTGAAATGTGACAAGAAGTCAGCTCCTATTAAACCTGATGAGACGTCTGCGATGATAAATTGCCATTTGAATGCACGCCGCAGGTTTAAATCGATCTGCAATAAGTGAGTACCGTAAGTATTAATTTCAGTTTGGTTCGCAGCGAGTAGTTTCAGCGTAGCTCTTGTAAACGACTGCTGAAAAAGTTTACGAGGAACCACAGAAACGTCTGAACCAGAGTCGATGAGAAAACGTATTCCCCGCTCTCGATCAGTGATGTGAAGACGGCACTGTTGTGGTGCACCGTCGCTGGCCGTACAAATTGACGACGGTGGCGTTAGTTTCCCGAGGGCGAATCGGGGGCCTTGAAAGCGCATGGCTCGATGCATTTGTTCGCCTTTAGCCCGAAACGCCTGTGGAAGAAACAAATGTCGACGTCTCGACCACGGCTGGATGAGCGAGAACGACGAGGTGTTTGCGCAGGCTTTTCTTGTTCTCTAGTGTTTGCCCTGCGTAACTCTTTTGCAAGTTCGCTAAATTGCTTCTCTAATTGTTCCATACGTTGATGCAGAGGCGTTGATTCACTGTACCTGTTTGGAGACTGCCGTGTCGCCTCCGTTGCCATGACTTCAGATTGGGTGCCTCTTTCAACGATTTTGTCAGCAATGTCCGCCAACTTTGACAGGTCGCAACCTTCACTCGCGGATAGTATGCAACGCACGCTCGTTGGCATTCGTTTGATCCATAGGCTGTGAAGGAGGTCGTCAGGTACTCGATTTTCGGCAAGGGCGCGCATCTCGCGCAAGAGTTCTGACGGTTTTTTGTCACAGAGTTGCATCTCGGTGAGCAACTTGTGTAACTGTGTCTCTCTAGAGTCTGTAAATCGCTCGATCAAACGTGCTTTGAGACTTTCGTATTTGTCTGTAGCCGGAGGGGTTCGAATCAGGTCTGAAACTTGTAGCAGTGAGTTTGTGTCGAGAGCAGTAATAAGCGTGAAATACCTTGTGTTATCGGATATGACACGATGAGAGTAAAATTGTGCTTCAACTTGAGCGAACCAGAGAGCCGGTTGCTCGCGCCAGAATGATGGTAATTTGATATTCCGGACGTCCGCCACGTGAAAAGCCATTTGGGGATTAATATTTTCCGGAAACGTGGTGTCCGGAGGTGGATCTACGTACGGATTAAATGCGGATGTCCTTTGTGGTGGCTCGTCGTTGCGCGTTCCAGTTTGCCCGGTACCGGTTTCGTTTTTGTTGGGCGTGTGCATCATTGCGCCGTACTCGTTGCGACGAAAAAATACACACACGAAAATGTTTTACTTGTTTTTAAGAATGTTTCGCGTAATTCGCGAAATCGTATTATTCAAGAGTTTGTGCCGATGCGTACGGATGAAATTTGCACGCGGTGTTCGCGATTTCCGTACCGGCGTTTCCACTGAGCACGAGGTGTACCGAATGTTTGCGGAACACAGAAAAATGATTTTCCTGATCACGTCGGGGTCACCAATTTACTGCGGGCGATAGTCTCGGGATCGCAGTGTTTAATTTAAAGAAGAGGGTACACTCGTGGTGGTTTTCAACGTAACAAAAATAGTCTTTTTATTAATATTATTACACAGGTTATGTCGTCGCGTGTCGCAGACAGGTAAAGCTCGTAGCTACTCGTGTGGCCGTTAGGCGAATACTTATTTTTACTAGTTTCTTTCTTATTAACTAGGACGTTCACTGGTCGTGAGCGTCCCGCAGCCTCATTGGTTGTTTCCGTTAGAGTTACTGCGCGAGTGGGGAGAGGAGCGATAGCTACGCCACATAAAGTAGCGATAGCTCGCCATCTGCAAGTGGAATGCCGTACTAACTCGTCTTCCTCGTCTCTGGACCCAAAAGTTCGTCATTCACCATTTTGCGTTTAGTAATTGTACGAGCGAGCGAGCCTATGTGACGCCGAATCCGAGAAGTGAAAAAAAAAAAAAACCGTAAAAAGATTCGGTCGGTGGACAATGCAAGTTGGCGTTTAGACGGGGTGAGATACGTGAGTGTCGTTATTACGAGAGTTGATATTTTTTTTTGTTTTTTGCGGATTCTAACACGGTACTCGGTATTATCGATAGAAACGCCCCTGTTTGCTCGATTCGCAATAAACGAACGAGCAATTGATTTTCACGGTAGAACGGTCGAGGGTCGAGGGAAGCGTGATCCACGAAAATTGAACGAGCCAAACTTAATTGGCGTTTCGATGTCAGACGATTAATTTGTCGTCTTTTGTTTTTTTCTTTTTCTTCTCCATTAAGCGCTGCTCCAGCATACACAAGTATCGAAAGTTTATTCCGTCTCAAGAGTTTTCGAACACGGAAATTTGGTCACCAACCAACATCGTTGTTTTTTTTTCCAACTTTTCATCTTGTTTTTCCATGTTTTCTCGTATTCTATTTGTTTAATGTACTTAATATATTTATCAAGCAGTGCGCATAAAAGGTGTGTATATATAGTTGACGGAAACAAAAAAAAAAAAAAAACGGACGCCAGTCGCGCGCTGTTGCGAAATTGTCGCGATGCGGTGAATATTCCGAAGAGAAAAAAGAAAAAACCGTCGCGAAAAAAATCTCGGAATCGCACCGCGTCGCCGTTCACGGGAAACGATAACGAGATTCAACGAACGTCGGCGTCGTACTCGTTGGCGTTGTTTTGTCGCGCGTCTCGCGCAACAAACGCCCTTATCTCGCGATGACGAACCGGGAATGTTCGTCCGCGTCGTTGTCGTTGTCGTCGTCGTCGCGCTTTCGAAGAGTCCATCGAATATCTGGACCAATTGAACGGACTCGTTTGACGAACCCTTCGCGAATCGACGCGCGCGGTTATGGGTGAAAAATATAAATTAACAATAAAACAAGCTCGTTGAATCGAGAAAACACACATACACACACAGAGAAACGAGACGGATCTCGTTACGCGCGAGTTCAAAACGCCCGAAATATTCGGATGAACGAGATCGAGGGTAAGAAAAGAAAAATCCTAAAACTATTGTTATCAACGATGATGACGAAAAAACATGTCGCTTCTCCGTACTACGAACGGAGAACGCGCGGGCGGCGATAACGCGGTTACGGAGGCATTCACCGGTGTCGTGAGAATGCCCACGGTATTCGCGGCTATTCCCTACATCGACGAGCCTTTTTTTTCATCCGAAATTCGTGTCAAATTTTCCGTTATCTTCTCACGTTTATTCCGACATTAACGGTCGATGTCGGTTCCGCGATTTCCAAACAGAGGAAAACAAAATATATACCTGTACAGATGTAAACAGGAAGCACGGTATTACTCGAAACCGTATTTAAGACAAAAAAAATAAAAATATACTTCGAGGAATGAGTGGCTGTCTTCTCGTGGACGTGCACGTCGTCCTGTTAAATCAACGTTTCAATATCGTAAAAATAACAGAAAATAAATAAAAAAAAAAAAAACCTCCAACAGCCAGTCATGTCTTTGAGAACTAACGTGTACACTGCTCTCGCAGGAGTTTGGATCTTCTGTTGTTTCGACCCGCTCTCTCGCACAAAACTTCGTGTCGTAAAGCATCAGGTAATTATTTGATTCAACGTTCGCTAAGTAGAATGAGCGCGTTTGCGATACAAAGAAAATTCATTCGTGGCTCGAGATTTTTCCATTCAGCGGATATTCGAGCGGCGGATAGATAAGACCTGAAAATTGAATGAATGAATGAAAAGTGTTCGCCTCTAAGACGATCTCGGCAGCGATACTTGGAAAAAAAACTCATTTTATCTTTACTCTTTCAGCGATGTCACGCGACTACGAGGGAAGAAGACGAGGCGGTCCGAGCGGCGGTGGTGGTGGATCGAGCAAGATGCGAATGGACACGAACGTGGGACAGCCCCGAAATCATGGCGAGTCGTCGGGCAAGAGACGAGAATTGGACAGCGTTATGAGGAAAGCCCGTGAGACACAATCGAGCTATTGGAACAAAAAATTGTTGGAGGTCGAGGAACGAGATCCAAACAGATGGAGGCACAGCGGTTACAAGGAGCTTTATGTCGGCGGCGCCGGAGGGGGAGGCGGTGCCGGCGGTGGCGGTGGCGGTGAACCGAGTCGTGGCCATCCGAGAAGTCCGCGAAGTCCGCGACCCAGAAGTCCGCACAGTCCAAGACCAAGAAGTCCCCGTGCCAGGAGTCCAAGATCACCGCGAGAGCGTTCTCACACGAGAGGACGACCGGCTCGTAGTCCAAGCTCGGGTAGCACGTGCTCCGACAGATCGTGCTCGGTTTGTTCGCCGAGGGAACAACAAAATCAACGTCGTCGCGTCCCACCGCCGTCCCGTTCACGCTCCCGTTCAATGACACCGGTACGTCAGAGAGGACATCCGAAGGAAATGGCTGCGTCGAGCTCGCGCGCTGTGCCGCAACGAGCGAGACCAAGATCACCGCCGTTGCCACGTCCGCGTACACCCCCACCGGCCCCACAACCACCGGCTCGACATCAGAAGGAGTACAAAGTTTTGAAGGAAAAGGAAGCCAATAAAGCGAGACGCAAGGAGAAACATCATGGCCGAATGCCCGAAGATCCTCGTGTACCGGATCCCATACCTCTGGTAAGATCGACGTGTGTCCTCGTGACGAGTGTCCACGCTCTGTTCTCGCGGGATACTCTGACGATACGAGGATTAAACGAAATTATGAATGTTCGTGTATAAGTCTCATCGAGATGTTGGGTCGATCAATTTTTTTTTGTTAATTACATTTTTGATGATGCTGAAGTTTGCATCGTTGGAGTGCAACGAAAATAAATTTTTTACATCATTAATCCCCCTTAAGATTGGATTATCGATGGCAAAAGTCGTTAAAACGTTTTACTGGGATCTTCTTCCAAGAACCTGGGCCTAATTGGGCACGAGAAGCAAGAGCAATACCTAAAATAAAAATTAATAAACCTATTTGCGTTGCGTTCCAACGATGCAAATTTCAACATCATAATTTTTGTAGAAAGACTTTATCATGCACTTAAAAGAAAGATTGCCTGGAAAGATTTAGGACCATTGACTGGCGAGTTTCGTACTTACGACATTTTCCATTTCAGTCTCGACTATTACGGATTTAAATATTCATACTTGTTTATGAGAAAAATTTCAGACGAACGACAATTACATACATCAGTTATTGTGCTTTACAGACCAAAGATTATTGGGAAAAAGTTCGGATATTTCGTAAACAAACATTTAGATACAACAAATTGGGAATAATTTATAAAACAACTATTTTTGCACATAAAAAAAGATCAGCGATTACGCTTTATGAATAAAAAATATATATGTAGAAGATTCGCAACATTTGGTAAAGATATTTCAGAATTGAATAATCGTGATTGAATTATTTACAAAATTGTGTGCTTCGGGAGAAAAAAAAACGAGGCTATCGTACGGTACGTTACACTCGAGACGAATGCAACTTTTTCTGGCTCTTTTCTTGTGATACGATTGTAAATGAGATAACAATGATTTCACGTAACGGAACTCGAAGGTAAGCCTGAAAAAACATTTGTCCATGAATATTGAGCTGGTTGAACAATTTTTTTTTTTTTTTTTTTTTTTTTTGGAGCTCAATGTAATTTACTATTTGAATTCGCGATGAGGAAAAAAAAATGTGTAAAGTACGTCTGGAAGAAGAATAATGTGGATAAACTTTGTCCTCTTCGATTTCACGATACCATTTTTTGGTGTTCGTTAGCTCCGCATCGATGACGTAAGGATGTTTCCCCATAAACACGCCAGGCATCGTGCATGGGATTTTTGCCTGGCGGCGAATAAGAAAAAGAAGAAGAATAAGAATAGAAAATTCACTGCCTAATTGCACATTGCAGATGCGGAAACCCGTGAAAGTCGAGAAAACACATTCTGGCCATGGACCTCCTCAGATGGTTCATCCACCACCGGAATCTTCCCCGAGCGAGGATAGCGACAGTTCGTCGAACAATTCGCACGTGGGACCACCGCGTATGACGCTATCCGAGCGGTAAGATCAACAGGAAATTCTTTTAACCGTCGTATTTTTTAAATTTTCTCATAAACATATTTTTATCAGTCAACGAGCAAATAATGTTCCGTCGAAAATATTTATTTTTAAATTTCATTTTAACATCGAGACGAATGTCTGTTCGTGTGGACTTTGTTTCGTCGTCAATAAATAGCCCGTGAATCAACGCTCAATGAAAAAATAAATAAATACATTTTTCTTGTTGCTAGAATAAATTTTAAAAAACACACTCGTATTATGAGATTCGTATTTTTTCTTTTCTATCTACGTCAATGATTAAAGTTTCATTTTTTTCTATTGTCAATTTTTTTTTTACAGATTCGGTAAAATGGCACAATGGAGCGTCGATCGACGAGACATGGAGAACATGCGTATCACGAAGGACGGTGAGAACGCGATGAAAGTCGTTATCGAGGGCGAGGAGAGAATCGCGAGATTGGGATACGAGTCGCCGCCACCGGGACACTATCCCGAATCGCTGTTGGCCCAAGGACCGCGCGGTCTCGATTGCTGGAACGATGTGAGGGTTCGTTACGATTATTACAAAGCCCGGGGATATCTTCGAGACTTGTCGCTCGACGATTACGTCAAGTGGGAGGAATGGTGGTACAAGTATCAGGAGTGGCTCGAGGCCGAGCGTTTTTACGAACAGTGGGCAGCATCGGGACGTCAGCCGGGCGGCGGTGGCGGCGGTGGTGGTCGTAAACGTCGCGGTAGACGCAACAACGCTGCCCATTAATGTAAAACGTCAAATACTCGGGAGGATGTACGAACGGAAGCGAGAAGAATGAATTGGAAAATAACGAAAGAGATGGGGGATATTAATGTCGCGACGCAATTCATCGACGACTCATGATTGTCGTCATTGTTAAAATATATTGTGAAGCATTTTTTTTTGTCGCGCTTAAGCATCCGAATGAAATATTACAATGACACATGTGCACACGCTCTATATATAAATAAATAAATATATCTATATCATAATTAAAAAAGAACGAACAATAGTACAAAACCTAAAGCGCAATTTTCGTTATCATTTCACTATCGTCGTGCTACCAAGCCTTTGAAGAAAGTACTTAAATACGCTTTCTTTGTCTCGTCATTCAAATTCCTATGATCGTTACGCGATATACGTTTTGGGAAAGATTTTGTTTTTTTTTTAAACTTGTTTTTTTCTAAACTTGTTTTTTTTTATCATCGATTTTCTTTTCGATTAATGATTTTGTTTTTTCAACTTGAGAATTGGCTCCACGTGTACGTTCATGCTAAAATTTAATTCGGTTAGTATTTTTATACATCGGAGTGAAATAAAAATTTGAGAAACATTAACCGTATCGCATTTATGCACGAAGTACTTCGAGTCAAAAATTTGATTACAACTTGTGCAGAATTTTTTTAACCAAGCACTGATCTTTTTTTCGAACGAGCAATTTTTCTAACAATTTTCTTTCCACTGTTCAATTCTCAATTACTCTATTTACGTAATTGATCTTTTAATCCCCTTAAAGCTTTGCTAATAATCTTTCTACGAAAACAACAAAGGATAATATTTAATTTCCAAAGTATTCACAAAACTTTAAAAATAAAGTATTTATTGAGGAATATTTCACGTAACTAAATCTCTCGCATACTTGTGACACGGACTTCGTAATTTCTCGATAATAGTGTTTTTTTAGGTGTCAATTCGAATTAGTTTGCCGTATGATTGGGGCGATTTTATCGTTGATTGAACAAATCGTTCGAAAAGGTGTGAGGATTTTTCGTTCGTATGCATTTGAATAACGATTAAATTCATAATAATTCGATTCTTTCATTTCAGTTTTTACATGTAGTCCAGTCATTACGTCGAAAAAATCGGATTAGAAATGCATGTGAACTAAGAAAGCTGATTTCTGGATATTGTGGGGGGGGGGCTTGGAAAAACTTAACTTCAAATTGTCGACCAAGATTTTCTATGTGCGTTCTCCGCCATCTTGAAATAAGTGTTAAATTTTGTTTTTTTGCAATAACTCGGCTCTCCGTCGAGATATGAAAATTGCGATAGAATACTTTTTTGTTGCTTCTCTTACGCTCTACAATTTAGGTCATATACATTTTTCACCTATCGTTCATCGTTGTTGAGATATCGGACGAGGAAGTAAAAAATTCAGGTAGTGAAACTTGTTTTGGCTGTACACATTTATATACACACATGTATATAAATCGTCGGGCATGAGGCGCGACTGTGAACCATGAAAATATATACATATATATTTTCATATGTTTGCTTTTTTACTAACTTACTTTTTTCTTAGATACTTTTTTACGTAAATTCGACAAAAAACTGTAAAATTATATTTAACAATCTTTAAAAATATTTTGGTGGTTTTTGTAGAAAAAAATATTTGTGCTTTCTCGTTCGATATCTCAACAACGATGAACGGTAGGTGAAAAATGTATATGACCTAAATTGTAGAGCTTAAAAGAGGCAAAAAAAAAGTGTCCTATCGCCATTTTCGTATCTCGACGGAGAGCCGAGTTATTGCAAATGAACAAAATTTAACACTTTTTTTAAGATGGCGGAGAACGCACATAGGAAATCTTGGTCGACAATTTGAAGTTAAGCTTTTCTAAGCCCCCCCCCCCCCCCCCACACAATATTCAAAAATCAGCTTTCTCGGTTCACATGCATATCCAAATGTATATAATGACTGGATTACAGTTTTTACCCATTCTTCGGGCGCATGTCAAACTCCCGACAAGTCTCCCGTGTATCCTTCTGTAGGTGTGTCGGGATTTGACTGTCGGGGGACTGTGACATGCTCCCCATTATTTATGTACCATGTGAAAAAGATTTTTTTCTACCTTATTCCGCGTCGGTATAAATGAAAAGTGCGGCAATTTATCGGTCGTATTTGGTCTCTCGACTGTTACCCCTGATCGCTGACAGCGCGCAAAAGCGTAATGGTTGATGGGAAGGGGGCGCGATAGGGGTTGCGCGACAATTGTGCGATAATCTGCGCACCTTACGTCGTCGTGCAGTGCTGCTGCAAGATGGCGTCTGAACCATGGTCCAGTGGCTGCTGACGCCGTTCGGTAATATCGCCAACCTCGGAAAAGAAAACGGTGTCGGAGCTTTTTTTCCTACCCCTTGAAGCAAGTATACCGTGATAACTATATATTCGTCAGTTTTCTCGCGCGCTTGAGTATGGGTGCGCGTGTATACACAAGTAAAAGCATTTCGCATTGAGATACTGGCTTCCCTTCGCCGGTTATCCCGCGACGCCGTCGGAAATATATTTTCTCTCTTGTTCCTCGCGCACCCTTCGCGGTCTCTGACGTCACGGGCAGAGGGGACTAGCGCCACTATCGCGCCTCACACCGCAGTCTATCGCTCTCTCTCTCTCGTCCGTCAGTTTTTCCGGCTGCTACATCGCGGTGACGCCATATTGCCCGTGGTCGCGCGCGCGTGTGTGTTTATATTCGTTTTTTTTTCAGCGTATCTAACCCGTCGCGTTGTGCTTAGGTTTTTTTTTTGCACCATCGTTTGTGTCCCTTTCTCCCGTCATCCGCGATTAGCCGTCCGTGTGTCCTCGTCGATGCTAAACGGCAGAGGGAAGAGAGAAAAAAAAAACGTGCGCGCGAGTGTCTCGAGTCTCGTGATTTTTGTGTCATCGTATCGCATCGGTGTTTGGTTGAACAAGGGTGTAGCAGGGAAAAACGATTAAAGGATAATAAGTGAGAGATTAAGAAGTGAAGAGAATAATTGACAAAGTAAAACGCGAGAATAGAAAAAAAGTTATTGTGGGTTTTGCGCGCGCGCGGCCGCCCTTCAACGTCACGTCTCAACTCTTCGAGAATCGCGCGGCTCTGTGTTGATCGTGATACTCTTGTTGCGGCGGTGGTTTTGAGACACACGTTTTTCTTCGTGTTCGTTCTTTATATAAATATATATATATATATATATATATATATATATCGCGTTTACAAAAGATCTTCCCCTCCAGTTCTCAAGCTTCACGGATTGTGTTGGAAAAATACGTGAATACCGATTATCAACTGGAGAGATAATGCCCGTCCGTAAACAAGGTGGTAAGCTCTCGTAATTATACAGTATTCTTAAGAATTTGAAAAACTCGTGTTTGTTCTTTTATTTATTTTTTCGCGAGTTCTCAAAATTTTTTTATAGGGCGTGGATATGGTACAAGCAACTCGATCAGCTGCGACAGTTTACTCGTCATTTTTATTCCTCTCTATCACAACCTTCTCCACGCCCGTTTCGCGTTCGCTCGTACTCGTAGGCTCGTAAAACGTAGTAGATTCCCAGTATGCGTCTATAGTAATTTTCAATTTGACCTCTATTCCGAAACATCGGACGAAAAACTTGATATATCTCTCATTGCCAAGTGTCAAAGATTTCCTGTGTTTTATATTCACCGACCCCTGATCGCGAACTTTGCGAGCTTCGTTCACGTATTCTATTATTATTGTCCTCATAATAATAATAAGTATCATTATTATTATTATTTTTTAATATAACGAACGCGAGAAAAAGATAGACGGCGATCAGACGTCTCCCAGAGCTTCACTCTTCATTATAATGTAGGCCAAAATAGTGTTGCAACAATCCATACCTACATCACTCGTACAATTATGTATATGTATATATTTTATGTATTCGACGTTTGGGCGTCTGCCAGGAAAACGCGCAATAATTTTGGCGCTCAAGGGCTTTTAACGTTTATTTTTCTTCAAAAATTTTGTTTTTTTTTTATTCATTATTCTTTCCTCTTTAATCGTCATGTGCAGACAGTCTCAAGGCTGCTGCAAGGTTTTATATACTCGCCGTCAATTCTATAAAGCGAATCGTTATTTATCACGTGAAAACACGCGTTTATCGTTCGGGAGAATATATTATACGATGAAATTGTGCGTTGCTCGGTAATCCGAGAGATTTTACGTTTAATACAAATGCTTGCATGAACGAGAGGGATCGTAACCCACATTGCTCTACGTGATGATGTTGAAGTTTGCAGCGTTGGAACGCAACGGAAATAGGTTTTAAAATTTTCATTTTCAGTATTGCTCTTGTTTGTCGTGCCCCATTTAGCCCCAGATTTTTTAAGGAGACCCCAATAAAACGTTTTAACGATTTTTGTCATCGATAATCTAATCTTAAGAGGGATTAATGGTGTAAAAAATTTATTTTCGTTGCATTCCAACGATGCAAACTTCAGCATCATTCTACGTGTTGAATCATATGGGTTACGCCCATTCGTTTGTTTCGCTATCCGTGTGTGTTGCGTGCTTGCATATACAAAGTCGCGAGTGTGTGAATATCTCGGGCGTACAAAAAACTTTTACTGGGATATTGTATATGGGGCATTCAGAGTCAAATAGATTCCATGCCCGATCGGTGCCGTGACCCCGACCATTTTTTTTCTTCTCACTACGTTGTAGAGCAATTATAAAAAGTCTGCAACAAAACAATTCATCGGTGTCAAGTAAAAAAAAAAAAAAAAAAAAAAATCCGGCGTTATCCATTTTTTTTTATTTCACGATTTAAAAAAATATTTGTTCTGCATAAAAGGCGCTTGACTCTAATGTAGATGCTGCGGAAGGAAAATTGAAAATTGGAAATGCCGATCGGTGAAATTTATTCGAATAATAGCGGGACTTGAATGCCCTATATGCATATATGCGACCAGACCAATTGCGCGTCAGTACTCTGCGTGTACATGCAGGAGCTCGCACGAGAATTGGGTCAAGCCAATGAATACCGTATTGACGAGATAAAAACAATAAAGATAAAATCGATTTTCCAGCTTCCACGTACGCGAGATCTTAAATTTTTTTTTTTCGTTCTACCGGATGCAAATGAGTTCGCAGAGCCTTTTTGCGGATGAGAAAACAAAAGGATGTTGATCGATGATCACATTTATGTAATAATAATGACAATTATTAAGACAGTATGATATATTATTATTGTAATTATAATTATATTACTCTCTCGTGATGTTGAAGTTTGCATCATTGAAAAGCAACGAAGATAGATTTTTAGACCATTCATCCCCTTTAATGATGTTGAAGTTTGCATCGTTGGAATGCAACGAAAATAAATTTGTTTATACCATTCATCCCCTTAAGGTTGAATTTTCTAAGAGAAAAATCATTAAAACGTTCTTTTGGGGTCTACGTTAAGGATCTGGGCCTAAATGGTCAAGAGAAGCGAGAGCAATACCGAAAATTAAGATTTAAAAAACCCATTTTCGTTGCATTCCAACGATGCAAATTTCACCATCATCCCCTTTAAGATTGAATTTTCGTAGACAAAAATCGTTAAAAAGGTTTTTGGCGTCTTATTTAAGGACCTGGGCCTAAATGGGCAAGAGAAGCGAGAGCAATATTGAAAATGAACATTTTAAAAACCCATTTTCGTTGCGTTCCAACGATGCAAACTTCAACATCGTACTCTCTCGACGTCGAGATGTACGCGAAATTTTAATGTACGAAAAATTTCATTTACGTTCATATAATATATGCAATAAAAAAATTAAATAAACATCTCTCCATATCGAGTCGTACAAAAGGCATATTTCATACGAATAAAAACGTTATGATACGAAAATTCAATATTTACTTTTGAAGGCGTATAAAAATGACCCAAGCGGGACCGGAAGCATTTTGCACTCGGCTTGCCGGTCCGAGAGAGTTGGAAAAATAAAAGATGAAACAATTCCCTGAAACATTCTCTCGTCAACTCGGAGCGTATATGATATAGTGAAGTAGAGGCATAGCTATATTTACGAGCCCAATAAAAATTGCGAACGTATGAGATTCAAGCTCGCGGATATGTGTTATACGTATACATCGTCTAGTCCGATTAACCTACGTAGAGAGAATGAGAAGTCGAGCCATAGTATTTAATTACGCGATTCAGCACATGATATGCTCCCGGACTCTCTTTCGATTGGATTGACGGTTGTGACTTTTGAAAAAAAAAAAATATATATATTAGGGCTTAGATTAATAATTGCTTAGATTAATATTTCTTGAGATATTGAACTTTAACTTATGAGTAGTATAAAATTTATGAAATATGAAATATTATAATAATAAAAAAAATAAAAAATAAAAAATGTTCAATATTTCAAGAAATATTAATCTAAGCAATTGGGTCGATAGGACCTTTTTTATAGAAAATTAAATTTCCAACAAATTTTTCGTTTACATTTTTTTCGTAAAAAGTTAATTGTTTCGGAGATAACAGCAGAAAAACGAGAATTTTGGGTAAAAATCAACGTCAGTGACCCGTACCAACTCACCAGTACAATTTACACTTTCGCCGCAAAAGGCTCTTTTTTAGATTGTTTTATTCTGAGTAAATCGAAACCAAGAACAATATGATAGCATAAAATGCGACTGAGTTATAGAAATTAAAAAAAAAAAAAAATTCGATTTATGTGTATTTTAGATGGAAAATCTTCTCACGCTTTGGGAAAGTACTTAGAATTAATATTAAGGGCTGTAACTTTCAGGGAATCTCTTTTCGACATATCCAACAAATTTCGGGTGGGGACTGAAAAAAAAATAGTCGAAAAAAAAAATCGCCCTAATATATATATATATATATATATATATATATATATATATATATTAGATTCGATTCTCTCGCCTAAATTTCGACGTCGAGAGAGTGATATAATTATAATTACAATAATAATATTTCATACTGTATTAATAATTGTCATTAATATTATAACAATGTGATCTTCGATCAACACACTGCGCATCGTTTTGTTTTCTCATTTGCAAAAAGACTCTGTGACTCATTTGCATCCATTAGAACGTAAAAAAAATCTAAGATCCCGTTTATGTGGAGGCTGGAAAATCAATTTTATCTTTATTGTTTTTATCTCGTCGATACCGGTATTCATATACGACTTATGCATATGGAATTGGATTATGAAAAGTTACAAATAACAAATTGTGAATGATCAATTAATTAAAAAAATACGTTATTATTCGTTATTTATAATTGTCAATTATAAATTATCAATTTATACCGTTTACAAGGAAATTAACACAATTCCACTATTGCAATCGGTTAATAATTTACATCGATCTCAACGTGAATCTATATATAGCAGTGGTAAAAGTTCGATGTATAAAGGAGAAAAAAAAATATGCAGAGAAAATAGAACTTTGGTACGGGGGATGGGCACATAAGCCGCGTATAAAGGCGTGGAACGTGCGACTCTGATAATGAGAGCAATGAATGGAAAGTAGGCCAGGCTAGGGAGTCTATAGTGAAAGTGTATATGTCCCAAGTACACATGAGGTTTATATCTGTACCGTGCGTATATATAGAGCGCGAAAGCTATCTCCGGAGCTTCGAGAAACTCCTTCGTTCATCTCGAAGGGTTGTATTCGCGTTTTGAGGTAACTTATACATATATATATATATGTTCTAATCCCGGATATCCACGTTGAATATAGTGTAAATCCAATTTTATACATACAAGTATTGTCACAGTTAAAACCGATGAAGGTATTTTCCTTGTAACAGTTTTCTCTTTATCGGAGACGGAAAAGTTTCACACATTCAGTCTCTCTCTTTTTCTCTCTCTCTCTCTCTCTCTCTCTCTCTTTCTTCCAGTAATGATGTACAGTATAGAGTGACACGTGTTCAATTATTACTAATACATAAATTGAAAATAAAAGGTTTAACCAATACAACAGAACAAATAGCCCTGTTAAGAAATGCCATTTCCACGAATGTGACAATTGCATGACACATCGTTTTTTGAAAAAATAAATTTACTCTAATTATTAGGAACTGGAGTAAAAAACAATTAAGGGTTAAATTCCTGAGAAAAAAAAACTGCATAACGATTCGGATTTTCATTTGACATTTTTAATGGAAAATTATTGCCCATTTGCACGTTGTTCTTAATTAAAACATTCAATATGTCAACCATTCCCGTATGATAATTTCGTGAATACAAGTCAATGAGTAAAATACTAAATCCAGGAATAGAATGAACTTTCAATTAATCTTTTAGTCCATATACATGTACACGATTAAATTATAGATTAAAGCTCTCCGAATCGGTCAAACCTCCCCAATTTCCCCTGTTGAAAATATCAATGATTATTTCAGGCTATTTTGGGACACTAACGAGTTTAATCATAAGATAAAATAAAGCAAATATGAAAGATAAATTTACTCCAATTATTAGGATCTGAAGTAAAAAACAGTTAACGGTTAAATTTCTGTGAAAAAAACTGCATAACGATTGGGATTATCGTTTGACACTTTCAATGGAAAATTATTGCCCATTTTACGTTGTTCTTAATTAAAACATTCAATAGCATACGTTGATAAGATCGGGATATTGGTCAATAGGGGTTGGTCAACAATTCCCCGGACGATAATTTCGTGACTATGGATTAATAATGATGTTGAAGTTTGCATCGTTAGAGTGCAACGAAAATAAATTTTCTACATCATTAATCCCCCTTAAGATTGAATTATCGATGGCAAAAGTCGTTAAAGCGTTTTATTCGGGTCTTCTTCCAAGAACCTGGGCCTAAATGGGCACGAGAAGCAAGAGCAATACTTAAAATAAAAATTAATAAATCTATTTGCGTTGCGTTCCAACGAATGATGCTGAAGTTTGCATCGTTGGAACGCAACGCAAATAGGTTTTTAAATTTTCATTTTCAGTATTGCTCGTGCTTCTCGTGGCCATTTAGGCCCAGGTCCTTGAAGGAGACGACAATAAAACGTTTTAACGAATTTTTGTCATCGATAATCCAATCTTGAGGGCGATTAATGGTGTAAAAAATCTATTTTCGTTGCATTCCAACGATGCAAACTTCAACATCATTCCAACGATGCAAATTTCAACATCATGGTTAATAAGTAATATACTAAATCCGAAAATAGAATGAACATTTAATTAATCTTTTAGTCCATATACATGTACACGACTAAATTATAATGATGTTGAAGTTTGCATCGTTGGAATCTAACGAAAATCGATTTTTTACATCATTAATCCCCCTTAAAATTGGATTATCGACGACAAAAATCGTTAAAATGTTTTGTTAGGGCCTCCTTCAAGGACCTGGGCCTAAATTGGCACGAGAAGCAAGAGCAATGTTGAATAGCAAAATTTAAAAACCTATTTGCGTTACGTTCCAACGATGCAAACTTCAACATCATAAATTATATATATGTAAAAAAGCTCCCTGAATCGGCCAAACCTCCCCAATTTCCCCTATCGAGAATATCATCGATTATTTGAGGATATTTTGGCGTACGACGAGAATTTAATCATAAGAGAAAATAAACCGAATATGAGGATCGGAGAAAAAGGTCTCGCGAAATCTATGTAAATACGCTAACTCAGACTACACATAAGGAAATACGTTCAACACAAGATGTGTTTGATGGATATGCAAATGACTATTCGTGTCGCACGCACCAGGACGGTTTGTTCATCGTGTGTGTTTTGTTTAAGTGTCGGTTATTAGAAATTCACAGGGGTGTATTTATACGATTAAATTTATTACGATAGTGGCGAATTCAAAATGAATTTTCGGCTTAACACGCGACTCAGCTGCTTTTCTTTCACAAATTATGGTGGGAGTTTCGTATATTGTAATTAACGTACGTAATATATTACGTGTAATAGAAATATTGGAATATGGGATAAAAAGTTCTTTCGAAAATCTATTTTTTACTTTCTTCTTCATAATTTCGTATTTCAATATTCATATTACATGCGGTAGTGTTCATGTAACTGAGGATTAAGGTTAAAGCCCAACGAGACTATTTAGAGTAGGAGAGTGTATATGTATGTGTAAATCGATAAGATTTGGCCCTTTTCAAGCTTTCCTCCCTTTTTTCTTCTTTTTTTTTGTGTCGAATCGTGGGCCGTTGCTGCAAAAAAATGGAGCAAAAGCCGATTAGGGGTATCGCTGAATTTCCACTCGTGTCCGATACCTGCCACTTCGGTTCTTACTGTCCTTCACTCTTTCCGTACTTCCTTCACTCACTTTTTTTTTCATCCTCTCTACGTCACTCTCTACCTTGGAAATTGATTATCGGTAATATCGTTTCCCTTTTAAGGATACACCTATATCTATGTATCTATACATACAGCGTGACTCATGAAAGAATATTATTTTACTCCCTTTCATCCCTCTCTCGTTCTTTTCCCTTTTACAACGAGCTTTGTCAGTCAACGAACCTTGATGACATTGCTATGCATATATATATCGATTATGTGTAACGGAATGGCTCGAGAACGTCAAATCCAATTTCAATCCTTGGCACGACATTACTTTATAGAAAATAGTGAGTTGATCATCGTGTACTTTACGAATTTTTCTTCCCTATCATTATCCATTTCTCGATGCACCCTTATAGACACTTTCCAGAATGGTATATGCATTTAAGGTGATGTAAAACCCTCATTCAAACCCCATCCCACTCTAAATCGTCGATCCACATTTTTCCATAAAAGTTTTGGTTGTTTTTTTTTCTTTTTTGGGCAAAAGAAAAATTTTGAATAATGTTGAATCGATGAACGCAGTACGTGAAGATTTAGATCTTTTCCCAAACACTTGAAGTATTTTCGAAAAATCATTATTACCCCTTTTTTTTTAATCGTCGATCGATGTTTCATGAGATATGTTGCTCCATTCCGTTCGATGCTCGCACCGAGCATCGAACTGCTTATCGTACGACGGCCAATGACAACAAAAAAGCTCTGATGATGAATTACAGTAGTACCTCGCACAAGTTATGAGCCTGAGATCAGCGGATCCCCACAAAATTGGTTGCCACCCCTCCTTTTTCCACTACCTGTGCACCTAGCTTCTATTATATAATAGCTGTGGAACCGAGCACCCTTATAATTCGGGTCATAATCCGAATTAGTAACTGTTCTCTCTGCACAAAGGCATCCTAATGGAGGTAGCTATAAAGATCAAATTATAACTCACTGTTCCAGATATTTAGAGGAAAATGAGCGTGGAAAATGAACTCAAGTTGTTGCTCTTCCCAAGACAAAAATTATTGCTTAAACCATTGAATTTATCATTTATCTTTAAGGGGAGATCGATAGGCATTGGTCGGTTTATTTCCACGATTATTCGCAGAATTTACAGAAACGAAAAAAAAAGTCGAAGACAAAACCAATAGAAGTTACGGGATTCTGTCAGGAAGCAAAACGTTCTTTTTTACGATCGCAAACAACATACTTTACTGTCGTCATTTATCTAAATTTTATGGCAACAAAATTACAGCCGTTTTCAATTTTTGGCATATTTTAGTGACTCGATACCGCTACAACTGGGTTACCGTACATTAAAACTGGGTTATTAACTCTACACTATTTTATATATACTAGCACCAAAAGTTTTTATTCATATTGCCAATTAAACATGCTGTTGAAGTTAGCATCGTTGGAATGCAACGAAAATAAATTTTTTGCGCTATCAATCCCTCTTGAGATTGGATTATCGATGACGAAAATCGTTAAAACGTTTTATTGGGGTCTCCTTAAAAAATCTGGGGCTAAATGGGGCACGAGAAGCAAAAGCAATAATGAAAATTAAAATTTAAAAAACTATTTCCGTTGCGTTCCAACGATGCAAACTTCAACATCATAATTAAACGCGCTCCATAATGAATCGTTAAATCGACCCCAATTCAGAATACAAACAGGTCCGAACTTTTTATTATCGTGCAACTTGTGCATGACCACATAGTCAGGTCTAGTAATCCCCAATGGGGAAAAAAATGTTTTATACACGTGAACAAATGGGCTTCCATCACTTTTTTTCTCGCGATTTTCTCGACGTTGGTCTGTCGCACAGGCGACTGACCGTATGTAGGACGGGGCGCGTCCGACATGGCTAAATTTAATCTTAAGAATCGGTCAGTTCGAACACGAATAGTGCCCACGCAAGCTGTCAGTACGTTTCGCGAGCCTACCAACGCTTCCGGATCGTAAAAGCTCTCACGTCTTACTTTTATTTTTTTTCCTACTCGTTTTGCTCCGTTCGACAAAAGTGAATTGTCGCAGAAAATGTCGATGTACTAAAATATTCGATGAAGATTCTCATGCGAGTTTAATGTGAAATATGCGGACAAATTTCGGCGCGTGTTGCATTTTCTTCGAGCCCGGCATTATTCGCGCTTTTATCGCTCTCGTTCCTCGTCACGTGCGTTGTCAAAATCGTTTGTGTATTTGCGTATGTGCGATTCATGAACCACGTGGCATTGTGTGATAAATAAATACAGTCTCGAAATTGGCACGGAGCCAGTGCTCTCGTCTATCGGTATTATCCTTTAAATTTGGGAATTATCGAGACGCATTTCGACGTATAATATTATATTTGGAAACGTTAACGTCGAATTATCGACGAAATTAACGATCAATAATGATTTCATTATTTTCAATTAATCAATAATTATTTTTATCCACAATTCATGCGCTTTGCAATAGATCTTTCATTGGTTTTTTGTTCTTCGTTAATGAGAATATCATAATACTCTCTTGGTCTCTTGGATCTTGATCAATTGTTAAGAGTGAAATTTTACAGTGGACAAGATTCATCGCTCTCTAAACTATTTTTTCGTTCACTCGGTATCAGATAAATTGGATTAATAATGTGGGTACCGGTGGTAAGTCTCGTTTGGACAATTATGTACATTGTGCAATCGCGTTTTGCACCCTTGAAGTTAACAAACGAGGATATCAATCCCGAAGATGAGAACAAATCGGATGCAACGAAACTCAAAGGTATTTTTCCAAAAGTCATGTCTGAGGCTAATTTTCAAACGTTTTTCGTACGTCGGTATAGTTTTACGGATGTTATAATTCATCGAGTCGATGTAACAATCATGAAAATCGAAACAAAGTATATTACAAGAATTTTCGACGAAAGAAAACTTTTCACGGAGAAATGCCTCGTGGATAATTGCTAAAAACTTGATCATTTTATTCATTTTTATTTTTAATTGTCTACCCTCATATTTAAATATCATTGTCTTCTTAAAAGGACTAATCGTAATTTTCAATGTACTAACTGGCACATACATTTAAAAAAAGTTATTCACATTAATTGCCAAGAACTTAACGCGAGGCATATACGAGTATATACGATGTGTAACGTTCTCCGAACTCTCCATCCCTCATCCCCGTCGGTATTGTCACCATTATTTCGTGTATATGCTCGCGAATACGTGGTTATCGTGACAATTCCGAATGTACAATACGAATGCGTTTGCACGCGTGAGAATCTTTAAATGCTTCATAGGATAGACGCATATGGGATAGGCTAGAGCGTAGAAATTATGAGGCTTATTCCGGGCTGAATTCATAGAACAACGCGGCTCACCGCTTTCGCCACATCCCCATAGTTCGTATTACCAACGTCCCGGGAATACCAATTGTTGCTCTTGTCGAACGATCTCCCTCTCTCTCTCTCTCTCTGTACCTACGCTTTTGCACACAATGGTTCCCATGCCGAAGTTATGCGGTTATTGCGATCGTCGTATATGCATAGCCTGATTCTGGGGACTGAGGTGATATGGTTGTGGCACAAAGCACACCGGTATGAAATACACGTGGCTTCTATGATTTATCGACAATTCGACGTGTTTGCTATTTCGGAAATACGCATAGAGGGAACAATATGAGGATTGCTGAAAATTATACCGTATGAGGCTTTATTCTGTGGAGTGGAGTGCAGATAAAGCCATACGGATCCCCATCAAATTAATTTTTCTTCGATTCTAATAACTCGCCTGCAATATTTAAGACAAAAAATTATATGAAACACAAAATGTTCTTGTTTTTGCAATAATAATTGACTAAATGTTTGTTTTTCGAAATTCGCTACCGGTGTCATTTAGTAACATTTGCTTTATTCGACCATTTTTCCCAACGTAAAGTTACTCAAGAACGAAAAAGTGATCGTTGTCAAATAAAATATTCATAATTATCCCCATACATCTGGTCATTTGTTTTATCCGACCTCTACATGATGTTTAAAGTGCCCTCTTTAGAAAATCCCTTAAAGGGGGAACCCCTTAGAGTTAATACCTTTTTTTGGAACGCGCACTGTACTATTATCGTTTTTTCCCTTAAGGGAAAGTTCCCGGCCAAAGACCCTAAAAATACCTGAATTTTTTTTCAATACAAAATAAATTATTCTGCGAAAATTTTGTTGTGAGTTTTATTTGTATATAAAAGAATTATTGTACTGAGTTTTTTCACAATCAAATAATTCAAAATGGCGGCTCCAGCTCCCGCCAAAGAAAGCGCGAAGTGATGTGCGCGCGGTACCTTCTACAGCCTCACCAAGTGGTCTGAAATCAAAGAACCAAAAAGATTCTTGAAATAGATGAATTTTGTGGGGCCCTATCGATTTCCGATTTTTAAAAAAGCCCTTTAAAACAAAATGGCGGCCGTTTGAAAAAAAACTAATTTTTTCATGCATGCCATTTTGGCCATTGGCGGCCATTTTGTTTTAAAGGGCTTTTTTAAAAATCGGAAACTGCTAGGGCCCCACAAATTTCATCTCTTTCAAGAATCTTTTTGGTTTTTTGATTTCAGACCACTTGGTGATGATGCTGAAGTTTGCATCGTTGGAACGCAACGCAAATAGGTTTTTAAATTTTCATTTTCAGTATTGCTCGTGCTTCTCGTGGCCATTTAGGCCCAGGTCCTTGAAGGAGACGACAATAAAACGTTTTAACGAATTTTTGTCATCGATAATCCAATCTTGAGGGCGATTAATGGTGTAAAAAATCTATTTTCGTTGCATTCCAACGATGCAAACTTCAACATCATTTGGTGAGGCTGTAGAAGGTACCGCGCACATCACTTCGCGCCTTCTTTGGCGGGAGCTGGAGCCGCCATTTTGAATTATTATATTGTGAAAAAAACTCAGTACAATACTTCTTTTATATATAAATAAAACCCACAACAAAATTTTCGCAGAATAATTGATTTTGTGTTGTAAAAAAATTGAGGTATTTTTGGGGTCTTTGGACGGGAACCTTCCCTTAAAGTATCGTATCTCGTGAGTGTAAGCCACAAATTAAAATAACAAAAAAAAAAGTTGAATCTTTTTTAGTGAAAAAGTTTATTTTCTATTTGATTTCTTACGCAACGGCAATTGTTAAATACTGTACAGTATGGAAAGTATATTGAATAATTTTTTGGACTCAATTATGAACAGAGTCTAGTCGCACGGCAGCCACTGAAAAAAAAAGGTTTCAATACCAAAAATAATCGTTACTTTAAATATAAAGTCTATTCTCTATGTAGTTCATACAGTCTGCGTGGTTTCAATATAATTGGCAGCTCAGTTCAAAGTCCCTGCCCAATCGTGGCATCAAAAAAATCTCGTTAAATTATTTTTCTTTTCATCGAATTTCGGTCTGCTTGACGCGCGTATCATATTTTCGTGTCAAAGGTGTTTGGCCAGTGAAATAGAAGCTGCACGAAAAGCGGGAAAAGATATAGAGTGAGAGAGATAGAGAGCTGTAAAAATCCCGGGCGGCGAAAAATTCCCACATTTTCGCATCACTCTTAGCAACGCTGTACGTATGTAAAACGAGCACCAATTTATATACATACCTACAGGCACAGCCGAACGATGTTACGTAAATCGGAGTTTGGCAGTCGTTCAGCCACGTCTTCAGCATGCGCCTTTTATCACCAAACCCCACTTCCTTCGTCGGGGTTCTCGTCCTCGTTAACGAAGAAATCACACCCCGCTTACGTCGAGTTGAAAAACTTCAAATGGAAAATATATATTGGTGTTGGGAGTTGTGCTGCGCAATTCTGGCCATCAGTAAACTATGTTGTTGCTGTTTCTGTATCCACGGTTTCCGATTTATAACTACATATAGCTGTACGGGAAAAACTACCCACTGGTGTTTAAAATTCACCCCCAACCTCCAAACACACTCTTTCTTTCTCTCTCTCAACTCTTTATTCTCCGGGGACCATTTTTCCTCTTGCGGGCTTCCGCGTAAAATCCCTTCAGTCGCAATCACCCTCGTTTTTCTGGATTCACAACAAATCCGCTATTTCCGCTCACATAGAAAACTCCTCCGAACGGTTGATCGAACAGAAATATGTTTTCAACGCACCGGAATAAAAGCTCGCGAAGAATTTTCCTAAACATATAAACGTAAACGTTAACGCAGTGAAATAACGAGATATAACGATTCGATTGTGACGTTTCGATTGTGTTAAATCTTTTAAGCTTGACTTGAGAATGATTTTATACATATAAAGACGCGAAGGGTGATTAAGCACGCGGTTAAAAAAATCGTGACTATAATTCAACGTTAATATTAAACATTTTTATTCATTTTTTTGTCATCCATGAATTCTGATTGGGGTTAAATTGTACCAGCATGTTTTGTTAAGGTCGTAGTCTGGTAACTTAAGCCGATTTTCATGTCTTTTTTGGAGGGCGTTTTTTGTAGGAAAATAAAAATGAATCGTTTTGGATATTTAGGATGTTTTTATTTACATATTAAAGATACGAAAAAAATTTAATAGTTTATTATTATTATTATTATTGATCGAAGTTGGCACCTCAAAAAAAAAGCGCGTGGGTGGCCGCGGTAATTTTGGCTCTTGATGTTATCTGAAATAAAAAATTCTTGATAATTCTTAATCTATAGACATGTCATTCTGGTCGGAACTACTGAAGTTAAATTTCATGGATAAATAACAAAATGGCGGACTTTGGAAAAATAAGTCCTTTTTCCAAAGTCCGCCAAAGAATGACATGTCTATAGATTAAGAATTATCAAGAATTTTTTATTTCAGATAACATCAAGAGCCAAAATCACCGGGGCCACCCACGCCCATTAATAATAATAATAATAATAAACTATTACATTTTTTCAAAAAAATTTTTTTTTGTATCTTTAATATGTAAATAAATACATCCTAAATATCCAAAACGATTCGTTTTATTTTCCTACAAAAAAACGCCCTTCAAAAAAGACATGAAAATCGGCTTAAGTTACCAGACTACTACCTTAAAGGACTATCAACAGCAAATTATTTGCCAATAGATTTGCTAAGTTATTTCAGCTTTTGAAGAGCTCTCGTTCCGTTCTTTTCAAAGAAGAATCCGCGTAATTGGAGTAATTTTTACAGCAATTTAAACATTGAAGTCGCAATGAAAATGGTCAAACCGACGAACCTATCCGTAAATGCTGCCGTCGAAAATTCAAATTGAACCAACGACTTTATACGTTTGAGGAAGAAGAAAATTGAACGAGAACGTACCTGTTTAACGATTGGCAACTAATTACTGAGTCTATTGGTTAATAAATTGGTATAATTCTCTTTACGATTCTAAAGAAACGGAGAATGAATGGAAGGAGTATGAAATGCGTGAAAATAGGAAATGCATTCGGTGATTTCCGTGCACGAAGAGGAATAAAATAGAGTATTTTTTTTGCGTCAAAACAATGAAGTGTGTGGGAGTTACCGAGGGGTCTCGCGTTTTGCTCCTCACGTGCAGCTGACACATTACCGACAGTCAAATGTACATATTACGCGAACAGCTGATACTCTACGCGCTCATCGAGCTTCACGAGAATTCGCGGGGCGGGAAGGGATTGGAACGGTACCGCGACGTGACGTCAGGGATTTGAGTTATTTCGGTGATCGCATGACGTAGACAACTGCATGAAAATAGTCGCGGTAGCATCGAGGTGTATATATATACGTATAAATCGCGAGACGAAAGACAGTACTATATCTTTCCTCGTTTTGCACCCTTCGTTCTCTTTTCTCGTCTCATTCGGGATCATATTCCCTCTCCTTCTCTCCTCACCCTCTCTCTGTCTCTCTCAACACACATACTCTTTCATCGTCGTTGACTCTGGCGACTCATCTCCATCGTCTCGCCCCTTCTACTGTCTGCAGCCACGGCCAAGCAGCGCATCAAAAGTTTCTCTTTCTTTTTTTTTCTTTTTTTCGCATTGCACCCGCGACGGTATCGTGTCATGGACATTCAAAAGGTCGAAAAGCTCCACCGAAACTTTTCCAAGGAATTTGGGTCAAACCGTTGTACAATAGAGATATTCACTTTCACTGCTAAAGAAAAATTAATTTAATTGATCGAAATTGAATCTATAGTTTGAAAACTAATTTATGCAATTAATTAGTGAAACTTTAAACAAAATGAATAATGAAGAAAACTGATTTTGCCGAAATGAAGTTTGTGACAAATTTTTATGATTAAACGAAAATTTGACCAAGTTGCAAATGAGACAATTATTTGATAAATCTCGTTTCGTTGAAAGTTAATTTTTGTTCGATTCGTATTAACGGTTGTTTATGTAGGAACGAACGAAAAATTTCTATATATTTTCTTATTTCTTTCGTCAACCGTATATCACGTTATCAATCCAAATGATTCATCGTCAATTAAGTCCAACAAAATTCTCAACGTTTTCATGTTTATTGTAGATCTAAACAAATCATTACTTTTTTCAATATTTATCGGGTATATTTTTTTCTTTTTCTTTTCGTGCCAGGCCGAAAGTATGTTGTCGCAGTGTGATAGAATAATAACGGAGCAGTTACTGAGCTCTAAATAGGTCGGTGAAACTATGTAGGTATAGATATAACTAGTCGATGCGCAGAGTTCTCTTCGCACAAGTTCAATTGTGCAGCAGAACAAAACGCGATCAATCCATTGGCGGTGGACGGTGGAAACTCGTTAGGCCGCATTTTCTACTCTCTTGCTGTTGTTGCTTCTAGAAAGGCACTATTGTCGAATGAAAGAGGCACGGAGACTATCAGGGTACATTTTCAGTGAGCCAACAATTCGAAAGGCTCTTTCTGTTTGTACTTTTATGATTATGCGGGTAACTCCTTCTGTTCACCAAAATAGAATCGTGTTTTTTCTTTTCCATGAAACTCAAAAATCGTCACAAGTCACATTCCATGTTTTTCGTACGATCGAAGCTAAAAATAACAGTAATATCTAATGGGATTAACCATGGTAAAATGTTACATCGTTGGTCTACGGTTATGATATACACATGGTGTTTAGAATTTTCAAAACAAAATGCAAATTGTGAAAATGAAATATGGTAATAAAAAATGACGTTGAAGTTTACATCGTTGGAATGCAACGAAAATAGATTTTTTTTACATTCCTCCACCTTAGGGTTAAATTTTCGATGACCAAAACGTTAAAACCTTTTCTTTGGGGTGTTCTTTAAGGAACTGGGCCTAAATGGGCAAAGGAAGCGAGAGCGGTACTGAATATAAAAATTTAAAAAAGCTATTTTCGTTGCGTTCCAACGATGCAAACTTCAACATCATAATAAAAAAGGTATCGGCGAAGAATTTGGCGAAGAGCAAAAAAAATTAACATAATTATCCATCTATAATTGAGAATTCCACAAGTTTTTTCGATAATCATATGTAAAAATCGTGCAAATAATTGAAAACTTTTTGTTTTCATAAGATGTTTTTCACTAATCCGAAACTTGTCCAAGTAATTTGGGTTAATCATGGCAAAATTTTACACCGTTGTTCTACGGTTATGATATACACATGGTGATTAGAATTTTTAAAACAAAATGCAAACTGTGAAAATGAAATATGGTAATAAAAAAGGTATCGGCGAAGACTTTGCTGAAGAGTAAAAAAAATTATCATAATAATGGCGAAGAGCAAAAAAAATTAACATAATTATCCATCTATAATTGAGAATTCTACAAGTTTTGTCAATAATCATATATAAAAATCGTGAAAATAATTGAAAACTTTTATTTTCAACTATTCTTTTCACTCACCCACCTCTCCTCGGTCCCGTCACAAGGTAATTTCATGTATTTCCCGAGAGCTTGCGCCGCTGACACGACGCAATGCTCTAGTTTTAACGCCCTCGACTACATTACATCTACTCCTTTTCACCGTAATAATGTATGAAATATTTAGGCAATTTTTCATCTCAATCTGACGCAAGATCATTTATTCGAAATGATATACGTCCTTTTGTGAAATAACAAATGTACATTGTTTACAGTCGATTTCAAATTTTCTTCGTGTTCCTCAATGCTTCTCGCCCGGGGAAATATTATTTAATTTACTTTCGAAGCGAGAGAGAGAGAGAGGAAGAGAATGAGAGAGAAACAGAGCGAACGATACAACCATTGGCTTTTCTCTCTGAAAACGACGATCCCCTCTCGTTTTGGTGGTTGTTGTCACCCGCACTGGGGCTGTAAAGCTATCACGATTGGTTTTTTTTTTTTTTTTTTTCGTGTTTGGGTAATGCAGAATGTCGGTTGGGCAATATTTCTTTATTCTCGTGTCCCACACAAAATAGATTTCATTCGCGAAAACTCCGGTAGAACGATGGGAAACTCGCCATTGAGTTTGTAAGGCTATCCGAGAACGCCTCCTATGTATATTAATATGTACGGAGTATTCCACGTGAATTGATGACTTTGCTGCTTTATTATCGTGTGAAAAGCCTCCTACATATACAGTTCACAGTTATAATTGGTATGGAAGATATGGTAACTACGAATTAACCGAAATTTATCATTTATCATTTATGCGATTTTTTTTTGTAACCTCGTAACAAATAGTAAAAAATGTAATTTACAAAAAACACTTTGTTTTCACAATAAATCTCAAGGAAATACGAAAAACGTCAATTCAATTGCTCCAGGGTATTGTTTAGGGTATAAATGAATGATGTTGAATGTTCATTTTCATTATTGCTCACGCTTCTCTTGCTCATTTGATTAATCTCCTTAAAGGAGACCCTAAAAAAACGTTTCAATGATTTTTGTCTTCGAAAATCCAACCTTAAGGATAATGAATGATATAAATAATTGATTTTCGTTGCATTCCAAAGATGCAAACTTCGACATCGTATAAATGATCAATTTTATAATTTATATTATAATTTATAATTTTTAATTTACAATTACGTATAATTTACAATTTTAGTAAATTCGTAGTCACGTATTTTCTGCTACAAACATTATCATTGTCACTTATAAATCCACAAGGCTTTTTACATTTTTACTTCATAAAAAGCATATAAATTCACGACGATCGTTAAAATCGCTGAAACCCGACAAAAAACCGGGTCTCGCTTTACATGAAATTCCCCATATAATATACAAACTGTGTGTTGTGAGCTCCGTCGCTTTTCTCGACTCACTTGTTCAAGAAGCGAGAGCCAGCCCCCTGTCTTATTTGTCCGAGGTAAATATATTTTCTCCGGATATTACCTCAGAGCGGGCATATTCACCTCCCTCTGACGTTAACTTATCCTTACCGTGTCTCGTCTCGTTTCATCCGTACATTACTCCGTCAACAGACATCGCCTTGGCGTTAAAAAGTTCAAAAAAGCAAAAGAAAGTTTCGAGGAAACGATATGTTAACAAATATTACCTCGTGGAAGCACCAATTTCTTTGCATCAATGTTAAAAGTCCGTTCAGAAAAATACTTCCATTCTATTCTTAATTTAAAAAAATTATCACGTCAATGGAAAGTTAATCGAAATTCTGTCGATCCGATTTCACGTCATTCACGTTTTCGATACGTCGATTCTCGTGTTGTAGGTTCACAATAATGTACAAAAGAGACTTTTCTACGAGCTATGAAGTACAATGAGTCGTTACGTGTTCGATCCCTCCGCCATTCTATGTCATCTCATCAAACGGTGCTTACTTTAATTTGCATATACTTTAAATTTTTCTGCAAAACATGTCTACACCTTATAACGGAATATATCGATTAACATAGAAATGTACATGTTTCTATATGACAGCAGAATAGGAGAGAAGAGTCGTGAAAAAAAAAATGTTTGTTGGACCAATCATGATGCGAGAAAGAGATGACAAAAAGATGTAGAGTATTTTGAATGGGAAAAAATACTGGTGCTGATTAAAATTCATGACCCGTTTATCTTTTCTTTTTTTTCTGTCGCGATATGTCAAGCAGTCAATTTAGGACTGTTAAAAACCGACACTCTCGTGTCTTTCAACAGAATTTCCACCGTTTCATCGGGATGGGGGGGTTTAATTTTCGAAAATTTGCCTCTCGTCACATGTGCACTTTGCTACACTTACAATGGACAAACCGCCATAGTTGAAGAACCATTTTTTTTGCAAGCGAACGGAATTTACCATGTTTTCGAAAAACCGCACGGGTGTAATAAAATAAAAATTGGACCCGGTCTTTCTCATGCTATAACACACATGGGTATAGAACCGTTGTATTATGCATACTACATACTTCGCTGTCGCGTGAATTTTTCTTACCGTTTCCATCCACTTTCATCGTACATCTTATTGCTCCTCTCTCTCTCTTGAGGGACTTTTTTCCTTCCATCTCTCGTACATCTCACCCCCCCCCCCCCCGTTTCACATTCATTTTCGTCGCTTCAAGGCCGTGACGGAGCTTTTCGCCAGAAGCTTTATTATTGTCGAGTAATAAGAGTTGAGGATGATAAGGAGAGGGAGATAGGATTTGCCGAGAAAGCGAGAAAATACGCTCAAGTGTGAAACGCTTGAGTCCCTAAATGTGGCGTTACTGACTTTTCCTCTAGATTGAAAACGTTGTACCAGCCCGTAAATCGAGAAGATACTAAGACAAAACTACTGGCGCTCTTGAAGAATTCACTTTTTTGTTTTGTTTTTCTACAACAATGGCAGCAAATGATCCGGACATTGTTCGAGCGGGGCTTTGTTTGCGAGAATACGAACCTCCTTCAACCTTCCGTCCTCATACTCTGCGGAAAATTTGTCTGTCCCCTCTCTTATCCGAGTCCTTTAAATCCGGAATTCCGTTTCTCCTTTTCTCCCGTCGGTATCGTTGTCATCCGGCAACAGATTTTATTTCATCCCCCTCGCCGCATGTTAAATCTATTTGGGACGTACGGGGGTCTCCCTGTTGGTTTAGATTTTCGGACGATGGGGGAGAGTAGAAATAGCGCGATCAATTTGTCGGGGGTGGGAGTGCAGAAAATAAAAAAAATACGCCGACGTTTTCAACGGTAAAAAAAAATCGTATATCTATATTATATAAATATATCGCCACCGCCGTGTACAAGGGTTCGGGAGGTCAGCTTCACCAAACGGGAAAGACCTTGCTGTTTGGCTGTTAGGGGTTTCCAAAATCGAGGTCGGGGCTTTCCAAAATCGAGGTCGGGGGTTTCCAAAATTATGGTCGGGACTCTCTGGGGGGTTGGCGAGCGAAGCGCGCAGGGGGCCGGAGCCCCCCTAGTCTCTCTATATTATATAAATATATCGCCGCCGTGTACAAGATTTGAGGAGAATGAGCGGAATTGAGCGGGCATATTCACCTCCCTCTGACGACAGGGACGGCCGGTGGGGCGGGGGGGCAAAGCACCCTAGTATAGTATATATATATGTTGTCAATACACCCGCTTTTCTCATGTGCTTGACCTACTTTCTCTTCTTTTTATTTTCTGCCTCTGCCTCTCGTCGTTCGATCTTTCGTTTGCTGTTTTCTTCCACAAAGCTTTTGTGTAGAATCGTCCATCGCCGTCTTTACGACTCAACTCTCTTTTTTTCATCTAGCGCTCCGTTGTACATGTCTTGCTGTTTCCGCGACGTTTCGGGTTAGTGAAGAAACAATCACTCTTTTCTCGAATTAATAGGTCAGGCGTGGAGGGAATGTCGCTGTTTGAGATGAAGAAACACATAGGGATCGGACCCCGCAAGCCCACGTTCCGGGGTAACATCAGCAAGTCTTAACCTGCTGATATTACTCCGGCACGTGGATGAGATTAAGAGTCCACCCTCGTAATAATATGTGCTCTCGCTGAAAAAATCTCTCGGTGTCCTGTAACAATTGTTGAGAATACCTCGTCCTATTTTCGATGATTGAGCCGGTTAAAATTAACGTTTTTCCCCATTATTGTGTACTCCAGTTCGACACTGAACGTCGATTGTATCGCATTATGGTCATCGCGTACGAGACTACACGTGCAATTATTCACACTCATAACAAGTTGGGATACTCTTAAGTAGTTGTATAAACTGCGTTCATTTACGAAGAATAGTCTCGTTAGTTCAGAGCAATGGTCGACGTTATTGCTGCGAGACCAAGAAGCAGTAAAACCACTAATTGCCCCGGTGAAACTCCGCGGTGAAGTGGAAACAGTATGGCTAGTACGGGATACGTGTAAACGTTCTGTAGATCGCGGTAGATATACCGTAAAGGTATAACTGCGCGTATACGTGTATACTGTAAGCTAAATCAGAGTGTTCCAGATACAGTCGAATCCCGCACATTTTTATCCCTTTCTTACCGTCCGACTGTTAATCCCAATCGTTCGAGTCGTACATTCGTCACTTTTAGTGACTGCATTTCTATGCAGTCTCTTACAACTTTCCTCCCTCAAATCGCAGGATATTCTGTCCTATTGCGACGAAGAAATGAGACATAATCACATTTGCCACACAATTAAGGTTGCCTTTGAAATTTGGTGAGATGTTTAAGCGGCGTCATCCTCGCGGCGTCCTACTATAGTCGTAGGTAATACGGCAACTGTCGTTCAAAGTCATGAGCGTCCATTTTACCAGCAACGTGCTGTATAAAGCCGGAGAACTATACGAGACATGGAGCAAAATTGCTAGGGGGCTAGTTACACTCGCCACGCTTCCGACCTATGACCACACCACTGTCACGTTTTTGTTTCCTCGCTCAATCATCCACCCTCTTTCTCCAACCCTGGTAACTTCGTAATTTGAGTTATCGCAAAAAGTATGCGGGGTCCCGGATGAGTGCTCCGAGGTGTCGCACGACGAAATTTTGCTTCTCCAACAGCGGAATGATAGGTTTTCCGTAGCTACTCTGCCCCGTTAAATATATGGTAAGCTCGTGGGACAATAATTTTACCTCCCAGCAGAGCAACTCGTGCAGTTTACTTAAAACAAAAAAAGCTACACGGTAGTGTGTATAGTGTCAATCATAAAATTTCCGCGTTTACAAGTTGACTTATACATCGTAAGAAAAATCTTCGTACAAGTATGAACTTTGTAACATTTCTCATGTTTTTCTTCTTCGCTTTTTTTTGCGCAGGTGAGTGCTTCTACCATATCGAGGATATGGTGACCAAAGTTATTGGATCACATCCCCGCGCACGGATCAACTACAACACAGGTATCGTTCTAAGCACACAATTTCAAACGTACGTTCAACCGATTTATGTACCCACCCGATGTGGTTGAACCAACTATATACGAGGGGGGACCCAAAAAAAACGGGAATTTTGTCATAATTTCTTTATTTTTTAATATTTTAACACCAAATTTTGATCACCTTCAAAGTATTCTCCTTTGACCACAACGCACCTCTGCAAACGATCCTTCCAATGTTCAAAACATTTTTTAAATTCACTTATCGGGATGTTCTTTAGGCCTTCCAGCGATTTTTGTTTTACCTCCTCCACAGTGGCAAAACGCTTTCCTCTCATGTCCCTTTTGAGTCTGGGGAACAAAAAAAAATCACAGGGGGCTAGATCCAGTGAGTAGGGGGGGTGGACAATTGGTGTCATGCAGTTTTTGGTCAAAAACTGCTTTACGGAGAGAGCGGCGTGGGCCGGCGCGTTGTCATGATGGAGGAACCAGTCACTTGTGCGCCAAAGATCTGCCCTTTTCCTCCGGATACTCTCCCTCAATCTTTTCAAAACCTCCAAGTAGAACTTCTGGTTGACAGTTTGACCCGGGGGAACGAACTCCGCGTGCACAACACCTCTGCAATCGAAGAAACCAATGAGCATTGTCTTGATGTTTGACTTCACTTGGCGAGCTTTTTTCGGACGAGGAGAGCGAGGTGTCTTCCACTGGCTTGATTGCTGCTTTGTTTCGGGGTCGTATCCATAGCACCACGATTCATCACCAGTAATCACCTTGGAGAAAAGTTCAGGGTCCTCTTTGAGCTGATTTTGAAGTTCAAAACATGCCTGAAGTCGACGCTCCCTTTGCTCGTCTGTGAGAAGGCGAGGGACAAATTTGGCTGCAACTCTGCTCGTGTATAAGTCTTTGGATAAAATCCTCTGAATTGAGCTCCATGATATCCCAGACATCTCACAGAGTTGATCAATGGTTCGGCGACGGTCTTCATGAATGAGAGCATTGATTTTGTCGACGTTTTCGTCACTTCTTGACGTTGAGGGGCGTCCTGAACGGGGTTGGTCTTCAATTGATATTTCTCCATTTTTAAAACGTGAAAACCACTCGTAGACTCTGGTTTTACTTAGAGCAGCATCTCCATAAGCAGTCTTAAGCATTACAGTAGTTTCCGCGGCCGATTTCCCCAACAGCAAACAAAATTTCACAGCCACGCGTTGCTCTCGACAATCGGCCGTCACGTTTTTGCCGAAATGGAAAAAGTTGTTTCACTATGAAAATTCCCACGGGCGAACCGATGCACTCATGGCGACAGAACTTCGCACACTAACTCAGGAGACGTGTCCCCAACGGACACCTGGTCGAGCAATGGGTTCCCCCACTCTCCCTCCCCGCCGCAGCGCAATTCCCGTTTTTTTTGGGTCCCCTGTCGTATACTTTCTTTTCTCAATGCGCGAATTATCTGTTAGAAGAAACAAAAGTTAATATCCAAAAAAGACTCTTTCTTCTCGTAAGATTTATTCCGTTGGAAACATAAAAATTGAAATAGTTGGATTTTTATGCGGGCGACGGAATAGGTCTATTGGAAAAATTGATTATATCATTCGTTGACAATTATTTTGCTTAATTACTTCAGCTTTTATTGTTTTTTTTTACGCGTTTTGGGATAAAGTAACTGTTGAGATTTTCGATTGTTCGTTCTCGCTGCCGTCGAAAGACAATACCGTGCAAAAGTGCTTGGAGGGGTTAATCTAGGTGGGAGAATCGCGACTAAATCGTTTCTCTCGTTTCCAACGGTTTCTTCTGCATTTCGCCGCAGAGCGACTGCACCGCATTGCCCTCAAATGTGTGGTGTATGATACTGTATACGATGCCCTCTCTATGCATTCCTACATCTGCTTTGCGCTACTTTTACTCCCTCTGGCTCAGAGCGTCGATTTACCCGGGTAAATCTCATGCGCAATCGCATGCTCACATACATATCGTGAGTGCAGGAGAGCACACAAGCTCACGTGAACGACGTATATTTACGGATCATTGAAGATCTTGAAATTTCACGAAAAAACCTCTCTGAGCGTTAGATTAAGTTGTATGAGAGTAAACGTCGAATTACTTTGTCTCGAATAATTCTCAGTCCTGTTCTATCGTTTTATATTGCAATTAACCTGAGTTGATTGAAAGAAATTTTATATTAGGATCGTCATGGTTGTTCCGGACTAAAACGAGAAATACTGCTTTCGCTCGAATTCCCATGGTATCCGTCGTAAACCGAATGGGGAGAATACATATTACATTGCTCGCGGAATTAAAGTCGTTTCGGCTCGACCCGCGGGAACGACGGCAAGCCGACGCGGCGAACCAATGGAATTTCTTGACTTTTCCAAGCAGTCATCAAAGTGACAGCATCGTTGTCGGAACGCGTTTACTATCCTCTTACCTTTCTTGATCTTTTGCCCCTTTTATTTTATACTTCGCGGTCAATTTTCCATAAACCTTCTACATCCAATATCGCGAAGCCTCAGAGTTTCTTGGCTCTTATCCCGCGCAAGGAATATTTCAGCATCCACTACTCTTTTTATGGGTACCTCCACGATTCAGAGAAAATGAACTATGCAGATTTCGGTACGTAGATGACTTTAGGATGAAAAAAAACTATGGAAAATAGAGGTTGTGCGAGAGAAATAGTACGATAGACACGATGTCTAGTGGTACTCACGGTAGCTATTGATCAGAAATTGGTATTATTTCGATGAAAAAAAAAACATTGAAAAGAAAAAATTCTAAAAAAATGTTGTATAAAAGATTCGTGGTTCTTAAGGAGTATTTATGTTCATTATAAAATACCGATTGTTCCCAAGAACATTTATGTTTGTTTCTTTCTTAAATACCAACGTAGGTGTTATTTCGCTAGCAGATCATTTTTTCAAACATTAATATTACATTCATAATGAGCGTGATATTTCCGACTGAGTAAGACCTTATCATGTCGTTCGAGTAAAAAAAAAATGATGTATTATAATTCTTGGGGTCGACCCCGATTACACGAAGCCTCTTTACTTTAGCTTTTTTCGAATTGAACTTTAATCTAGAATTCTCTCATCCGAACTGTTGACACGCCGAGACTTTTGGTTTCGGCATATGGACAGACACTAATGAGACAAGTACACTTACAATTAGTCTAGTCGAGGGTAAAAGACCTTTATTTTACCGGTTCATCCGTGGCCATCTACCATTTACGGCTCTCTACCCTTTCGCTTTTGCGCGATCTCCCCGTGCTTTTCCGCTCTCAAGTGTACGCTCTCGGCTCAACTGATACTCCTGGTAAAGTTGAAGCTTTGATGACCTCGTTGAGTCTCACAGTCCCAGGTCCGAGTGAGAGTTAGGGGGATGCAGAAAAAAAAATTGTCCAAGAAGGGGCAAAGACGGAACAAGGAGAGTTTGGCCAATGACAAGTGCCTCAAGGGTCGCCGAGGTAGAAAGGACTGTAGGCTCAGGTTTCAGAAAGATCCAACGAGAGAAGACGAAAACTTGTCATCTGTCCGAAGTATCTTTATGGGTATTTCATGGCTTCGCATTGTTTCGGGCATAATTTTGAAAAGATGCAGCTCATGTTCTATAGATCGCTATAGGTCTTTGGCGTATGAGAGAAATAGAGAGATAAAAGGCAATTTGGGTAATTTCAACCAAATTGCCTGATTCCCTATCGAAACTAGTGAAAAAAAAAACAAACAAGAAAATTCAAACTCGATCACGTCCCAATCAATATTCTGTGTGGATATACATATTTTTCATTCGCCAAAGCAATTAACGATGAAATCTCGAGTTAGTTCGATTTTTCACAGTTCCGCAGATTTGTGATAGTCATCGCTGAAATATGATTGATTCTCTCGTATGAACATATTCCAACAGAAGAACATACAGAGCTTCGTTTAATAGGCTATTTTCCGTAGGAATTCCCATTCGTCGAATCAACTAGCGACGATATAGCTGAATTAATCTTGCCGGGCTCGAGTTCGTTGTTTACGATTTCTAGTGTGAGTTTCACGAGCTTTGGCTTCCGTTCACTATCCTCTTTTCCACACGAGCACTCCAATCACTCTCGCCGTTTCACCAAACACAGGCACACACACACACACACGGACACCCGATCAGGTCGCAATAATTCGCGGTCTGGTCACCTGTCATGTCGGATACCCGACGGAGGGAGGGGTTGCTGGTCATTTGCCGTTGGTGGAGCGCGTCTCATGACAATGCCTGGTCATAAAGCACCGCGGACTCGCTCGCGGACTACCAATACGTAGACATACGTAGATATATCGCGGGAACAGGTTGTCTCAAAGTGCTCAAAGGCCTCGACCGGTGGTCCGTCATCCGTGACTCCACGTCTGTATACGCCATACACCATCGTGCCCCCGTTCATGATCGTAGTTCTCCAGATGTAGAACTATTCCATCGCTCCCTGCTTTGTCGCGGTCTAACGTATATCTATACCCAATTAGAAACTGCTCCGTATACGTAGTTCTATCGTACTGTCCAGATGTGTTGTATGGTTCATGGTTGAGCTGATTCTCCGTGGTCCGAACGTTACGGTGTGGATAGAGGCGATATGTCGATCTCAATCGCATTGGTTTTGAACTATATACATAAACCCGTTCGTGCGGCAACCTATATAGTCCGTACGCAATTCACCAGGGAGAGGCTATTGCGATGAAGATTTCCCGCAAGGAGTGAATCGTTCCTAGAGAAACGCGCGCTTCCTACACACGAGCCTTACCCCAGAGAATACGGTTCGCATCGGAGGATTATAATCGTCAAAGTATGAGTGTAAATGGCACCGTCGGGGATTGCGCGTAAATCATCGCGGGATTTCCCGAGGGAGATTGCGGAATCTCGGTGGACGGTTGAACGGCCCTGAATGCTGTATATAATCCACCGGAGAGGGATGCGAGTGAGATGGAGAAATCGCGCAAAGGGGCAAAAGGGGCGAACGAGTAGGTGCGGACGCGAATATACGAGACATATAAACACCCAAACGGAATATGTGGAAATATTCTCCCGAATTGCATCCTCACTGTTGGTTGCAAATGCCGGATAAACGTGCGATATGTATATAAAGATATGTATACACATTGTTTTATTTTTAATTCATCTATTGGTACATGCATATGGAAGGAAAAAGAAATGCGGATTCGGTTGCGTCGCTCTGATCCTGTCAGCTTCCGATAGCTCATAAATTTCGAAGGGCGACGATTCGCTCGTGCTCGATTCGAAAAGCGGAAAATTAACGGGATTTCCACGTTTAGCGGGGATTTATTTTATTTCGTTGTTGTCCTTTTCTTCGTACGATCGATCGAAACTTTTGAATTTATGCGAACATGGTTTAATTAGTATTTATTGATTTCTCCAAATTTTCACAAGCTAAAGCGTTGACAGAAATTTTTCAAAAACCTATAAATCTCATGGATTCTACATTATGATTTTCTGACCAATTAGAACATTTTTAGCGCACTGGCATAAATGTCTAGAAGAAGAAAAATTCGCAATGGTAAAGCACAATTTGGAACGATATTATAGTGAAAATTCACGTGTGAATGTTTGTATGAAAATGATCCACCAACTCGCGACAGTTGCACATCTTTATCGCGTTCGAGTTTTATTCATATAATACCTTGAGACCGACTTATATACCTCCGGAAAGTCCCTGAAAATTGAGAAACGTCAGGAAAGTCTAGCGCGTAAAAAGCCACGTATTTCTGTCTCGCGTGCTTATACTCTCTCAGTTTCTCGAGCTGTTCTATTCCCTCACGCAACGAATTTCTATGGCGGTATTTTTTTGCATCTTCCTCGGCGTTTCACTCTGCCGCGCGGCTCGACTTACGAGTCGGCTCGCATTTTGTGATTTATTTGTCAGAACGAAGAGGGCGGACGAGTTTTTGCAACACGGCGAGACGACTAACTTCTTTGCTGAACGAGCGCTGTTGAAAAAATAAATTCTACACTGGCGCCTCGAAATATCGTAATACGGTTTTTCTTATATTTTCTTGAGTACACGCTCGCGTACGTATATCAAGGAACGTATAGATTATTGGCTCAAGGCTACTTATATAAATTATATGCACCAGCGCAGTGAAATTTACATAAAATTTGTTGAACCAGTGGGGAACTTTAATGCGAGAATTTTCACAGAAACAGTAATTAAATAAATCTGTTAAGTGCCTATTTAACTCGCAGCGAGAAAGGCATCTGGGCCACGCGCGTTTCGTGGCAACTTGCCAGAATAACGTAACATTTTGTTTATATTTTCGCAAAATGTTGAGTTTGGCCTGTACAGGCGACGGGCACGTAAATTCTCGCGTCAAGTAAAGAAAGAAATAATCAGGCTCGCAGATGTGATGTGTATCGTTGTCGTTTTTGTTTCGATTCCTACTGCAAAGCAATCAATAAATCGTGATTGGAAATGTACTAGGATGATATGAGTAATGGTATATTGCAACCGGTTTCCAAAGATTGGATTTCATCAGTATTTCGCAAGGCCCCTTTCACATTTTTTCAGACTTAGTTGAATTTCGGATCTTGCTGATCACGATAAAACCGATAGATGAGAAAGCCAGCCGATGAATCGGACCAGCTGACCACGGCTATGCTCTTCGCCAAAATGAAGGACCCTGAGCTTTTCGCGGTGCACTCCTTTGGCCTCTGCTCTCTATTTCTTCTATTCGCTTTTTGCACACGCCCAACTCTCGTTACTCTCGTTACTCGAGACGGACGATATAGGCATGTTTTACAACCTACCAGGTCTTACAACGATTTCCCTCTCTCTCTCGATGTATACCCTCATTTTATGATTATGCTCACTTGGAATTGAAATTTTTTTTTATTCAATTTCTCCGCTTAGTCCCTGACAAGTAGATCACTATAATCCATCGAAGGCTTCTTAGTTAATTATCACATGGAATTAATTCTTAACGTTGTAATCCTCTTTCTAAAGATTCTCACCAATTTCGTAGATATACGAGTATTTGCCGCTATTTTATATCTTCCCGGAGCTTGCCACTAACAACTATATCAACTATAACTATCGTACGGGCTAATAAGCATATCTACTTTTCAAACATTATTTCCTAATTCTACGCGTGTACATTGTCACAATACAACATTTTATCTGACAAAATATACCGTTTTGAGCAGTTCAACACAACAGTATTTACCGAGCGTCTTTAACGTTTTATTGCCAATTTCTAGGGGAGAAATATACATTTCGTAAAAACGTTTCGAATAAAGATTAATCCCTCGCGATATCACATTATTTATTATGCCAATGAAATTAAGAATTATGTGACGTACATCAATATGTACGATTCATTGTGAATCGAGATTATCAAAGAAATATGACGGCAGACATGACAAGATTTACGATTGATCTATATAAATCGTATTTTGTTTTCTCAGAAATATATCTTTATTCTTCTAATTCATGATGAATATAAATGCTACCTGTAATGCTCGAACAAGAATCCTTGTGTTTGATAAATCACTCGACAAAGACGGTGTATTTACGACACTAGGTCAGATAGGTACGCTCCTCGATTCTAATTATGTAGAAGTATGGACGTTGTGTATATCTTTATCAAAAGATGCCGCAGCGTCTTAACGTCAAATTAGGCATACATTCCTCTATCATTCCTCTGTACAAACGACCGCTATCTTATCGCAGACGCGTAGAGAATTAGCATTCGTTTAATTGCTGATTCATTGTATCGAAAATATCCTCGAAAAGTTGGAGCGTAGCATCGGGAATTCGTCTCACACGATCGACGATCTCATAGAGACGAGGATCGAAATAAGCTATAGAGATAGTTTTGAGTAGAGTATATATCGATGATTCATTCGTGGAGAAAGCTATTGAACAAATGGACCACATGGCCTCAATGGTTAGCTGCTTTTGAAGGTTAGTGGACTCTTCGAGTACTTTGTACTCCGAAGACACGTGGCAAAGTTTTAGTTCCATGTGTTGATCTCGTAAGATTTTTCTGAGTGAAGTGATTTTGTAATTAGTCGCTCTGCTCGGTTTCGCTCATGGACTTGCTTCAGGATGGGCATCCCCATTTCTAGCCAAGTTAACGGGACCTGATTCCGAACTGCCCGTGACGAATGACGAGGCATCCTGGATAGCTTCGCTCAACCCAATGGGACGGGTGGTAGGTGCTATTGTCGGTTGTGTCGAGATATCCTACCTCGGCAGCAAGTTGTCCGTTCTTTGTACGGGAATACCTATGGCTGTCAGTTGGATTTGTCTCATGATAGCCGATTCGGTCTATTGGATATACGCTGCGAGATCCTTGCAGGGAATATGTATGGGGATGCTATTCAGTACTTTTCCGTTGTACGTGGGTGAAGTGTCTAACCCGAAGATACGCGGTGCCGTGATTAGTCTCATAGTAAATTCTACAGCCATTGGTTTTCTCGTTGGCAATCTCATGGGATCGCTCACATCCATGTGGCTGTTTTCCGTCATCAGTATAGTACCTACACTCGGATTTCTGCTTCTTTTCCCAATTCTCCCGGCATCACCGCACTACTTGGTGTCGCGTGATCGTCTTGACGAAGCAGCCAAGTCTCTCGTGTGGTACCAGCGAGACGCCGATGTCAAGACCGAAATGGAATCTCTCAAGCAATTCCTCAGTTCAACAAAATCATCGACCTTCGCTGAAACGTGGCGCGAATTAAATGAACCGAAAAATCGTAAACCTCTCGTCATGGTCGCCGTCGTTTTTATACTTTTGCAACTCGGTGGTACAACTGCGTTGGGCAGTTACATGGAAATAATACTGAGACGGGCCGGCGTAAAAACCGTCGTTCATCCGAGTATGGCTGTCGTTGGAATCGGTATTATCGGTATCACAGGGGGAGTGTTGGCGATGTACGCGAATGACAAGTGCGGTCGTAAAGTTGTTCTGGCTGGATCTTGCGGTGGTTTGACTATCAGCCTCGGAATTTTGGGACTGCAGTACGTTCTGTTGGGACAAAATTATGGATCTCCGAGTCTCGAGTGGCTTCCGATCGTTGCAATGGTAGTCACAGAATTTTTCGTAAATCTGGGTATTGGTCCCGTACCGAGCACACTCGTGAGTGAATTTTTTCCACCCCACATCAAAGGCATCGCTGCATGCACGGCTAACGTGTCATCCGGTCTGCTCGCTTTTATAAGCACAAGAGCTTATCAGCCAATGGTCGATGTAATGCCTGATCAATACGTTATGTGGTTTTACGGAATCGTCATGGGAGTTCTTGGGATCTACACTGTTATGGTGTTACCCGAGACGAAAGGGAAGTCATTGCAGGAAATTCAAGACATGTTGACAAAACGAGGTGGTTAACGCGAACGCTTGATCAGCTTTATAATTTTTTATGAAACCATTTTCATCAAATTTGTGAGAAATTCATATAGTCAGACAAATTTATTTTAATGACGGTCCAATTTGCCCTACATATGTTTTCCATTCTTAATTTCATACGTATGCTTCCGGAGCAGTTGTCGCTAATGATAATTATATCAATTTGCATATCGATCGAATGTGTGAAAAAGCGTATCTACATTTCAAACATTTTCCCCTATTTATAGGCATCAACATTGTAACACTCCAACATTTGATATTCGAAAATAAACCATCTTCAGCAATACAGCACAGTGGTGTGTATCGAGTGTTTAACATCTCATCATCAAGTTATCACAAATTCGATTAGATTTTCTGATATGAAAATTTGTCCTTCGCACGACTATCTTATTTAACGTAGCATTGGAATTTCATACTATGGGACTTATATTATCTGCAACTCATCGCGAGTCGAAATTAACGAAAATATTTCATGTCAAACGTAACAAGGTCTACGATCTATATAAATCGCTCGAGGCCCGGCACTGACTCGATGACAAGTTACTATATATATATATATATATATATATATATATATATATATATAGCCCTCTATCTTATCGCAGACTCGTGGACATTCCAGACTCGTTTAATCTACGCAGTTATTTTGTCCGAATTTCCCATGGAAACTTGTAATATCTTGAATTCACTTCATACGATCAACGATCTCGTAGACACGAGGGTCGATATAAACTATAAGGATCGTTAGAAGTGGAGTATACATCGATGTTTTATTCGTGGAGGAAGTTATTGAACGACTGGACCACATGGCCTCAGTGGTTAGCTGCTTTCGAAGGTCAGTAAACACTCCGAGAACTTTGCCCTCCAAAGATACATAACAAAGTATTAGCTATATCTTATGATGCTGAAGTTTGCATCGTTGGAGTGCAACGAAAATAAATTTTTTACGTCATTAATCCCCCTTAAGATTGGATCATCGATGGCAAGAGTCGTTAAAACGTTTTACTGGGACTTACTCTTCTTCCAAGGATCTGGGCCTAAATGGGCACGAGAAGCAAGAGCAATACTTAAAATAAAAATTAATAAACCCATTTGCGTTGCGTTCCAACGATGCAAATTTCAACATCACTATATCGTAAAGTATTAGATCTTGTAAAATTTTTCTGAGTGCAGCGATTTTGTAATTAGTGAGTCTACTCGGTCTGGCATTTGGACTTGCCTCAGGATGGTCATCGCCATTTCTAGCTAAACTAACGGGACCGGACTCGGAACTACCTATGACGTATGACGAAGCATCGTGGATAGCTTCGCTCGTTCCACTGGGACGGGTAATCGGTGCTATTGTCGGTTCCGTCGAAGTAGCCTATCTCGGCAGCAAATTTTCAGTTCTTTGTACGGGAATACCCTTGGCACTGAGTTGGATCTGTTTCATCATCGCCGATTCGGTCAATTGGATATATGTTGCGAGATCGTTGCAGGGAATATGCATGGGGATGCTCTTCGGTACTTTTCCGCTGTACGCTGGTGAAGTATCTAATCCGAAGATACGCGGTGCCGTAATCAGTTTCATTATAAATTCCACTGCTGCTGGCTTCATTATTGGAAATCTAATGGGATCACTCACGTCCATGTGGTTATTTTCCATCATCAGTCTCGTACCTACACTCGGTTTTCTTGTGTTCTTCCCACTTATACCGGCATCGCCGCACTACTTGGTATCGCGTGATCGTCTTGACGAAGCAGCCAAGTCCCTCGTCTGGTATCAGCGTGATGCCGATGTCAAGAACGAAATGGAATCTCTCAGGCAATTCGTTAGTGCGACAAAATCGAGGACGCTCGGTGACACGTTGCGCGAATTGAACGTACCGAGAAATCGCAAAGCCCTCGTTATGGTCACAATGATTTTTATACTTTTGCAAGTCGGTGGTGCATACTCGTTGGGCTACTATATGGAAATAATGCTGAGACGTGCTGGTGTAGACACCGTCGTTCATCCGAGTATGGCTGTCGTAGGAATCGGTATGTTCGGTATGGCAGGTGGACTGTTAGCGATGTATGCAAATGACAAGTACGGACGTAAAGTTGTACTGGCCGGATCATGCGCTGGTTTGACTATCAGCATCGCAATTCTGGGACTTCAGTATGTTCTGTTGGAACACGGCTATGGATCACCGAGTCTCGAATGGTTGGCCATTGTTGCCATGACAGCTAAAGAATTTTTCGTAAATTTGGGCATCGCTCCTGTACCAAGCACGATTGTCAGTGAAATTTTTTCACCCCACACTAAGAGCATCGCATCGTGCACGGCTAATCTGTCGTCCGGTCTATTCGGCTTCGTCAGCACAAAAACTTATCAGCCAATGATCGATGCGATGCCTGATCAATACGTCATGTGGTTTTACGCAATCGTGATGGCAGTTCTTGGCATCTACACTGTTGTGGTATTGCCCGAGACGAAAGGGAAGTCGTTGCAGGAGATTCAAGTGATGTTGGCGGAGAAATAAATCACTATCGTGTTGTTCGATCGTGATCGTGAACGGAGTTTTATCGTGGTTTTCTTTTTCATTGCAATCCACATTTATAATCCTTCGGTGGAGATTTGCAGCTCCAATTTCTCTGCTTAATTTCTAAAACGTGCGATTATATCATCCCTTGAAGACTGCCTGGGTAATTGTCATTTGTAATTAAAGCTCAGCATTGTTATCTTTTGTGAAAGGATCCGGTAAAAAATTTTTAAGAGTCCGAAGAACTTATTCCAATGACAGCGGAAATCGTTCTTAAATGTATCATTTCCTCTATTTATTTTAATTGGGGCATTGTAACTTATTAAACTTTTTAATGTAATTATATCTGTGTACATTGTAACACTTTATCCTTCAAAATATATCACCTTCAGCAGGTTTAAGACGGTAGTATTTATCAATGATGTTGATGTTTGCATCGTTGGAACGCAACGGAAATAGTTTTTTAAATTTTCATTTTCATTATTGCTCTTGCTTCTCGTGCCCTATTTGGCCCCAGATTTTTTAAGGAGACCCCAATAAAACGTTTTAACGATTTTCGTCATCGATAATCCAATCTTAAGAGGGATTAATGGCGTAAAAAAATTATTTTCGTTGCATTCCAACGATGCAAACTTCAACAGCATGTCTTTAACGTCTCATTACCGAACTTTAGCGAAGTCGGTACATTTCCTAATCCAAAAATGAATCATTCGGGACATAACATTCTTTGTTAGGCCAATGAAATTACGAATTATTTGACGAATATTGATATGTGCGTTTCGTCGCGAATCGAAAATGCGACAAACATAATAAGGTTAAGATTTATGTAAATCTTATTTTGCTTCCTGAAATATATTTATTTCTTTAATACATGATGCAAACACACATGACGCTTTGATGCATGATACATGGTGCAAATATCATTGCACTCGTTAACGGGGGGTAGGGTTTTAAAGGCGAAAAAAAAGCATATTTTTATGATTTTTTTGCGGCGACATGAGTAATATAATTGTATTAAATAGAATTACATATTATTGTACAACTATTGAAGTATCTCAGAAAAAATTTTCAATGAAAAATATTGATAAATAAGCCGGTGACGTTGAATCTCCAGAGGCGCCTTGAAAAAAAGTGGTTTTGCGGTGAACATTATAACTCGTTACCGGATCATTTGAAACAAAAAAATTTTTCTATTTTTTGCAGCACTTGGAAGTGAAGAACGCAATTTTAGCTCAAAAAATCGCGCTTAATTTGTTATTAAAAAATTGAAAAAATTGAAAAAAAAAAAAACTCCTCCTGATTACCTGTTGATTTATGTGAAGAAGTAATGTTTAAATTTTCAAAAGGATCGGTTCAGTAGATTTTGAGTTCTAATATTCACAAACTTCAAAAATGACGTTTTCGGGAAAATCGATTTAAAGTTTTTTATACGTGAAAATCAGGTATCACGGCCGGTCGTTTGAAACGCTGTAACTCCGTTAGTTTTACTCCGATTGACTTAAAATTTATACACAATATTATCGACATATTGTTCATTCAGAAAAAATAAATAAATAAAAAAATGCAAAAAAAATAATTTTCAAACCCTACCCCCCTCCCTTAAAGATGATCCACCGACAACGCTATGAGAAGTTTTCAATCATTCGTGATTGAGCGATTGACATGCCAGTGAATATTCGGACCGATACGCTCCTCGATTCTAATTATGCAGAAGTATGAACCTGTTACTTATATATGATGAGACGCGACAGCGTCTTAACGCTAAGTTCTGCATACATTCACGAATACAAAAATTCTCTATCTTATCGCAGACTCATGAAGAACAAACATTCGTTCAATCCACGCGATTATTGTGTCTGAAATTCCCCACGGAAACTTGTATCGTAAGATCACGAGTTCACCTCATACGATCGACGATCTCGTAGATACAAGGATAGAAAACTAAATTTATAGTCGACAGGATACATCGATGGTTCATTCGTGGAGAAAGTTATTGAGTCAATGGCCCACGTGGCCTCAATGGTTGGCTGCATTCGAAGGTCAGTGAATTTTTCGCGGTACTTCAAAGATACACGAAGGCAAGTCTAAGCTTCATCTACATATGATTTCGTAAGATTTTGCTGAGTTTGATGATTTTTTAATTAGTCACTCTGCTCGGTCTGCCTCATGGATTAGCCGCAGGATGGACATCCCCGTTTCTAGCGAAACTAACTGGACCGGATTCCGAACTTCCCGTGACGAATGACGAAGTATCGTGGATAGCTTCGCTCACGCCAATGGGACAGGTAATAGGAGCGGTTGTCGGTTCCGCGGAGGTAGCCTATCTCGGCAGCAAATTTTCCGTTCTTTGTACGGGATTACCGTTGGCCCTGAGTTGGATTTGTCTCATCGTTGCCGATTCGGTGATTTGGGTTTATGCCGCGAGATTCTTACAAGGGATATGCATGGGAATGCTCTTCAGTACTTTTCCATTGTACGCGGGTGAAGTGTCCAATCCAAAGATACGCGGTGCCGTAATTAGTCTGATCATAAATTCCGCAACTATTGGAACCATCGTCGGTTCTCTAATGGGGTCATTAATGTCCATGCGGCTATTTTCCGTCGTTAGTCTCGTGCCTACACTCGGATTTCTCGTATTGTTCTCTCTTTTACCAGCATCACCGCACTACCTGGTGTCACGTGATCGTCTTGACGAAGCTGCTAAGTCACTCGTCTGGTATCAACGGGATGCCGATGTTAAGAACGAAACGGAATCTCTCAGGCAATTCGTCAGTTCAACAGGATCGTCGACATTTGGCGACACGTTGCGCGAATTAAACGTACCGAGAAATCGTAAAGCCCTTGTGATGGTCACGATGCTTTTTATACTTTTACAAGTCGGTGGTATATCCTCGTTTGGTTATTACATGGAAATAATACTGAGACGGGCTGGCGTAGCGACCGTTATTCAACCAGGTATGGCTGTCGTGGGAATCGGTATTTTTGGTATTACGGGTGGATTTTTAACTATGTACGCGAGTGACAAGTGTGGTCGTAAAGTTGTTTTGGCTGGATCGTGCGGTGGTTTGACCATCAGTCTCGGAATTCTGGGCCTTCAGTACGTTCTGTTGGAACACGGCTACGGATCTCCGAGTCTCGAATGGTTGCCCATCATTGCAATGATGGTCACAGAATTTTTTGTAAATCTGGGCGCCGCTTCTATACCGAGCACGATCGTGAGTGAAATTTTTTCACCACACACCAAGAGCATCGCTTCATGCACGGCTAACGTGTTCTCCGGTTTGTTCGCCTTTATCAGCACAAAAACCTATCAGCCAATGATCGACGCGATGCCCGATCAATACGTCATGTGGTTCTACGGAATCTTCATGGCAATTCTTGGCATTTACACTGTTGTATTACTGCCCGAGACAAAAGGCAAGTCGTTGCAAGAGATTCAAGAGATGTTGGCGAATAAATAAATCATCGTCGATTGTTCGGTCGTCAGCGTGATCGAAGTATCATCGTGATTTTCTTTTTCATTGCGATGTATACTTATAATCCCACGGTGGATATTTGCAGTTTCAATATTTGCGCTGCACGACGAAAGCTTTCCATAAAGACTGTTCATACGGAAGAGCTCGTGTAAATAAAACGCGAGACAGATGTCAATATTTCTTGTCGTTTTATATGTGCAACCTGTCTCATATTTACATTGTCGGCGGAAGCATACTCTTACCACCGTGGGAATAATCGGACGGAAAATATTTGATTACTTGAGGAACTTTGAGAGAATGTATAAGTAACCTACATACAATTCATTCGCTATACCGTGTACAAATGCAATAAAGTTTTTCACCCAAAATGTGAAAGTTGCCCAAAACTGTCTACTCACTGACTGCATATGTAATACATTGCAGTAGACACCGAAGCTCTTTTGCAGGAAATTTACTCCTGTATATTATGCTATCTGTATAGCTATATATATTTTATATATTATATATCACACATACGTATATAGGTATAGATAACAATATGCATTATTCCGGCGGTAAATCGTTCGTGAATAATGGCGGCCATGAATCTTTCCTCTTCCAAGAGTCGCGGCGTCGCTTCGGGGCTTTCTCTGTATTTTGCGACCTCGCCTCTCGGGCTCTCATTAACCGCCCGATGGTCGAGATAACCTGCGAGTTTGCTATTAAAGATTTATCACAGATATTCCCGATAAAGATTGATCGACGATGAAGGTATTGGGTTGGGAGACCAAGCTAATTGCGCGTATTCAGTAACGGACAATAAGATGCAGATAAAGAATGAACGGCTTGCGAGTGACATAGAGATGAAATTTCTTTTTCTGAACGTATCATATCTTATATACCTCTATGATATATTAGTGATTGGGGCATCATGCTTTTAAGGCCTTTCTTGAATCATTAGACGCTAATACTGTAAATGAAATCAATATTAGCGTTGCACGCTTTACTCGTGATTGTATAGGATTTGCGGGTTGTTTGTTTTTAATCAAGAAACAACCATATTTTATGGCTTTGTAACAAAATTACTGTTACTTTATTTCACTTTTAGGTTCATAAAATAAAAAAACAAATAATTATAAGAAAAAGACCGATTTAGGATTATTTAATATAGATTACTTCACAAAACTGTTGTATAAAATCTATTGCGTTTTGAAATCTCGAATGATGGGAACGCAAGGTTGCTTTTCACAACTTAAACCTTTGGCAAACTCTTAGCTTTAGTTTGAATATTTTACATTGACGTACCAAAGAATCGCTCCGATACACACATTCAAATTAACACACTCGTATTTACAGGTCATCGCGTTCGAATCCTATACGACTTCCCGCTACAAACTTCATAATTATTCTCACTTTAATTCGCGGCCGTTTTGTCAATTGCGCGTATGGAAATGGAAAATAGATTTACGTAACTTGTATGTCGGAGAATAAATTCCCATGTTGGCTCTATCCTCGTTCCGGGACGTGAAAAACTCATTGGTCGTAGAGACAAATGGAAACTTGATGTCGAATGTGGAAGGCCACTCTACTCTTAGCGATATTGTCCAGTGCGGTCTGGATATATGATTCCCTCGTCGCTGATTATGAACGTTCGACGAGGTGTCTTCGAAAATGGTCCCGGAGCGAAAGAGGGCGATGCTTATAATATTCGGCTGAAGTGCGGAATATCTCCACTGTCCTTATCCGATGTCTCATTTCTCCCACAATGCGGAGAGCTGACGAGTGACTATTCGCGTCATTGTCCGTGCGAATATCCAAATTTCCAACACCCGCAACTTCCTGCATGACATTTTGTTTTTTCTCAAGAAATATACTAATTGTTGTTTCTATGTTGCGCATTAAATGCTTCTCTACTTACCGTTACTATCCGTACAATTAGTAGGAACGAAGACATATACGACAATATAGGATTTACCATGAAAGCTTGTTGTCTCCTGGAAAGCTCGCGGCGAATTTTGTTGCAAATTTACAATAGATCCACCGGGACGAACACATTGTGCAAGGTTTGCACTGTACGTAAGGGGCGTATGGTCGGGGATGGTCGAATAATGGGAATAGCAAAAGCAGGGTCATAAATTCGTGAGAAATGTGACGGTCGTAACACATATTGTAGATTAGGATGAAGGCATCGCTTTGTCTCCGGTATGTATACGCACTCTCTGCTCCAGTCCCAAAAGCCTTGGAGGGGGTAGTAAGTAAGGTGAGTCGTAGGGTACGAATGGCCAACGAGAGAACCCAACGAGATGGGTATGTATAGAACAGGATGAGACAACTCTGCCCCGTGGGTTAGCGGTCAACCCCTTGTCAAGTGTTCTGTTACCAATTAGCGGGTTTACGCCGCGGGTTTGACTTATCCGTCGTCTACCATCGTTGCTCAAAAGCTCATGGCCTTGTCGCAATACTTCACTCCCTTGTACAATTCAGAGACGAAATTTAACGCTATCTCGAGAATTTTAGCGATTAAAACGCAAGTGAAAAAATAATTAACTACAACTGATAGGGCGGGGAAGGGAAGGGGATTTAATGTAAATAACATTAAATTATCCCTTTCAATCGTAGTTCATTATTTTTTAGCCCCCGCCTGTTTAAGAGATTTAATAACAATAATTGAATCGGAATGAACAAAGCTTACCCTTATTGGAAATACATTGATTTGCCTTGTTGTACCTTACGGATTTAGTTAACACTGGGATTCTAATCGAAATACTACTAGAAGTAGAGTATGTTCTGCAGCATTTCTGGATCGATATCGGCTGGCGTTGACAGTTTCCGGGAAAAAACACATCGACTATACATACGTGTATCACACACCGAAGTATTGATTTGGTGAAAATGAAATCCATTAGCAATTGGATATTGAACATAGTGATTTTCGCTTACAAATTGAATATAGACCTGGTATATACATATATCTAACAATCTGTAGCTGTAAATTAGGTTCTGTCGAAAAAATAACTTTTATTTTTATTTTCTCATTCCCTGGCCCGAAAACTGCAGTTGACGTCCTGAAACTGCGTCACATAAAATCCGAGGATCGGTAAAAAATTTTAAACAGTGCCAGCAACGATACTTTAATTTTCCATTTGATTAACAAGAAAATAAATTTGCTCCTCACTCAATGTACATGGAGTTTGGTTTTTATATACAGATTATTTTGCTCATAGAGATGCTTGTAAGAAGTATTTGATTTCCTTGTTGTAGTTTTCGGAGACGAAAAATGAATTGAATAAACAATTTTTTTCGACAGACGCTAGTATACAGATTGTACGAATAAGTGTGAGGTCCGTTATAGCTTGAACGAAATAATACAAAGGAGAGACATGAAGACGAGACGCGCGAGGTGAGAGGAGGGAGTATAGATGAGCGATCGATGTTAATTCGATAGAGAGAGAGTTCGACCGAGACTCCCGAGCGTGTCATACGTACGTTTACGTATCTTGAACGAAAGACCGAAATATACATATCCTTTATCACGATTAACACCGGAGTCGAAACTGTTTTATTTCATTTACCGTCCTATGCGTCCCTTACATAAGTGTACACTATTATTTCATTTTTATAATCATTACATTATTAATACAATATACACTATTATGTTGTATTAATATAATATACACATATAATATTACACTATTATAATCATTTTCGTCATAGTTCGTATACTTTCTGTATAACCAAACGAAATGAATTTTTTTGCCCTTTGCGAATTTTCGCTAACTCTCCTCGCATTCCCTTATGTTCTCTTCGATGAATTTACATATTATTTTTTGCTGCACCAGCGAGTATAAATGATGAATATATATGTATATATACATATGTGTATGCATGTATTATTGATACGTAGACTGCTTGAGAATATAGAGCAAGATTTTATTTCACTAGACCAATCGAGTATTCATGGAAACTGTTGACCCTCCGGATTGCCTTAGTGTGGCTCGTATTCCCAATCCCTTTGCCAAGTTGCAGGTACACCATGCGGTGCAACACTCCCTTGAGATATCACTCACCTCTCAGTGAAAAGACTTCTATACATATACGTTGAGCGCTAAGAATCACCCGGTCTTCGTAACCTTATTTACGCTGCGATGTATAGAATTTTTGAGGCGTATCGAACAGCTGGTGACTTGTAGTATATATCGCTACGAGTACACGAGGAAATAGTGAGAGATAAGTTCAGAAAAAAATAAGCAAAGGACAAGAAGAACGTAGAAGATTTTTAATGGGTTAGGCCACTCTAGAGATCGAAAAAATAGGCTTTTTTGGGACTTTAAAAAAAAACTACAAAATAAATCGAGATTACAATATAGGGTGTTTATCATACATATCAGTGACTGTATACAATAATTTTTTTGAAGCGATTAATATAAAAATGGCGGCTGTGCAGCGTTTTTGCGATGACGTCTCTGTTTTATACAGACACTTTCGTCCACCGCACTTCCATAGACAATGTATTTTTAAAGATATATTCAATATTTCAAGTGAATCGAACAAAAACGGAATCGCAAAATGCTGCACAGCCGCCATTTTGAAATCAATCGCTTCAAAAAAATTATTTTATACAGCCACTGATATGTATGATAAACATCCTATTTTGTAATCTAGATTTATTTTGTAGTTTTTCTGAAAATAAATCCCCCAAAAAGGCTATTTTTTCGGCCTTTAGAGTGGCCTAACCCCTTAACGCGACTGCCGATTCAGGATGACGTGCGATCTCTATATTGCGATTCCTTGCAATATATATATATATATATATATATGCCCACGCAATAGCCGAATCATCACGCTTGGTAGCTAAAGTCTAGGTCGTATTTCACGCTCCAGTGTGTCGTCAGTATCCAGTACCGGCAGTAATGTGCGGTACTGAACTTAGAAGTATTTCACACCAGCAGAATTTCGACGTCTTAGCTCTCAATCCGTTACATGTCCAGCTGAATTTATATACCATACCCCTATCAGGCATTCCTGGCTAAATGGCTGAACGTTTAATTCCGACCTCTCTTCACTTTATTCGTCATTTTTTCATCCACCGTAGGTACTCTTAAACAATATATGGACATATTTAAGGATACTTTCATTGAGCGAACGTTTTTTTATGCATTTTCTAATGCCAATTTTTTCTCGAATTAAACGATTTCGAAAAACCTCCAAACATCTTGACGACCGGTAAAACGAAATTTTACAGACGGTACAAATAAAGTAAATATCGTAAATCTGTTCGTTATCATTGCGCGTTTTCATACACCTAAGATTTATCACAATGTTACGATCTCGCTTTTGCCACCAAGAAGTGAAATCGTTCCTAATAAATCTACGCACGAATGCACGATATTTTCGTATTGTGTAAACTTTCATACGAGAATACGTGCGTACCTAGGGACGATGAGCTACGAGATATTAGTTTAGCGTTCGTATATGTGTTAACTTATATATCTATATGTATACACAAGAAACGTTGAATTTCTCGCTCGAATGCAACACGTGTGCCCGATGCACTTGACGGTAATAACGTGGGTGCTCTGGCATTGTACACTTTCAGAATGTACTTTGCTGGTTGGCACATACGTACATCTAGCTTTTCTTCATACACATCGCACATAAAAAGCTCGGTCTCTTCAAAGAATCTTTTGTGATTGACACAATCAACTATGTTATGTTCGCATACGGTGCAACGGAAGAAAACACGTTCAAGAGAATACTCGTATATTCGACACAAAACATTTCTGTAATAAGGGTCAATGTCGAGATGGATGTTTTCACACCTAGGTTTACTGGCAGTTTTTTCAAAATATATATTGTCATTTTATTCATTAGAGAAGGGAAAAATCAATACATCCGTTTATCGTATGCGAGATAAAATTATGTGTAAAATCACTTAGAAGGTATATGAGCGAAAGCTCGTTCAGACATTCGTAAGAATTTTTCGATATTTATGTGTAATATCTTTCCGCTCGGTTTCTGTGGCACTGATTTAGCGAAAAGAGACGGAAGTGTGTAACAGGAAGCCCGAGAAGCCCGCGCTATTTGATTTGACCAATGAGCGCGCGCGGTGGTAGCGTTGGCCGTCAGATGGTACCAACTCATTTTCCGAGAGAGGTTGGTACTGTCAGCCAACAGCGTGTGCATGTGTGACGAGGAAGAGAAAGGGGAATAGAGGAGAACGCATCAGCTGTGCGCTTAACATACAGTGTTGTGTATAAAGTGTGCTGTTATATAAACTAATTTATATGTGTAAACTATATTAATAAATGTATTTACTGTTGATAATGTGTCTAAAAAAAGTGCAGATCATGGATAAAAAATGCAAGTGAGTAATAATGAATAATTATTCGAATAAATATTTGAATATTTAGTTTTTTTTAATTTTGAGGTTGATTTCTGTCGCTGCTCAATTGATATTTTTTATTTTGATACAAAAAAAAAACAAATTAATTAATTACACGGATAATTTCTTTGATATTAATAATTTCGTAAATATTTATGATTCTAATTTAATTCTAATGATTTCGTGAGTTGCAGAGATGGGTAAATCCAGAGCAGAATATATGCGAGATTACCGGCAGAAGAAACGTGAGAAAAAATGAAAAACTGGAAAGGTAGACCCAAAAAAAATGCGCATAATTCGACTCAGCGTAGCAGTGATTTTCGGGCACGTGCAGCGAACTTAAGGTAGTAGTCTGGTAACTTAAGCCGATTTTCATGTCTTTTTTCGAGGGCGTTTTTTTGTAGGAAAATAAAAATGAATCGTTTTGCATATTTAGTCAAATTTTATGGATAAATAACAAAATGGCGGACTTTGGAAAAGGACTTTTTTTCCAAAGTCCGCCATTTTGTTATTTATCCATGAAATTAAACTTTAGTAGTTCCGACCAAAATGACATGTCTATAGATTAAGAAATATCAAGAATTTTTTATTTCAGATAACATCAAGAGCCAAAATCACCGGGGCCACCCACGCGCTTTTTTTCGAGGTGCCAACGTCGATCAATAATAATAATAATAATAAACTATTACATTTTTCAAAAAATTTTTTTTGTATCTTTAATATGTAAATAAAAACATCCTAAATATCCAGAACGATTCATTTTTATTTTCCTACAAAAAAACGCCCTCCAAAAAAGACATGAAAATCGGCTTAAGTTACCAGACTAATACCTTAATTCTCTCACAGACATCAACGGCCGACCCAACTACTGCTTTACCAAATCTGGTTGTCAGTCATGCAACTTTACGATTGCCATCGTTGCCATTTTCTCCTACTTCGTCTACATCAACAGCGACTGCATGTAATACTTCGATGAAATGTCCCTGCTTTCCCCCAAATTGAACAAAAATAACTGTTTCCAATAACAAATTGCATTACTCCTAGCGTTAATAAAATAAAATGCAATTTTCATTAAAACGAATTATTCTTCGTTACGAAAAATCATTTCAAATAATACCTGAATCATTTTTTTCGGGATATAATGTTAGTGTTGCGCTTATTACCAAGGTGAGATGTCAGATGTTACACATCATATGCGACTACTGTAAGGGTCGCTTTTTTTTTCTCTTTATCTGCTGACTTTTCAGGACTGACGTCACCATATTTGTAGAACAATATGGAATTAATGTTGACATCATTCCTACATTGAGTTTGACTTGTTTGATGATTTACATGGCTCTGGGGTGGAATTCAATGCCCGAAGCGTATCTTGTAATTTGCTAAGTAGGCTCTCCTAGGGACTCCAAGGTATATGTAGGATCAACGGTATTGTAGGATTCTACGAGATATTCCCATAAGGTCGCAACCACTGCATCGGTACACAGACGACGCATACACACTCACATAGAGAGTGAGAGAAAGAGAGAAAGACGAGAAGAGAGAGCACGACATGAGAGAAGGACTGTTCTAGTGTTAACAGAGTACTTGTGAGTTCTAGACAGGCAAAGCTCTCGAGGTCCAAGTGGCGAGCTGTGGAGTTTCACTCTCGAGTCTCAGACTCCCTCCGTCAAACCAGAAAGCGCACTACCGGCTTAGAGTTCAAAGCTCACTGAGTGAGGTAGCTCCTCTCAACCCTTTCTACCGTTACCACATCATATGCTCGTTACGTCGTTGCGTTCTCCTCGGTCCACCCCTCTGGATTTCAATTGCCTTCTTTTCCCCACGCACTACATGGCGATTGGCCTTTCGTTTTTTTTTTTCTAAAAATTTACGAGCAGCGCTAAAGAGTTTTTATGTGGCGTAACTGTTTGAACGAACATATAAACGCTATGTAGTTTGCTAAAGTAACAAAATATTGTTATAATCAATTTTAGTCGACTTAGACTGACTTTTCTTGATCCTAGTGAGAAAAAAATTTGCTTCGTTGAATGCGTTTCATCATATTTTTTCGCTAGAGGCACAGAGAGCTTAGAGAAATAATCTTTAATACTTGGCGCATTTTACGGTATACATCCAGCAGGGTACCTCAGTGAGATGTACCATATAGTATGGTCACTGAGGCATAGAATATCCTGTGTATGGGGGTGCGGGCGGCGTGTGGTTGAAAAAAGCGAGCTTTAGTTCTGCAGACGTAGTTTGCCTCTTGCAAAAAAGAGTGGCCACTGTGCGAGTGCAGAGAGAGGGACGGTTTGACCATATTTCATCCCAACGAATCGCCACGGTTCCGGCATAAAATTGCCTGCTCAAAAAAAATATTACCTTTTTTCCTTCTTCATCTCTTCATTTCTTTATCTCTTTTTTTTATCGTCGCTTTCCTCACAGATATATTTTCGTGTCGCTCTTCACATAATAGTTCTTTCATCGAATCAGCCTCCGCGCTTCGTAATGAATGTCTTGCAAGGCGGCTTTTAGAAATTATTGACTAGACTGCTGTGCCCCGTCAATTAACCGATTTGTCACGTCTTTTTCTTCACTCCACCTTCGACCTTTTATATATATTAATATATATAAATACACCGTCAGACTGAATCGACTTTTTTGCCTATATACACCAGAATTGCATGGAGTAATGCAATTTGCGTGAGAAACATCGACCGCGTGCCGGAAAAACGACGAAGACTAAAGTGAAGTAATCACCGTTGACGGAACTCTGGAGAGGAAACTGCGAAGGAAGCTCTCGCCGTTGAATAAAGGGGTCGAAGAGGTATAGCTCGTAGGCATATATATATATAAATAGTGGGGATGGAATTGGCACGAGCCACTGGTTCCTAGCTGCCCGGGTTCAGCATCCCCTCGCGGTTCTTCCCTTTTCCTCGTTTTCCGCAGCTCATTTCCCTCGTGCAAATTTTCTTCGCTCTTCTTATATATGCTGTATAGCGAACTGTGAGCCCGCATACATTTTTACAAACCACGAAAGAGAGGCCTATCCTCCGCGCAGCGCTTCCTGAACTTTACCGCTATAGTAACTGACGGGATATAGTGTCTTCTTCGGGTTTTATCGGTCGTCATGGCCTGTCGGTATGCAATCGATTGATTGGTACCCTCCAAACTCCTTCTCGTTAATCGTTCGCTAATCGCGAAACGTAGTGTGACGGGAAACTCGTTCCACAATAATTGTTATAATAATCGATTGTCGATTGATCGAAAATGTTGTGACAGAAAAAAAATTGACATCATATAGACGACGAGACATTTTTAGATGTCAATCCAATAACAATTGTGACTAGTACAATTTATCTCTGAGATTTCTATCAGCATTAGATCGTAGTGAAAGTAACATCGATCATGTTAGAACCTCTTATCTGGTACACATCGCCCCGAAAGTTGCTCCTTCGAAATTTGGGTTAGCGCCATCAGTTAACCCGTATACGCGACTTGGCGATCAACCAACGTCTTTTTCTTTCTGTACGATCCTTTCACCTCATACTGCTGTAAACGTTACAGATGTACTATGATGTTCCAGCAATCAACAGCGGTGATGTATGTGTGTAATACTCGTTGCAATATCGTCGTTCTCATGCCGACATATATCGTTGATTAAAACTTCTTATCACAGACGAGAGGCTGTTTCCAATCGTCCGAGTTTTTTCACGTTCGAGTTTAATGATGAATATTTATTCTGAAATGAAATATATAAATGACAATTTATTCGGTATAAGTATTCATAATTATTTTGTAAGTCAATTAGTTCGAGATAAAATATCCTTTTTATACATTTATTTTTGTATTACTAAGGTACATTTGCCTGCTATCAATCTTAGATGATTATAGTTTATCTGTAAGTAGATCCGTTGATTTTCCCGTCGTCATATCGTCCTGTATCTGCTGCAACGATTTACCCTTTGTCTCGGGCATGATGTAGAGAGCGAAAGGCGTAGCCGTTGGTTCGATAACGATGTATATCCAGTAGACGTATTGTTCGCCCATTAATTTAACCAACGGCTGATAAGTTTTTGTACTTATAAAGCCAAAAATCGCGCATGCAACGCTGGCACCGCACGAGTCACTGCGATGTTCGGTGGAAAAAGTTCGCTGAGAACGGTGCTCGGTACGGCCGTAGGACCAAGAAATATCGCGACTTCGGCGAATATGAATGCGGTTATCGGTAACCATTGAAGCGATTCGGAATCATAATTAGCCTCGAGTAGGGTGAAATGAATCTCAAGATATATCAAGGAAACAGCTAATATTAAAGTGGAACATATGAGAAGAACGCACCTACCAAGTCTGTCCATAAGATTGACCGATGCCACGGCCGATACGATACCAAAGCACATTATCAACGACGCGCACATTAAGGCCGTAGTCTGGTCTAGAGCAAGATTTTTGACGTCATTTCTAATGTGCAATAACGTTTCAACCGTTGAAGGTGTCTTGATGAAAATTTACACGTGCATTTATTGATCCTTAAAGAATACTTGTACATTAAAAAAAAATGATTTTAAATATTTTCATGTAGTTTTTTGCCTTGTTGCAACATGGTGCGCCGAAATCGGCGCTCACTCTGGACCATGTTGTATGCACCTGAAAAAAAAATATATATATATATTCTCAGTCTGTATGAGTATTCTGAGCACTGGTAGCAGAATTGGTACTTAAAAAGAAATTTTGACAAAATGGCGGCCTGTTGAACTTTCATTAATGATATTTCGTACATTTTCGGGTATTCGACGAGTTATAAAATGTCGGCAAAATTATTGTTCGACTTAATAAAAAAATTTTTTAAGTACCAATTCTGCTACCAGTGCTCAGAATACTAATACAGATTGAGAATATATATATTTTTTTTTTTACGCGCTTTACATGTTCATGCAAATGCATGAACATGTAAAGCGCGAGAATCACGAATGTGGCACGTTTTATCTTTGGTCTGCGAAATTCACCGAGACTCTCGCGAAACGTCATGGCGTTTGAGGATACTACGAATTTTTCGAGTGTCACAAATTCAGCGTCAACGTCACATCCACGATGATACCAAGCGATCGAGTTTTGTGGCGCTTAGCATTTTCGATCTCTTGATTAGATGATGAGGCGATTCGGGTAAACACATCAAGAATAATATGAGTAAGATACTACTAACGAGAAAGGCTATGCTCGACTGCACGATGTCGAATATCAAGCTGATCGAACTGACGAGAGCATTTCCAATTGTTGCACCGGTTGCGGCAAGTGTCACGAGAGCACCGCGCGTCTTGGGATCTCATATCTCGCCGAGATAAAGTGGAAAACGCGCGAAAGCCATGCTGAGACCACCGAAAAATCTCGCTACGTAAAGCCACGTTGCCGAATTTGCGAATATCATGAAGATCCAACAGAGGTCAGCCGGCACGACGGTAAGAAAATTCGGCATTTTACTGCCCAGTATCTCAGATCCAATTGCACCGGATATTCCACCGAATAGACGACTGAAATTGATGAGTGAAGCAACCCACGATGCTTCCTCGACGGTCAGATGAATGGACGAATCGTCGGCCATCAGTTATGTCAAGTAGGGCGAAGACCAGCCTCCAATGAGGCCAACTTCGATAAGTAGAAATGTTGCTGAATAAAAAAATTAACGATATAATTTCCAAACATCGTGCTACGCAATAATCCGGTAAGGTATCAGTAAATATGATAACGGAAATTGTATGGAGCTCAAGTGATAAAATCCGAGCAACACGTTTACAAAGTATCAGTTACGTAACAACCTCGTGTCTATGCAAAATAATTATCGCGAGATTTTGACAAAGCTCGTGCATGAAAGATACTGGATAACGGCGGGGTCTTATAAGGCCGATGACCGTAAAATTTCGCACTCGCTATTCCGGCCAACCATTGTGGCCATATCCTCTTTATGCTCGACGCCATGTCAATTGTCCGTCGGAACGTGGTTTGACTGTGGAAAGAAATATTTTCCACCGGCTCGTTGTCGAAGTTATACCTACTCCTGTCCTCACTTTGTCTCGTCTACGCGGAACTCTGACACTGAAGTGCAATAGTTTTTTCGGCCCTGCTATCTATGCCGAAGTTACTTCGGCCCTGCTATCTATGCTGAAGTTACTTCGAACATCAGAATTCTCGTTTCTATGTCAAATCTTCTCGCTCAGATGTTTGCCACTTAAATTGCCATTATGTTTGCAATATGATCGCGCGATAAAGAGCAAATTGAACACGACAGTCAGTACATATGACGACTCGAACGATGATCCTCACATACAAATCATAGTCATGTTTTCCTCATTCCTCGAAGCGATTGCCGTCGGTGCAAAATTTATATACATACATGCGTACGAAAAAAAAATTATAAATAGTTGCAAAACAGCATTAGCAAAACGACCTTAACAACCACTTGTTCAGTTGACAAGAAACGAATTATTATTATTTCTTTCTTCCGTCGGTTTCCTTTACCTCACTCGGTTTACTCCGAGTATTAAGCACTTATGGTACGGATCACCATCACAGTCCGTATCACCGTACCTTTTTTATTTCTTCCTCATAGAGGATGCAAACATCCGATTCCATAGATATGCATAGATCACGGTAGAAATTTCGGTCGATTTTCAACCATCTTTTATTGAGCAAAGCGTCCCATGCAAATTTGCCACTTGATACAAATTTGCACCTCTCCTCTACATGTAGAGTTACATCACATCGTAATATCTTTATCGACGAGAGGATAGAAGTGAAGTTTGGTTGTTGGGTGCGTACGTTACCCAATATGCTAAAGTGCCGCCTCCAAAAACGAATCGTCTTTTGTGTATTCATCAAATACGACAATCATTAATCACCACGCTATTTCATCATAATAAATGTGTATTTATTCGAAGCAATTAAACAACGCAATGTACATCACTATAATGAGAAAATATACACGCTCTTCGGCGCTCGCGAGCATTGATAAGAGAGACTTTCGTCACGCATGTCGTTGCTCCATTCTTATCGTGAAATTTTTGTTCCAAGTTTTTGCCTAGTCACGAAAGTGTCATCGTAAACATCTCGGAAAAAAAAAATACTGAGTGAGACTATTACATAAGTATGGCGCGTGAACTGGAAGAGAGTAACCGAATATTAACGAATTTCTCTCGTGAAAACTTTCGCGAAGAGAATATATTAGGCTGAATGCTTCGTGCTCGTTGGACGGAGTACTTTTTTGTGCGTCAAAATTTCTTGAATTTCCTGCAAGCTCTTGCCCTTCGTCTCGGGTATACAAACGATTGTGAAGATCGCCAGAGAGAGATTTAACAAGCCGTAAAACCAAAAGACATATTGTTCCGAGGTGAGATCGACCATTGTTTGATAGGTTTTGCTCGTTATAAAGGCAAAAATTGCGGAGCACAGATTGGCTATACATATTGCGGTGCTTTTAACGTCCGGTGAAAACATTTCACTCATCAATGTACTGGGAACTGGCACTATACCGATTGCGAGGGAGCATTGAAACGTAACAATGGCAATGATCGGTAACCACTGGGACAAAATGACCGAGCGATAATTCATCTCCAGTAATTGATAATCCAAGCCCAGTAAAACGTAAGACAGTGTTATGCCAAAACACGACGCGGACAGCATTATCTTTCTTCCGCACTTGTCATTTGCATACATAGACACCCAACCAAATACTATACCCAGAATACCAATGATAATTACAACCATCGACGGATCGATCACCGTCACGCCCGCCTTTGTCAGAATAATCTCCATGTAAAACGATATTGTCCAAAGACCGCTCAGCTGTACGAAGATGAATACGATAGTGACGAGTAGAACGGCTCTGCGATTATTCGACGACAGTAATTTGCTAAATTTCTCTCTGTAAGTGATGGCTTTACGGTGGTAAATGAATTCCCGCAACGATTGCAATTCCGGTGTAACGTCGACATCGCGATTGTACCATTCGAGAGATTTCTTGGCATCATCCATACGATCGCAAAGAATGAGATAGTGGGGCGAGTGTGGCATTGCCGCAAATACAACGAGAAATGCGACATTGGGAACGAGACTGAAACAGGAAAATATCCACATTGGCGTGTAAGCGCCAACTAGGTTGCCAAGTAACACTCCCAATGGCATTCCCTGAGCTATGAGTGAGATCAGGGTGCCGCGAATCTTTGGGCTCGATATCTCGCCCATGTAAAGGGGAAATGTACTGAAGTACATGCCGAGTCCAAAACCGCTGAGAATCCTCGACAGGTAGATCAGCCAAACTGAGCTCGGCAAGAGAAACAATAGCCAGCCAAATGCGTGAGGTATACCGGTGGAAAGTACCGCGACTTTCGAACCAAAATAATCAACTATCAATGCCCCGATCACTGCACCACCTATCCTTCCAAGGCTGAGAATCGCCGCTATCCACGAGGCCTCCTCTTCCGTTACGATCAGTTCCCCGTTGGGTTTTGTCAATTTGGCGAGAAACGGGGATGTCCATCCGCCCACCAGGCCAACCACGATCGACAGCATAAACACTGAAAAACGTTTAAAGTTTTCACGAGCACCGAGCCAAACTATTTAATGATATCCGATGTTTTGCAGTAACGAACCTTCCACCGCAGCGAGCCAATGGGGCCACAGAACTGGTTTCACTTTGGCAATGTTCATAATCACTTTTTTTTAATGGAACTCTCGTGACTATTTTGTCCTACACAATTTTTGGGGATTGAGTTGAAATATTCGCCGGTCACTGATCGAACTGTAGATTCTGTAAATAAATTTTTTTTTTTTTTGCAATACGACCAAAAATAGGTATATTTCTTACTCGAGCGTCGATAAACCGACAGCTTATACTGACAAAGAAATCTATGAACTCTTAGTTAAGAAAATGGAACAATTCACTGACCTTAATTTTTCTTTTTTCGATGTTGAATCTATCGAAGTTGCACCAAAATGAAATTATCCGATGATTATTAACAGTGACACCAACGTCTCGAGTTTCTCGGTTATCATCGTGGTTCACTCTGTTTCATTGTGATAAGAAAATGATATACGGAGCAAGCGAGAACGAGTCAAAGCTCATCGGAGAGTGTACGTTCGTCGAATGATGATCACGCCGTTGTCCGTGGCGCTTCTCACTAGGGACTTTTATTTGCCCATATCGTGTCAGTTTATTAATCAAATATTCATGCATATGTAATGAATTCATTTACGTCTGTCGGGAATTATTCTTTCCGAGAAATGGTAGAACGAAATTTAATTATTATTACAGATTCAAGGTGTAAGCACTGAAAAATATAGAGGATAATAAGGACAAAAAATTATTAACACGATCGACGGTATTTCAATATTTGAAATTTCAGGCTTATTTATTTTTTTAGGATCATTCCTTCAATTATATTTTGATACCTCGAATCTTTTATGGGTATAACAACGTCATCTATAATTTATACGCTGATTTACAGAAATAAAAAAAAAAACAGGGTATAATCGTCGCACATTTGGTTCATTAGAGAAGATAAAAATAGAATTTAAGTCATAAATACAAAGAATAAATTAGAAAATAAAAATTCTCATCTATATGAATACATATACAGGGTGTTCGAAAACTAGCACGTCAGAGTGACACTGGTTAGATTGGTCCGGACCTATCGGAATAAATAAATATCACCTCAGTAAAAGTCTTATTGTTTTCGAGAAAAATCGTCTTTCTTGATTTTTCGAAAAATCGCTACCTAGTACTTGTTATTCCGCTACCATCGCTATGAAAGTCCAAATAGTAAGCAAATCAAAGTCCGAACTCACACCAAATTCTAAAGTGGTCAGAAGCACAAACGAAAACAGCGAGGTAACAAGAATAACGATTTTCAGAAAAATCGTCTTTTTTGAACTGCGGAAACCAGTGCACTCTGACGTCTCACACGTATCAGAAACCCGACAAATTCTCTCTATAACCCGCGCAATTCACTTCTATATGAAAAAACAGGCATTACACCAATAACAAACCGAATACAGACCCTCACCTCAAAGTTTTCAATAGAATAACTAGACCATCTTAAACAATTATGTATACAACGATTACCGGACACCACACCGAAACACAAATTTCCGAAGAATAGTATTTTCCAAAACGTACAATACATGCACAACGCCAACCGATAATGCTCTTATTCAAATTACAATACAAACACCAAACTTATGTACGCTTTGGACAATAAGAATTCCTAACGACACCTAAGAAAATCATAGGCTGAAGGACCTCGGTCGCTGGCCTATTGGCATTTCATGTTTGTAACCATGTTATGTAACTTTATGTCAATAAATAAATTTTACTACTACTACGCGTCTTTCTTAATTTTTCGTCCAATCGCTATTCTTGTTATCTCGCTGTTTTTCTTTATGTTTCTGACCACTTTAGAATTTGGTGTGAATTTGGACTTTTATTTGCTTAGGATTTGAACTTTCATAGCAATGATAGCAGAATAACAAGTATTAGGTTGCGATTTTCCGAGAAATAAAAAAAGACGATTTTTCTCGAAAATCATGAGACTTTTACCGAGGTCATATTTGTTTATTCTGATAGGTCCGGAGTCAATCTAACCCTCGTATCACTCTAACGTGCTAGTTTTGGGATACCGTGTATATATAAGCGCGTGTGAATAATACGCATAATTTCGGCGAACAGCCTTCTAGATTGTCGAGGCCACTGGACTATTCGATCTTTAGTATAATGGACACGAAAAGTGTATATGGAATTCGATGTACAATTCGTTGACGCTTGATGATGCGACCAGGCCTGTTATTGGTAGATAATACGGAAGAAATTATTTCTTCCGTATTTTCAAGAAATGAAACGATATACAGTATTCCGATGCTCGTCACCATAGCTCTCGAAAATCACGATAGATGTCGATATATATAATAATAATATAAGGCTATAATATTTAATATTTTACTGCTAGACTGCTCAACGGACGGATAAGAAGTAGAGAATTTTGATAAGCGGTCAATGCTCTTAAACTTTCTCGATTTGGTCACTGAAACGGAGAGTTAATGAAGCATGGTCGATTAGCGCAATGTTTTTCGTCGATCGACTGTCGCGAATTTACAGACAAATAGAGTCCAACCATTCGATCACGTCAACGACGTCACCAAAGCTTTCACGGCACACATTATTACCGTCCTAATCTGAGGACAGAGTTATACCGTATTCCCTGGAGGTTCTCCATCATCGTTACAGTTATGGCGACTGAGAGAGAACGCGCCAATGTCGATCGGGTCAATTTCGCGGGTTCAATCCGGAAACTTCAATATTTGATATTTGAGTGAGCGCTGGACATACTCACATCACAGTCCGGTTGGTTCTTGTACTTTGGCGAATATCGAGGAACCCTGGTGATCCCCTGGAGACCTCAATTGCCCACAAATTGCCTCTCCTTTAGTCTCCGGAGGTTCGGAAAACCAAATTACAAAACCCTTTACCTGCTAATATTTAGTATGAGAATATTGCATGCATGTTTGCCTTTTAACCGTCTCCCTCTGGATATGTGGCCCTTGCATAATCCATTGCTCTTCTCCCAACATCCGGTATTGTCTCGACAGCAGGCCAAAATATCATTTGAATGAGAAACAACAAACGTTCAAAATTATATTATCAGAAAAAATAATTGCGAATAATTATCGCGAAAATATACAAGTTAGAAGTATTTTGTAGAGCGAACTCGGTTGATTAATACACGTATGTCGTTTACGTCAAAATATTTTTATGATGTTGAAGTTTGCATCGTTGGAACGCAACGGAAATATTTTTTTTACTTTTCATTTTCAGTATTGCTCTTGCTTATCGTGCCCCATTTAGCCCCAGATTTTTTAAGGAGATCCTAATAAAACGTTTTAACGATTTTTGTCATCGATAATCTAATCTTAAGAGGGATTAATGGTGTAAAAAATTTATTTTCGTTGCATTCCAACGATGCAAACTTCAACATTATATTTTTTCGATTCTATAAGAATATTGAAAAATACTAACAACATTCAATGGAAACAAGATTGGATTTATAAAAAAAATTGAATTCCGTCATTAATCGAATATAGTTAATTACATCGCTCCTTTTAGAGCCAGTTCTTAGACATGAATACTTCAACTTTGAAGATAAACTTGAATTCAAAGCGTTTTACTGGTAGAAGATAGCAAAGAGAATATGTTATCGTGAAATATATTTCGCTGCTCTTCGAATATTGTAATGAACGAGACCTGAGAATTACGAAAGAAAAATGGAAGTTTCACGTAATACTTACTGGGCAACTGTGCACCACTAGCACCATCTCTACCACCTCCCAAACTTACCGTTGCGTGCGCAAGGTACAAAGTTTCGTGGGAGTACGAGCGTTGCATCTTGCCGGTACAGTTTATTCGGTCAATTCAACTAGTTTTAAAAGCTTAGTACAGTGTTGGATCGAGAGAGTGAGAAGGGAGAGAGCCGGTCGGTGATCTTTGTGGTAAGACTCCTACGGGTTTGTTAAATTAAAATATACTGTTAGTAATACGTTGATAAGAAATCTACTTTTTGAGTAACATGATAGTACACAGTATACTTCAAAGATGGTCGTCATTCGGATATCATATATAACGGAGTGCACTTAGAAAATTAGTATCCGTGTAAAGTTATGGTGTTACGCTTGTGGAAATTGGACCTGACTCGAGCCTGAGCTTGTGGTAAAGATGAAAATCGAGATCTACATAAAATGAATATGTCTATAAATAAATAACGATTGCGGAGCTTTTAGCTTAATTTGATAATATCCGAAATTGCTTCGTTGCAATTTTGTCGGCAATCTCCGTCAGATATGCATCTATATATCTAAGCTTTATCCTTTTTTTTTAACCCTTCAGTGCGTTTTTCATCTCGATGTTATGAAGAATAAAAATGTTCCATGGAGGATTCTGGTACGGAAAGTTTCGTCAATTCTATTCTATCTCTCCTTTGAACATCTTGCCTCCGGAAAAAAGACCACCGCAAATTTGAGCTATGTATATGTACACGAAAAGCACAACGTTACAACTAGTATACGTTTGTTTCTCGACTCTGATGGGATCCTTTGTGGCTTCCGGAAATTGAGAACTGATTGTCGAACGATCGGAGCTTTTTCGACGTTGTTCCTCTGTCTCTGGCCGCTTGGCCAACGAATAATATCGTTTTCCAATTGTCTGGGAAAAATACAACCTCTATATATTGAGCCGCTGAACGAAAAAAAAAAAAAATGAAATATATAGCCAAAGACGATATTTCGCATCGGTTTCTCGTCAATGCTTTTGTTTGCCGAATTTCAAATCAATTTATAACGCAAAATCTCTTTTTATTGTTTCGACAAAAAAGACAATGAAAAAAAGCAAGTGATATTGCACCAGATTCAAACATTCCTTTTTAATGGATCCAAGTGCCAATTCTCTTTGTCCCTTCCGCTTTGTCTCACGTAAATTCCATTCGAGCGTCTTTTCCGTCTCTTCGTTTACGGCTAAGAAACTTCAATCGCTCGAAAATCCTTAAGTTATCTGCGCTGCGCTGTAGTATCTGTACTTGTGGTGCGGATAATAGACGACGACAGAGAGATGAGGAAGGATGTCGAGAGAAGTTGAAAAGCAGGAGTCGTTGGAAAGGTTCGAAGGCAAAAGCACACTCGATGTCAAACTGGCGTCTGGAGAGAGTCAACGAGATTCACACGATTGCCATTAACCTTTGGATCTCAAACGAATTCGTCATTGAATATGTATAGAGTTACAAGTTTGAGAAAGGTTGTTCCCCATTGGGGAATTTATACGAGACAGAGAGAAAGGGAGAGAGAGAGAGAGAACGAAGAGTCGATAAACTGGGACTTGAAACTATCGACGTTACGAGACAGAGAGAGAGAGAGAGAGAGAAAGAGAGACAAACGATTTTCGTCGGGAATTGGCTGGAAATGAGAGGTACTCCGCGAGAGAAGCAGAGAGTGTGCTCACAGCTCTATAAACGAGACTTTTGCCTGGTATCCGTGAATTTAGCAGTAAACTTCGAGGTGCCAATTTCAGTTCGCCAAGGGTGAACATAACTGTGCGATAGAGGGAGACAAATTCACTCGTTGCTCCGAGAGAGCGTGCGACTGGAAATGTCTGTGAAGTACGCGAGTGACCCACAGAAAAGAAATTCTTACCGAAGAAAATGCGAGCTATGATATATAATACAATCGCAGTGTGAAAGTGAAAGCTTAATTATCGGTGCTTCTGAAATCAGTGTTTCGGGTTCGCACCGAGATATTGTTATATACGTAAAATCGTTTATTTTATAACCGTCCCGAGACGCCTTGTACAACTTTTTTCTTCACGCCCATTTCATTGTAGAGCGTGAAAATGAATTTTCTCGCTTACCTTTTATGTAATCAATTTCAAAGACGTATGTACCATTGTTTCACGGGAATAAAACAATTTAACGATTTTCGCACCATCTCCAAAGTTTCATACTCGTTAAGAAAAAATTACATTAAACAGATTTTTTATTATAATGAAGGGCAGTTGAAAGAGCAACTTTTTCGCTTATTGAAAGCAATATTGCGTTTTCGTTTTTGTTGCAATTACCTCGACGATTTTGCACAGTACAAAGCTCGTGATAAACTTCCCCGTAAAGTACCTCATTCTTCTTTCCCATGCAATATTCCCTCCATAACTATGAAAAAAAATCTCATAACTCTGGCATGGAATTGAGACTTCAAATGAAAGTTCTTTTCAGACCTTTTTCAACGCACACAGGCGGCTCTTCGTTTAAATTCTTTCTTTGTATGACATGCCTCATGTGCCCCGTCAGTCATGAGAAAATACTTATTCCGTCGATTTATCGATACACCCCTCTACGTTTTTCACTACTCATTTTATTTTGCTGAATTCCGTTGAAAGACCGGAGACAAATGAATTCAACTTTTAGAGACGATCGCAAGAGTTTTGTGAATGAAGAACATGCTGCGTTCTTCATCAAGCTTAATGAAGTAATGCAATTAAAAAGTCAAGTTTGTCGTAGTAAATATTTTTTCAAAAGGCTATTTTTAGTCGTAAGTTAAAAAACCGTATACCCATCATGATCAATGGACCGTAAAAAGAAAAAACTGTATTTTTTGATGATGTTGAAGTTTGCATCGTTGGAATGCAAGGAAAATCGATTTTTGACATCATTAATCCTCCTTAAGATTGGATTATCAATGACAAAAATCGTTAAGACGTTTTATTGGCGTGTCCCTTAAGAACCTGGGCCTAAACGAGCATGATAAGCGAGGAACAATACTGAAAATGAAAATTTTAAAACCTATTTGCGTTGCATTCCAACGATGCAAACTTCAACATCATTGTTTTTGGAACAACCCTATAATGTTTCATACAGCGATGTACTGGTTTTCGTGACCGTTGTGAGATGCCGCGTTGGCGGAGTTGTAGATTCGAGTGGGCGGCTTTGGGGGTAGGAAAATGTGGAGGGGCGAAGGCGAAAGGGAGGATTCGGAAGGCCCGGAGACGCTGGGAGTTTCAGCGGCGGTGGTATAGCGTATAATAGGGGATGGATAGTGGCGGGGTAGCGGTGTGTGCTGCTGGTGCTGCTGCGGGGGTCAGGGATGCTGCTGGTGGTGGTTCGTGGGGTTGAAAAGAGGCTAGCAACGTCGACAGTCAGCGGGTTCGTGCCGCTCCGTGCGGTTGTTTCGTTTACCCGCTTTTCGTACTGTAAAACCCCGTGCGGTGTGTGTGTGTGTGTGTGTGTATGTCTACGTGTGTGTGTGCGCGCGCGTGTGTCAGAAACCATCAGGTAGTGGTAAACATGACCGCGAGCGCACGTATTTATCCGACCGTCAAAGTTCGTCAAGTGAGAAAATTCGCCCCAACATAAACACAGGCGCGCACACGAGCGTACTCATCGCGCACAAACACGCAGAATTGAATTACGAGGTTGATTTTATCTCCTCATGTCTCGTGATCGACATCAGTTTTGTTCAGCCTATTAAATTTTCGTCATACCAACAATATCTTATATTTTTTTTATTAACATGTGACGATATCAATTGCCTTCTGTGTGCGCGAGTGCACGAAATCGGCCAAGGGTGGTTAAGCAATTGACGTGAGACAACGACAATCATAAGATCGGTGTAATTATGCATTTTGTTACAGTGGAATTGATAATGAAATTCAATCGAATTGTCGATCGAGCAATCAGATAAATAACGGCAAATATATAAATACGTATTTTCGGTTTAAATGATTTCCTCATTATTTAGTATAGAGGGGAAATTGGGAAATTCGGGTGTTTGATATAATGCGGAGAAGTTAGTGCGGCAATTCAATGCTGTATCATTAAATATTTGATCAGTAAATAGTCACCGTTAAATTATAGCAGGACATGTGGCACGGTGGGGATTTTCATAACGTTTTTCAGGCAAAAGATTCAATGAAATGTAACTGCGTTATAATCGCGGGGGGGGGGCACGTACAACCGACTGCGAGTACATATGCGCATTATTGGCGTAACAATTGCGCTGGGCGGGGGGGGGGGGGGGGGGGGGGCAGTAGATTTCTACTGTACCCACTTTCAATGTTTGACAGCTCGTCACTCGTTCTTTTGTTACGATATTTGAATACTTTCAAAGTGAAATAAAATTCAAGTTTTCGTAAAGATTTTGACATTGAAAATGTTTATATTATAAAATTAACCAAACATTCGAAAGTATCGACGTCGACTAACGATTGTTTTTTTCTTCATCAGTTATAGGAAGAAATATTCGAGAATGATTATACATTTGCATTTATATTTCATTCTAATATCGCGAACCGCGGCAATTCGATACGAATCAGCTGTCGTAAAACGGTCCGAATGAAATTCAGTTTTAACGGCGCACGATATTGTTTTCAATCTTTTTTTTCTACTCAATCTTTCTCCGAAGAAAGCCGATTCTGTTTTAGGATGGAAGGGAAATTGATTTAGGCGTGCTTTCATCGTTCGATCATTATTTTACATCCTCACATTATTGTTCTCTTGACGATTCGATATTCTTAATGTTGAATGGCAAATTGTGCGACGTTGATAGTGATTGCAATTGTGACGTGATTGTTTCGGATATTTCGTACAAATGTGAAACTGGCCAGTGTAACGAGCCGAGGTTTTTGATAAATTGGTTCGAGCGTGAACGACAAAGCAGGATTTCAAAATGATTTTCGATCGTCGAGAAACTCTCATAAACCTGACGACACTTCGTGCCGAAAGTAACACTGGATATTATACGCGTCCGGAGAGCGGTCGTATCTAATATGCAACAACGAATAATTTTCAATCAGCACGAAATTCGATGATTGTCGTACGTTAGTCAGCAGCTATGTACGCCCACATGTACGGCGATAATGGCATGTGCTGTTATTTGCCGACCGTTCTCTATCTCGAACGATACCGTAAGTGTCATATTCCTGGATATAAAAGAATAATTAATAGAAATAATAATTATTTTTTCTTCATTTAGTGAGCAAGTAACAAATCAAGCAATTCTTAATCTTTTATATTCGAATAAAGTACATTTTGTTTTGTCTAAAATTTATTTAATTTTCATAAATCGATTCTACTAGTCCTATAATAGAACATTACCGTTTAACCTTCCGGGAATTCTATCGATGAAGCCTCGAATCAGCCGATTGTTCGGTAATATAGATTAATCGTTTGCGCGGAATTTTCGTTGATGCTGTAGGTTTGCCATTGCGCCTCGATTCGAAGATATTGGTCGAAAATCTCTCATAAAGTTGAATCCCGCTAGAGCACTAAGGGAAAGTTTACCAGGAGTTAGAAAAAGGGGGGGGGGAGGTCTAGTTAGGTTTGGGATGGAGAAAAAGGGATAAACAATTCGGAGAGAAGAAGGATTAAGGTAGTAGTCTGGTAACTTAAGCCGATTTTCATGTCTTTTTTGGAGGGCGTTTTTTTGTAGGAAAATAAAACTGAATCGTTTTGGATATTTAGGATGTTTTTATTTACATATTAAAGATACAAAAAAAAAAATTTTTGAAAAAATTTAATAGTTTATTATTATTATTATTATTATTGATCGAAGTTGGCACCTCGAAAAAAAAACGCGTGGGTGGCCCCGGTGATTTTGGCTCTTGATGTTATTTGAAATAAAAAATTCTTGATGATTCTTAATCTATAGACATGTCATTCTGGTCGGAACTACTGAAGTTAAATTTCATGGATAATTAACAAAATGGCAGACTTTGGAAAAAAAACTTCTTTTTCCAAAGTCTTTCCAAAGTCAAATGGCGGACATTGGAAAAAAACTTTTTTTTCCAAAGTCCGCCATTTTGTTATTTATCCATGAAATTTAACTTCAGTAGTTCCGACCAGAATGACATGTCTATAGATTAAGAATTATCAAGAATTTTTTATTTCAGATAACATCAAGAGCCAAAATCACTGGGGCCACCCACGCGCTTTTTTTTCGAGGTGCCAACTTCGATCAATAACAATAATAATAATAAACTATTACATTTTTTCAAATAAAATTTTTTTCGTATTTTTAATATGTAAATAAAAACATCCTAAATATCCAAAACGATTCATTTTTATTTTCCTACAAAAAAACGCCCTCCAAAAAAGACATGAAAATCGGCTTAAGTTACCAGACTACTAGTTGCATTACTACCTTAATGCAACTTCGACGTGTGGTTAAAATTAAACGACATCAGCAACGCGATACGGCAATGGCTGTACTTTATATAAATATATGTATAAAGTAAATTTATATAAATATATCTATGTACTATGCATATGACTAATTCACGGAAAGTCAAACATAAGACTGTAAAATTTGACATTAACATTTACGATTTTCACTTGACTAAAGGCTCTGTGATCTATCAGAAACAAATTTATGGAAAATTATTTTTACGAATAAGTTATTCGATTTTGGAGTTATTAATTTTTACTTCCGAAAATAGAAATTTTGACTATCTCGGGACTGGACCGAGCTCAATTTATCTATGGTATATAAAATATAGTCAGCCCTTTTTAAAAATCAGTATTCAGGCTATGATAAATTCAAAAAACTTGGGTCCAGTATAGAAGATCTCGCATATTTACGATAACAATTTTGTTTTCTCGCGTACGAACGTATAACATTATGAATCTTTGACGAATTCGGATATTGATCGAAATAACAATTTTTACGTATTTTCTCTACCGTCTGCTGTGTTCGCCGACTCGCCTTATCGTCGTTTATTCTTTCGGGAAATTGAAGGAAAAAAAACGAACATGTATTGTCCAATGTGCGTATATACGAAGAGGTGCGAAAATATATTGGTCGGCTTTTCTCATCCGTTCAATGCACTAAACCTTTGTCACGCGGCGCGAAAACCCTCGCGATATAACGAACGATTTTCACGCCTCCATCTATATATACATTTATATAAATGTTATATATATCGAGAATCGTGAGTGGTGAATGGGCAGTCGCGGGCTTTTGATACGATTGAAATCCCCAATTGGGTCGAGAGCACTCAGATTTCGCTTTCATTTCGTTATCATTTCAGAGCGTGCTTTGATACTGTATAGGTATAGTGCTATATCTTTCTATACGTATATACAGTCTGGATGCATATAGAATGGTACGGATATAGAGTACATAAACCGGAAAAGTTCACAGCCGGGACAATCTGTGCGACCGTCTATTAATTTTCGATACTTCAATTTTCGTTTTGCGATAACCTGTCTTTCTCTATCTCTTCCCTTTCTCCCCACATCCCTCGCTATGTACTGTCAACCGGTGGGTGGCACGAGAAATTATTATAACGTCGAATAAATCACGGCACTCTGCGTATATTGGCACGTATTAAATTGCGCAATGCTGATTTATATGGCCACACAGTTTGAGCTGAGATCGATAAATTTTTGTCGGTTTAAACGGTGGGACGAGCTTCGTGAAGCGTTTGTTAAAATTATTCACGGTGAAAGATCGGTAGGTTTCTCTTAAATTCAATCGAATCGGGTACATAATATCCTACATGTAGAACGTATAATCTCTTATAATTGTTCTCGATTCTTTAAACTTCTCTCGTTGCTCGTCGATGCTCTGAGCAAAGTATTTCCTGTTGAATGCAACAATTTTTCGATGGCATAGGTGTGTCGTGTAAAAAAAATGTTCATACGGTGTACAAAACATTGCAAGAGGAGTTCTGTTTTTTTTAATATCAGTTTTATTTTTAAGAATTTTTTTTCTACCTTCGAATCTAAATATTTATTTACGTGACCGTAAAAAATGTTCACAACAATCGCGCGTTTGGAATCTTAGATATGATTTTATTTAATTTTTTCGTCAAGTTAAAAAATATCGTTCGACCACCTTTTAAGTCCGAACGGAAACTTGTACTTTTATGTAATTACATATTATTATCCTAATTTGAGAATTTCCTTTAAGGGGGGAACTAGGGTTAGGACAGCGTTTTCTCAATGATTTTCATGAATTTTTGTATAGTATAAAAAAAGAATATAATTTATTGAAATTTTGACAATATTTTATACATATATTTAAGTATATACTATAAAATATTAGCGACCCCATATCGCAGGTCACAATCAGACTCAGCATTTTGCGTACATTCTGGAAGCCGCAATTTTCATCTGAAATCAAACGAGATTGGAATTTACTTTCATTATATGGTATGTCTCTCTTCTATATGAACCTAAATGCTATCAAAAAAATAGAAAATTGAATTTTTTACAGGGGTCAAAACAAACAGCATGATTTTTTGCCATTTTTTACCCACTTTATTTGCAAAAAAAAATTATTTTAAATAATGATAATATTCCGATTTTAGGTTCATATAGAGCGCAATACTATGAAGAAAGTAACTGCCAATTTTCAAAACGATTGGTTGAAAACTTTTCAAACTAGCGTGTACGCAAGTTAAAAAAAAGTCGTTTTCAGAAAAACGCGTTTCACAAAAAAAGTGACCGCTCGGTTATACACGTGGCGCGCTCGGGGCCTGAAGGAGAGCTACTCACTTTAATGGCTTATAACAATAGAACGAGTCGGAATTTTCATTTAACATTTTGGGAACATATTTTTCAATAGTTTTACTAACAATTTATGAAATAAAAAAAAAATCGATTTTTTGAATCGTCTAACCCTATTTCCCCCCTTAAACGTAATTCGTATGCACGATAAAACTTCTTCCTCCTTGCAATATAAGACCGGTTTAATATTTTCCCAAACAAAAAAAAAAGGCAAACATCTGGTTATTCGCACATTAAGTATTCTATTGTTCCTAAAATTACAAAATTTCGTGTTTCTCTCGTTGTTGATGATCAATCCTGTTTCGATGCATCTTAGTGTCGTATAAATAAATGTAAGAATCTCGAGGCAGGTCCGAACCGCAAAGCTATGTGCACATTATGCGAAACTCGTTAGCGTTCGTTGCATTATTTATTACATTGCCCCCCTATCCCACCTCACCGCCCTACCCGACACCGAGCTGCTCGCCCAATGTGCGGCTGCCAATTCTCTTTTCTTTCTTGATCGCTTAAGCCAACCGTGGCGTATACGCGGGGGGATAAATCGAAGCTTCGTGAAATTCGTATATATAAATACAGAGAGTCTCTGTTGGTCCGTTCGGGGATATCGCGGAGGGAAATGTACATACCAGTAACAACGGTTATCTACATCCACGGTGCGCGAATCCCTCCCCGGTGCATCGCAACCGTTCCACCACCTACAATATTACTGCGTTGCCTCTCCGCTCAGGCATTGTTCCCGACAATGGTAATTACAGATAACCGAAGTAAATGGTAATTCACGTTCCGCAATTTCCACTTTTCATCCGGTAGTCTGCAATGGACCTTTTGTCATGGCATTATCCCTCGTCGTAACGTTCACGGAAAATCTCAGCATCAACCCTCTCCGGCCGAAGGCTTACCCGAGGTTATCCATTTTTATTGCTCACGCACAAATTTCTGAATACATTTCATGTTGCCGAATAATACAGAAATGATTTTGTATTTATTTTTTTTCACAAAGCTCTACAAAGATCTTTTTTATTTCCCCCGTTGGATTTTGGCCGTCGTTCTTCTTACTTGAACGTTTTGACAAATACAAGATATCGTGAGGTGGTTAAAGCTCCACGTGAGAATAAATAAAGCACGATCTTTTACACTATCGCACAGCGAGATGATCGTTCGTCAAGCGAGAGACAGAGCGTTTTTGCTCGTTCCTCTCGATGTTCGACGAGTGGATGAAGAAAAATCGTCCATTATTCATCTTCTTTTTTTTTTTTCCTATAGCCATATGCCATTCCCGACTTTTTTTTTGTTCATTTATTTTCGTAGCTTCTTATGCGGGTGTACATGACAAATGTTTGCCTTTCTCGTTTATGCTCGCGCTTCGAATCTCTCGTTGTCCTCGCCGGATTCGTGCTATCTTCCCGAACGAATCGGTACCATATAAGCTTCTCATATATAAGGGACACGCTGAGAACGTGTGACGCCATGCTCCAGTTATATACAATACGCACACACGGAACACATCTGTCTATGATGCACTCTGCGAGGTGGAAGAAAGCTCTCCGCTCCTACATTGTGTTTTCTTTCCAGCAATATATGTCCCTCATCTTCCCATCGGATACGGCGTCACGCGTTTTCCACTATCGTCGACGACGTCGTTGTCGTCGTTACTGCATTGCTACTGCTCTTTGTCGTTCACTCTCTACCTCTTTTTACATTCATATTTTTATTATGTATCTCTCTCTCTCTCTCTTGTCAGGTCGTTCTTATCTGAGCTTTCATCGTACCCGTCCTCAGCTTGCGCGTGACAACATTGTATTTATACAATTCTACTTGCGGAATGAAAAAAAAAAAAAAAACTGCTGGGGAAAAGAAGCTTTTCCTTCTGCGACGAAGAAAAAATCTGACGCATATTTTTCGAATCCTATTAGGATTCGAGCCCACGACATGGGCTGTTATTATTGAAACCACATAAAAATATATGCATGGGCTTTTATTATTAAATGCGCAAATATATATGTTGTATATACATTTTTTTACATAAAGTTGATTTACATTTATATATGAATGTGAATGAAAGCATGACAGAAGTTCATCACGAGCGTCTTGAAAAGTTTCACGACGTCTCTCGAACTAATGTACCCAGCGATCACCTTTAGACGGGTGCATATATGCGAGTCTCAATAAATATTATTCGTGATATGTGCGGTACGGATGTAGCTCGTCGTGGGGGATGGGGGTCTCAAAAGAGTTAGTTCGTGAGTGCGAAAGAGAGCGTGTGAAATGGGACGGAGTTCCACGCTCCATATCGACGAGAATTCATATATTCCCTCGACTGACAGCTTTTTCGATATATATATAGCCAAAAATCTTCGTATATATCTACCACAAGTTTACCAATTCCAGACCAGACTTTTGCTGAATTTCAAACTCGATGAAAAGTGTTCCGCAACTTTGACACACCGAGCTCTCTCTTTCTCTCTCTTTGTGTCCAGGGTCTCTCTCGTATGTCGTCGAAAGTGGTGCACGGCCGGACACTTAGCATCATGTTGCTCATCGTTGAGAGGGCACTTTCGAGCATGGCGCAACGACGGTAACGATAACGCATGGGGAAAGATACGAAAACGTGTATCCGTCTGAGGGGAAGCTTAAAGAAACTCGGGTCCTTCCTGTTATATTACTTCGGGGAAACTTCACTACAAATTTAAAGAGAACCCTTGTACATTACTCTCTCCATCACTTTCTCTTTCGGCTTACTCGTAATAGATGCTTTGTAAACACAGGACAATAATGAGAAAACAATGTCGAAATTTTTTACTCTGAAGGGTTTTTCACATTCGAACTCTTGTTCAATAGATTAGGGCTTAACTTAAACCGCATTAGGTTTGTAATAATTAGCGGGTAATCGTTAGATAATCCTACAGGATTCCGTAGAAGTCGAAAGGAGGTATATTAATATTTACAAATTTTACGCGAGAATGATATGGTTAGACGGAACGATAGGCTAAGGTCTTAACACTTTTTTAAGGTTCACCATATCGCTAAACCTTGGAACGTGGACTTGTTCAATAGAAAATATCCCATTGGTTACAAATCCTAATGTTCCAAAATAATGTCGAAAAACGAAAAAAAAACGGTCAATTTTCATCTTTGTTTTCCCGTGAATTTCACGAATTTTAACTAAAATTATCGACAACAAATTAAAAGGATTGTTCAACTTGCGTGCCAAGGTACAGGCTTTACAGATGAAATACTTCTCGAATGATGAAAGATTAATTTTTGGTACTTTCATGAGACACACGCATAAACAGCCATGCGGATATTCCTTCTAAATATGATTGTTGGCTATTTGAAATATTTTAAATACTCTAACATAAACATTTCGGAAAAGAAATTTTTCACGAGCATTCTTCGTGAGTAAGCAAAAAGGAAAATGAGATAGTTGATAAACGGAGAATAACCTTTCGTGAAAAATTCGCGGAAAAATGGAAAACAAAAACAATCACTTTGAAGAATTTTATCACAAGCTTTTGGCCAGAATGCAACGCGCAATATCAAATAGGATACTTTTTTTTTCCCGTAACCTACAAACATACAGAGCTTTGCGCTCGTGTTTTATTGACACGAAAAGGTTAAATCACATGGCACACAGAGAAGCGTTGCACGAAGCGATAAACTCAGGGAACGCGTGTTTCGCATCCCTTTGTGAAATCACTTCAAGGGGATGAGAATGAATCGGAGGCGCCCACGAGTTTAATTTGAAGGATACTCCGGGGACGTGATTTTCCTAGGATCTGCGAGGGAAACATGAAAAGGTTTTGGCCGGGACAATTTAGAGTCAGGCAAATAAATTGTTAGAAAGAGCACGTTATTGCCACTTCGATATAATTAAACGTGTGTGTGTGTTTGTCGAGGGCTTTCTCGGTTTTCGCGTCTTTGATTAATCTAGGCTGCCCAAGTAAATCTCTTCAATTAGTGTAATTTAGAATTCTCCTTTCTCGTTTATCGAAGTAATTGAGTTATTCGCGACTCTGTAGAATTACAGTTTAATTCTCCGATGAATTGTAACGAAATTAAAGCTCGTTAATTAAGACGAACTATTTATTATTCTTGAAAATAGATTGGTTCTTTTTCCATTTGTCCTCGGAAAGACCTAACATAAAGTCGCGTGAATATGAGGGTAACTTACATCGCCATATTTGTAATATTTGTATAGAGAATATAAGAAACGATTCCGCCATTGAAAAGTCCCACGGACCGTAATAAAGTTTCTGACTTTTCGCATTCAATTCACGTTTCACAGAAATTTACCGTACACCGTTTCGCGGCGAATGGCACATAGTTCTCTCTGTGAATCGTTTGAATTCGAGCCAAGACGCAGAGGTCTCGATCTCCACCGTCCTTTGGCACACCAGCTTTTTCCTCTATATCGTCTGGCGCGCCTAACCGCCCAAGTTCGTTTGAAAATTGTTCGGCATTAATCGTCTTCCGTTGGTACAATAAAATTCGTTCAATGGATATAATGAAGTACGAGTAATATTTGTAATTTAGAGTTTCGTTTAAAAGGTATTTCCAATTTTTCATTACGTAAAGGGTCGAAGTTATCATCGTCTATATAATTTCTTTAACAAGCTTTTTCTCGGTCTTTGGCGCAAATACATTCCGATGAAAACGCGTGACACAAAGTTTTAGAGGGGTTTTCTCAATAGTATACAATATATATATATATATGAAGACACAAATTTCAACCCTTGATTCTACTTCTCGTTGAAAAGTTTTACGTTCACTTCGTTCGTTCTCGAGTAGCAAGATCGAGCGGTGCTTTTCGGTGGAACGGATTACGAGAGTAAGATCTTTGAGCCCTCCCGAGGGGGTTGCGAAACGTTATAACGCTGTATCGTGGCCACTTAGAAGCTTCCGAAATTGGTCCTCGTGTCCCCGCGTCGAAACTCACGATGGGGAAAGGAGCGAAAAAGCGCGGTCCTAAATAGAAGCCCTGAGAGAAATTCCGGTATTGCGGTATCCGCAACCAAGCGTCAAATTGCACGAAACACATGAATCTTCGTCGAGCGGTTAAACCACTTGGAATAAAAATTGTGTACTCAAATAAATTCATGACATTCGAACAATTTTTACAAAATTTCACACGTCCGTGAGAAGAATTTTACATTTCATAATATTGAGACAATCTCTTTTGAATCTCATCGTACTGGTCATCGGATATACTCTGGAATTTAATACAATTTTCGTTAGAACGAAATGAAAATAGATTTTGCGAGAACGAATTTGAAACTCGACGTCGGGGATTTTAATACTAACTATTTCCGAGGAAAGTGTGCGTATACACGTTGAGATAAGAGTTGAACATTTACATGCGAAACTTTTTATTCTACTTATCCGCCCGGAATTCGATTGGCTCGACGTCGGTTTCGGTGAACATATATTTCGTTTTCCCGGCTCTTTAACGTTGTACACGTCTGACTTGTAACGGGGAGTTTCTACTTTTTTCCTCACGGCCTTGCTCATTTTCTGGCTCTCGTGCAAGCAGCCGGCACCCTGGCTCGTCGTCCGCGAGAGCTCACCTAGCTATTCTCGAAACGCTCGGCTATTGTTATCACACGAATTTTATTACGAACTTTTGCCCTCCCCCTAACGCCCCTCAACCTCTCGCCGCCACTCTTCTTGTGCAAAGAATGAGGTTTCTTGATTCTTGTTAGGAATGAAAACTATAACTTCTGGTAAATTCATTAATTCATCTGTACAGATTTTTTTCTTAGATCTGATAAATCAAGATTTTCCACGACCTATATTGTTATCGTCTAAAAGATAGATAAATGTGATGGACGATTTTTTTTTTTCTTATATGAGAGAATTTTTGTAGATTTACCGTGTTCATCTTCCTCGATCAGTGCTTTAAATTGAACAACAAGTTATGCCAAAATTATGTAGAAATATTTTATTCGATTATCGATATTTGTCGAGGGAGCGAATGACTTTTTTGCCACAGCAATTGATTCACTGTGTACAGTCTCATTATTTCGATGTCTACGAGGTCTGTTCAAAAAGTATCGCGAATTTTGAATTTCCGCGGGCTACGTATATTCGATTTTCGATTTTTTTGTGGCGTTAGGTTGGTACTCATGTCCCTCACTTATGCTAAAAAAATCGGCCATTTTGAATGCTTAGTCAATTGTTGACAGCTGTTTTGGTTAGACGTGTTTTGGCTTGTCTTCGATTTTTGCCTATTCCAAAAAATGGATCAAAGAATCTGTATCAAATGTTGTGTGAAAAACAAAATTAAGTTGCGGACGCATACCGAATGTTGACTGTGGCATATGGTGAAGCTACCTTGGACCAAAGCAACGTTTATCGATGGTGCAAAATGTTCTTAGAGGGCCGAGAAGATGCGAATAACGAAATGCGTTCCGGACGCCCGAGCACATCAACAATAGACGAAAACATTGATGAAGCGAAGAAAATAATATTGGCCAATCGTCGAATCACCGTTAGAGAAGTTGCTGAGGAACTAAACATATCGATTGGCTTGTGCTATTCGATTTTTACCAATGATTTGGGCATGAGACGGGTCGCCGCGAAATTCGTGCCAAAATTGCTCAATTTCGAATAAAAACAGTGTCGCGTTAACATTGCTAAGGAGCTGTTGGACTCGGTCCGCGACGACCCAAATTTGCTCCAGAGGGTCATAACTGGTGACGAATAATGGGTTTATGGTTATGACGTAGAAACCAAAGCTCAATCATCGCGATGGAAGCTGCTTTTTTGGAATAGGCAAGAATCGTAGACAAGCCAAAACACGTCTAACCAAAACAGTTGTCAATAATTAACTAAACATTCAAAATGGCCGATTTTTTCAGCATAAGTGAGAGACATGAGTATCAACCTAACGCCACAAAAAAATCGAAAATCGAATATACGTAGCCCGCGGAAATTCAAAATTCGCGATACTTTTTGAACAGACCTCGTATGTACAACACTGATTTTGTCGTAGAGTTCATTTTTATCGCGTATCGATAAATAAATAAGGTCGTCAATTTCGTACAGGCTGATTCGGTGAATCGATCTGACAAAGTAAACTTTGTAAAAATTATGAAGAAAAAAAAAACACAAAATCGACTTGATAGACCGGTAAAAACTATTTACAATTGTTCACGAGGTAACGGTGTATCCCTGAGTCGTTAATTCTGCCATAATCGTAAAATAAGCTTCGGCCTTTCACATTTTATTCCTTTTAAAAATAAAATGTCTCGCAAGTTTCCTTTCATTCCTTTGAACGCGCCCCCGAGAATACTTTACCACGCAAACCTGTGAACTCTCCTTTACCGACGGTGTACCGTAATGAGACAACAACAACAAAAAAGCGTTTAATTCGACATTAAGCGCGGCCGTTTGTAAAGCACACTAGCGTGAATGTTTTGCGCGTTATTGTGTCTTGGCACGTCTATTCCGGCCTTTCTGCCTGGGGCGTTAACGATCCTGACTCCTAATTCACTTAGCGTTGCCGCCGGTATCGTGGATATATACACCCCCATCAGGGTTCGCCGTTGAGCTTACCAGCCTTCTCGTTAAGCCAACATTTGTGTATAATTTGCCAATTTAACAGACCGAAAACAGGAGTCACGTGATTATATCGTCGTTGGCTCGCGCCTCTGGTGTATCTCTCGTTTCATAGAATAAACGAAAATAACGGTGGGAACACGAGAATCCCGGTGGGGATATGTATGAATTTAAACATTCGTTCGAAATCATATTTATGTAGTACAAGTACGACGATTACTCGACGCTTTTCAATATGATGTTGAAGTTTGCATCGTTGGAACGCAACGGAAATAGTTTTTAAAATTTTCATTTTCAGTATTGCTCTTGCTTCTCGTGCCCCATTTAGCCCCAGATTTTTTAAGGAGACCCCAATGAAACGTTTTAACGATTTTTGTCATCGATAATCTAATCTTAAGAGGGATTAATGGTGTAAAAAAATTATTTTCGTTGCATTCCAACGATGCAAACTTCAACATCATTTTTCAATCCAAAACAAGGAGTCGCTATTTGAGCATAAGGTATCATTAAAATGGAAAACAATTCGAAATCATTGTCGATATTCAAATGATAATTGAATATTCTTGTTTAAAAAGTATCAATCTTACTACTATAATAAAACTGGAGAGTTTGTACGTTTGTTCGAACGCGCTAATCTCAGGAACTACCAGTCCGATTTGAAAAATTCTTTTTGCATTGGATAGCCCATTTATTTGGGAAAGCTCTAGGCTATATAATTTCTTGATATGACCCTAATTTTACTATCTTACTACTATAACAAATTTGGAGAGTTTGTACGTTTGTTCGCGCTAATCTCAAGAAATACTAATCCAATTTGAAAAATTCTTTTCGCATTAGATAGCTTGTTTATTCGGGAAGGGTTCTACGCCATATAACTTCATGCTATGACCCTAAGGAGTGGCGGTGCCGTCGGTTTATTTTTCGGTGATTGGTCCTTTTATTTTTCTCATTTTACTCATAATGCGTATGAAACAGATATATAATCCAAATTGAACGCGGGTGAAACCGCGAGGCACAGCTAGTAGACAATATAAATGTTTATTTGAAGTTTAATCGAAAGAAAAAAGTTAATTTCTTCATCATTATATCTTGTCATAAAATCATTTTCAATGATTTTTGCTTCAAATAGTGTCATAGGAAAGATCTATGAAAGATATCTCAATTCTGAAACTAGTTTCATCGATGGATTTTACTAGAAAAAGATAGATGTTGTTCGGTGAGGAAAACAGGTCTGTGTCGGCGAATACGATTTTTCACTGATTAGCAGCGGCAACAGCAGCCAATAATTGCCTAACGATAGATCTACCCGGCAAGCACGAGCCCACTTTATTGATAGTAACGTTATCAGAGTTATATACAATATATATATATATAATACATATAAGCGTAACTCTGTTCACCTCGAGTCGTCCACGAAGTACTTTCTCTTCGTTCTTAGTCTCGCGCACGTTCGAACCCTGCACGTGCTCGGATTTTCGAGAATCTCATTTTCGCTATATTTCTCGCTCTGTTGTATGTGTACGCGGTTACGCTCGTATATATGATTATACCGGTGGGGAATTATATACGAGATGGACGGTGATACATATATACTGTACGATATATGCGTTGGTCGGGTAAAAAGGGGGTGAAGCTTTTTTTTCTTTATTATCGAATTGGTACGGGAGAGTTAGTAAATCCTACAGACGCAACGGCCCCAGCTTCCCAATGATCGAGATGAATTCCCGGAGCTCGGCCCGACTATCACACGCGGACTCAACCCGGTCAGAATAAAGCCGAGCACTCTCCGCGATTGGAGCAGTCTTGATTATAACTACCCAATCCATTCACGGTTTCGATACGTCCATATTGATCACGATGATCCATGATATTCAATGAATACCAGTGGCAAAGTTATTTCCATACAATCGTATCGAGAGAAATCAATTTATTCGATTCAAATTAGATTTATTTGAATTTCTGAATTCTTTGAATAAATTTTATTCGAATGAGTAAGCGAAAACGTCATGGGGTTTGATGATACAATAGTTCATTGTAATATCATTTCTGAGGGTCTCAATTTCTCGTAAACTAGATATACTTAAAACAGAACTTACATTTGAATAAACCTAAAATAATAGCGGTATAATTGGGCGTTGGAATAATTTCACGTTCAATGCAGTACCTAATTGATAACCTAAATTGTAGCTGAAGCTTTCCCGAATTGAAAAAAAAAAGATCCGATAGCAATCGATAGCGAGATCGAGGAAAATGGCACGGTATGACCATATCGACTGAACACGTATATATAAATATAACAGCATATAAAAGCTTCTTGTACGATGGTTCAGGAAATCGTATAGGTACGGAGAGTTCGACGAGGCGCTTACTTCCGCGTTCTTTCATGACTTCCGTCGTCGTTAAGACACCGAGTATAGGGTACAATTTAACGTACAGTCCGGGCATATATAGAAAAGACAGGGTTGGTCGCTCGTTCGCACTATAAGGTTGGATATCATGGATGTAAGTAACCCTGGTGTGTGGTAACGTTACGTGCGAATGTTCCCGGTCGGATGTCTTGGTCGGTATACGGGGTGGGGGTGAAAAAAACACCCGCCTTTGAGCTCGGCGCAAAGTAGGTGCTGGGGGGGTGCGGTGGGTGATGCTGCAAGGGGGGTTTTCAAGGGAATAAAAGGTAGGTAAAGAAGACGAAAAGATGAGAGAGGGAACGAGTATGAGCATGTGAGGAGGTATGGAACACATGAGATGAGCAGAGAAAGAATGTGCGCGGATGGAATGGTGAGAAGAAACTGATAGAGGCTGCTAGCTGTTCCTATACGGAAAAGGGATAAAACTACTGGTGAAAGAGCTGCTGAGGAACAGGAGATGTGATAGAGAAAGAGAGAGAGAGTGAATACGACAGAAAAGCGTGGCAAAGTAGACAGACGAAGAGCAAGAGCAAGGGTGGTTGTGGGAGCAAAGAGCGGGTGAAGCCATTTCGCCCCGGTTGCATCCCCATGTAGGTGGCCGGTTGCGCGTTGTCACGAAGCCGATGCAATCGCCATTATTTGTTCAGAAGGTGCTTTCACGCGAGAGGTATTCTCGCGTCGTTTGCGCCGGCTTATAGCAACGCTTATGTCTCCCCACCCTTTCCCTACAGGACCGCTGCACGATGGCTGAATATGTATGTTACTACCGCGTAGTTTCGTTGTCGTCCTTGCGATGGCGTTTCACCATACTTGCATGCTGTATCAGCGAGAATATATAGATAGCTTCCACACTCAACAGCCATCTAAGGAAGATGCGAGAACAATTTAAAAAGGACAACTGCTACCTAGTCCATCCGGTTTAATGTCTTTCCTTTGTCTTCAATTCTGCTCTACCCTTCTTTATTTTTATACTTATTCTTCTTCTTTATCCTTCGGCCTCTTCCGTGTAACCTGTCTCCGCGTACTTTTCGTCCTCGAAGTCCTGGAACCACTTTCACGATGAAATCAAACGAAAAGCTCGAGGCTTTTCGGCTTCATTGGAATTTCCACCGGCAAATATTACGTAGAAGCGAGCTCGAAGACTTTCGGTAACGAGATACCAGGAAAGTCCGGACAGAACGCAGTGGTGAAACTAAAGATAGAATCCGCTCACCCGAGTTTCAATGTTTCTCATCGTCGTTGTTGTTGTTCTTGATTCGTCAGCCGCTACAGTTCTCGTTGCCTTCTCGTTGGCTTTTCCGTGAGAACTGGAATACAAAATCTCTCCTCACTCCCCTGCCGTTAGAGTTTATTCGCTCGCGATGGAAACTAGAGATTCTTGTTGACAGTAAAGGTGCTTTTCCTCACTCGGCAAATCCTTTCACGAAAGACTACGTCAACGAGTTTTGTAATTGCTATCTTTTGCTTGTTCAGCTTCCTTGAAGTGCCAAAAACCTCGAACTTTGGAACTCCTATAACATGTATAGATGGATAGTAATGTAATAATGCCTTCCATTTATTTCGGAAGAAAAATCATTCACTGCAATATACGAGTGCGTGGCATTGGGTAACGACAAAATTTATCAACAACCACATTTTCATATATTACAGCGAGGAGAGCGATATGAGAAATGCGTTCTTTGGCCTCGATGTCGTGTTATTTCGTACGGTTCCTGTTTTCCTTCGCAACAATCTCTGTTTTTGAACACACCACGACAGTCCCGTTCCCATTTACCAACGATCTTCCTTCTAACGGTTATTGCCATTATATTGCCATTATATATATGTATATATAGATATATTCATGTTTCATCTCTGTCTCTCTCTCTCTCTCTCTTCTGTTTCCTTGATGGTACAGCAGTAACGGTAGAGCCAGACTTTGTTCCATAAATTCAGTGGTATAGAGCGACGTTATACACGTGCCAAAGGGAGGTTCGGTCGTTTGGAAACTCGTTGAATAACTACGATAGTCTTTCTTCGTTTTTTTTTTTCCTCCGAACGACTATAAAATATTCGGAGCTCGAAAGAGGACACCATCGAGCGCAACGATCGAGGATGAAAGATATGCCAATAAAATAGTCATTTCAGGTCCTTGGTCATGACAATGTCAGGTTAGTGGCAATTGAAAAAAATGGAATTGTCATATAATTAAACTGTTACGATGAAATGTGCATCAATCTGCGTAATTCGAGGGTTGAGAAAAAAAATGTTTAATGAGTAATTGAGTTAGTTTTGGCACAGCGAAGATAAATTATTTTTTTTTAAATATCTCCTCGGGCAATAATATTTCTGTGAAACACACCGGTATATATATTAATTCATGCCGCGGAGCGTGCAAATAAAACGTCTACGAAAGCTCTTAGAAGTTTGTTACTTACCGGACAGTGGAATGAAAAGTGGACACAAAACCCAGTCGGACTTGAACAAACTTGTTTTATTTTTTTCATCTCTGTTCCTCGGACGCGTCCCGTTCACCCGACGCTCTACGCCGACTGTCGGCGTCATCTCATAAACTTCTTCAAACTCTCGGGGACCTCGCGAGATTCGTTAGCGTGTTCGTAATAGGGGGATGTCTCCAGCAGCAACGGGATCTCCGGTGGATCGTTGTTCTCACCGGAGGACCGGCGAGCATGAGTTTTTGTTACTGTCACGCAGAGTTTTTTTTTTCCCTCGTATTGTTTATTTCCTCATTTCAGGAGCGCTGGATGTGTATAAATGTTTGACACTTTAACGAAGCTGGCATTACCCTGCGGGCATAGCGAAATTGTACCTTCGCTTTCATACCGTCATAATTAGCCAGTTTATTGCCCAATTTGTTGTCTTCTATTTACCCGGAACAATTGCAATCACGGTTGGTTAAACTGATTGTCGGAAAATTCGCGTGAAATGTAATACTAAACTTGATAATACATTTTTTTTTTGTTATTTGCGCATTACATACGTTTGCCCCAATTTGCGGAACGTCAATAACTAAACAGGAGCGAGACATAAAATTTTCCTACAAAATTGGAGTGCGATTTTAATGAGCCTTAACGCTTTGGGTCCTATAATGACTTTTTCCGAATATGGTTCATTGATAGAACTGGCTGCAACCACGTAGTCACTCGCCCATAGTGACGCAGATAAAAAGTTATATGGTGAATGCATCAGTAAATGGACGACATAAGAAACGCTACCAGTGATTGGAAACTCATGTGAAAGTCACTGTATATAGATAATACTTACGTGAACGTGTTCAGTTACTGGGTGCTGTGGCCGAGCCCCATTCGCTGATAAAGTTACGCTAGGTATTATGATGTTGAAGTTTGCATCGTTGGAATGCAACGAAAATAAATTTTTTACGCCATTAATCCCTCTTAAGATTGGATTATCGATGACGAAAATCGTTACAACGTTTTAGTGAGGTCTCCTTAAAAAATCTGGGGCTAAATGGGGCACGAGAAGCAAGAGCAATAATGAAAATGAAAATTTAAAAAACTATTTCCGTTGCGTTCCAACGATGCAAACTTCAACATCATTAGGTATTTACAAATCGTTGAACTCAGCTCTGTGACTTGTGAGCAAGCTGGTGAAGAACCATCGAATCCACTGTGATTTTCACGATGGTGCTGCAACCCCCGGTGAAGGATAATTGTCGAAATTACATAAAAACTTTGGAACAATTTGTCGTGGATTTTGCTCGTTGGACAGGTCTCTAAAATTATGCTTTCGTTAGTTCCGGTTGTGCGTTGCGGTTTGGTTCTTGAGCGTACATTTATATAAATATATTTATATATAATTCGTCATGGCGTGACTGTACCTTTCCAGAAATCCTGCGGATTAGACCAACTTCTACGAGGTCTGTTAAAAGAGTATTGCGAATTTTGAATTTCCGCGGGCTACGTATATTCGATTTTCGATTTTTTTGTGGCGTTAGATTGGTACTCATGTCCCTCACTTATGCTGAAAAAATCGGCTATTCTGAATGTTTAGTTAATTGTTGATAGCTGTTTTGGTTAGACGTGTTTTGGCTTGTCTTCGATTTTTGCCTATTCCAAAAAAGCAGCTTCTATTGCGATGATTGAGCTTTGGTTTCCACGTCATAACCATAAACCCATGATTCGCCACCAGTTATGACCCTCCGGAGCAAATTTGGGTCGTCGCGGACCGAGCCCAACAGCTCCTTAGCAATGTTAACTCGACACTGTTTTTGTTCAATATTGAAAAATTTTGGCACGAATTTCGCGGCGACCCGTCTCATGCCCAAATCATTGGTAAAAATCGAATAGCACGAGCAAATCGATATGTTTAGTTCCTCAGCAACTTCTCTAACGGTGATTCGACGATTGGCCAATATTATTTTCTTCACTTCATCAATGCTTTCGTCTGTTGTTGATGTGCTCGGGCGTCCGGAACGCATTTCGTTGTTCGCATCTTCTAGGCCCTCTGAGATCATTTTGTACCACCGATAAACGTTGCTTTGGTCCAAGGTGGCTTCACCATATGCCACAGTCAACATTCGAAATGCGTCCGCGCACTTAATTTTATTTTTCACAGAACATTTTATACAGATTCTTTGATCCATTTTTTGGAATAGGCAAAAATCGAAGACGAGCCAAAACACGTCTAACCAAAAGAGCTGTCAACAATTAACTAAACATTCAAAATGGCCGAGTTTTTTCAGCATAAGTGAGGGACATGAGTACCAATCTAACGCCACAAAAAAATCGAAAATCGAATATACGTCGCCCGCGGAAATTCGAAATTCGCGATACTTTTTGAACAGACCTCGTATTTATACACATGGCAATCCGGATTTTTATCAACGTCGCTATGCATATACGGTTATATTTATATACCTACATATATATTCAATTTTCCACGCAAGCTGATATCTATCTTTCTCTCGTCCTCTCTGTGCTCGAGTGAGAACCCCGAGCGCCGAGATTATATTCTCTCTAAATTGCGCATACCTGCTGCCTCTCGTCCTCACGTTCTCTCGCGCACCAGAATATTGCTGCCGCAGGACTCGCGTACTTTCCACTCCTCTGTAACCTGCTTATTGAAGATAAATTTAATAATGCCCATGCTCCAACAGCATCTCGCTCTTCGTCAAACAGCCGAGCAGGGAAGGCTGATAGTCGCTAGGCTTTCTTCGTTGTTGTCATCCTGGCCCATTCCACGCTTCGCACAGTAACCGTCCTTTACGCGACTATTGGAAAATCATGAGGCAATCGAATTTTTTCCCTTAATGCCCCGTCATGATTTTGCTCAAGCATCGCGTCCAAGCGCTCTAACGTATTCGTTAAAAGTTTCCGCTTGTTGTTCTGTTTGCAGAGGCTCACAGGGCCCTTGAGCTACTCGAGGATTATCATGCGAAACTCACGAGGCCACAGGACAAGCAACTTCGATTGGCTATCGAGAGGGTCATCAGGATCTTCAAGAGCAGACTCTTTCAGGCGCTTCTAGGTAAGTAACATCTTATGTCTGTGTACATATTTTAATTTTTTGCAAGTAAAGTTTACCCATGATTTCTGGCAAATGGTGAAATGTCATTAATGTCAGATTCCGAGTAAATAAAATTTTATACGAACTATGCTTTAGATCACAAAAGAGTTCATAAATAGATGAGTAAACGTTTGCAATTTAGTGCCAACCGTATTAAAACATTTTTACATTGTTTTAGTACAGAGGAAAATCCCCCTTTTAGAGACACGTTCGAATGTAAAGCCATTCACAGTTATTTTCTCGCAAATTAACTACAAATCATTCGAATAACAATATATATTCATTCCGAATCCAAATACACGAGTATTCTGTCAAAATTATTTTAAATGATTTTTTTTCCGATGGATTGCTTCCTGGCTGTCATTGATTTGAATGTAGGTTTGCAAACTTTTGTTCAAATGTATCTGAGCGATATATTTTGTGATTCCGTCTGTCGCTTGGAAATTCGTCAACGTTGAATATCAGACGCACATAGTTTGTACGGAGCTATTCGATGCTCATAAGAAGGATTTGCCATCACATAGGTGGTGTTTCCTTGTAGCAATCTGCTTGGTTTCGTGTTGTATACTAACATCTCTCATCGCTTACAAGTAACCATTCGTGCTACGTCCTGATAACTGTCTTATTACGACAACAGACATCTCGGAATAATACGTCGTTGTTCAACGTTGCTACCGGCAACCGATCTATATATGTATGTACATATACATCGGTATGCCGAACGAATGGAGAATATATAGGGTTGATAGTAAACGCAGCAATTGGCCCAATTTGTGCCGAAGTTGTGCCATCGTGAAAGCTCGGTAGTATATGAAGTACTTGGAAACAAAATCGAATCGCTTCCGGCCACCTTGCTGACGTCAGAAAATCAAGCAATAGACCTCCGGTATTAGAATTCCATCAGAGTTATACCACATCATAATAGTTTGCTTGCAACAGGCACTTAACGAAATTCTATCTAGTTCAAATTGCAATAACAATAATGGTACTGCGGTAACTTTTGGAGTTCAAATAGTCGGGCCTCGATTCCCTTAATCCCGATCTAACGATCACTTGGCAATCGAACAATGGTTTTAAGTCATTGTTTCATTTCTAAAACTCATAATTAAGTATTTCAGTAGAGAAAAACATTTTTGTGGAGCCAACGAAATTCATTACAATAAAAAAAAACATTGAATTGAATTTAAAAAAATGTGTTATCGTGACGTGGCTACAGTTTTTGCCATTGGATATAATAGATATTAGTTTTATGAAGTGAATTGTGGTTTAATCGAATAAACTCCGTTTTAAACCTAGAATGCCAAGCACACTTGATGTATTAGATTTTGAGGTTGTTCTTCTTCTTTCCACTAGAATCTGTATAACCTAATAGTGTTCATTTTGTATGAAAATTCAACTAAAAAGTCTATTTTTGTTTATATTACAAACTTCTGAGATTTTAAGATTAAATTATGCAGTGGGAACGTTTGAAAATATTCAATTTCACAATGAAAAAAATTGTGATGTTCCAAGAGTTAAATCGAATTATTTAATTTTTTTTTCTTATTTGCAATACTCCGTACAAGGCTTGAAGACACTGTAAGAAGTTTATACACCAAGATAAGGGCATGAAAACCCGTTGATAAATTAATTGGGCTATATACCTTCAGCAGTCTGGCTTTATTCGTTTCCACCCAAGGGAGCGTGTACGGTAAAAAAGTCCATTACCACCCTCTGGGAGAATCCTTTTGCTAAGGTTTTCCGTTTGGAAGACAACGAAAATTCTTGATGTACAATCCCGTGCGGGCGCGTCTTGACGATAAACATAAACACATATATATATCCGGACAGACATTCTGTGCACAAATGAAAATTCCTTAGAGAAATTTAAAATTTCATTTCAACTCGGATCTTAATGATATTTTTTTATTTGCATATATACTTGGAAACCGTTGCTCAGCTGTTTACAGGACGTTGGATTGTATGTTCGCGTTATTTGAAATTTCTAAAGGAATTCCCATGAGATTTCTATATTTCATTCTACATAATATTCGATATTTATTGTCCAAGCATTCGATTTTCATTTTTATTTCCAATAATTCGATTTGTATTTTTCAAGAATATTTTTATTTTGTTATGAATCAATTTTCAACGTGAATTAGAGGACATTTCATATAAATACGATCTCGCGGTTAGCTCATTTTTCCAGCACGTTGGAACAAACGTGTGCGTGCTGTGTCTCTTGTAAGAAATAGTGAAAGCTACGGGGTAGAGGTAACACACTCCAGTTTCTCTAATTTTCTTACCGACACGAGAAGATATTCTTCTCGGAGAAACGAATAAAGCCGGAAATGCCTGAAAGCACGTATATATAACAGAGCGATTATATACAGTAATATACGTATCCCATTAGACCGAAGTGTAAAGACACTCTCGGTTGGTTCGCGACACCGTGTGCTCTTGTCCTCTTCCCTCAGCACTACGCTTTTCTCACTCACAAACTCTCTTTGTTTCTCTCCCCTTACTATCTGGCCCTCGTAAATTTCAGAGCGTTGAAGATTCTTTTTCAGAACAGGTGTAACGTATCCGAAGCGATTTTACGGTTCGCCAATGCTCTGCTCCGTGGAGTTCGATAGATTTATTAGCCGAACGGAAGAGAATCCGGGGGCGCATACACGGTATATAATAGTGCGAATTTTACCGAAATCCTTGACTCTCTATACTGGATCACAAATTATTTGGAATGTAAAATAGGAAAATAGTCTCGTACGATAGTTATAAATACATTTGACCTGTACTAGTCAGAAAACAATCACAATTATTGGATTGCCTAAATTAGAAGCAAACGCCCCGTGAAAAATAACTTTTTATATACGAAATATATTTCGGTTCAATGAACCAAATATAACCGTTGAAAAGAAACAAAAACTTCATCGTACTAACTAAACATTTGTTTTACGGCCCGTGATCGGCAGATTCAGTCAATCGAACTAACACTTTGTTTCTCAGTGCATTCGTGTTAGATATATGTATTTCTGACAAATTTTGTCGTTAAGGCAGGAACGTCGTTATAAAGGCAGGAACGTATATATTTTTGGAATTATTCGAAAAAAGAATGCTGCTAACCGATCTGGCACTATATCGTCCCTCCAATTTCAACGGATAACGTTTTCAAGCAAATCGTTAGTTATTTGTTCATCGGCTCACCGGATGACATATGAACGTCCGATTAGACAAATAGAAATTTGGCTGCACGTGAAAAGTAAAATCTCGGTGTAATGAGAAAAAAATGAAAAATACTTGAGTATAGTATTTTATTTTTTCGTGGGCAAAAAAAAATTGTCCCCCTTGTCATACTGTGCAATTTTTTGTCTTGGGCACTTTTTGCTTATATAATTTATTTGTTGCTCCTCATAAACATTCCTAAAAGAAACTATACGAACGAGTATCTTTTTGACGCGATGATTTCAATCCTTCTGATGTTTTTATTTATCCTTTCGTCTCGACCTCCTTCAGGAACATGTAGAACGAGTACGCTGATTTTATTACCTGAATAGAAAAAATTTCCAATTTTCATATTGAAATACGTTAAGTTGAGTAATGACAAAATTAAATTGGAATAAAAGAAAATACTACCGACGGGAATACATATGGTATGAAATATTTCCACTAGCTATATATTCGCAGAGAAAAAGGAAGGCGGGGTCGCGAAAGGAATAAACGTAACCGATTGCCGAAATACGATGATTGATCGTCCTGGACGTGGTTCGTGGAATCTCAATCGAATATAAAAAAAAAAGGAATAAAAAATGCATTTCACTAGTCGCCATTGGAATGCAGTACGCGATGAAATCCTATATAATATTCATACGTGTGAACTTTTGCTATATACGAGGTCTGTTCAAAAAGTATCGCGAATTTTGAATTTCCGCGGGCTACGCATATTCGATTTTCTATTTTTTTGTGGCGTTAGGTTGGTACTCATGTCCCTCACTTATCCTGAAAAAATCGGCCATTTTGAATGTGTAGTAAATTGTTGACAGCTGTTTTGGTTAGACGTGCTTTGGCTTGTCTTCGATTTTTGCCTATTCCAAAAAAGCAGCTTCCATCGCGATGATTGAGCTTTGGTTTCCACGTCATAACCATAAACCCATGATTCGTCACCAGTTATGACCCTCTGGAGCAAATTTGGGTCGTCGCGGACCGAGTCCAACAGCTCCTTAGCAATGTTAACGCGACACTGTTTTTATTCGAAATTGAGCAATTTTGGCACGAATTTCGCGGCGACCCGTCTCATGCCCAAATCATTGGTAAAAATCGAATAGCACGAGCCAATCGATATGTTTAGTTCCTCAGCAACTTCTCTAACGGTGATTCGGCGATTGGCCAATATTATTTTCTTCACTTCATCAATGTTTTCGTCTATTGTTGATGTGCTCGGGCGTCCGGAACGCATTTCGTTGTTCGCATCTTCTCGGCCCTCTGAAAACAGTTTGTACCACCGATAAACGTTGCTTTGGTCCAAGGTAGCTTCACCATATGCCACAGTCAACATTCGGAATGCGTCCGCGCACTTCATTTTGTTTTTTACACAAAATTTGATACAGATTCTTTGATCCATTTTTTGGAATAGGCAAAAATCGAAGACAAGCCAAAACACGTCTAACCAAAACAGCTGTCAACAATTAACTAAACATTCAAAATGACCGATTTTTTCAGCACAAGTGAGGGACATGAGTACCAACATAACGCCACAAAAAAATCGAAAATCGAATATACGTAGCTCGCGGAAATTAAAAATTCGCGATACTTTTTGAACAGACCTCGTATATCGCATAGCCACAGGGAAATGAATGCAACGATGACTTTTGATATTACATCGAGTGAACTCGATGCTCACATCTCGATCGCGTTTTCAAAGACAGATCGACTCGAATGATTGATCGATTTATGATATGCTTTTTAATCATTCGAATTCCATGTACTCGTTCGTTTCCCTGGAAAAACCAATCTCTTCATATTCGAACGACAAATTCACCATTACAGATGAAATTTACATTATTTGTACTTTGATTTGTTTAAATTTAGTATTTGCAAACAATTTACAAATTTCACACACGTTGAGATATTTAAGTTCTGCATAAAATTCCTCATTGAATTGCCACGTGGAGCTAAATCTCGAGAATCGGTGATGATAATGGCGAGAAGTTTCGGTATATATATAGGCTCGAGTAACGAAAATACCGGTGAAACTGAATATTATGTTTAAACTGAAGTTTCGCTAACGTATAGAAGCGATGAGAGCTTCACAGCTCTACAAAGTATTGTTCTTTCATTCGGAGCTTCATCTTCGACGTCTCTCACACAACGCTCGAGTTTCATTTCAATAATCGTTATTTACCGTACTCATGGCAAAACGTCTCGAAGTTGTAAAAAAAATCTCGAGAATACGACATATCTTATTTATATAAAATTGTGACTGGCGCTGATCGAAAATGGGCAACATTTAAAAAAATACCATTCAAAATAAGTTTTTAACAAAAAATTAATTCCCGTTACGAACGAAATGATGAATTCAGCATTATTGTGATTATAAAATTGTAACGTACCGAAATAAATGTGTCGACAGATAAGCTGATGAGACCAGCAAGATAGAGGATAACAGGTTTTTGTAAACGACTCATAATCACATCCATGGATTTGTGAAAACTTCTCGTTGCGCCAATCCACTCGGAACAATAGATAGCATCGGATAGCTTGGAAAACTGTAACTCAAAACGAACAAAAAACGAATAAATCAGAACGAAACTTTAAAAAAATCGAACATTTCATCATACGCTTTGAAAAAAAAAAGTATATACAAAGTTATTTTTGCTCTGCCTTCAGCATTCGGTGGGATACACTCTACACTCTTTCGTCGGTATACATTTTCTTCTTAAACACGTTTTTCACGTAAATTCGCGTTAGTATGCACCTCTCAGCGGGCATACAGAGTCGTTGGAATGTCACGTTAAGGCGTTCCTTCGAGGTACGGGCACATTTTGCCCCACGTTGGACAATTTATATAATCCACTAGCGAGCATATATGGAAATATGCATTACGGGTATACGACAACTTTGAAACCGTAACGGGGGTTTTCCTATGCTAAACCAACACCTACAACTCCTTATATATGTGTATAGTAACTATTTCTTGTAGTTCCCTGGAGAATAGCGCGGTACATGAGAATGCGCATTATAGAAATGTATGTAGAGTTCTTCGTATCGAATAAACTTTATCGATATGACATAGGTAGATGGCAATTTCCATACACCTTACAGACTCTCTTTCCTTTCACGTCCCATTGCATATTCCCGTTTGGCTATACGTGGATTACAACACTTTCCCGGAATCCTTATTCGAGTCTCACAGCAGACTCCCACAGGACTATAAACTCACATGCTCCTACAGATAACTCACGATACTTTCAATTCCAATCACTTGGGAATTCTATATATAGACTATCGAGAATGCTCTGCTTCTTTTTCCATGGTCCGACAGATAAATTGGTACGGTCCATAGGATAAATAAATCAGTGAATGGTCGAAAAGGAGTTTCGTAATATAAATTAAGATACCCAACAGCATATCTTAACGGCTTGTAATTGTATAGATTCACTTTCGAGTTTCGTAGGGTTTGGTTTTTGATTTTCGAAGTTTGATAACGACAGAGATTCAATGCTGAAAAGAAAAATGTTTTAATGAACGTAAATAGGAAAGTAGTTGGCCAAATTACCCAGTGGATTATTCACTGGGTCAGCGTGGTTATCCACGGTCACATGACAAACGAAATATGAATAATGATGCTAGGAAAGATTTTAGGGTTGGTCATGCTTTGTCCAACCAATATTCATTTGGCAATCATCCTGTGGAGATAAAATTTTTTATTATCTATAATAAAAACAATCGTATGTTACAATACTGCAAATGTGATCGGCACCAATTGATGTGGCGTAATGTCTGAGCTTTATAACTGTAAATATTGAAAAAGCGAGTTAAAAACAATCAACTTCACTAGCGACGTCAGAGAATATTAATAGTGAATAAATTTTGTTAATTACTAACATTTTTTCGTCGCAGTAGACTTTCACTGGTCAACTGTCCGTAAACGCTTCAAAAAAAGTACTAACGTGCAAATAGTCTCGTGCATCCAGTGGTATTTTGCACTATTTGAGTGCATTATATGAGTGCACTATTTGAGTTTTACAATTACTACAATTGCCACTCCGGGTGTAAATGCAATTTTTTTTAGTGTCATTGATCTTGTAGGTTTTAAATAATATATACGATGATTAACTAACCTTGAGCGATAACTCATTTCCGCGCCAACAATATATGAATATCTGAATGATCATGCATCCTTGATATTGAATTATAGAAGCGAATTGCATGCTGAGCAAAGGTGCCTAAAAAATATGATAATTCGAATACGCATTATCAAACAAATATAACAGTGGAATGTTTGAGGAAATTGATTTATTAATAAATAATTAACACTCGATATCGTTAGAGTCTTATTTATATAATCGTCAATACAACACATCTTTTGTTTCGTCATTATCTATATTAACAGTCCGGAATATATTCATGAAGATCTGTATAAAAAATTGTTTCTTGTTCACTCACGTCTGATGAATTTTGGTTGAATATTTGTAACTATGCGAAATAAAAAAAAAAAAAAAGTGTTCGCGGTAACGAGCAAATAGGAATGCAGAGTACACTAATACAAACAGTATGTGGGACGCAAAGACAACGAGAGATATGCAAATATCGTACCGCATTAAATGGTTTTCGGAGCTTATTTCGTGGTTTAATATTTATAGTCATCCCGGGGACTCTCTGTATGTACATGATAAGCCTCGTAATTCTTTAGGGCCATTAAACTCCCATAACATTGCCGTGCGCGTGTTTGCATAAAATGAGCAGTATTTTGAGGGACCAAACTACTCTCGGTTCTATTACTGATGCCGTTTAAAACTCGCAGCCTCGCTAGTTAAATACATACATTTCGAGATTACCGGACTAAGGCCTTTTGTCATTTGTGTGGTTTCATGCTGCCGAGAACTCAATGAGTAAACGGGTCTATTGGATTGTTTAGGCAAACATTTGAATCGATAAATACAGGTTACCGCAAATTATCAATCATACGAGTACTTAGATCGTACACGCAAAACATTTTTTTCTTTGACCGCTTACCTTTGTCAAACCGAAGGACGTGATGCAAACTATTAAGCAACTCGTCACATATTGAATGAGTATACCAGTTTCAAACACGTCAAATAACTCCTCGGCGAAACTGCAATCATGAAAGTTTCAACGATGACGCAAAAATCAACGTGAATATATTTTACGATTTTCGTACTTTTCTATCGCCATGTAATATCGAATGCAGGCTACTAGACGCAAATGAATTTCCTCGTTTGTCACTTTCTTCGACACCCAATCGTACGACGGTATAACCATTGTTCCAAACGATTTTTCATCTTCCCCAAGTACTAAATCTTGCTTCGTCATTTTCGCTTTGTTGCCGCTCGATTCTCCCGGTTTGATGAAATTTTCGTCGAAAATATTGCGAAAATCATGATTCAAAATGTCCAAATGACCGGTCATCATTTTCATAAGACCACAAATTGTCGTATCCATCAGTGGATTTATAGCTGCGTTGTAAAAGGCCACGACCACTTGATAGAAATATAATCCCACATAGATAGTTGTGTCATTGAGATTCACCGGGCACCACATTTCATAAGCGAGTTGTCGTTCCTTGAGAACGAAAAAAAAATGAAATAAAACGTACGCGTCACACGATCTTCGTCCCACGTGTATATGATGGAACGTAATACAGGAGGAAAAAAAAAGTTTATTTCGCACCTCTGACGAATCAACGAGCGGATAAAATGACCAGAAAGACATGACGCATAAGGCGCTTGAGAGAAAAAATACCGAGTCGCGTTTCACGATATACATTGCTTCTTTCATAAAATCATAATGTTCCTGTTGTCTGGGCATGAAAATCGGTGATTCGAGCTTTTCGAAAAGGCCCTCGACCCGCTTTATGTTCCAGCGTAGACAAACCAATTTAGCTATTAATCCGAAATACGTAACGAGAAGACCACAAGCGTCCATAAATTTCTGAAGATCTCCGAATACCAGTAACATGTTCATCAATTGAAGAAAAAAGAAAGCAACCGTGCCGATTACCGGAGCAACTACGCTCCATGTTTTGTAAAGATATCTTGAACAGAAAAAAAAGGAAAAAGAATTGTTTCGTGACACATACGTAATTGTTGGGGATCTTGTCGCTTGAAACGTCGTGCGAGAAACGACGATTTTTCTTTTCACCTCAAACAATGATTTTTCACGCCGGACGGCCAATGCCCACAGTACATGAAAACTGTCAAGTTTAGACTGAAAGCCTCGACTGGCTTGTAACTGTCACTCGTCTGCATCACAATAGCGAATGACAATTCGCCGATTGGAACACGTTGACCCTGTAAAGTTCTCGATAAGTCTGTTTTCACGAGCCCTAGGTATATGCGCATAAGTAGCAAGGCGCAGGAACAGTAGTGAAATGAATAACGGTAATAATACATCTGTGCCCCGTGTTGTACACAAACTGTTACCCTACCGGTATAATATATAGGTGTCTTTCGTGGCTGATTGTTACTTTGTGAAACGCATAGGTTATTGTTAGTTTAATTGGCGCGAGGTATAAGAAGAGTATAAAGCAGAGGATTGTCTTCATCTCTCAAATATCATTTTATTATTAAACCATCGGTACATTCGCGAAACTTCTTCAACCGTAAACGTAAATTATTCTACGCTATAACTGTATTGGTCTCAATGCAACGGCGAAATCTATAAATGGATTGCTTTACAAACTTCTACCACTGTTCCATCACGAAATTGCCCGTTTACAATACAGCATTTGCGCAGCTGAATGTTGCACGTTATCATTATTCATCATTAATTTCTCAAAGTCCATTGCTATCTAGTGTACGTGTGTCTATCGTTCAGAAGACGGCTTGTATATAATGATAGTTATTGATCCATCAACGGTTGAATACAGGCTCTCGAAAGACCTGTGCTCTACATTTTCTGGAGTTTATAATTGACGGTTTTACAAAATGCACGGGATAGCAGAATTTCGATGAAAAAATCGATTTAAAATACTTACTGCTGTGCTGGAATATGTTTCAAGTGCGGTAATGGTCGAAATATATTTTTTATATCGCAAGCTCTTGAGGCTGTTCGTATAAACGTGCCGGGATTCTCGAGGACCACAAAGAGCATACGAGAATAGACTTTAACTGTCGTTTCAACATATATTTTTCATTTTAACAATACCATCACATATGAAAGATTGGTATAAATATTCCGTATAGGGATATCGTATGTGAGATGGAGTGGAACTATTTTTATTCATTCTTAATTGAATTCATTCTTTTCGACATAAATTTTCCCATAAACTTCGTATGAGTGAGATGCAACCGTGGAAATCTGGCGACGTCTGTTAAAATCGATAACGCGTAGCTATTTCGTAATTTCACGTCGCCATATCGCGTCTTCGAGACATCGATGTTCGTACGAAGAACCGCGAACACGGCGGAAGTCTCTTCGCATATAGCGCGTTTTTCTTTCATTGGCGATTTCGTTTAAAAGCTCCCGAGTACCAGATTTGAGATTTAACGGTGATTTCGTTGTATAAAACATCACGAAATGTTAAACGATACGATTGCGGCTTTTCTTCTCGTCTCGTTACTCTTTCTCAGTGACATGGCAACCCCATGCCCGTTGCCGCTATCTCGATTCACTGCAGAAATTCTCTTCCTTCTCGAACACGAGCCTTCCACCAAGAGGATTCGTAACTCCGCTTGGCAAGCGTCAAGCAAATGGACTCGCGGATCCTTCAGCACCGTGGCCGACTCTCTCTCTCTCTCTCTTACTCGCTCTTTCGTTCTACATCGCGTGCCGATTTACTGTGGTACAGGCGAGACTTCTCTGGACCCGATAGCTGTAGGGACATCCGTGAAATATCGCATCTGCTCGAGAGTCAACCAACTCCCTCGTAGATATATATATATATAGAATTTCTATGTTGGCAAAAGTTAAGCACCGTGGCTGCATCATGAACACAATTTGGCTCTGTCACGAGCAAATGATGAACACGAGTTGTGAACCTCAACGTTTGTTCGCGAAACTATTCTGCGGCAAAATGGACGCGATTATATCCATCGTGATCGACCTAAATTAATAATTGTCGATAAAATACGATCAATGATTTCGTGAATTTTTCGAGGCAGCTTTACTGAACTTTAATCCAAGGACTCTCGATAGTCGAATATCGGAAAATACTCGTTTGCTCCCAATACGATTTTATCATCATTGAATAATTTTTCATTTTTGTTTTTTGAACAATCGACGTCCGTATTCACATGTATTCCCATCGAATATTCTATCATAAAAAAAGCTTCATCGTTTAAAAAGCTGTACGGAAAAGTAGATGAAAAAAATATCTCTCATCTCTTGGTTCCAAATGGACATTTATTTGCAAAGTACGTGAACTCGTTCTACATAACACCTCTCCACTCTGCGGGTAGCAAAAAATAACCCGGAAGTGTCGGTGTGATCGTGAAGCATGTGTTGCTCGCTCAGAAATTGAAACCTCGCCGCTCCGCGCATTCCTTTTCGAAAAAAATTCTCAGGTCAACGGTTGAAAATGTGCACGTATATTATATGTATAGATAGCTCCGCGGTTGATCATTGCGAGGCTGCTCATTCAAAATGTTTATCTCTATATCTATACATTTTGCGCTCGCATCGCGCGGGCGAGAGACCTTTCTCATTTTATATCGTCGAGATGAAAGACTCTCCGTGCTCTCCTTTGCGCTCTGGGACTATTCATCAAACGAAGTAGCACCAGCAGCAGTAGCGGTAACCCCCTTTCTTCGACGACCGTGCGGTCACCGAGCCTCGGCGAGATGAAACATTCGTCTTACTTATGTTTCCGTCGACCAAGAAAAAGCGCACTGCCTAGCACTGTTATAAAAAATCATCCATGCGATCTCGAAGCGTGCCGACAACGATTTTTGTTTCCTTCTTCTTCTATACACATTATATGGATCCGTGATATTGCCTCGGCAGTACGCTGACATGTTTTTTCATTCACTGAATTAATGCATCAAACGATGAATGAAGTTTTTTCACTCTCGAAAAATCCATCTCATTGGCAAAATAGTCAGTATTTTGGAACTGTACTAATTATAGCCTATATTGTTAAATTGTGATCCATTAATTCGAACGTATCGAGAGGATTTCACAATTTTGTCATTTCGATAGCAGTTTTGAAAGATTATTTTATCATTTTTTTCAGTCGGTTTTCCACAAACTGCGTCTTAAAAAAATCTGTTACACAGTAAAATGCGCACAATAATAATACGGGAATGACTTCGTGAATTCGAATATTCATGAGAAACAGCTATTATTTCAACTCCGTCGAGCTGTCGAAACAGAGGAATTTGGTTTCGTGAACTGACGAGTGGATTTCCGTACTTCATTGCGAAACTCTCGCTCATATTCCCTCCGCTAATTCACGTGATTTGAGTTTCATTAAAGCGGATGCTGCTACGGGCCACAGAGTTGAAGTACAATGAGAGAGATACAGAGAGAAAGAGAGCACTATTGCAGTTGGAAAAGTAGTTGAGAGACTGAAACTGTACATTTCGCATTGTACAGGATTGCGATTCTACCAGTCTGACTCTAACTGTCTTTTACTACTGTCGCGCGGTTTACCTTCCCTAAACCTCGCTATAATCAGTTCCATAGGCAGGGGCAGGGACTGAAAAAAATAATCAAAGCTGATTTCATGATACAATGATTATATTAATATATCGTTATTAAAAAAAGTCAACGGTACAATCTTTGGTAAATATGGAGCAAAGGAGACCCACTTCCGATTGACTTGCCTTTAATATATGTTGTGTAGGGACCCTTCCTGAACAACTTTTTCCTCTGACACAATTTGGGGTCGTTATTTATTAAAAAGTTATTAACAAATAAAGTTAATAATTCATATAGCTATTTTCCTTATACCAGCCAGTCCTAATCATCTTGTCCTTCACAATTGTTGTTACGAATACACCCCTGAGTAGCATACAAAAAGTTTTATCCGTCGCTCATTGTTTGATGATGTTGAAGTTTGCATCGTTGGAACGCAACGAAAATAGTTTTTTAAATTTACATTTTCGGTATTGCTCTTGCTTCTCGTGCCCCATTTAGCCCCAGATTTTTTAAGGAGACCCCAATAAAATGTTTTAACGATTTTTGTCATCGATAATCCAATCTTAAGAGGGATTAATGGTGTAAAAAATTTATTTTCGTTGCATTCCAACGATGCAAACTTCAACAGCATATTGTTTGTTAAAAAGTTATTAACAAAAAAAATTTCATAAATCAAACATGTACTACTTGTTCTAGTGTATGGTAAACAGCACACGCATGAGAGGGGGTGGCTGCGCCCCCTGCAATTCTCCACTCACCAGCCCAAAGACAAACCAAAAACAACCCAAAAACAACCCAAAAACAACCCAAAAACAACCCACAAACAACCCAAAAACAACCCAAAAACAACCCAAAAACAGCCCAAAAACAACCCAAAAACAACCCAAAAACAACGCAAACAAACATATAAACAAACAATTATTTGTTTTATTCATTATTTATATTATGAAGCGGATACATGGTACTCATAATGTCGAAGAAACTGTCGATATGCTGGTCGAAATCGCATTTTGTTTGTTGGGTTTGTCTATTTGTTTCTTTAGGTTACTGGGGTTGTTTTTGATTTGTCTATGGGCTGGTATGCGATGGGGGCAGGGGGTCCGCAGCCCCTCCGGTCATACGTGTACTGGCCACCATGCAAGTATTTCATATTCTATTTATGAATTTTCTTTTGTTAATAACTTTTTAACAAATAATGAGGACGGATAAAACTTTTGGTATGTTACTCAGGGGGGTATTCTTAACAACACATGTGAACGACAAGATGATTGGGACTGGCTGCTATAAGGAAAATAGCTACATGAATTATTAACTTTATTTGTTAATAACTTTTTAATAAATAACGACCCCCAATTGTGTCAGAGGAAAAAGTTGTTCTGAAAAGGTCCCTAGACAACATATATTAAAGGCAAGTCAATCGGAAGTGGGTCCCCTTTGCTCCATATTTACCCAATCTTGTCCCGAATAATCAAGAATTATCTTAAACAGTTATTCCTTTATAATGTATAGTGATTTTTTTTACTAATTATTCACAATTATTGGCCTCGGGAAATATTTGTATTGGTTCTCCATTCGAACGCTGCTCATCTGCGATGGCGTAATGGTGATGTACATATATACTCCAAACTGCTTGTCGTATTCATGAAGGATTTGGAAAATTTTTCTCGACAGCCCTGACTGCGGCCGAAATGTTAATGCCAGATAACAGAAGAATATACGATTATATATCAACGCTAAACGATTCGCTCATTTTGTAATCTTTCCATCGAGAGCCCACGAGTTTATTTCTCATTTGTCCTGAATTACACGATTCTTCGCACTATTATAAGTGACTTAGCCGGGAGGGCCATCAACGCTCAACGGTAATGTACCTACAATAATCTCTAAAATGATATACAATACAATCGTTCAAATTCCTCGTTTACAATTGGGACATTTCCATTTGTAATCATCGAAATTATATATTTTACCGTTACAATTATCGACGGGGAAAAAGCTTTAAAATAAAAAATGTTCATGTACTGATCGCTGACCTCTATCCAATTTGGCTTTCCAACAAAATCCACTAGCGTATGACGAATATGAGGAACTTGCGCATTTCAATATTTGTTTTTGAAACTATTCTCCCGTGAATTCCAGAACTTTTCTATACCATTAATTTAATTATGATCCTAATATAACGAGGTATGTTAGTTGATGTGAGATTAGCCTGAGTCTTTGTAAATTTTCAAGCGGTTTAAATTATTCGTATTTCTATCGAAGAAACTTGGAATTCTCCTTGTAATATAACTGCATTATCGCGTACGCTTGGATCCTTTCCTAAATTAGAAACTGAAGGCTTTTGGTACGAACGTAAAAGGGTTATTTTGTTTCAATGTATGGTAATCCATCAGACGATTGTCGGAATCTATGCTGACAATTGTATTTTATACAATACGATATTTAATGTTCTCTGTAATAAAGCGAAAGCTCTACAAATAGATGCATGCATCCATTCGGCCAGTAATTAATCGTAATAAAAGTGTTCCTAAATATAGTCGGTATAAATGTCTTTTCCCATTAATTTACAGAATGCATGCGGATTTAGAGGATAACCGAATGTACTGTGTATTTCGCCCCGACAAAAGGGAATCGCTACGTTCCGTTTGAAATTGTATGCAACATTCGGTACAGTATATAGCGAATGGTAATCTCGCTTTAGCTCGGTGAAAACGAATAGGCCGAACAATTGGTAATCTTGCATATAGAGAACACGGTGGTCGATTTAGATTGGACCGATCGTGTGTAGCTCGGTCGATTCAACAATCTGTCCCAGCGAACAAACCGGAAAATCGGCCCGAATGGGATAGGGCCATACAAATCTCGTTGCTACAGAGTGCCACAAATGTTTATCGTGCCGGTCTGTACGATCAAACGGATCGGTAGTTGCCTCGTTCAAACCGATGTAACCACAGTCCTGAAACATGGAGCAATTTGCAGTATAACAGAAACATGTGTACGCTTTTTGTTTTCCACAATCATTAACGTCACAGTTTATAAATAATTTTTTAATCATTAACTGCATATTTTATAAATATTTCGATTTTTTTTTAATTAAAAATTAATGTCATGTCGGTAAGACTATTTATGAGGATTCCCGTGTAAAAAAAGTTGACTCTACATTAAGTCTTTCACGTGGTCTTCGAAAAGTGTCCCCATTGGAACAAATGCAGCCTTGAATGTAGATTTCTGACGCGATGATTAAATCCATTATAAGTCTACGAAAGTCAATAGCTCTTGATAGTGTATGATACGTTCCACATTGAGTTTACTGTAAGTTTACAGGATGTCTATGTCCGATTCTTCGAGCAGGATTACCAACAGTTGGCCCGAGGTAATGAGTATAGATTTGAATATAGACCTGATAGACCTCACGTTCACGATCGCAACTCGCAAGTAAATGTATGGTAAGTTTGCCCGATGTATTTATTATGTGTTGAAATATAGACTTTGTATCCGAAAAGTCTATTATAAGTCCACACCAGGTCTACTATCGTTTTTTAAAGCTAGTTTATCTGAAGTCTAAAAATTACGGCGATTATGGACCTTAATGTAGACCTAATTGTCTGCAGTCGAAGGGGTCACGAAAAATGTATATCAAGCCTACAAACGGTGTGCGATCGATTTATTAAGTATGTCCAAAGTCTGCATATTCTAACGATTATAGACTAATATAAAATTGGTGGTTTGTAGGAGAACGCTGCAAGAAGTCTTTCGTGAGGTCTATCAGGTCTATATTTAAATCTATACTCATTATCTCGGGCCAACTGTTGGTAATCCTGCTCGAAGAGTCGGACATAGATATCCTCTAGACTTACAGTAAATTCGATGTGGAACACATCATACACTATCGAGAGATATAGACTTTCGTAGACTTATAATGGATTTAATCACTGAGTCAGAAATCTACCTTCAAGGATGCATTTGTTCCAATAGGGAGACTTTTCGTAGACCCCGTGAAAGACTTAATATAGACTCAATTTTTTTTACACGGGTTAATCTCAATCATTTAACGAGTGCCATTTTATCTTATCTACTGGTTCTCCGCCAGATTGCTCAACCATTCCATAATACAGAACCTGAATTTTTTTCGACATAAAGTTTTTATTGCATACCTCAATGACGCAATTTGAGATCAAAACCTGATACTTCAATCCAACAGGGGAATTTTCAGTGTGTATTCACTGGCATCTTATGCAAAGGGTCGATGCATAAACGAATTTTAAACATGAATGCATCTCTCGTTCTCTCTAAAACTCCGCGGCTCCTTTCAATGCGGGTTTATCGAGTGTCTGATTAGCAATGATAATATTTTAACGAGCTGTTATTTAAATTTCATTCATCCGGAAGCTAATATCCAGACATTCCAGACAGCATATGTTCACGAATAATTTATTATGATTAATAAGGAATGCATTAACTGTGCAATGGTATATATATATGGATAATTGCAAGCTGCGGGTAAAGCGAAGGTCTTAAACGTGAGTCCCGTACAACCAGCTTAAATTCCTAGACCATTCAGAGCAGGGGCGCGGTGGGGAATGTACGAAAGGTTAGAGGTATAGACGAGACGACAAATATCTCTGGTGAAACAAAAGGGGGTGGGTGAGAGAAGCATAGAAATTTGACGTTTACGAGGCAACTCCACGAACTTTTGCTCCCCGGTGATATTAGATTTTAAATGCCTAACATTAGGAGTATACGTGAGAAATTCGTTTTCGTAAATATAGCTAGCTGCGGAGTTGAAGGGGGAGCAAGAGAGAAAACATCCTCGTTACGTAGGGGTTGAAACTTTGACGATTTCATCTTATACATAGAAATATAATATATTATATGTGTTATATTGTATGCACGTGAATTAAGTGTGCAAGATTTTCCGAGTTTCGGAAGTGCATAATACATTGTGATACGCTATTATACGGAACGATAAATAATACTTGATCTTGTTGCCGCGTATAATGTTTCACTGTTATCGAGCTCATGTAGAATATGTCCTCGATCCCGAAAATTCTCTCTCACCGCGGTGAATTTGTTTGGCACGTGTATACACGCACGTTTAACGATCCCACATATTTCTGTGTATCTACTTTACTTGCTTATACGCACATATATATCTCGCACGTACACGAGAGCACCAACCTTGGTGAGACATGAATCTTGTAACATCGTATAGCAGAAGAGTCTCTCGACACGGTGCTGCTGACGCTAGATTCTCGCCGCTGGTGTGTGACATCTCGTTTTTGGCTGCTATTCGGTATGGCAGAGCCCGGGAGAGAGAGAGAGAGAGAGAGAGATAGAGAGAGCGAGAGTGATGCATACAGATATCGCGGTGTGCTACCGTACACAGCCTCTTCTCCTCGTGCCACACGACTTTCAGGAATGCAATTAGGGATGATAGTTCCCCTTTGCGACCCCGTTTACTCTCTCGTTCACCGAGAAACCCTCCGTCTTAACTCCACGGTTATCATCCTTCGAATATCTCTCTCTCTATCTCTCTCTCTCTCTCTCTCTCTCTCTCTTTCTTTATCTATATGTATATATATTTTCGAGAAACGTCTTGCACGTTCGTTCACTACTCTCGGCTAGCCAACACCATCTTGGCTTATCCACGTCTGAAACGTTTCGTTTTGCAGCACATTCTCCTCCTTCATCTGTCCCTCGTCTCGTACCATTAATATTCCAGGATAATACTCCAGAGAAGGAGAGAGAGAGAGAGAGAGAAAGAGTGATACGGAATCACGCCGTCATTAGGTAATGACTTGGTACCATGCCAATTCGCCTTCTGGAGGAAAAAATACTGATTTTTGTCCTCTCATCGCGAACTCTTCAACGCTTGCTCCCGCGCGATTAATTGTCGTCCCGTCCTCTGCACTCTCGTTCTCTCTCACTATTCTAGTCGATTGGTACAGCCGCTTTCATACAACACTACATATATATACTGGCAATTTGTAGTGAACGAACTATCGTTCGAACAATATGAATTGTTGGAAAAGCAAGAACGTGTCTCACTGACTTTTCGATCATGATGGAAAAAAGTGACGATCCGACGTTGATATCTCGACGGGAAGAATATATATCGTGGCTATGCGGTGTCATAAACACACCGCTATCGAGAAACGCGTGTGAACGGACAGCTCGCGATTAAAACGCCAGATACGTGATACGCGTGCGAATCCAGAATGGATCTTTTACATTTTTGAGCTGAAAAAGCTCGCGCTTTTTTGTCTCCTTTCATTCCGCTATTTTAGTGGAACATTGCGAGAGGTGTGGTGTTCTTGGGATCCCTGTTAACTGTCGGTTTCGTCTACGGGTGACGGTTTAACAACCCTTAACACCAAAGACTACGACCTCGACTTTATTACTATAAATGATCTAAATGTTCAATGATCGGGAATTTTTGGTTTATGATCGAATAAACAACTAGTCTCTGATTGTGTATTGTGTATATCTCTTTTTGTTTATCTCCAAAGTCTCAGAATCTTTGGACAGATGCGTTCATGAAATTAATACAATAGACAGTCAATTAACAGGAAAATTATAAATAACTGAATACAATGAGTACTACATGTTCACCATATGTCGTTTTCAACGACATTGTGTTCTAGTTTTGATTCGTTAAAATGTCGCAATTATTATATACCGATCATTGGAAATTTCATTAAAAAGCAAATTAAAGCTTCAACAACAAATATACATGAATCGTAGCCTGAAAATTTGTTCAAAATTAATCAAAAAACTTTGTCAACAAACATACGAAACCCGTAAAGGTTAACGAGTAAATGGGACGACGAATTCACATGGAAAAATATGTAGGACGTACTCGATACTCCATATATACGATGTTTCACGGTACGGCACTTTGGTTAATTGAATCATAGCCAATTAGCGTTAACAGAGAGCGGAGAGCGTGAGTTTTCGCGCTACCCACAGGCCGACATGTTTTAATGGAAATAAATGGAAAAAGTTTGTCGCTCTTTCATATTAGCCGATAATCCACATTTATGAAGCCAAGTTTCAAGCAAAGCACGAGACGAGGGAGGTTATAATGCATATACGACGAGAGCGGTACTCTCGGTTCGTATTATGTTGTAATATTTCAGGTCGACGGCTAGTGCCCGAATTTTAAGTACCAGAAGCTTCAAATTCCCCACGGTTATCTCGTCGGTAATCCGTCGTCATAATGCTGCACTGAAAAACTGCTCGTTATATACATGACCATAAAATTTTGAACGTGAACACGAATTTCACAGTTTGAAGCACAACGAGCACTCTTAACACTTTTTCGAGTTGTAAGCTCGTCATTAAGGTAGTAGTCTGGTAACTTAAGCCAATTTTCATGTCTTTTTCGGAGGGCGTTTTTTTGTAGGAAAATAAAAATGAATCGTTTTGGATATTTAGGATGTTTTTATTTACATATTAAACATTAAAAAAAAATTTTGTTGAAAAAATTTAATAGTTTATTATTATTATTATTATTGATCGAAGTTGGCACCTTGAAGTTGGCAGCCCGGGTCCTAACTTTTTTTCTACCGAACCGATTGCTTTCAATTTTTTAACAGGTTACTCTACACACTTATAGTTCTCGTCGGAACCACCGAGAAATTTTTTCACCCCTAACTTTTTATTTTACAATCCCTTCTTTGCTAAAGTCCTTTTATTTTAGCAAATAAGGGGTTGTAGAATAAAAAGTTAGGGGTGAAAAAATTTCTCGGTAGTTCCGACGAGAACTATAAGTGTGCAGAGTAGCCTGTTAAAATTTGAAAGCAATCGATTCGGTAGAAAAAAAGTTAGGACCCGGGCTGCCAACTTCGAGGTGCCAACTTCGATTAATAATAATAATAATAAACTATTAAATTTTTTCAAACTAATTTTTTTTGTATCCTTAATATGTAAATAAAAACATCCTAAATATCCAAAACGATTCATTTCTATTTTCCTACAAAAAAACGCCTTCCAAAAAAGACATGAAAATCGGCTTAAGTTACCAGACTACTACCTTAAGAAGCGTGTAAAAATGGTATAAAGGCGCATTTCTCGAAGATCCGCGGTCTCGGAAATGCGATTAAAAATATATCTTGATTATATCGTCCCCCGAGAGTTTTTTATCTTCATCCTATTCATGGATTATCGTAAATGTTAAAAAAAAGCTAGAGGTAGATAAAATCTTTCCATGCGTGTACAATTCTGGGAAAATGCGGCAATGAAATTTTGAAGATAATACTACAAAAAACATCGCTTTTTTTATGAATCCTAATTTTGTTTTTTTTTATTACCTGACACATTTAGGATTGTACAGAGTTTATATCAGAGTTTCACGTAAAATTTCATATTTTAATACGATTGACGCCGCTTTTCGACAGAAGATTCTGCACATCGTTATTTGGAAGTCGAGCTTTTGCGTTTTACCGACATATGATTCAATGACAAACTTCCTACTTTGCCCATAAACAACTTCCCAACTGTTGGTGTTGCGGATCCTCTGAGGGAGGAGCTTTTCACACGCACAGCGCGTGTGAAAAGCTCCTCTCTCGGAGCATCCGCTTACCCGCTCAGTTTACCCGCTACTATCGACGTTACCGACATCGCAAGCTTTCCGCTGATGATACAAGTAGAGAGAATCAAGCTCTCAAATCGGTCAAAAGGAAAGCTGCCGATATAATAGTTACAATCTATAGTACCGACGCAGAGCTTTTCGCATACTGCAATTATTGTGATAGCCAACGATGGGCCATGAGCTTTTCCCACTATGATACTCGAGGTGGATTCAAAATTTACCAACAGCACAAATGGAAGCTTTCGTTTGATCAGAAATATATTTCTGATGATAAACGATATCTATTGGCTGTTTTGTAAGTCATAGACTCCAATTGTAGTTGAGAAAAAGGAAATTGGCTCAAATCTATCAGTTTTCGACGTTATATAGTATTACTGTCGTCAAAAAGCTTTTAACCCTTGTTTTTATAATTATTTATGTAACTCTGTGCATGAATACTCAAAACATGACGAGATTTTATTGATTTCCTCTGCCAGTATAAACAAAACCGTTTCTAAACAAATAACGAGCCAATATCGAGCTTTTAATAATTTTTGCTCGCACGCCCATCAATTTCAATCGACTGATCGTCCTCGTGCAGCACAACGGGATACCAAGAGGTAGAAAATCTCTTGTTCTGCTATTGGGGTGGTTACGTACGATGGTTGAAGAAAAATTCAGTCTCTCCGTGCAGATAAACCACGGAAGCGTGTGTGTGAGAGAGAGAGAGAGAGAGAGAGAGAGGGAGCAAGCGAGCGAGAGACCTAAACTAACTCGACGTACGCAGAGACGTGGAAACGAATTGAAAATCGTTAAAAATCCCCGGAGTAGTTTCTCTTAGATGAAATTGAAACACATCTGTCAATGAAAATTTTACAACGCTACGATTGGTCATTCAATGTAAGCTTTATCGATGACAATTTTGCATTGTCGATTTTACATCGCGGGACAGTCTAAAAAAGGCAACAAAAAGGTTGAACCTTTTTCTTCTTGGTACATCAATTTCTTCAACTGAAAGAAAATCTTCATTATCCGCCAGAAAAATCAGTAAAATCAATAGTCACGCTGGAATGAAATCCCAAAAATATATAATAATTGATGAAAAATCTTTCTCGATTTATATGTAAATTCGGAATACATTTGCTTTCTCTTCCCTTTTGTCCTTCATTCATTTATCGTGGAGACGTAATGTTCCAGTCGTACGAGGAGAAAAAAAATCGCGTCCAAAAATTGAATTTTCTTTCAGCTCGCTCGCGGCCTTTGCATTCTCTGTTTCGCCTTTGTGCACGGTCGATAGCAGGTGTCCCGTCGTCTCGATGCAATTTACGGCTCTCATTTTGCACCATTCTTGTGGTACTTTCGTCCCGTAAACGGGTTGCAAAGTATACGCGCAACTGAGTTTCATCTACGAAGATTACCCGGTGGGAGAGTTAGCTAACACGGTATAGCAATTGGCCTACTCGGGGAAGCTCTAATAATTAGTTATTGGCACACAGCTGAATGTCTGTATGCAGAGGGACCTTTTCGAGTGGAAAACTCACGTGTTACATCAGATATTTTCATAGATGTACGTGTCGATTTTTTTTTAATATGGTGTATTAAAACTGCATATTGGTGATCACTCTGAGCATATGATGTTCAATTTTGCATCGTTGGAATGCAACGCAAATAGGTTTTTAAATTTTCCTATTCAGTATTACTCTTGCTTCTCGTGCCAATTTAGGCCCAGGTCCTCGAAGGAGACCCCAATAAAACGTTTTCACGATTTTTATCATCGGTAATCCAATCTTAAGGGGATTAATGACGTAAAAAATCTATTTTCGTTGCATTCCAACGATGCAAACCTCAACATCATCTGAGCATGGCTCTTGTCTTTAATCATTTAACCTTCGCTCTTCCTTGGATATGTTTTTCTGTGGTTAAATCGATGCTTCTTTCACCGTACGCACATCTTTTACGCCGCGGCTTTAAACTCTTTTATTTCTTTTTCTTGGCGAGAGGTCCTTTATCGTCATGCTGGAACGTGGGTAGAACGTCGACGACTATATTCGATAAATTAAGTACAAAGAGCTCTCGCGCCGCACATCGGTCTTGGATTTCAAAAGGTTTGAAAACGACGGCTTCAGAAAACAGAGATCGAACGGTACATACATATATATCTATATAAGATTTCGGGAAATCTATAACGATTGTGAAAGTACTCGATAAATTCTTATCCTTCGCCGAGGCTCCTCTCTGTCTCTTGGTCTTCGATAACGTTTAAAAACCTATTTGCTCGCGCGTCCTGTTGGCAAATTTGTTTTTCCTTGTCCGCGATTTCGCTATCTTCCTCATTCTCTCTCTCTTTCTGTTAAAGATAGAAAAAGAAGATGGTGTTCTTCGTCGATCAGAGTATTTCGCTATCACGTGCAGGAAGAGAGAGCGAGACAGAAAAAAAAAAATTGGCGAACAAACGAAAAGGGAGAACAACGGGGCAAGAAGCACACCACAGAGAGTAAGAAGGAAGTAAAGCGCGAGCAATTTATATGATAAGTGCTTCCGTCGCGAGTGGGCGAGGCAGCTTTCTAATGCAGCTGGATTCGTTTGCCGCACACACGCGGCATTTGAGTGCAGCAGCAGCAGCACAACTCAGACACTCTCCTCGCGCTTCGCAAGCTCGCCTAGAGGGCGCCACTTTCACGAAGCGTCTTTACGAGTTCCCATAGGTTGCAGCAGCAAGTGTGCCAGAGACCTTTGCATTTTGTTTCAACCGAGGAAAAAAAATATACGGAGAAAAAATACGAAATTTAACACGAAAACCTCGTAGCTACCGTTTGTCACTCTGCTCAAAGGGATAAACTCATTATTTATTTCACGGATTTTCAAGTTCTCAGATAAAACGTATCACAGTGCAGCGAGAGGTAGGAAGAAAGAGACAGGATTGTAGCAGCGATAAAAATGCAAAGGAATTTGCGATAAAGAGGTAGTCCTTATTTCTTTCTATTTTTGGCTCAACCTTATTATAAATTTATGTGGATATATAATTTTATTTATTTTAAACAAATTTATAATCTTTATAAGTTTGCTTATATGGATATTAATAAAACAAAAGTTTCGGTTACCGCAATTGCGAATTATAAGAGCGAATATGAAAATACCAACAAAGCAAAAAAATTGATGCTCGTACGAAAAGTTCTTAAATTCGTATGCCAGGTATTAAGGTTGTGCCCGTTGGGTATCGCATTTCTTCGGTAACTTAATTCTTCGCGCTTGCATAATGCATAGGTGGGGGATGAAAGAACGTTTGCCCGGCGAGACGAAACGGGTTATCGGGCCAGGTCTTTTGCTTCTTCTTTTCTTCTTCTTCTTCTTCTTCTTCTTCTTCGTGTAGAATATGTAAGGGTTGAGCGCGCGCGGGGAGCCATCATTAACTTTGATACGGTTTTCTCCGCAGAAACCCGTGGGGTGTATCTCTTCTTTTTATCTCGCTCTCTCTCTCTCTTTCTCTACACTTTATATATATATATATATATATATATAGATGATATATCTATATCTACCGGTGACTCTGTCCACCGACTCGACTCTTGGGACTATTAGTTTCTCTATTAGTTGGTCGAATAGTTTAAAGGGTTTCTCCTTCGTCTCTAGTGCATTTGATTGGACCGGTCGAGTGATAGATACGGGATCTGAGAACGATCCATCGGTAAATTCACGAGAATCAATTTAAAATCTTTCATATTCTATATTAAAATTGCGATCCACGATGAAGCACTCCATTTTTTTTAACTCCTCAAATTATATACTTCCAGCTCTCTCCCCCCTTCTCTCTCTCTCTCTCTCTCTTTTCATCTCCATCGGTATGTCGTTTAATAATCTATCAAGCCAATTAATCGACGAAAACTGAAGCAAAACTTATCCGCTCTGAAATCAACTTAGGCCACGCGATCCAACGTCATATTGGACCAACGTCGTTGGTATATACTCATGAAGCAATTTCCGGTAATTTTGAGGGAGAGCGATCATACTGAATATTCTACTTTAGTGGATTAGCTGGAAATTCGACCGTGATCATATGGCGAACGTTAGTCAGAGGGATTTTCATTTTTTGAGATGTTAAATGCTTGAATGATGAACGAAACTTTGCCTTTAACATTAAAAACCCTGTAATGAGTTTCTACACAAAAACTTACTATAATTTGATCAGAATGACAAAATGTTATTTCGGATATAGGAAATGTTATATTTCTCTAATTCGCAATAGCATAAATTTGTATAAATTTATGAAATACATAGAACATCGAATTATAAAGGTATCGCGGACATTTCGCAAAGGCACGCTCATAATGGACAAGAGCAGCAGAGGGGGAGGCCCTCTGCTGCTCTCGGAGCTTTGCAACTGTCACGATCAATTATGGCCAATCTGATTCGTTGTCACCGTGGGCTGTCCGAATTGGTCGATAACGTCAGGCGAGACGATAATTTACGAATATCGAATCGGTACAGTCGGACCACGATAGAGGAACATCAACGGATATTGCCAAATTCGTGCCCCGTGAATATTCGTATCCTCTTCTCTCGTTCGATTTCAAAATACTATACAGTTCAACGCTAGATAAACGCCAGGGAAGGCTCGGTATGAGATTACATTAAACTGGTTCATGCGGATTGTGATCGAATTCAAGTATGTATATATATATTTTATATCTGTATTGACGGAATGGAAAATATCACGAATGATCGAACATAAAATGGATCTAAACTGTGGAACGGAACATTTTGATCCGCGACTAATCCTTTCTCTCACACGAACGGACTCACGAATTTTCACGGTTTCATTGAGTTTTAGATATTTCAAACTCACTCAATGTATTCACGTTAATTTAGTTACAATAATCAATGAGACGATAACAGTTGAAAAATCACGCAATAGTACTTACGAATAGAGCTGCTACCCTCCCCCCCCCCCCTTTTTTTTTAAACGTGGTCGACAGGTGTAACTTTGGTCTGCGATCCTTTAGGGAATTTTCTACAGGTTGATGGATGGTGTCTGTTTTTGCTACCGTTGGTGATGGCGTGCCGTGAAAGCTATCCCGTATAACGTCGCGTGAAGGCATCTCGTACCTTCGGTCTTCATGTTTACGAACAGAGAAAACATACTGAACCGGTAGAATAGGGGTTCGAAATGCCAGTGGATCCTCTAGAAGAGTATATGCATTATTTCCCAGCGGCGATATACCAGCAAGACGAGAAGAGACAGAGAGAAAGAGAGGAAGAGAGTAGAAACCACGAATGCTGCACCCTTTCTATACTCTGCACCACCGACAAGTGCAACTCGTACTGCCGGGTTTCCGTTCAACATCGCACTTGCCCCCACCGGGTAATGAAGTTATAGGAATGGCAAAACCCACACCCACACAGACAGACTATTTCATGAGAGAAACCGAGTATTCCGTATGGGGTTTTCTCGTCGGTCAGAGAGGGACTGTGCGAGGTGGTATGCTCGAGTTACGAGCGACGGTCGCATCGCAGGGACAAAGAGTGTGTGTATACTAACCCATTTGTCGGGATACCGCCAACTGCTGCACCCACTCCGGGGCGCCTTTCCGTTTCAATTTTCCCTACAATAAAACGAAAAGACTCATTTGCGGTTTACCCTATATACCGGATGGAAGGGCAATTTGCGAAAAAATTCCCGCGTTCGAGATGCCACTTTTGTTTGCCCATATTTTTTGCATTATTTTGACATTGTGGTTCGACAAGAAATTCATGGCCACAAGTAGATTGATGATGGGATATATATTATTATTTTATTTTTCGCGACGATTATCAGAAAGCTCGTTGCTTCTTTCAATTTCTTCAAGGACCACGAAAACTTGAATTATTGCAAATACAAGGCTGTCTGTGTCGTTTATCACAAAGAATTTACCAAATTTTTTGTACTTAGCCCTCTTCATTACGTTGAATATTACATACGAGGGGGGACCCAAAAAAAACGGGATGTTCGTCATAATTTCTTTATTTTTTAATATTTTTACACCAAATTTTGATCACCTTCAAAGTATTCTCCTTTGACCACAACGCACCTCTGCAAACGATCCTTCCAATGTTCAAAACATTTTTTAAATTCACTTATCGGGATGTTCTTTAGGCCTTCCAGCGATTTTTGTTTTACCTCCTCCACAGTGGCAAAACGCTTGATTGCTGCTTTGTTTCGGGGTCGTATCCATAGCACCACGATTCATCACGAGTAATCACCTTGGAAAAAAGTTCAGTGTCCTCTTCGAGCTGATTTTCAAGTTTAAAACATGCCTGAAGTCGACGCTCCCTTTGCTCGTCTGTTAGAAGGCGAGGGACAAATTTGGCTGCAACTCTGCTCATGTGCAAATCTTTGGATAAAATCCTCTGAATTGAACTCCATGATATCCCAGACATCTCACAAAGTTGATCAATGGTTCGGCGACGGTCTTCATGAATTAGAGGCTTGAACGGGGTTGGTCTTCAAGTGACATTTCTCCATTTTTAAAACGTGAAAACCATTCGTAGACTCTGGTTTTTCTTAGGGCAGCATCTCCATAAGCAGTCTCCGCATTGCAGTAGTTTCCGCGGCCGATTTCCCCAACAGGAAACAAAATTTCATAGCCGCGCGTTGCTCTCGACAATCGGCCATCACGTTTTCGCCGAAGTGGAAAAAGTTGTTTCGCTACAAAAATTCCCACGGGCGAACCGATGCAGTCACGGCGACAGAACTTCGCACACTAATTCAGGAGACGTGTCCCCAACGGACACCTGGTCGAGCAATGGGTTCCCCCACTCTCCCTCCCCGCCGTAGCGCAATTCCCGTTTTTTTGGGTCCCCCCTCGTATGACCCAATTAACCTTCTCGAGAAACAGCGAGCGTCGCTCGTCGTCGCGATGCTTGTACGTTTGCTTTCAATTTTCGTACAATCGTGTTTTGTTTTCAATGTTCAACGTTGGAAAAATTTTCGAACCTCTGATGGTGCACCGTAAAATTATTCTTGTTATCGACATAGTTTATCTTTGAACGAATTTATTGCCGTGGCTCTCAGGTGGAGAGGATTGAATTTTTTTTAATTAGGAAAATGCTCAGCTTCTGGTTCAGTGTAGCGAAATATTCTTCACGTTACAACACCATTCGAACAAACGAAGGGTTGTTCCTCGTCGAAGTTTCATGGCGATTAAATTTTTCATGACTCTCTGGAGAGCTCTGTCGTTCCAAGACTCTGAGAATGTCTCTGAGAGTCTTAAGTCCTGCGGCCATTCTACACAGTGAGCATGTGAAACGAGAGCGTAGACACGCAACGTTTCGAGCTACATTGCTTCCTCTCACACTCTCCGAAGATTTAGACGGAACGGACTAAAAAATGTATAGATATATGGATCTCTGGAGTTTATTCTTGCGACCTACTCTATACAGCGGGCCTGTATACTATTGCCCTCTCTAGACACTCTCCTCGAGCTTTAATTAGTTAATGAGGCAGTTGCTCTGCAAAGCTGGTAATCAGCGAGCGCCAATGTATAGGGCTTGTGTATTTTGCTTGTCGTGCCTAATTGGAACCGTCGAACGTTCTCGCATCAGTAAAAATTCTCTCGAGCTCCTCGACTACTCCGAGCGAATGAAGATATCCGAATAAAGCGAAAGTGAAATTAGTAATGAACTATGTGCCAAATTCTGTGTGGCTCTTTAGAAAAAAATTGCTTCGACACACCGAAGTGAATAGAATTTTCCGGGTAGCTCAATAGCCGTGTCTCGACGTAAGAATATTAAAATTCGCTTCGGGATAATTTTTTTCTTCTTTTTGAATTCATTCTTTTTATTTTCCGTCCTTTATTACAACACACCGGAGGAGAAATATCTTACGGGCATATGTCTCGGTGCCAAGATTGCAATATTCAAAGGTATCGCACTTTTTTATGAGATTGCGCGCGAGTCTGGATGGCTAGCTAATCTAAATTCTATCTCGGTATAAGATCCAAAAGTCTTCCGGCTCGTGGTGATTTCTCGGGCAGCGTCGACGTAATTGAACCGGCCGAAGACTCGGTAGTTCATTTATTTTAATGAGCCTCTTTATCCAGTCGTGCGGGCATACCAGCATCAGCGACGCTAACCACCCCTCACTTTTCATTCCTCGTTTAACCACTTTTTTCCGTACTTCGAAACGACGATGACGACGACGACGACGAAGAAACTGATTAGTACTACGAAGTCTCGCTGTGCGGTTGTAGTAATTCACCAAGGACCGGACGAGAAAAAGATTCTGGTGTTACCAAGAACCTAAATATATCTACCAGAGCTAAGCGTGTCTTTATTAAACTTTTTAAAGTCGTTTTTCGTACTTTTTTACGGAGAATATACTATAACAGAGAGAGAGAGAGAGAGAGAGAGCGAGCTGTCAGGAATGTCGACCTCCCTAGACATTTTGTGGCTCCAGAGTTTTCGTTCCAAGAAGAAAAAAGAGATATATATATAAATAGATATATGTATAAATATGCCAGTGTCTGTTGCAGAACCATTTTCGAGGGAATCCGATGGTCTGGAAAACCTAGATGATTTTCAGACCTTCGAGGAACACGAATATTAACGTCTCCGGCTGTTCTCTCTTTCTGTCTCAGTATATACATGAGACCCGAATAGTTACACGCTCGAATTTTCCATAAATATATGATTTACATATTCAGCGCAAAGTTACTTCGTGCTTCAATCGTTCCATTGCATGCTCCGACTCTCCCATCGTTCCCTCAGAACCTCGATGATCTTTTAGCATATCTAAAAACCTTTCCACTATACGAGTCCATATAACGTAAAAGACGTCGCGATATACTGGGAGCTTCCCTCATGAATACCGGATATGCGTAAAATATGAATACGTATGGGGACGGTGAATTTCGAGTGAATTCAGGTTTAACGAGAACTAAAGATATTCGCACACATTGCGATAATATGTATTAACCCAATTAGCGCGTGAGGGGGCTAAACGCTCGTGGAAATTGTACGAATGTTACGCTGAGTCCGGGCTCCGGATGAAAAAAATTATAATTAATCAACGGACCGTGCGGATGCTGGAGTGTGCTTATTCACAGTGGAATACTGGAAGTATTCCATTCACGTTATGGGGTTTTCGTGCACGTGCTATGCGCCACTTTCAAAAAGCTGCGACGAATTATTGCTTTAAACGTTCGTCAAATTGTAGTAAAACAACATTATTTAGATTATAACCGGAAACATTGAACTGTATAAAAGTACTGTGTATGTAAAAATTGCTCCACGAAAGTCATTATGAAATAACGCAGTGCGCACTTCCGTATGTGAGAGTTCATAATTTTGAGATATTTCGACGGTTTATCTGGAATCTTGATACTTCAACGTTCGACCGCCATGTCTTTTTTTCTTAGACAGGAGAATGTATCTCATATATGGCATTTATTTTTTACTCGTGTATCCCAAATATATATGATGCTGAGGTTTGCATCGTTGGAGTGCAACGAAAATAAATTTTTTACGTCATTAATTCCCCTTCAGATTGGATTATCGATGGCAAAAGTCGTTAAAACGTTTTACTGGGATCTTCTGCCAAGAACCTGGGCCTAAATGGACGGGAGAAGCAAGAGCAATACCTAAAATAAATATTAATAAACCTATTTGCGTTGCGTTCCAACGATGCAAATTTCAACATCATAAATATATTATGTCCGAGTGAGAATGACAATCTTTATACTAAATATCTACTTATAAAGATTTCACATGATACCGTACGTTTTATCACGTCCTGCGATAAAGATTTTAGCATTGAGCAACGTTCCGTGAAATGTACGTAGTTTGATAATGTCTCGATGTCATAATGAGAGGTTCGTTGAAAGAATTTTTAATTTTCATCACAAGATCAATACTGCACGTTCTGACCGTACGAACTCGCGCTCTGTATAGCGTTAGATCATCTCGGTGGTTCGATTGATCGTTTGAAAGAAGAGAGGGTGAGAGAGAGAGAGAGAGAGAGTTGGGGCGAAAGATACGGCCTAGATTCCGCATGTGTAAATGGGAGACATGGCGAAGGTAGTGCAGTGTAGAGTGACACAGGTGGGCGAGAGAGAGAGAGAGAGAGAGAGAGAGAGAGAGAGAAAGTGAAGGAACCTAGTTTGTTCACTCCGTCGCTCCGTTGCCTCGAAGCGATTCGAGTGACCACATTGGATCCAGGAGCGTCGCCGGTGTCCTGGGAATTCTATCGTGCGGTTGCATTCTCCGCATCCTATATGACTAAAGTCCTCTCGGTTCTCGTGCACCTAAATCAATTAAATATCTCGATGTGCGGAAGTTTCAGCACCCCGATGTGTGTGAGAAAGAGAGACGAGGGAGAGCGACCATTCAACTAACCGGCTCAATGCTGTGGAACTTTCATTGGCATAGTTTTATTAGAACGGGAAAGAACGATGATGAGAAAATTTCGTGATGACAACTCTTGAAATAAGTGACGAGAAATAGCTTTGGTCAGACTTAAATTTTGATAGAGTCCTGACGTTACGAGAAATAACATGATGATGCGTCATGATAATAAAACAATTTGTCATGTCTACTTTTTTCTTGTCATCAGCTCGTTCGTTGGTACGTACCACAATGATATTTTCTCGCCGTGTCATTTAGATAATGACACAAAATAAATCATAACATATTGTCATGGGGACGCAAGGAGTAATCAAGGTTTATTCACTACACTCTGACCGCATTTCCTAATTTCCTCGATAACACGATTGAAACTTTTGTTCGCTTCGTCGATGGCTCTCCTGTCACAATCGAGAAATTGTTTCGTACACTTTGCCCGTGTCTCGGTCTCGCGCCTAACGAGATTTTCAAATTTCTTCAAAAGCCCATCCGCCCTGTTGCCCAATTCGGCAATACCGGCGCTAAAGCATTCCAAACGATTCTCGCTCGTCATACAATTCCCGATTATTGTCTGTGCCTCGAGCTGGAATTGCTTCGCCTCGCTGTGAATAATCGCTCTGTCGGCGCGCAACTTCTCAATGGCGTCGTTGTGCTTACCGTAACACTCGAGCATTGCATTCTTCATTCTCACTTGTATGCCCTGCAACTCGGCTTCCTTTCGTTGCACGCACGCCTGCGCTTCCTCACTCTGACGCGACAGTTCGGCCAATTTGTCCTGGATAGTTGCGAACGTAGCTCCCATCTGTGATCGACGAGTGCACGTGTGGAACGAGCGAGAAAATACAAATTTCTATTGTTCCATTTATTTTTCTGTTTTTTTTTTCTTTCTCGTTACGTTATCTTTCTCGAAACTGCCGTCACGTCTCTGACGTTTCGACAAAGCATCAGAAATTGAGGTGAACGCAAATATATTGCAAAAATTTGTCGTTATATGCATTCGAGGAAGGTTTAATACGTTGCAACGTTCCGTACCTTGGCAGCGGCTTTCTCCTGAAGATCGCTCATCATGTCCCCTATCTCCGCCTCCACGGTTTGAGTAATGATCTCGGTAGCTCGGACCAACACACGATTGGCCTCTGCCATCAATCCCTCGAGCGTCAAGCCCTCGCCGTTGTCCTCGCTCGACCCACTCGCCCCCATATCTCTTACTTCGTTACGTCACCCTCAACCCGATCTGCCGCACCATCCTCCTCGTCTTGCATCCCCCCTTCCAACGTCTTCCTAAATTTCTCAGCGTTTTATGACAAACGTCATTCGTGCATCGATACGAACAGAAGACAATCGGTACCGTGCATATAGTCGAAAAATTCATGGAATACCCGGTAAACGCGCATTAACCGTGCAACAATAATTCATAGAAGATTATCATTATTAATTGATAATTAATCTTTTATAAAAAATCATATTGACTATCCGTCACCGAACTATTAATCACTCGGGCAAAAACACGCGGTAAGCAGAGAATTTTTTTACAGACAATGTTCATTACTGATCTACGGGGAGACCATAGCGGATATCCGATTCTAAAAAAAATTTTTAAATACTTATATATATATTTTTAAATATTGGTCAAATATAAGAATTTACTACAAGCTAATTAGTAATTCATTATTGATAATTCATTAAGAATATAGAAGAGACACTTGAAATTTTTTTTTCTTTCAATGGATATTTTAACCCTTTTAGTGATCATTCAAATACGATTTTGTGGCATTTACTGTTTAAAAAAAAATCGACTCTAGTATCGGTATATATCGTCCGTATAAATCTATACTTTAGCTTAGAGCTCGTCACCGAAAAGAAAATCACCGTCTTTACATTCGTTTGTCTCATTATGGCAGAAACTGACATTCGCAATATTTAGATGTATGCGTCGCGAATCGGTACCCTTCGTAATGAAAAGAATAGGGGGATTGGTATGAAAATCGTTACAAGTCACGATCAGAAGCTTTAAAAAGAACTGACTGAAAAAGAGCGAGTAATGTCATCGCCTACAGTGTCTTTATATTTTATATTTTCTCGACATTTCTACGATAATAACAATAATAATAATGGTAATAATAATGGTAATAATAATGACCGACGAATTGTCAGCACAGTCGTTCTTGCGTAACGAGCTCTCGCAGATAAAAGGTAACCGTGGCAAAAATGCTCGGACTGGGACGGGAAGAGCATTCTTTGAAAAGTCCCCGCTTGCCTCGGGGACACTCCGGTCTCGAGGTTCCTGTTACAACTGGGCCATCAAGAGCCATGGTCCGATGAGCCACACCACCCGGCCACTGGTTAGGCGGCTCTTTTTCTTTTACCCTCTCCCATCGTGATCTCTATCCGCGAACTCTTTAATAGCTTCATCAAAGTTTCAATCTACTCGTATTCACAAATGTCGTTATATATTTTTCGATCTTGCCAGATCATTGCAGGTTTCAATGTATAATATTATTTCTTTTTAAAGCTCATTAATGTATCTCGTTATTTCAAGTTATAGGATAACTTTTGACCGACGATATTACAAGAGTAAAAAACATGGCAAAATTTTGAACGTACATCTCTACTGAGGTAATTACTTTTCAACATGTCCAAAGGATGATTCATAAAACTTTGAAGTACGAACGATTTTCCAGTTTGATCACTTGATCTTTACCCAGATGTAATGATGTTCTAATGGAGATTCATAGAGATCAGAGGAAATAAAATATGTATAGAAATCCTTCAGGGAAACTGTAAGGAAAACTGTTCTCTCCCTTATTTAAACTGGGATTTGAAGTCAAATAAAATATTTTTGTGAAAAAAAAAAAAAACATTTACACATCCATGTTTTGTACACGGCAAATGCTGTTTAACTTACGGGATCGCCACTCCATCTGGGACTTTGTGTATATTTGTATCTTTTTTTTTCTTCACTTCAAACAAACTTCTCGCTGTCTTTTATTCCCTGCAAACATCTCTCGGTCTGGTGTAAAAGTTTTCTTAGTTTCTTAGTAATACCGATTCGAGCATTCGAGTGACACAATGCTAGTACTTTTAATTCTCGTTCTAGTGATTTTTCGTCCCTCGAAATAACATTCAAGCTCTCATAATTTTTTTTTTATTTTTACGAACATTACGACTTGTCTCAACGATCGTTGGATAATCATGATAACGACTTTTACTTGGAGAATAGTTTCTTAAATACATTTTCAAACTTTTGTGCAAGCTCGTTGTCCCTTCCAAACGTTCCTCGAGTTTGTTTCTCGTTATCTACGTGTTTGTCACCGTTTTCTCGTTGCATCGCTTGATCTTTCTCACGAACGAATCATTGATAATTTTCGCGTGAATTCTGTGACCGTGCATACATTTTTTTCGTCGTCTCATCGACACACTGGAATCTCGCGAGTAAATTGCTCATTTATTACTACGCCTCACGTGACTCAAAGTAATTGATCAATACAACAATTATGAAAGGTATTTTTTCACACCAAAACGCCGGATGAGGGGTATCGATGATTTTAAATACGCGAAATGATCATATTATTTGAATGATATTTCAATAATATGATCATTTCTTCGTTCCTCAGTGTTTACGGAGGCGGTTGTCATTACAAAAAAAAAAAAAAAAACCGACTGCGAATTTACATAACCTGCCGATAAAAATACAGGACAGTAAAGTGATATGGATTTAAAAATTCACGATAATCAATATATTTACGAATTCGGTAAAGAGTGAACGGAGTCACTCAAAGCTTTTTTCGTACTTAGCTGTTCATCTGTTAGACGGTTGTCAATGTCGGATAAAATAAAAAAATTATAATTAAGTTCGTGAAAAAAAAAGTGTGGTTTACGTCACCGTAATTTCACGGTAGAGACTCTCGAGATCATACGTCATAACGTGAAATTCATCGGGTTTCCGATCGAATTGTTCCGCCGTACCGACGTCGATCTCGAATACCGCGTGGTGTTGTGTGAAATATCAAGTTCTATCAGAAGGGAGAAATGGGCGCTTGTCTCGGCAGGGACGCGCTCGCCGATAGCATACCGAGAAATGCCGCGGTTGATTGTTCGAATATCGCCGAATCTAATAAACCAATAATTTGTCTGATCGGTGGTCCCGGCGGTGGTAAGACAACACTTGGAAAACGTCTGGCACCGAAGTACGGTTTCACAGCTATTCTGGTGTCGGAAATAATGCGGTCCGAGGCGAATTCAAGCACCGATAGAGGCGCCATTATCAAGAAAATCATGATGGAAGGTCGCAATTTGCCGACAGACGTGATAATTCAAAAGATTCAGGAAAAAATGGCGGCCGCTCCGACGTCACCGGGTTATCTGATCGTTGGTTTTCCAAGGGACAAGAAGCAAATAAATCTCTTCAGTAAGGACTTACGTAAGCCAAATCTGTGTATTTATCTGTGGGCTCGAAGACAGGTTCTCGAGGAGAGAATGAGATCACGTGCAGTGGCGAGCGAACGCTTCGACGACGCTGAATTGACAATAGCGTCGAGAATAAAAACATTTTTCAACACGGTCGGCGGTATCATCGGGGAAATAAAGAAATTCACTGCGAACGTCGATGCGGAAAAAAGTCAAGAGGAGGTGTTCGCCCTCGCTTGTGCCGCTGTCGATTCAATGATGGCGAAGCTCACGCAATAATCCCGAGGAAAATTGTTGCCAATCGTTATTCATCCCCTCGATAAAACGAGAGAATTACGGTGTGACAGGTTTTTACCGTTTAAAACGTGACTTTGTATTATAATTGATACACAACAATATTTTTTTTTGTACCTACTTTGTGAATTGACGTTGTGAATTTTGATAAATCATGTATACATATATTTTATATAATAATCACTATTAATGTAAGAGTATTTTCATTTGAGATAACAATAAACAGCACTCGCATGAACGATTAAAGAAGGGACCGAAGGAATTTCTGCTTTTTTTTTTTTTTCAATTATTTTTATCCGGTCGACCGTTTTCCAGACGCCGGAAGCTCAATTTCGAGCTTTGACATTTTTTTCGAGTTTCTACACGAGAGTGTATATTACACTGCTTTTATTGTGTACAATTGTGGATTGACCACAGAATCGCTCTATTCCAAGAGCGAGAGTCCCGCAAAGCATTCTCCTTGGATGTAGAATAATTGAAGTGGATTCGATAAACGTTCGAGGAGTCACGTATAGCCAGTTCACTTCTTCGCGTATTCCACGAGACGTGCAGGTATATATATAATATAAATGTCGTCGTACAAGAGAACCAAGAGCGAAAAAAGGCGTAAGCTCAATTTTTCAAGTACGACACACACACACAGGCACACACCACCACCGACTTGTACGACCTCTCAGTATCCCGTTGCGTCGAAGTGAATTTCCCATGGGAATAAAAGTCCTCGGGTCATACGGTGCGCGCCACATTGTTCGAAAAGAATTTGACATCGAGTATTCGACTTGGCGTTTTTTTGCCGAATCCGCAAAACTTTTCGACGATACTTTTTTACGTTTCGTTCCGAAATATCGACTTTTTCATCGTGCGCTTCGTATTAGACGAGATATTGAAGATTTTTCTTATTTTTCTCAATTCTCTCAATTCGTGCATTAGATAGTAAATTTAAGGTAGTAGTCTGGTAACTTAAGCCGATTTTCATGTTTTTTTTGGAGGTCGTTTTTTGTAGGAAAATAAAAATGAATCGTTTTGGATATTTAGGATGTTTTTATTTACATATTAAAGATACAAAAAAAATGATTTTGAACAAATTTAATAATTTATTATTATTATTATTATTGATCGAAGTTGGCACCTCGAAAAAAAAGCGCGTGGGTGACCCCGGTGATTTTGGCTCTTGATGTTATCTGAAGTCAAAAATTCTTGATAATTCTTAATCTATAGACATGTCATTCTGGTCGGAACTACTGAAGTTAAATTTCATGGATAAATAACAAAATGGCGGACTTTGGAAAAAAAAAATTTTTTCCAAAGTCCGCCATTTTGTTATTTATGGAACAACTGAAGTAGTTCCGACCAGAATGACATGTTTATAGATTAAGAATTATCAAGAATTTTCTATTTCAGATAACATCAAGAGCCAAAATCACCGGGGTCACCCACGCGCTTTTTTATCAAGGTGCCAACTTCGATCAATAATAATAATAATAATAATAATAAACTATTAAATTTTGGCAAAAAAAATTTTTTTCGTATCTTTAATATGTAAATAAAAACATCCTAAATATCCAAAACGATTCATTTTTATTTTCCTACAAAAAAACGCCCTCCAAAAAAGACATGAAAATCGGCTGAAGTTACCAGACTACTACCTTAACGTGATGAAAATTGATTGAAAGTATGTCGATTGTTTACTTTTTGCGTAATCGTCAATCACCAATAATGAAAAACATAAATATATTTTGACAGAACTTTCCGTTGAGGATTTTTTATGCACGGATTATTTGACACAGTTGCCTGTACTTCAACTACTGTTAAATGACTCACGAAATGTCTATTACAATGACTAGTATAAAAAGTGGTCAATAAATCTCTACGGAGAAATCGCGTTATTAGCGTGAAATCTCTCTGTTTTTTTTTTATAGTTCAAAACCTCTTTCTTCGATATTCACGATAAAATATCAGAAATGTGAGTGTAATAATAATAAATAAAATCGTTATATTAAACGACAGGAAAGAAGAAAGAATTGAATTTCCTGACGTTGCGCTAGCTGCCACGTACCTCGGGAATTCAACGTCGCGTATAATTTTCTGTCGGTGGGGTCGTGATGTTGGGGCGAAAGGATTTTTCTTATAGAGAGAAAGATGGATTCGGATTGAACCGAAGAACTCCCTTCCTCCTCCCAACCTCCTCTTTTCATTCTAAACCACGAGGGTATTTCAGCTCTTATATAACAATATAACTCGAGCAGTCCTTAGAATCGACCAAATAAGAGATGACGATATCCTTTTTCACGTTTTCTCGTATGTCCGCTGCTATAGATACACGTAAAACTGATATATAGTGCAGAGCTATTCTGCGATCTCGGATAACTTGTAAAATTTGTGCAATCAACCGTGAGATTGCATGCGGTCTGGTCTTCCAAGTCAAGACTAACCGACAGCATCAGAAGTCCCCTTCCCCCACCCTTTATCCGGCGATGGGTCATCGCCAAGGGATGAGAATCTAAGGTTCCTCTCTCTCTCTCTCTCTCTCTCCCTCTCTCGTCCTTTACTGATAGTTCTCTCAGTTGACACGATTTCTGTTCTAGGTATCTTCCCGCTTGGGACTTTACTACTGATGGCACTATTCCGTCTCTCAGCTATACATGTAACTTCTCCGTATACCAGATGCAACATATTCCGAGATATTGCACACAATTTTCCGACCTCACAAGCACGTCGTGATCTTTGCAAAATATCCAAACATCCCTAGCTCTGTATATAGCTGGATCTTATTTGATAAGTTTGACACGTTGGTATTCGAACGTTCTGCAATCCCGATCCCCGAGTTTTTCATGTCGATCATGTACAATCAAAATTTGAAGATGCCTGAAATGTTCCTTTATATTATGATCGAGATTTTGACTTTCTGAGTGTCATAAAATTTTTATGAAAATTACGCCGTTCTTTCGGCTCGTTTCACAAACATAAAATCTCGGTGGATTCCGAAGACTTTCGTCAATTCATTTCCTGAAGTAGATATAGACACAATAATAATAGTAAATTCAAAAAAATCTTCGATCTTCAGATTCAAACCGCACCGACATATATTTTTTTACCATATTACGGCAAAATATTTCGTTGAATAATTCAATTTCCAACCTCAGATAACTATTGCACCTGCGGCACCAGTCATGTTTATCACATTATTGTAAAATAATTTATAATCGTTTTTCTTTTTTGTTACATTTAAATATCGTACCTATTGCTGTTTCAGACTGTTCGACGTGTTTATTATAAACGACTATATATCTTGAAATGTTTGCATGTGAAAAAGTATTACTATCGGATGTTCGAAGAATAAAACACAAAATTATTATATATTCTCCTTTCTCCCACGGTGTGTTTTCCTACAAGGAGAAATGTAATCGCGGAAACATTCGAACGAACACTTGAAACATTGACTGCTATGCGGTTTTTACTATTCCCGTGAATCCGCGATCAACGCGTTTTCATCCCTTACTGTGGCAGATACAGTTGTTCTCTCTGCGTTCTCTTCCGCCTTCCCGTCTATTCTCGAAATCTTTCCCTGTTCATTTTTCTTCTCCCCCGTTCACGGTGTGATGTACGTATGCACTGCATTACAACAAGCAATATTTTCAAGTTTGCCGACCACCTTTGCCATCGCGAGTGAAGCATATATCCTATATAAAGTACGGTTTACGACTTGCAATTTCAACTTTGTAAAAATGCAAACGATGCTTTTTCTCTGGCCCTGTCTCTTGCGTGTACTGACTTTTTCTTCTACGCAACTATGCAACATCATGTAACATTTCGCGTCTCGCGGTTCCTCTCCTCTTCGACCACTAACACTGTGAGTATTCGCTTGATCGCGCGATATGGCGTTGTACGCCGTGACACAGGCCCCAAAAGTTCTATCGGCACATTATTTTTTCTTAAAACTTTCAAAAGAGACGAGAAGCGATATCACGCGCCCGAGAGATATCGAAGATATTTCACACGGAAATTTACGTTTAAAAAAAGCACGCACACTTTTGTAATGTGTATGTTACAATAAAAACGTACAGACAGACACGCGCTAAAATGACGTTCAGATTTGGGTATGAAATTTCGTGAAATTATGATTTGCTAGTCACACTTTCAACGTTCACGAATAAATAATCATTTTCTTCTGTATCCTCGAATAAAACATGATTACTAACCAAACAAAGTTTTAAACTATATGACTTAGTTAGAAGCGTCTGATTTATCACCGCACTTTAGCCCATTCGTATCTTCTTTATTATACATCTCTTTTTTGTTTATATCTTCATTCTCATCCATTTGTCGACGCAACTTTTGGACGATTTTTTATAATCCTTTTGTAGTCTTTAAACTAAAACGTATACATGAATACGATGATGGAAAATCGGTCGTAATGACTCCACTGTATGGTGATGTGCGATCAGCGATTTTGAGAACCTAACGAGTTATAAATATTTCCGATCGTTTTTATGACAAATCGTATGCCCACACACACGCAGCAGCGGGTTTTAGTTGCGCCTGTTTCATCGTTGGTAGAATCCGACGTACATGACGGAGCGGGTATATCAACGAGTATGTTTTTTTTTTCTTACTCGTTCAATCCATTCGCTGCTTCATTTCTAAAGCACTTCCCCCTGTATTGGCTGCACCAATATAGTTATATATAAATGCATATTATAGACGGTATAGTGCAGCGAGGCATCGGATGGATTTTCTCGGCGAGAGTTTTACGAGAGCTTCAACCACCCCTCTCTCCACAAACGTCCCATATATATATATCTTTCAACGCGATTCGATCATTGCCCAAGCCTAGTGTGTGCGGCTAGAAAATTGTTGAGCAACGTGCGTTCTCTTTGTGCTCTCTGCATGCACAAAGGCCGAAATGAATTTCATCGATACAACCAGAATATGGTTTCGCTTCTGTCTCGAGATGTGATAAAATTTCTCAATAAATAATCAAGATCAAAGTGTCAATAATTAATGAAATTTAGGAGGGTGTTAATCGTAATTGTAATTTTGGTCAGGTGTATTCAATTAAATGTAAATACATTTACCTTTGTATCATTCAAATTTTTGTAGAAGGGAGAAAAGTAGGTCATTTCGTATCATGGCTGAATTCATCAGGTTTCACTGTATACCTACATGACAATTATCGTTTACGCTATATTTTTTCTCGATTTATAAAGATATGGCATACAATTATATTGCTTAGTAAACGGAACAAAAAGTGTAGTATGACATCGCGTGTGGATCGAATTTTACGATCATGAAAAATCCAATTTCGTACGCGTACTACATTTTATTGGCGGTTCAACGGTATAATAATACGCTGATCCAACATTGTCCCCATGACTCGTTGGAAAGACTATAAAAAAAGGAGCTATTATAGGAGATTTGAAACAGCCCAAGGACTTTCTTCTGTGCCAAAGAGTAGATAGGAAAAGAGAGAGAAAGACAGAGAGAGTGAGACTGAGAGTGAGAAAAAAGTACGACGAGTAAAGCAGGAGCGGTACTATAAGGAAAAGGTGGCAGAGCTGAGGCGTGCCCTGTTTCTGCTATGCATCTCTTCCGCTACCCCTGGAGGTGGGGACATAATATCGTAAATCGCCATGCTTGAGCCGTACGGCTTATACATATTTATTTTCGCATAATCCGGCGCTCGGATATTCATATACATGTATACGTTTATATTTGTTTTCATCCTCGATGGCGAAGGAGGTTTGCGCACTTTCACGTTTACCATCCCTTAACATACTCCCCCCCGTCAAGCAAGGAAGTAGCACGAGGAAGGCTCTCTCCGCGTGTGTTACCCAGTAACGGTCGATTCTACACAAACTTGATGCTCACTCACCCTCTCGCCTCCTTGGTCATTACAACTTTAATGTCGGCTTTTCACCTGCTTTTATGACCCGCTCCCAGAAGATCCACTCGGCGAAGTTGACTTCTCTTGCGTCAAGGTGCACCCCATCTCGCCGTTCATCCTCGAGTTGGTACCCGAAGCTCGTCGAAACGATCGCGCTATCAACACGTTGCAACAATTCCTCGAGAATCGTAGAAATGAACTTACCGCGGGATTCGCCGCCAGCTGTGGACAAAATACGCCCTTATACAATTTCGGCGAGTTTGATTTTATATTTATTTATTATTCTTTAAGATTATCTAGAATATGGATTGATATAAAAGAGAATAAAACGAAAAATCGCTTTGTAAAGTATAACAGCTCACTCTTTTCAATCTTTCATTTTGCTTTTTCGGCTAATTTCCCAATAAAAAATCCCGTCTATCTGGAGTATGCATTTAATTGAGAATCACAAGGACACGGTGAAATCACGTATAGCCGTTTATGCGAAAGATCAGTGGGGCATACGGACTGACGATTACTTTGGCTCAGCGTGGCAATTCACCCCTTTGGGCAGAAGTAATTCGGTTATATCGCACGAAATACAATTAGCCAAACACAAATCATGCACAAACTACAGAGGCACGTTTTGAACTCCTACCATTTCCATTTCTAACAAAAATATAGACCATCCGGACACTTGTAATCTGGTAAAACTATATTATTCTGGAGATGTAAATGATACAATTTCAATCGTATTCTATCTGCCTATACCGTATCACGAAATTTCAAAAATTAACTCGTACGTACACTTCTATTCAAGAAAATTGAGCGTGTCTATATTTTTCGCTCGATCAGGTATCACAACGAGAGCCTGTGATGATTTAGCAACTCGCTTAATCGAATAAATAACGAGTTGGAAATTGACGAGCTTGTTTATTCTCCAGCATAAAAGTAGCACGCTCTTTCTCACTCTCGCTCTCTCTTGGCTCAGCACGACTGTGCCCAGTTATAAAATGCATATGGTAGGTTCTCGAATGTCAACATCACGAGATGCATTGTTCCTCAATGCTGCGACCGACTGACACATATTTCATAACAGAGAGAGAGAGAGAGAAACATTGGCAGGGAGGGAGAAAGAGAAAATGCATTATATCCTGGAAACTTCCCCAGTTGTCCTGATGCAGTATGACGCAATGATAACAGGAGAATGAGACGAGAGCGAACAAAGGGACGTGTATGACCATGTACGAACTATATATTATTGTGTATAGAGTTCACGTGCTTGTTTCGTATTTCACGGAAATAAGAGGCCAAGAAGTGAATATAAAGGGAACAGTTAACTGCAAAATGTTTTCCTTCTCTCTTCTTTAATATAGAGCCCTGCTGTGAATGTACACGTTTTATTATGATTCCACCCTCTTATTGAATACTCTTATGTTGCATCCTTTTACCTTTTCATTCGATAAGGTAAAAGTTCATTTCAGCAATGTATCTTGTTTCAAGGACTTTGGATTACTCACAATATAATAACTCGTCGCTCCGTCACATCACGCAGGGCGCCCATTGTGTTTTCCTGTTTCTTCCGAGAATCGAGACGTACCTCAATTTTTACGATGTAAAATCGCGCGTGTACACATCTTTATGTAGATGTATTTGTATTAAGAGAATAAATAGGCTACGAGAGAGAAGGCCGTTTGTACGGTGGTGTTACGATTTTCTCTTAGCATTTTACTACGTCTAGACCGGTCGGTCTAGTTCTTTACGGACCACTTCCCCTGTAAATAACTGGCAGCTATCTCGCTCTTTGCCGGTAATGGGTACGGGCGTTAGGAGATCTCTCTCGCTCCGGTTACCGGCGTTCTCACGAGAGAGGCTCGGACGAAATTTCTCTCAAATTAAATGGGAAAGAATGGCCCTCTTTCTCCCGCTTCCTCCCTAGCTCGCCCTCCCGACCGCCGGTTTATTCTCTCGCGACGCAAAACTCCACTGGCCATTTAGATTTTTGCGAAGTAAAAAGCGCAAGCCAGTAGTTCAGCGCATTATTCTCTGATACTCGCTTTTCTCCATAGTGTACTGTTAGCCATTTTTCGGGTTGGAGAGAAGGAGCGAGACTTTTTCACGCGATACAAAATCCGCTGCGCCGACCGACCTGTATGTTTGTTCACAAGTTTTATAACACTGCTCATCCCCCAAAAGTGCTTAGCTAAAGGGCAATCCCACTATGATGATAAATCATTTGCGGCATTTATTTTTCGTAAATATTCTCCGTCGCCCTTTAAGTTTTTTCCTCAGTTACATCGCTAACACACCCTTTTTCTCTCCATCTCTCTCGCTCTCTCTCGCTTTACCGTTCACCCTCTATAGCTCGTAGATTATTCAATGAAAACGAAAGGAGCAAAGCCATTCTCGATTTATAGCCGCGAACGTGTGCTGTGTCTGTATACATCGATATATGATATTTTGTCGTTATAAAAATGCAAGGAAAGATGGTAAGCATTTTTTACGTGATCTGGTTATCTACTTGGAAGAACCCAAAATGTAAAACAGTGCTATCGAAGGATGGATAAACGTTCGGAAAATTTGCGAATCTCAGCGAAATCCCCGTTGAATAGATCGAACGTGTTATAATGTATATGTACAGTGGCTAGCTTTTCAGTTCTTTATCGATAGCTGCCGTGAATTTCGTAATCGTTATAGTAAAGCTTGAAACCCGTGAAGTATTTGATTTATAATGAAATCGTTATTTCATTATATATTCATGGGGGTCAAGAGTATCCTCAGGATATAATCTAGAGATGCTGAATATCACGAAATAAAAATTCCGTCGTAAATTTACTTGTTCAATTAACGAACATATGTAACAAATCAGTGATATCTTTCGATGGCTGATTCACGTTACCCATTTCAATATGTTGATGAAACAAAAAACTCTCTGGTTATAGTCCCAACATTGTTCCAATGTCGTATATACCTCATTGTTAGTATATATATATATTTTTTTTTTCAGTCCCCACCCGAGATTTTGTTGGATATGTCGAAAAAGAAATTCCCTGAAAGTTACAGCCCTTAATATTAATTCCAAGTACTCTCCCAAAGCGTAAGAAGATTTTCCATCTAAAATACACGTAAATCGATTTTTTTTTTTTTCTAATTTCTATAACTCAGCCGCATTTTCTGCTATCATATTGTTCTTGGTTTCGATTTACTCAGAATAAAACAATCTAAAAAAATGCCTTTTGCGGCGAAAGTGTATATTGTACTGGTGAGTTGGCACGGGTCACTGAAGATGATTTTTACCCAAAATTCTCGTTTTTTTACTGTTATCTCCGAAACAATTAACTTTACGAAAAAAATTTAAACGAAAAAGTTGTTGAATATTTAATTTCCTACAAAAAGGTCCTATCGACCCAATTGCTTGGATTCATATTTCTTGAGATATGGAACTTTAACTTATGAGTAGGATAAAATTTATAAAATATTAAATATTAAATAATAAAAAAAATTAAAAAAAATAAAGTTCAATATCTCAAGAAATATTAATCTAATCAATTGGGTCGATAGGACCTTTTTTGTAGGAAATTAAATTTCCAACAACTTTTTCGTTTAAATTTTTTTCGTAAAGTTAATTGTTTCGGAGATAACAGCAAAAAAACGAGAATTTTGGGTAAACATCATCTTCAGTGACCCGTACCAACTCACCAGTACAATTTACACTTTCGCCGCAAAAGGCACTTTTTTAGATTGTTTTATTCTGAGTAAATCGAAACCAAGAACAATATGATAGCATAAAATGCGGCTGAGTTATAGAAATTTGAAAAAAAAATAAAAATTCGATTTACGTGTATTTTAAATGGAAAATCTTCTCACGCTTTGGGAGAGTACTTAGAATTAATATTAAGGGCTGTAACTTTCAGGGAATTTCTTTTTCGACATATCCAACAAATTTTCGGGTGGGGACTGAAAAAAAAAATAGTCGAAAAATAAAGTCGCCCTAATCTCTCTATATTATATAAATATTTCGCCGCCGCCGCCACTGCCGTCGCCGCCGCTGCCGTTGTCGCCACTGCCGCCGTGTACAAGAGTTGCGGGGGGTAGGCCGGGGTGAGATGGAACAGGGGGGGGTGGCGTGCGAAGCGCGCAGGGGGGCAGAGCCCCCCTAGTATATATATATATATTTACGAGAATTTTTATTTGCAACGAAATAGTAGTTAGTAGTGGAGTCTGTGCGAAACGACGACGGAGCGCCGCAAGCGAGATTTCACGTTATCGTTTCTGCCTCTATAACCCGTTGTTTTGTGTCATTCTCCCCTGCTCTATATCAACTAGCCGAAGCTCCGCGAAACAGTTTGGTCATTCAACTTGGCCTCTGGCGTTATATTGGAAAAGCTCTAGTCCATCCCGAGCCCCAGCACAGAGATAACCGAGCCAAGGCTTCTAACTTTTATATACGCCACCGTCTGACCGTTTGTCGACTTTACTACTTTAACGCTCGCGGAATATGATACACGTATGTTTGCCCCCTCCCAAGCACAGTTATCGCCTCCACGAATCGTTTTCGTTTCTTAACGACCATTTTAATATCTCGACTTTTATATATATTTCTGTCTCTCTCTCTCTCTCTCTCTCTCTCTCTCTCTCTTTACGTCTATGTGTATGCTTCTTGTATATTGCCTTAAAATGGAATATACACGTTTCAACTAAATTGTTGTTTTTTCTTCTCGTTTCAGGTAAGTTTGGAGCCATAGTTATCCGTGTAGAATACCGCTGAAACGTGTTCCGGAGCCACAAGGTTGGTGACCTCCTGTCTTATAAAATAATCTTTATATGGACGTATATTTTATTTTATATTTGTATGAGTTATATCGCATTTGGTGGAGCTCACGTTTCAACGCAGATATCGTAAACGCTCTCTGTGTTTATATATATGTTTATATATGTATATTTATCCCGGGAAAATCGTAGCGAATTCCCAACCCCTCATACATCGCGCCCGGGGAAATGCCGCGAGAACACGGAATCGTGAAAGTTTGCGACAGTTATTTCGAGGGATTCTCGACTAACACCACCGAAACTGGTCGGGGAATTCTTCGTGAAAAGTTCCTCGACGATTTTCGAATTATATGATTCTCTCGTCAGGCTTTATTGTTCATCTCGTTTTATTGATAGATACACTCCTCTATCGACATCTCGCACAATGTGCCTTTCGGGTTATATATATATATATACATATATATATATATATAACCTATTGTAACATATGTGTTTTTATGAATGTCGAACATTTTGAACAGTGTCATTAATATGCATTATCAGCCTATTTCATAAATCTTTTAATAAAATAATTATTCATAATTATCTTATAATAAAATCATTTTTAGTTTTCCAACGATCGAATTAATGATTTTCGTTTTTTCACGCGTTTATATCGATGATGTAGCGAAATGAGCAAAGTAGAAGCATACATAAAGCTAAGAATAATCAGAGCATGTGTGCTGCCATCGCTGGACTATGGCACAGGGTGCTTACTACCGCTGTACACCAAGACATCCCTACGCAAAATGGAAATATACTATAAAAAAGCACTAAAGTATGCTGCCGGCCTACCGATGTCTTTTCCAACCGCTGACCTGTGGCTGATGACGAACGAGAAACCTTTCCTTGAAAGACTTTGCCAAATACACCAAGACAGGCTAGATCAGCATCGACATCACGCCTGTCCCTACTTACGAGGACTTACGGAAGAAGATCGAAGACCGTACAATAGTGCAGCTGCAAAAGCTAATATCCTTTGTCCAGTTCATCTACCCCTTCTATAAATCATCTTCCACTTTTCACTCTTCACCTTTCACTCATCCTATCAGTAGAATTTAGTTCCATAAAGATGTTAAAAACAAAACAAAACTAAGTTAATGAAAAGCAAAAGTTATAACAAACATCGAGTTAGGAAAAGACAAAATTAAATAAAACAATTTTATCCCATAAGTGTATAGAGACCCTAGGGGCAATGATCTTAAATCATGTAAATATGACCGAATTTGAACAATAAATACGTTATATATATATAGCGAAATGAATGAAACATTGAACTCACGTTATTATCCATTAAGAAAACATCGTCTTTGTTGACAGATATTTTGTAAATTGCATTGTTCTTTTTTTTCCTTGGAATTCGCAAAAATTGCGAGATTCCGTCAAAAGTTAGAGAAAGTGAGGGAAAAGTGAGCTTAACTCCCCGTATAAGCATCACGTGTTGAATACGATAGTACGCATTTTCGTATGGTATTTACATGAGCCCGATTCTCAGATATAAATATATATATATACATGTCGTTTGTGCCGAATAGCATGCCCAAAGTACGTTCGTGCGTTATTGATATACGGTACAATATGAATAGAGGCGCGAGAGAAAATCTTCTTTGAAGGCTCGTCACGATTCGACGTGTATACCGGTCTGCACTTCGTGTGACATAGATATAAGAACGTAAGATACATGCTAAAGCTAGAAATCCGTACCCTATAAGCTGCAAAGCGTTCGAATATACACAGAAGCTAGAGGGATGAAAATTCTTGCGATGTACAAAGTGTAATGCAGGATTTTCTGTAAACCATAGAGATTTTATAAACATTTTAAATTCTCATTGAAAAAAAACACCCCTACTGATTCTCGGGCCGAGAATTTCCATGTCATCCGTTGTTTTTTCCTTTCAAAATACTTTAGAATATATTCGTCGCGTGGCGACCCAAGCCCCCTCATAAAAGTATATCCAGTGGATAGTACCGACTGAAAAGTTACGACACTGAACAAGTTTCCGGGAAACGGCAAATCGTCCCGGAAAAACTTTGGGTTTAGTCTTGGGACGCCGGTAATACAGCAGGAGAGCGTGTAACTGCAGGCTGTATATCTGTAGTGTACATATCTACTGTAACGACAGTAGCAAGAATGCTGTAAAAAAAAAGGGGCGAGAAAGTAACGAGTTCGTCGGACGTCGCACCTTCGGCTGTTGCTCTTTTATTATTTCATTTATTTTCTTCCCTCATGGCTTCTGGGGGGTGAGAAGTTTTGTTTTATTTTTTCTACACTGTTTCGTGTAAGCATCCAACATGTAACTTACATATTATTCGACGGGTAATTTCATCCTGATTCGAACGTATTCATCGTTATTAATCTATATATATCTCAACAACAACAAAAATATGAAAACATCGATAAAACCTTAAATTTTCGTGTTTGTTTAAAAGTCATTTTGTTAAATCTAGTACTTTTGACGATTCGGTATCGTTTTTCGACTTTTGGCTGTAATGATAAACTGAAAAATAAGAGTTTCTATGTACCGATACCAACGATCGTTATGTAAACGATGTTGATGATGAAATAATGACGTCTGGCTGGCGGGTGAATGTTTGCTCTCAGTGAGTGTCGAAAAGCCATTCATAGCACAAAGCTTTTCGCTGAGAGTGCTTCAATTTATTTTATTATATTACGCGCGGTCTCTCGTATTTCGGAGGTTTCGCTTCGAAAACCGCGGTAAACGCGGTGGTATAGAAAATGGTCGGGATGACCAGAGCGTGCTTAAACTGGAACCGGTGCTCGAGCGTTTTATTCAACGTTGCGTTAATAGTTGGGTTATGCGCTAACTCAAAACTCGATGGCAATTCTCTTTATCTTCCCCGCAGTCTACGAAAAAGACCGTGAGAGACACAGTGCTCTGCTGTTCTCTCGTTTGACTGTAATGTCCGGTTTGTCGTTGCCCCACATTCAAGCCGTTATAAATTGCCACTTAGCAATGTGTTTTTATCATAGAATTTTATTAAAGACAGTTGTCCATACACTTTAATGTCGCTGCCACCCCATCAGTCTCGTGCGACCGTTTCTTTATTTAAAGTTGAAAGTTTAAGGCGTCGTTAAAATAATTCTATCGACAATCCCCGTCAGTTTCGAATTCGTCTTTTCTAATATATACATTGCTACTACATTTTGCATTACTTCGTTCTTCATCATTACGTTTCTTCTTACGCCTCTTTATTCCTCCTTTTGTTTTGCGATATTTGATTGTGTTGTTAGCCGTTCGAATCCTTAGAGACGCGCTCAACCTTTCTTTCACTCCGTTGAAATAGATAATTCTACAAGAAAAGAAGAGGGAATGAGAGTGGATCTCGGTAAGGGGCCCTCGAAACTGTAAGGGTATTCCGGGAGGCGGGGAACAAATAAACGTCAAGGTAGAACAGAGACATTTTATTCAAAATAAGAAAATGTAAAGTAGTAACCTCTCTGCCCAGGCAAGCCGACATTTCGTTTCAAGTCAGTTCTAGCGACTGAGCCGGTGAGCTGTTACTGTTGCTGCCACGTTGTATACCTCCGCGCTGCAACCTAGATAGCAGCCAGTCCCCGTCTCAGCCACTGTTGGTTAAGTCGGATAACGGCTTTTTCTCGGAAAACAATTCTCAGAAACGTCACGGTATAAAACGTTAGTCGCCCTTAACTGCGCGCATTTTGTGAAATATCCTGCTTCAGAAAATAAAACTGGTGGACGCGGTTGAACTCGATGTAGCGAAAATAGAGTAGAAGTTATGGCATTGGACACACCGGCATTATGTCGCTCAAAACGTTTTCCAATTAAACGACTTGAGAACAAGAGAGTGACACAGGTCTTCATTAGAGGACGAGTCAAAACTAAAAAAAAAAAACCTGGATCGTTAGTTTGTCATTTGCCGAGCAAACAACTGAAGAACGATAGGTAGAAAAAAATAATAATAAGCTGTTCGAAAAAATGGGGTTCAACACGATTCACCTTTTGTATAAAGTCTTTTATGTATAAATCAACTGGTTGACAGCATCGTATATTGGACCGGAAAAAGCAGTAATTCACTGATTTATATTCGCCCTGGGGATTGGCGCAATAAAATATTTACGAGCAGTTTTTATCGGGATTAAGATGATATAAAGGTAAAATTTCTGATCCTCCAACCATTGTTGGGCAGTTCTGTCAATACTTTGCGTTGGATAAAAAGAGACGCGCGTGTGCCAAGAAAGTATTTTGTTCTCCGCTTAGAGAAACAACAATTGTTTGCCCCCCTCAAATATTAATTTGATCGTAGTTCCATATAAATTATTTCTCTCACAAATGAAAGTGACTGTAGCTGCATTTTTCAGGCATATTGACCAAACCACAAGGAGACATAATAACAAAGACATTTTTTGCGATTTCCTTCACCAGTATTTCGCAATATCTTTGAAGTTTTAATGAAGACCTTATAAATTGAACCCTCAACTGCATTCCTGGATCCAATAAGTCACCGGAGCGAAAGATCTGTTGATTGCTACAGTCGTGCGGTTGGTATTGGACAGCATAATGAAGCGTAGAGGATGGTAAAAACTTTGATCGTCCATCGGGAACAAAAGGGAGAAATTGAAAGAAGGGGGGGAATTATATACTTTTTGAACGAATCATTATAATGTGTTTTTCTCTTAAAGTTCATGTTTTCTTCATTTTTTTTCAAAAAACTACTTTCTTCTTTCTTAGGTTTTCTTTTATCATAAAGTTAGAATTTATCAAATATAACGGTTTTCGCACTTGTAACAGAATTTCTGTTTACATTTAGGAATATAACTTTTTAAATTGTTTTCAAAATCGTTCTTCATTCTAGATTCCCATTGATTCTATATGCTGGCATTGTCTTAGAAAAAAAGTAAGATTCATTACGATTTGTGGAAGCTAGAACCATCAGTTAAAGTCTTGAATGACTCGGAGCTTATGATGCATAGAATGAGGGGACGTAGGAGATGTAGTTAAGGGTTAATATATGTACTTGTTTGACACGCAAATTTCATCAGTCACAGATCTTTCCTATTAATATACTCGACTGCTCTTCGCAATTTCCTCGATTATATATACGATGAAACAAATATAGGGTATAGGGCTTAATAACGCTAAATTGCTATCACTCAAGCGATTTTCCGTTTCTCCGATGTTCATTCTGACTTGACGATCATAAACGTAGTGGAAGAGAGCCCACAGTTTCGCCGTGATCATTCATTCTTCGAACGGGATTAAATATTCATACATATGTCGCGAAGAGCTTCGCGAAACGGTGAAATACAGTCGTGTTATCTCGAGCGAACCACGAATGTAGGGTGACTCGTTCGTCGGTGATTTTCTCGTTTGTTGAAAATCGAGCAAACGGAAATGATGACGACGTCAACGTGGTGGATGAGGAAAACGAGAGACGGGCAGAGGTGACGACAGCGTATACATGAAACAATTACGTGTGGCTCTGCGAGACGGAGAAAGCGATTTCAGGGATGTGAGGAGTATTCGAACGAGTCTTTGGATTCGGCATAAGTGGTACAGTGTCTGTCAGTCGTTGGCTTTTCCCTATCGCACCCTTTTCCTCGCTTCGTTTGTCTTTCTCGCCAAAAGCTTGGGAAGAGAAAAAGCGAGAGGGAAAGAAAGAAAGAGAAAGAGAGAGAGAGAGAGAGAGAGAGAGCGAGCGCTGGGGCGTTTGCGCCGATGGAACGAAACGAGGGAAGTACGCGGGGATCGGCGCTCTGTTGCCTGTGTGCGCTACTGGGAGGGTTGATACGCGGGGGTGTCAAAGCGGGCTAGTGGTGGAGGCAACGGTCGGTGGTGTAGCGAGGGGAAAGGCGGATGGGATCGACGAAGGCAGTCAGTGGCCCGCCGCGCGCCACAACGACCGCCCGAACCAGTCTTCTGGGTTTTCTACTGATTGTAGTCTAACTCCCCACTCCACCCCTTCATATATACCGTGATATTGCCAATACTGTGTCCAATCGATCCTATCGATCGTTTCGTTTTTTCAAAAATATCGTGTCAAAGCTTTCGGGTCCAAGTGCTTAAAATTCACGTACGTTGTTGTGCATATAATATTTATGGGCAATTAATAATTGTGTGATAAACGATGTGTCACAATAGTTCTCGTTCTCGTTGTTTATACGTGTTAATGTAACGAAAAAGTCTTCGCCGGGGAGAACAAAACCCGTGTGAATTAATAATGGAAATGTATCGTTACGTGATGCAGTTGCAGAGAAGCCATCGGAAACGTGCGTCTGATACTTGATGCTCTGATCAATCGGTAAAACAAATAAGAAACGAACTCGACGTTCTCGCTGTATGTGTGAAGCACTAGCGCACGGGGTTCTAGAGAGTTTCGCCAAAGTGTATTAACAAACTAGTTGTACCAAAGAGTGTACACGAGAAGTGTATACTATATTGCTGCATGGTGTACTATATGTATTACTGTGGAATTAAAAGTTTCGTGGCAAAGTGCATATATGTATAATTTATATCGTATTACTACTTGTGATTTGTTTTTACTTCGGGACTCGTACGATATAGGTAACGTATTGCAAAGTACAGACATCTATTTTTTGTTTTCGAGAGGCCAATTTCAACTACGATTTCGACGTCATATTAAACTGATATTGTACATACCGATCTATGCCCTATAAGCGTATTCGTTATATACATTTTAATATGTATCACGCACTTGATGGTAATTATTGGCACTCTAACTATATATTAACGGTGGCAACCTGATAACTTCCAATTCTCCGCACTCTCAATCCCAAAATATCGTTTACCGAGAGTATCGATTTTTCCGTACGGCTCGTATGTTACATTTTCGATGAACAAATAAGCTGAATATTGTTCGACTGATCGGTCACCCGAATTAACGATAGCATGGTTACCGAACACTACCGGTACAAATTAATTACGCTCTGTGCGTTCGCTGACCGCACTGCGAATGACCTTATAACCTCATGACTTTTAACTCCATGCACACCACACATTACTGCACATTTGCGTTCTACTGGACCATTAATTGGTGTTGGACGCAAGTGAGTTTCATCAGGAAGAAACATTAGCGGTGAACAATGACCATTTACCAAAATGCATTGACATAAGTTCGTGCGATAGCAAGTACTCTGTGTGAAATAGATTGGCTTGGTAATTTGGAACTTTATCATTAACATATGTCTTCGAATAATAAAATTGAAAAATCGACATTTTTAACCATTGTAAAGAACAGGATTCATTGATTATGCATAAATTAATTTCGTTCCAACTCCCGTTGAGACCAGAATTGTTCGCTTGTTCCTAATATCACTAAATTTCAGTTAGATCTAGCTAATCGGTGAAAAAATTAAAAAAACTGAATTCTGGAGTCATTCGTGAACTCTTGAAATATCGGAAAAATTTGCATATGCCCAGTCACGTGTGATGTATTTTGTCGTCATTCTTCGACCTCACCCGTTCGTATCTTTTCCAACAGGAGATACAGAAAAATATTCATGAATAATGGCTCACCGCGTATACCGCATCCTTTTTTAAGAATCAAAGGTATCTCGTATACACCAAACAATAAAGATCAAAAAGATTCTTTTCATCGTTTTGTAAATCAGCTTTCTCTCTACTCGCAGAAATGCTTCTCCTTCCTCTTCTTCTTCTTCTTCTTCTTCTTCTTCTTCTTGTTCTGTACTCGCCACGTTGTCTTTATCCTTTTTTGCAAACAGTCATTTCTCGTCTGATCTTTTTGCCGTTGTTTCTTTCGCAAACTAAATTTATGGTGTATACGCGAGTCTTGGGGATTATAGAAACTTCGCTACTTTCCTGGTGAAATATACAAGTAATACAATTGTACGTACGAGCGACCGACGACTTCTATATCCCCAGACGTACACACCAGAGAATGGTATTTCCCTTTTTCCAAAGAATAATAAGCAGTCGTTCTGCATCTAACAACTTTTATACATTATCGTTTCGCTTACATCCCTACACAGTTATGCGCCCTTAGGACATATATATATATACGTCTGTACCGCGAGAGGAGCGGCTGTTTTTGTTGGTGTGGCTGTGCACAGGGATGCGAGAGAGAGCGAGTAGAAGTGAGTGGAAACTTAACGAGCGACGTATAACGTATAACGACGGAACGGGGTATATATATGTATATGATGGTGGGAGAAAAAAAAAGGGAAAAGGCGCGGGCTCGCGTTTCCATGGCGAAATATATAAGTACGAAAACCCACGTTCTGCATAACCTCGGATCTTCGCGAGTTGCAACGTTACACAGAGTTCAGGAAGAAACTAACAAATTTCGCAATTCCTCGTGTTGGCAATGCTTTTTGTAATATCGATTATGCTTTTTTAAATTCTGTTTCGATCAATTTTCAACAATTGTTCTCGTCCAATAACCGGTGTCGCGTTAAAAATGGAATTACATACGCTCGAAAATTTCACAAAGTAAGAGGTTCGAGCTGGGCATTCGTTCGCGAATAAATTGATCAGTAAATACGAGAACATACACGCGGATATACGAGTACAGTGAATACACGATGGGCGAGGGAGAAAATATGAGAAAAAAAATGACACTGCAAGAGGTGAACAGCGGATAGCAGAGATGGTAGCGTGAAAAATGGACGTCGGATAAAATCGAACGAAACGGGCATAGAGAGATTGGACGCGAAAAGGATGCGTGACGGAAGTTTGTAAAAGAGAAGTCAACGGAGAGAGAGAGAGAGAGAGAGAGAGCAAGAAAAATCGTTGTTTCAGCTTCGAATCCCACATGCGGCGTTTATCCAATATATTAGTAAAAGTGACAGAGGATTACACCACATGAGGGTGTAGGTTGAGAATAATTCGTTCGCGAGAGGAACGGTCATCCAGACAGCTCGTGCCTCTGAAAAATCCATCGTTCTGTGTATGTTGCAGTTCCGTGTCTGAGTCAATAGCGAGTTTCACAGTAACTGACTTTCCAAAAAATCAATGCGTACGAATGGACGGGTCTTTCGGTTGACTCGTCAAATATCAGCATTGTGAAAATAAATAAATCAACGGCCTGAATGTGCCAAAAAAACGGAAAATACCTACACAACCCTCTCGTTTTTTAAGCACATAGCGAGAGCACGCGAATCAGGGAACGATATAGCTGACTTTCATTTTTCGCAAAAAACATATCGCACGAATAGACCAGCTCGTGCGTGCTACTCATCAAGCCTCGTGAAAAATGAATTAGCCGAATGAACAAATTAAAATAAAATATTTTGCAACCCCCGGCATTCGTTTGCTATAACATACACAGCATATATACCAGTACACATGGAATTTATCTCTGCGAAAGTACACCGAAGGGTAGAAGACGAACGGTATTATGTTTTGCCTCGAGCATACTCGTAACCGCGTGATTGGCGTTTCGAGTAGTGTATTTCGATATCGGCAAACGCGGCCACTTATGCATCAAGAACTAATTGTTTCTGTAATTAGTATATTGCTAAACATGTTGAAATATTATTCGCAATATATTTCGTAATGTCAAATATAACCCAACCATAATCCGGATAACCATCATTGTAATATATATGAAAATCTGGTATAATCAGTAGTTACGTTGCCCGTCCCCTCAGCCCCTTCACACGAAGCTTCGTATATATTTGTATTAGTGGAAGTTTTGAGCAGCCCACTCTCATGTTTAATTGATGATGAGAATGTTTATAAAAGCTCACCGCCCGTTGTTCGAGAGCTCTCTGCTAACAACGACCGTAAATCGTCCTGCCTAATCAGGATTTGAATTTACAACGCTCGGCTGGACTTCGAAAACCATTATCGACGAGAACTCGTACCCGTTCATACCAAATTCATTCTGTTCATTCCTCGGGATGTTATTTTCGAGCATATACACATGTATATATTTTTTTATCTTTTCCCATTCATACGTTATACGAGGGGGGACCCAAAAAAACGGGAATTTCGTCATCATTTCTTTATTTTTTAATATTTATACACTAAACTTTGATCACCTTCAAAGTATTCTCCTTTGACCACAACGCACCTCTGCAAACGATCCTTTCAATGTTGAAAACATTTTTTAAATTCATTCATCGGGATGTTCTTTAGGCCTTCCAGCGATTTTTGTTTTACCTCCTCCACAGTGGCAAAACGCTCGATTACTGCTTTGTTTCGGGGTCGTATCCATAGCACCACGATTCATCACCAGTAATCACCTTGGAAAAAAGTTCAGGGTCCTCTTCGAGCTGATTTTGAAGTTCAAAACATGCCTGAAGTCGACGCTCCCTTTGCTCGTCTGTGAGAAGGCGAGGGACAAATTTGGCTGCAACTCTGCTCATGTGCAAATCTTTGGATAAAATCCTCTGATTTGAACTCCATGATATCCCAGACATCTCACAGAGTTGATCATTGGTTCGGCGACGGTCTTCGTGAATGAGAGCATTGATTTTGTCGACGTTTTCGTCACTTCTTGACGTTGAGGGGCGTCCTGAACGGGGTTGGTCTTCAATTGACATTTCTCCATTTTTAAAACGTGAAAACCACTCGTAGACTCTGGTTTTACTTAGGGCAGCATCTCAATAAGCAGTCTTAAGCATTACAGTAGTTTCCCCGGCCGATTTCCCCAACAGGAAACAAAATTTCACAGCCGCGCGTTGCTCTCGACAATCGGCCATCACGTTTTCGCCGAAATGGAAAAAGTTGTTTCACTACAAAAATTCCCACGAGCGAACCGATGCACTCACGGCGACAGAATTTCGCACACTAACTCAGGTGACGTGTCCCCAACGGACATCTGGTCGAGCAATGGGTTCCCCCACTCTCCCTCCCCGCCGGAGCGTAATTCCCGTTTTTTTGGGTCCCCCCTCGTATTTATATGTTTGAGCTTTCCGATTTGAGGCAATCTTAAAAACCATTTTATCTTCATTTAGTGACTCATTCGATGCAGCTGATCGTGATCATTGGCCATCGGGATTTATGGTTGAATCATAGAGGTCCGCCCGATACTTTTTTTTATTTCTTTCTCTTCCTCCCGTTCTCTCGAATATCCTGTAGATCTTTCATCCTGTGGGAATCTCGTTCGATTTAACGACGTTCACCATAATACTGGGAACAAATGCTCGTTCTATTGGTATTTCCGGAAGCCCACCGACCGGAAGAGGGGGATCAAATACCGTACCATTGTGTGTGTTCATGTATGTGTGTGTGTGTGTATGTGCTTATATATTTGCTGCCGCTATGTATCGTTTCGTCCGGTTGGCCGGGACCACTTCTTCGGGCTCGTGTATCTGCAACTCGCATTCAGATTTCGTTCAATGCAGCCCGAGCATTACACAGAGTAAACCGTCGGCAAAACTGCTAACCCACATATACCTGCATACATTCTCAACTTAGATAAACCCGGCGTGTAGAATCCCGAGTGAATGCCTGGTTTGCAGGATTATCCTGGACTCTCAGCAATGCGCACGACTGATTCGGTTAGGTTTACCGGATACTTTATATGCTTGTGACTACGCGGAGTATGGATAGCGGCGAAGATATTTGCTGTGGTATTCATGCATGCATAAAGTCATGTGATACGCGAAACAGACCTAACCGACGGAACGTGACTTCGGTGACCGGATATCCGGTACCGTCATGCAGCGATCATCAGTGTTCCGATCCCTAATACATTTCATTTGAATGTACGACGATCAGCGAACAAAGGAAAGCATGTTGATCAAACGAGAGCTGAGGATGTTTCTTTCCGCAAGATGAAATGGAAAATTCCTTTTCTCTCTGCTCTCATCCTCCACGATAAACCCCGCCGAATACATATATACTCTCCTACCCTTATAGTTTGCGTCATCTACATCTCATTTGCAGCGCTATATATTCGAAGTCCTCCAGGAATTATCACGGAGAGGTTGACATCGGCATATATGCAAACGCGGTCTCGCGTGTTTGTTCTACAACATCACCGTCTCTTTTCCTCGTCCTCGTCATACGTTTAGTTTCCCTTTTCTCCGTAACGAGTCATACATATACATACTGTATACCGGTCGCATCTGGCCGCCCCGCCGTGTATTACCCCCTTCATTCACCTCATACTCATGGAGCTTTTCCGAGTGTTTGCGTTCGTTTTTTCGCACTCCCCGTTGCACACACACACCACTTTCTCAACTGCTTTTATATGCATACATACCTTATCGACCGAGCGTCTCACAGCAGTGAGAACCCACAGCAACATGTCTCGCCACATTCAACGCATCGTTGCGCATCCCCCTCAAAAACCGGTGAACCAACGACTTTTACTTGTCGTGATATATATGCACGCATACAAGCGCGAGCTAACGTTCGTTGATGTACGACCATATCGCGGAATCATACTTTCAACGTGTTCGTTTATTTCATATGACCGAATCCCTTGTCTTTTTCTCGAATCCCGTTTTCGCCCTCCCATCAACTCTTCTGTTCGTACTCCGTCATTCTGTTTTCCGCGCGGTTCTTTCTTCTTCTTCGCTTTCTTCGCGGTCTTATCTATATGTATTTATATAGGAAAAGCTCGGTTCGCTCCCTCGGTCGGTTCGCATGAATTTCACGACCGCGAAAATACACGAATTCACTGTGACAATACGACTATGTAAGACTGTGTGTGTCTTTCCAATTCTCCGGCACCCGTCACCTTTTCTAACGCTTTTAAACGTGTATCGAACGTCTTTCATATAAATGCTATACATGTATACGGTAAACTCTGTGAGAATGGACGAGACAGCGAGCTCGTACATTGAAGCGGAAAGTTCCAAGTGTAGGACAGTCGAGGGAAACTTTTAGGTACGAATTTCCATCGTTTTTCAAGACGTGCTGTCGTTTCTGTTTATTCCTTTCCTCTCTACCATTGTTCCATCAACGTTTTTCCGTTCATACTTCTGCACCAATAAATTGGACATACGATGAAGTATTTAAAAAAAGATCGGTTATTCGATTGTTTTCAAGGTTTTTTCTTGATTGAAAAGCACAGCTATGTCTTGGTTGACGTGTCTACCATCGATACAATCAACTATTCTTGTTGTTAAAGAACATCGCTCATAAGAGAATTTAGCCGTGATAAATAATTAACTGGTCCAACGTTAAAAGAGGAAAAACTATTATTTTTATGGTGTCGTGAATCCACCGTGCGTGTATATGGTAGTAAATGAGGAATATAGATTACTCCAACCATCAAGATTTTACCGTGCGCTTGATTGACCCCAAATTCGTAAGTGGTGCTGAGGATTTACCGAGGCCTAACCGCATGGGATTTGCATTCGAATCCTTCGGGTATTTCCTCCCCGTAGGATTCATCAAATGCAGATGAGGTAGTTTCCTGTGAGCTTGCGCATTTACTCGCTCGACTAATGGACAAGTACAGAAACTTTTGAAACCGTGACGACAAGTACCAAGTTAACACCCGCGGTGGCGTTAAGTGTACATGCTAGAGTAGTGTTATAGAACAGCGACTAAGATGGAAACGGAGGGTCTGCCAGTTCATCCTGGCTCGACTTGTATCGTCATAGAAGAACATGGCGAATGTAAACCAAAGCATTTGTCATGGTAGTGGTCTCGTTGCTGGTCGAAGTAGCACTGTTTTGGTTCAGTTCCAATGGCAATTTCGTTGTATGCATCTCTCGTTGTCGCTGGAGTCTGGCTTTTCCTCGCTTTACCGTTTCCTTTCGCTCGGTTCGCTCGTCCATTAAGTCTGTTCTGGCGAGAGAGACATCATCCTATATACACACAATCCTTATTTCCGATCGAAACGGATAAGCTTAACGCACGGAAGTAAAGAACGTGGCAGAGGCAAAGAGTTGATTGTGCCGAGGAAGGAAGGAAGGAAGTAAGAGGTCTGAAAAACGTTTTGTCGTGTCGTGATTTCACGATGGCGTTGAAATAACCAAGAAAATGCGGAAACGTGGGGAAACGCTGCGCAAAGAGAAACAGTTTATTTAGGAGACCATTGGAAAACCGATAAGAAAATGTACTCCAGGATATAACAGAGGCCGGACGCTTTGCAGATTCGTATAGGATTCAATCAGAGTGAAATAGATCCCGATTGTTGTACCTTCTACTCTATGACAAAACGACTTTGTTTTTATATATGTATAGGTAGAACTTATGTACACTTCAGTCGACGAACCTCGTCGCAGGAAAGAAACGACAGAAAGATATTGATTATACTTATACCGTTGTATCAATCAGATCCTCACTATCCTCGCGTAGCAATTCGGGCGTTAACGGGGGTCGTAAAGAAGATAATCTATATGTATAGTCACAGATATAGTTCTCCTTTATCTGTGACAATAAAATAAAAGGGCTGTAAAAATTGATATCTTTACCGGCGTCCATATAACAGGCATGTCTGACTTTGTATAAATCGTGTGTAACGATTTTTCTGTAGGTCGTGTGGATAGAATGTTTGAATGTTAGACGAGAGCCCAAGATAGGCACAAGATGTACGCACATATTACGGCAAATTAGGTGCATCCATCCACAGTAGGGATTTCGTAATACGTAGGGTTTAGAGAATGGATCGATAGCTCGCAATGCGATATACGCGGATAGGATGTGGTACGTATGCTATTCGTTCTGCCGCGATAACGCGATAAGGGTGGATGGATTGGAGACCTGTAGTGCATCGTTTGCGAAGCGTATATTACATTGTAAAGCGGGGCCAAGTAGGTGTTACTATCGCTTGTGTAGAAAATCCCTTTGGTAACTCCCTCGTCTTGCAAGATACTTCTCTCAAGTGGTCAGAAATCGTGAATATTCGGCGAGAAACGTACGAAAAAGTCTGTATAGATGGGTCTCCACTGTGTGCGCGCTCTTTTCACAGTCTGACTCTCTTTCCATCATCACTGCAAGGTCCGAGTTTCCTCTCGATGTCTCTCATTATCCGTTAAAAGCTCCTATCTCCCTGCTACTTCTCACAGATCAGAGACACGAGTGCCGAGCATGCGCGGTAAAACAAATGCGAATAACGAAGTGACTACTATACGATGATATGGCCCCTGCTTTCTTTAACGGGCTGAGACTAATGACTGTCCCGAGGGAAGTCGATCGCTGCTTTTGCCGGTCAAAGAGGGGTTTATACGCGGGGCCGTGTTATATTACGTTCTGCCTTTGACCATACAGGGTCATTTCGTCCAACGGAGGGACATATTTTATTCGGGACATACTCGGAATAGCAACCCGCCTCGAGGCTCAATAAGGATCGGAATAACAGTATATTCTCTGTTTCTTTGATGAGGCAACATGATGTAGTCTGCCTTTCTTTATTTGTTCCTTTTTTGCGGTTCCTGACGAGAACCTCGTGCACTTAGCGATGAAACAAAAATTAGACACGTGTCCTAATCGAGGCATCATCACTTTAATTAATTACAAGATCTAGCGTCCATATCACAGACATTTTGCGTCTATATGCAAATACTTGTTTGGTAATCGGTGGATAATATATTAACAAAATATGACGTACGTATCTCTGTCGTCGACATGGGATTCACCACAATATCGATCTGCGGTGGTACAAGTGAGCTTCCCTCGCCCTATATACCAGATCTGGTTCTCTCTCCGTCTCTCTCACTCTCACTGTCTTGGCTGATGTACGTGATCGGCTCGAAGGATCTCGTATTATACGTTGTAGCTTATTCCTGCGCATTCACTGTCCCTCTTGCCCTTCACTAACGACGCTATGCATAGTGCAAGATAGAGTCTTCTGCAATAGATTGATGCCTCTCTCACTGAAGCTCTTGGTCGGAATATTTACCCAGGTAATTAACGACCCAGACAGAGAGAGAGAGAGAGAGAGAGAGAGAGAGAGAAAAAAAATGCTTTAATGAGCAAGTGATTTGCTTAGTATCATTGTGTTCGTGATTAATGCATGATGAAAGAGAGGAGAGAGAGAGAGAGAAATCAGAACTCCTTAACTCGATTATACAATAAGTTCACCTATATAGAGATAATATTATATCAATAGAAGGTATAACGATGATTAACTCGACTATACTATAAGCTCACCTACGTAGAGATAATATTATATCAATAGGAGGTATAACGATGATTAACTCGCCTATACAATAAGTTCACCGATATAGAGATAATATTATATCGATAGGAGGTATAACGATGATTTTATTCTGTACAATGCTCTACTCCTCGTATATTTTGTAACAGGGGTGCAACAGTAAACGATCCGCGTTACGTGCTACCGCGGATGTTAAGGGCGTAGATTCGAATTATAATGACAGTGGGATATTGCATCGTCAAGAACATAGAATATATATAATACATATCATACAAAGTACGAAACCGTACCAGATGTCGGTGGTGTTTGGTACGTATATTCACAGCGTCTGAGAACTGTAAAGGAACTCCGCACCTCTAAGAGAAAATTAATTAACACGAGCCACGCTCCACTCATTCTCACCCACAGCTGCTATCTAACTTATTCTTCTCGCTTTCTCCAAAATCGTTACGTGCCTGCTCGACTTGCACCCCTGACAAACTTGAAGGATTGAAGGGACGGGCTTCGCGGTAGTTATAAGCTTTTCCCTGTCCTCTGCTAGACTCTTCTTATTCAGATAGTGTTGAGTACTTCGAGTATAATACCATCAAGAGCGTTTCGACGACAAGTTATTGAATATATAGATGGAAACTTTATTTTTTCGCACGATACTGTGAAAAATCGCCCTTCATTTTATCGTTCTTTTCACGTACTCACTATACGAGGTCTGTTCAAAAAGTATCGCGAATTTTAAATTTCCTCGGGCTACGTATAATCGATTTTCGATTTTTTTGTGGCGTTAGGTTGATACTCATGTCCCTCACTTATGCCGAAAAAATCGGTCATTTTGAATGTTTAGTTAATTGTTGACAGCTGTTTTGGTTAGACGTGTTCTGGCTTGTCTTCGATTTTTGCCTATTCCAAAAAAGCAGCTTCCATCGCGATGATTGAGCTTTGGTTTCCACGGCATAACCATAAACCCATGATTCGTCACCAGTTATGACCCGCTGGAGCAAATTTGGGTCGTCGCGGACCGAGTCCAACAGCTCCTTTGCAATGTTAACGTGACTTTGCTTTTGTTCGAAATTGAGCAATTTTGGCACGAATTTCGCGGCGACTCGTCTCATGCCCAAATCATCGGTAAAAATCGAATAGCACGAGCCAATCGATATGTTTAGTTCCTCGGCAACTTCTCCAACGGTGAGTCGACGATTGGCCAATATTATTTTCTTCACTTCATCAATGTTTTCGTCTGTTGTTGATGTGCTCGGGCGTCCGAAACGCATTTCGTTGTTCGCATCTTCTCGGCCCTCTGAGAACATTTTGTACCACCGATAAACGTTCCTTTGGTCCAAGGTAGCTTCACCATATGCCACAGTCAACATTCGGAATGCGTCCGCGCACTTAATTTTCTTTTTCACACAAAATTTGATACAGATTCTTTGATCCATTTTTTGGAATAGGCAAAAATCGAAGACAAGCCAAAACACGTCTAACCAAAATAGCTGTCAACAATTAACTAAACATTCAAAATGGCCGATTTTTTCAGCTTAAGTGAGGGACATGAGTACCAACCTAACGCCACAAAAAAATCGAAAATCGAATATACGTAGCCCGCGGAAATTCAAATTTTGCGATATTTTTTAACAGACCTCGTATGTGTTCAATGAAATCACTCAGAATATCTTTATTTTATGCGTAGTAGATGCAATCATCTACACGAGTTGATGGCATTCGAGGGTTTTCTCCAATACTAGAATTTCAATATATACGGTAATTCCTTGCGGATTTTCACAAAACTAGATAATAATAGGTTTTGACGAATCGACAGAGGTGTGTGTACAAAACTTTCCGTATGTCATTTTAATTATATCGCCTGGAAATGTCCACCCTATCTCTCTTCCTGCATGGAGCATTTTTATTCAATAATATTTGAACTTCTTGTTGTCAGAAAGGCAAAATTACTTATCGAAGACGCCTGTTAGGTTTTCATTTAAAGAATCATAATTAACTATTTATCTACGAACTACCGTTTCCGAAACTTTCGGCACATTCATACATTTCGTATACTTGCTCTGTCAGCGATGCTATAATACCGTTAGTGTGGCACTCTGCGATATTTTTTTTTGCATTTACTACGGAAAGAATAGTGCCAGTTTTTTTAAATGGTTTTAACCGAAAAAAAGATACCTTTATCGTTCAACTCTCATCCCTTTTCGTTCTCTTTCTCTCGTATTCTCTACGTCCCTTCCGTTTTTTCCACACCATTGAGCTTTCTTCCTCTCGCTTTTTTCTCCCCGTTTTTTGGGATGTACCTATGCAACAAACTTTAACATTCAGTGAGTACTTTGCCTCCGTGCCAAAGTCAGTCCCCACGGATTTGCCAATGTTACGACGGGGCGTGCTTACGAAGGCCGCCTATAATGCAGAAATCCACACGCTATCCTCGAGCGTTGGAACAACTATTGTCCACGGTATGTCGTGCGGACAATACAACCAGTAGGATAATTACTTTGAAGCTCGACACTAATGTGTGTGTAGGCGGCGCTGTACTGCTAGGCTACTATCACTATTACAGCCACTATCGTGTAGCATCCACTATTAAATTCGTGAGCTAAGAGTCGCGGCACGTGCACGGGAATCCATTCATACACATATGAATATGGGCACTATGTAATGCACTTGTGGCACAGGCCGACTTAGCTGTATAGTAAAGACGGTGCACGATTTGAACTACCCTGGGATACTCTCCGAGCCTAAACTCTACTGGATCAGACGTCGTATACCTACATATATAAATATAACCCTGAGCTCAGGAGATGAGTTGCTCGTTGCTCGACAGTGCACGTCTATTCCGGCTGCCGTGGTTCCTCGACTTCCCGATGGTTGCTGCTAGATGCACACACCGTCGTGAATCCACAAGATCCGCCGTGCGGTATAACGGTGAGAGAGCGGCTGTAAATGCTTATGTCCCGTGTATAACCCAACCTCCCGACCATTGCGGAACCGTGTTAATTATGCGGTCCTCTCGGTATTACCAAGATATTGCTATGGCGTCTACTCGTACCCCGTCTGGAATGCGCTACAGCAGGAACGGTTTAAGCGAACGACTAGACTGCGGTAACGTCGCGCCTGTAGAATGTAATGCACATATGCATCTATATACATATCTTGGAAACTCCCAAGTCGTGAATCTCACGTCGTTTTACCAGAAACCATGCTGGAGCCTCATCCCCCCGACGTCTTTACTCGGTATTTGTCTGCGTTGCGTGACTGTTGCGACGAATATCGTTGATGCATCGAATACTGATTATTTCGTTCTTCGATTTTCCATCCTCCTGCTTAAGATATCAGTGTAATTTCAAATTAGTTTCTAATGAATTTTCTAAGTTCTAAAACTGGATTCAAAGCGACACTCCACAACTCCCGATAAATTGGGATATGATGGGAAAAACTTGCACATTATATCGAAATATTGGAAATACCTGAAATAACGGCTGACCGAAATGGTACAACGGCTATCAAGTTAATTCGCAACTTTGGCAGTTCAAAAATATTTAACCCTTCAATTTTGTTAGGGTAATTGATGAACTTTGAGCCGCAGCTTTTCCTCTCGTATTTTTAAAGAACACATGTATTTGTGCATTGCGGCAAACAAACTGTGTATATTGTAGCCCGATTTATCAATGTTATTGGTTACATTGTGAAAAGTCAACGAAAAATGGATTTGATACGATTTGTAGATAAGTAGTATTATTACTTGTATCCACAATCACTGAACGTTCATACTTGTGTGTGAGGCGTGGTCGAGAACTCCACGACCTTCACCGTTATTGACTCAGAATCTTGTGTAGCAATATTGTCTCGTAATAGCCGGAAAACGATCCCCGATCTTATTCTTTTGCACGCGAGAACAACAGCACGCAGCTCCTATTGGATATTATTAGCTGTAGTTTACCTAGTATATGTTGTGCAGGTATATATAGTGTCGAGCAGTATAGAAGAATCCACGAATCCCTGCTGTTACCAGGATAGCTGTGCCCGATTTCATCGAACACCAACATAAAACTCTATACATATACCGAGTTTCCGCTAGCTCATACACTCGGTCGTAATCTGCACCCCGAACACGTACGTGCTTTTGCCCGCGTCGAATAATCCTCAACCTCATGCTCCTTTTCCAACCCTTCGTCTCTTGCCCTCTCTGCTCGATCGTCATTCCTGGCACGCGCTATACTATAGCCCGCCCCTTCTCCACTTAATTGTATTGCGTGAATGATAATATAATTGAAACCTCACACTGCAATGATACAGTGGAGCCACTTAATTTAAATTGAACTCTTGCATAACTTAGGAATGTCGGTGCAGATTCCTCGGCGTCTCATGATTGTTGCTGTATTATTACGGCAAGTTTCAGTTTAATCTGCTGATCTTGTAGAATATGGTACCATCTTTCAAGTTACCGGGGTGGAAATCCGAACGCCATCTTCAAATGTATTTCTTAAGGGGGGAAATAGGGTTAGGACAGCGTTTTCTCAATTATTTTCATGAATTTTTTTTATAGCATAAAAAATGAATATAATTAATTGAAACTCTGGGAATATTTTATACATATATTTCAGTATATACTATAACATTTTTGAAGAAATTCCTTGAAAAACACCGAAGATATTAGCGACCCCATATTGCAGGTCACAATCAAACTTAGCATTTTGCGTACATTCTGGAAGCCGCAATTTTCATCTGAAATCAAACGAGGTGGGAATTTACTTTTATTATATGTCTCTCTTCTATATGAACCTAAATGCTATCAAAAAAATAGAAAATTGAATTTTGTACAGGGATCAAAACGAAAAAGCATGATTTTATGCCATTTTTTACAACTTTATTTGCAAAAAAAAAATTATTTTAAATAATGATAATATTCCAATTTTAGGTTCATATAGAGCGCAATACTATGAAGAAAGTAACTGCCAATTTTCAAAATGATTGGTTGAAAACTTTTCAAACTAGCGTGTACGCAAGTTCAAAAAAAGTCGTTTTCAGAAAAACGTGTTAGAAAAAATAGTACCGCTCGGTTATACACGTGGCGCGCTAGGGTCCTGACGGAGAGCTACCCACTTTAATGGCTCATAACAATAGAACGAGTCGGAATTTTCATTTAAAATTTTCGGAACATATTTTTCAATAGTTTTACTAAAAATTTATGAAATAAAAAAAATCGATTTTTTGAACCGTCTAACCCTATTTCCCCTTTTAACATGACGGAAGGCTTTTTATACTATTTCGTCCTCTAGATGCAGCGTTGTTTGTAGTTTAAAATTGACATATTTCATGAGCCGAGCAAGAATATGGCGGCGAATTGCTGCGACGTATTCGGTGCTTCGACTCATATAAATATTTGAATAATCAAGGAACAATGTAACTTCCGTAATCGCATAATTTCGCGTCGTCGGCAAGGGCCCATGTACATTTTTCGTGTTGGCCAGCCTACACAAGAGCATTGGTAGTGGTGCGATGTTGCCTCCGTCGTGACTGTGGAAGACGATGCATCATGGCTGCGGATGTCCTGCCCCCTGGGTTCAGTGCCTTCGCATCGTTTCTTCTTCTTCGCTGCTGTGCGAGCTTCCTCGGTATATAGCAACTACTGTTGCCATGAAAACCAGTATTCTATCTGTTACGAGACACTGGACACATTTTTTCCTGCGAAGTGATGAAGGAACAAGGATTTCTTGCAAATGCAAAAGCGATGATGAACCGGGCGTGAACGCGAAAAGACATTTTTCTCTTTGTCCGACAATCTGCGTCCATCGTCGACACTATGAGAAAAGTTCAACGTTCTCTTTACTGCGTACACTACCTTGTGACAAAAAAAAAATTTTATTTAGAATGGCGCCTGGCTCTACTCTTTTGTCGTCCGGTCTACATAGGTTCGCCAGATGTCTACCATATCGGCACATAATTATTTTCTACAGATAATCGTATATACGCGAATACGCGTTCCCAATTCGATGCTCCCATGTGTCCTCGCGTATTATTCAAATTGACTTAACACGTTACGTATACGTACGCGCCGTATCTGTATATAGCTAAATATTGGATACCGCGGGTGCGCATTGGATAAAAGCTAATTTCGGCAGGTGGTCAATTTCGTAAATTAGTAACCCCAATATAGGAAGTGGCGGCAGCGTTAACGTAGTTATATATAACTGCTGAATTGCCCAAATACATTATATCGATGGTAAATGTCACCCAATTTATGTTGGCACATGGGAATTCTACATCGTTACAATAGAAAGAATTAAATTCAAGAAATGAGAAACATGCACAAACGGTGATCAGTCTTTCAAGTACAACAATTACTCAATGTCCGTACGTGCCTGTTATCGACCTGTGTGAACCGTAAATCTTAACTGGATACCCCTCTCGCCGATCAACAAGTTGCTCGCGAGACCTCACACTCTAATCTCAATAGAAAAGTGAATATCAGACTCCCCGTTGCATCGTACATGGATTAACCTAACAGTGCCATAAAAAAAGCACTCCATAAAGATGTGAACTGTATTAGTCGTTTATGATTATTTTCCCGGATAATGACTGTAAATGTACTTGCAAGTATTTCATTGCCGGAACCTTGATGCGAAATGAATTATCATACGAAAAAAACCGCGTGTTCAATTGCTCATAAAAACAAATGCAGGACGTATTATAGGAGATTCTACATAATGAGTGGGTGGATAAGAGGAAGAAAAGGAAATGTCGAGTCGAAAAATGCGATGATGATAGCAAGAAGTAAGCGAGCCACCTTCAAAGTATAATCCATTCAAATTCCCGTGTCGTTTGGAGCTTGGACCGCACTTTGTCTCATGTAAGCAATTAATTAGGACGCCGACAGAGAACGCTCGACCCTCTCGTAGTTGTCGTCTACTATACGTCACGCGTCACAAAGGTGAACAAAGCGCTGAGAATGACAGGGTGAATTATTAATGTAAATTGAAGGTCCTACCCGCCTGACAAGTCCTCGTTCGCTTCCCTCAGGGAAACTTTAACTTTTCGCATTCCTCGCGAGGCTGGGTAACAAACTGGTAGAATCGTGGCTTGCAGTCACCATATGTATACCTCTGTCTCACGAGAGGCAGTGGTGAGCGTGTCAGCAGCCCTTGTAACAGAGGCTACACTCGCAACCTCCGAACCTTCTTTCTCTCGTGTGTAGTCATGTACACGCAGCTACTATAATCCGTACCAAAAGCTTTCGTACTTTAACGGCATAGTCAACCAGACAAGGAGTCTCGCGAGATGTGGGTCTCGCTCAAATGTACGGCATACGTCAGCGGCATATTATTCAGGCTGCATATGCAGCGATGCAAATCTGTATCTATATATAAATGCGCATGGTTGCTGTATATATTGGCGACAGCCTGACTGGTGACGGACCGGAGAAACAACCGCTGTTACTAGAAGGGTAACTGAACCGCTGTAGCTGGGGAATGAGGCTTACATGCTCTCAGGTTGACCCATAGAATCGGGAGGCTTGAGTAGCCCTTTTCAGTTTGTAGAAAACGAATAAGCCATTATGAATACACGGAACACACGCGTGCATTTGGGTGAGAGCCACTCTGCAGGATTAACTCTTATATCATTCTCGCTGGATTCCTGAATTTGCGTAGCCCACCCATACTCATCCCATGGTATACATATGCGCCACAATTACGCAAATTAATAACGATGATAGTGGTGCGCTCTGTTATATTGCTCGTGTCATCGCCGCTAACATATATCACTGTACAGTCTACTATTTCGGTGTACGAATACTCTGAGTAATCAACAATCGAGTGCATGGTTACTCTGTTGTTGTACAGATGTGTATGTGTTGTATAAAAGTGGCAATCAACGCGTCTATAGATTGGTTGCTACGAGAACGAGCCGTTTTTAGAGTCCATAACAAGTGAAGTCCATTTAGCACTATCCACCACAGAGAGACAGAGAGAGAGTGACTTGAGCAACAGAGCTATTCGATCGTTCGCCGCCGGACTTAAAACAGGAGAAAACTAAACTGTCAAGCAGATATAGTTCCAGTTCGATTACATACGAAAGGGAGGCGAAATGGTCTCGAACGGAATGGACACACTCTGTGCTACCGGTCAAGCTTGCGGAGTTATCACTTCGAGTGGTGACATCCGTTCCTGCTTCGATGGTTGTCTGCTCGTGTAAGACACACGAGAGCACGTAGCAATTCTACGGTATTACCAATTCCGCGGAGAAGAGACAAAAACGAACGAAGGGACGAGATTAACAGGACGAGGAAGGGCCTCTTGCTAAAGCGAGCACCCGACCAACCGGAAAATCCCGACTAAGTAAGCTCTTTAAAAAGTCCGGAACGACGCTACGCCATCCTCTGTGCTCCTCTTTCCATCGTTTGGGGACTAGTTCCTGTGAGAGAGATTAGAGCGAGCAAAGAGGATGGGGACACAGATTGGGCGGTGGAGGACGGAGGATGGCTGACGCGGTCCTTGAGTTTACCACCTCTCTATTTTCCTTTCCTGCCCTCGCTTCCCCCCTCTAACTACGCTCAAAAGTTACCTCGGCACCTGCATACTACAGTAGATGTGTCGCATATGCTCACCTCGCTATCGTCCCCTAACCCCTTGGTTCGTAAGTCCTGCATCTTGCGAAACTGAGGGTGCGAGACTTTGCGAGAAACTTAAACAACTCCCTAATGAGCTTTGACCTCGCGTGTAAGATCCCACCTTCAGGAACTCCTTTCCACCTGTCTGCTGTCGTGGCACTCGGAGAACGTCATGATTTGTCGTTGAGATTCTAGAAAGATTGCTTGAGATCATATCGGAATCACCGAAGGCAAAAGATGACGTGGAGATATTTCGTAGGGTCGGAGATCCACGAAGAAATGTGTGATACAAGGGAGGGCATTTTGCTCTGGAATGCACACACAGTCACACACGCCCGGGTTTAGCTGTGCGGGAATACAATGTGGAAGAGAAATCTTGGCTCGGCATCAAAATACGTGAGTTACCATCGGTGAGAGTGTATATCAATTCGAGCAACGACCCGATTATCGGTCCAGCAAGAGGCGAGCAGAGTCTCCCCATGCAGCAGTTCTTCAACGGCATCCCGACATACCGCACCCCCCTAAGAAGAGCGCGCTCGACATTTTTATCTGGAACATCGCCAGAGTCACAATAATCTTGAACTCCAGTATCTCTTCTCGAATGACTTTTTTTTTTATACATAAACCAGCGTCGGAATTTTTCCTTCGTGCTCTATACTCGGATAATAATGCTTCGAAACATATTTCGACTTTTTATAATTTATGTCCGCTATTTACTGAATTTTATATATAAATATGATAGAGATATAAATGAAACATCGGAATATTGATCAGATTCCGCAGAGAGCTTTGCTGCTTGTGGTAAATACGCCGTGATAATGCGAAAATATTTCGCGCGAGGCGTGTTAAACACTTCATCCCCGATTACCGGGTCGGTATGGGCGTTTCCGTATTACGAGGTGCGCTAACGACGTGGCCGGTACTCCGTTCCAATCGTTATGGGTTATAGAGCACTTGTGGACGGCGCAAAATCCTCGTTGCAACCTTATCGTATATGGGTACGCGCGGGAATATATTCTCTATACGAACATGTAGGCTCGGTAAGGGATTCATTGTTGGGGATTAGTTCACGGTTGACTGGTTCGATTAGAAAGCATTATATGAGACACACCCACACACACACGTACCAGTCGCACAGGAGCTCTCTGATGTCACCTCGGCGCCAAAGTGTCCACCGCATTATTAACAAGATTTTAGCACGTATAGCCCAACGCCACTTTCGTTTATAATCCCCTCATATGACGTGGTCAGTGTTTCAAACAAAGGTCCTGGTAGCTCGAGGATGATAAGCCGATCGTCAATGGTCAACGCTACACTCGGCATACTCAATAAAAATGACACTTTGGATGTTATTCGTCTCCTCGAGTTCAATTTTATAACGTCGTTGCGTATGGTTGGCTCCTCTTTTTATGTTTGTTCGTTCGGTTGAAAAAATTCCTTTTATTCATTTTCTTTTTTTTTTTTTTGAGATGCATTGCGAGCTTTAGTGCGTAGCCCGGGACGATTTTATGCTCGCGACGCTTTCCTTGCGTCGGTTCACGACATCTCATACACGTCCTCATTCACCGGATATCAGACATTGTTGAGAAGCTTTTCGTGACGTTCCCTTGCCATTTCTTTGGACGTACCGTGTCCCGGAATGGAGGTGAAATATTTCCGGGATGGTGTATATTGCACATAAGGAATAAAGCCGCGTACGGCGATAGGGATCGCTCACGACAGCACGCCGTGAAAGCACAAAGAGATCAGTCAGTGCGAAATGTGAGTCTGGTGATGATAGCTATGTTATTTATACATCCTATAGTAGTATTATTATATTATAATATATCCGCGGATATATCAAAAAAAATTTAAGCATGCGAACGGCAGCTTTTTTACCCGTGCGTATTTCGTTCGACGCGCCGTGAGCGAAATTTAAATATTCCATCGGCGAACAAAGTGGCACTCGATTCTCGCGGGATTCGCTCGCCCTTGTCGTTTCCAGTGGTGCTCCAGCTATATGAGGTGTGTTCTTTCGGGGCGATAAAAAAAAACTAGTAAAAACCAGCTCTCTGTCGTACCCAGGATCCAGCAGTCTCGAAAAATCGTTGGTTCGCCCAGAGCTCACAACGAAAAACCGTGCGTATCCGATATATATACAATACGGGACATGCCGCGCTAAATATTAGCTGTTAATTCAAAATAGGTACATTTTTGACCTTAACCTTTTTTTTAGACAGATCTGATAGCTTTTTGAGATGGAACAATACTGTTAAGCATTAAAAATTCGATTAACAATCGAAGCAAAATTGCATGGTCGTGAACACGTCAGGAATTTGTTTGGATTCTCTTCTCATTCGTGCACTTCAAAGCCAGCAAATTTGAAATCAGCAAAAAATCAGATGATCATCGATTTGGCGTGGAATGCCCCATATATATGTGCATATTTTGCCGACCATAGAGCCAAACTACAACAGAGCTTCCGACTGGATAGTAATCTAGTGAGAGCGGCAGAGTATGCACCGCACACTCTCTTCCTTTTTATTTTACATACCTATATACCTATCCCGGTCCACAACTTCCTATGGTCTAAATTATTTGCCTCGACGCTCAATTTCGGTTCTCAAACTCTCAACTTCGCGTACCCGACACTCCCAGCATTATGTATATATAAAATGTCCTTTGTATGAGATTTCAGAGACTGTCATTATTGATCAGAATTCGTATTATAATTCATTGTTTAATTGAGAAGCCGACTTTTTCCTCCACATTCAATGAATCGTGGATGCCAATTGCGATATCAAAAAAATTCGAACAAACGTTTAAGGTCGTATTCTGGTAACTTAAGCCGATTGTCATGTCTTTTTTGGAGGGCGTTTTCTTGTACGAAAATGAAAATGAATCGTTTTGGATATTTAGGATGTTTTTATTTACATATTAAAGATACAAAAAAAAAATGTTCCGAAAAAATTCAATCGTTTATTATTATTATTATTATTCATCGAAGTTGGCACCTCGAAAAAAAAGCGCGTGGGTGGCCCCGGTGATTTTGGCTCTTGATGTTATCTGAAATAAAAAATTCTTGATAATTCTTAATCTATAGACATGTCATTCTGGTCGGAACTACTGAAGTTGAATTTCATGGATAAATAACAAAATGGCGGACTTTGGAGAAAAAAAAAGTCCTTTTATTTTAGCAAAGAAGGGGTTGTAAAATAAAAAGTTAGGGGTGAACAAATTTCTCGGTAGTTCCGACGAGAACTATAAGTGTGTAGAGTAGCCTGTTAAAATTTGAAAGCAATCGGTTCGGTAGAAAAAAAGTTAGGACTCGGGCTGCCAACTTCGAGGTGCCAACTTCGATCAATAATAATAATAATAATAAACTATTAAATTTTTTCAAAAAAATTTTTTATTTATCTTTAATGTGTAAATAAAAACATCCTTAATCTCCAAAACGATTTATTTTTATTTTCCTACAAAAAGACGCCCTCCAAAAAAGACATAAAAATCGGCTTAAGTTACCAGACTACTACCTTAATAGTAAAACAACATTTTCACACATGTTTGACATATCTTAATTATTTGATGACTTGGTAAATCTTTATATATAAAACGAAGCCGGGTTAGTTACACCACTTATAACTCAAGAACGGCTGGACCGATTTTAATGATCCCTGATTTGTTGGATTCGTCTCCGCCCCGAATAGCAGAATAACTATTAAAATATATGAAAATCTCACGGAAAAAAAATTATGAATAAAATGAGTTTTTCAATAAATTAGTTTTGGCATCTAACGTTGGGGCGGGGGGGGGGGGGGTCTTAGGGTTGGCCAGCCGCTTTATTTGTTCTTGTGCCTGATAACAAAATGAAAAATGTCATATATCACAAGGTGCTTCACTGAAGAGAATCAACCCGAGTGCGACCCATGCAGCAAAATACATAGCTTCAATAAAGCAAATGTCTTGCTGACATGCCATTGAAATACTTGATTTTTGTACTTTTATTGAATTTTTATTTTCTTCATATATATCACCCTAATAAACTATTGAACTTAATACATTTTTAGTACTCATTTTATTACGTTAATAAAATCCTAAATTAAGTTTAGCTAAAAGTTAACACGACATTCATTGACTGTTAGGCGGTACGAAGTTCGCCGGGTCAGCTAGTGTAGTATAAAGTCAATGCTTCGGAATGCACACATTTGTTGCCAATTTTGAAGAACAATTGAACGTGCAAACGTTGATAATCCCAATTTCATAGGAAAAGGAAGCAATCCTCTATGATCGAATTGTTTTGTTTGTTTCGCCGATTGAGGGAACAAAACCTTGTCGATTCGTCGTTCCGCTCTTGTGTGGTCCATCTGACATGAAATACTGCAGTCGTTCAATAAAATACCGAGATCACACGTACGGGAATAGCATCACTACGGATATATGCGATCTGACAGACTTTATTTTGTAAGAGCTCGAAACGGATGATGTTCGTTTGTAACATGAGAAAAAAAATGTTTCTGTTTTGCGAAGAAAAGTCTCGCAGATACATAGAAGCGTAATAAGTATCTAACACTGTTCCTCATTTACGAGAAACGCCTGGCCCGTTCTCCGTCTGGCGGCACTCAGATGAACAACATCTGAGCCAATGTTCCTCGAGCCACCGAGAATACTTTGCGAAAAATGTACGGAATTCTCGCGATGTACGCGTTGAAATAGATGAAGCGCATTTATACACACCGCTGATTCGGGACTATTTCGTTTTCTCGATTATACGTGATATAAGAAAAACGAATAACTACAGTGAGCGCAGTGCCAATCGACGTACAATGGTGTATGTCGGACGCTCCTAATGGAAACGATACCGGGCTTGCCAACAGCGTCGCGAAGACTTTTGGAAGCTTGCCACACTGTTTTCTGAAAATCCAGTGTCGCGGAGCAATGTTCCGAGCTCTGGATATCACTATATTATTCATCGTTATCCACGAAATTTGTTCAGCATTAATTTCTACTCGTCAATATCCCCTATCGCCAAATTTTTCACAGCCGCAAAGCCAAATGTCATTTTGTTATTTTTACCATGTTTACGTTTCTCGAAGTTCCATTACATTTTAAAAGCGAATTAGTTTGTGTGCATTGTTCGTCATTAGCCGAATAAATTTATAAATTTGTCGAATAATCCTGGTCCACAGCTGAACATTGTAATTTACATATTTTCAAAGATAAATGACCAACATTTAAGTAGCTCATGGATGGAATATTGACTAGGTTGGAATTATGATGTTGAAGTTTGCATCGTTGGAACACAACGAAAATAGGTTTTTTAAATTTTCATTTTCCGTATCGCTCACGCTTCTCCTGCCCATTTAATTGATCTCCTTAAAGGAGATCCTAAAAAAACGTTTCAATGATTTTTGTCCTCGAAAGATCCAACCTTAAGGGAAATGAATGATATAAATAATCTATTTTCGTTGCATTCCAACGCTGCAAACTTCAACATCGTTTGGGATTGGGTGTTGACCGAACAACCTAAGTATCTATTAATTATAGCGATATGTATATAGAAACATGCCGAGGAAGAGGCATCTGCTAATGTTGACTCGACTAACACATTTCATCCGCTCTCGAATAACATTTATATCCATTGTACCGCGTGCATCTATATTTTATATCATAGCTCCGTGCCAATCTCGATATTGCAAGGAAAGTAACTTACTCTGATTGGCTTTCCGGAAGCGAAGCGATTGCGAGCACAAGAACGATTCATATATATTCATTAAAGATCCAATCCATTAAGCGGCCAGGTTTTGCTCTCATTGTGAGATGGGTATGAACAGCGGGACGGGGGGGATACTGGGCGAACATTACAGTGGAGGGCTTTTCTCATTTCTTGTTCACGCTCGATCTCCCTTTGGCCATGCTGGTGTATCGTGGTGGCCGCGCAATAACGAAATGAAGCCTACTCGCTCATAGTCAGAAAACGAAGATCGAAAAAGAAAACTGTGGCAAATTTATAAATATAATAAGTCGTAGGAGGGGTGTGTAAGCTTTGGAGGTTTTAATTAATTTTTCGTTAAGTCTTGTCAACGGGGCAGATAAGATGTTAAAATGCTGGTATGGTATTCAACATGCTTATCCCGCCACGAACCATATCGTGCCAAGCTTGCACCACTACTGCCACTCCATCGCACGCCGGCGAATTGGATCAAAATTTCGGTCCATCGACCCGGAAGAATTCAGCAAATTATAGTAGTTTCCTAGCTAAATTCGCTTCGTGAAAATAACCGGCTTGTACGCTGCATATAACACTGACGTGGAGTTATCTCGTTGGTCTTTTGTTTCTCTTTAGTTTTTTCATTTGAAAAATCTTTTTCCGGGGTTGTAGCTTAATCCACGTACTCAGTCACATTGCGAGTGGATTTAAGACGGTACAAGGAAATTCTATAGTGCCGGTAAAATAAACAGTTACAAGTTTTCCATTCTAAAACAGGAAATTTCAATTCCCGTGATAGTGTGACTATCTTATATGATTTGATGATGTTTTTTTTTATTGTTTAATATTATCAAAATATTGTTTCCTATAGACGGCGATGACGTCTAGCTTTTTACCATAATTCACCGTTGAATATACCGTCATAGTAAGATTCCGGAAATAGTTATAAATTATACATTCGACATAGCTATGTTGTGCATTTTTCCCTCTACTTCGTTTGAATATAAAAATCGATAGTTTCGAGGCCACTTCGAGAGATAAAAGCTATCTTGAAGTACAGATGTGATTGGCAACGAATAAAACACATATGCATAGAGACATATACGAGTCGAGGGTCACCATGTACTAGTTGTACCGTGCCGGTAATATATTGTTAGCAAACAAAATGGCGATATCCCATACGATTTAACGCCGATAGCGATGCGAATCAGGATCTTTTGTTTGTTAACCGACGATATGTCTATAGTACTTGGTTACAGAGATCGGATATATCCCGAGAGAGCAGCGCGAAATTCTGAAAATCGGTTCACTCGTCGGTAAAGTGAAATTCAATTATCCCGTATAATTAGGTGAATCTTTTGACTTTGACTAGGAGTCGAGCTGTCACTAGCCGACTCTGCAATCAGCCTCTTTGTGATTTTCTTCATTCCCCTCCTGACCTGCCCTCCCGGAATTGGTATTCCCTTTGGTAAATAATTGAGATCCCTGGCATTCATTTACAACGACGAATTCGCAGAAATTTTAATTCCCGTTTGAGCTCGATTTATCCTCCAATAGCTATTATCCTTCACGTTTCTCCTGCGTCCCGTTCCTCTTCGCTTTTATGCAATTATGTATTATATAATAATATGTAATTCCGCGTTTCAACGACGCACAGCTCGCTCATATTTCATCGTGTATTTGCGTTTTCAATTTTTCACCGAATCGCGTTCAACGACGTAATGCAAACAGTGTTGTGGTTTCGTTACGTTGGTTCAAGAAATTTTTCAGGTACATTCTGTAGTATGCATCCGGGGAGATAGGTTGCGAGTATCGTGCTAGAACAGAGAGCTTGTTCGTAGAAAGCATTTCTGTGTTCAAAGAATTCCCGACAGGAATGCCATCTATAGTGCATCATCAGTCAATATACTCGAAAATACTACTGAAGGTTGGGCCCTCGTAGCATGGTAAAGAAACCTATACCAGAAAAAATATAAATTAAATACAATTGGCAGTGACTTAAAAATCGCTTGAGGATCATAAACAATTAGGAGAGATGTATTTGAAAAAAAAAATAGGAGTTTTGAAGTTTTTCCTTCAGTTTTTTCGAAACTTCAAAAAAATGAGACCCACCTAAGGAATCACTAGACAGTACTCAATATCAGATACTTGCATTGCTAGAATTCCATAGATAGTGTTGTTATCCTACTGCGGTCACAGAGTCAGCATGGAACATTCGTAAAATATTTAATTATCACGAGAAATCGGTATATGGGATTGATCGATCAATCGATAACGAGTGATCATCAAAGCGTTCCACTCAATTACCATGATTAATTACTCTAACGGATATCACGCTGTCAAAGGAGTTCACAGTGCGAGATAGCAAATTGCAACACGGATGTCGGGATAGAATTTCGTGTAGAAAGCCTCACGGAGTATCCGATGTACGAATACGTATGTGTGTCGAAACACCGTGTGTTAATGTTGAAGGGTTTCCGTAGGTTCGCAATCAGCAGGGAAATTTCCGACCCAATAAAATATTAAAACGTAGTAAAAAAAATAAACAAAAATGTTGGCACTACTTGCTTACTTTTTCAACAATAAAAAAGAATATCGAATTTTCAGATGGCCATTACTTTACTATCGTTTGACCGATTTAGGCTTCGTTGCAGGAGGGTTGCAAAACGCTGGCAGTAGAACTTCAATAATGCCGTTTCATTCGGCCAGAATTTTCTATTTTTTATATCGTAAAAGGCACTTTGAAAATGATCGAAATTGAGTTCAAAGGAAAAATTTGCGAAAATTGATGGTCCTATTTTGAAAAACCTGTAACAAATCGACAGTACTTTGTCGCTCAATGAACTAAGCTTTATTTGAGGATTTAAAGGTGGAGAAAGATTGAAATGAGAATGAACCGCCGATAGAGTGGAGTCCCAATTCGATTGCGTAAGAAAATTACAACGATTTCATTGTAACAAGTCATTTTTTTATGAAAATGCAAATAGAATTGCCTTTTTTAATTTTCTATTAGAACCCTACATCTCTCACTGATCACACGTGAATATAAAAATTAGAATACTAAAAAAAACCAAATATAGAAAAAAAACACAATATCTTGAGAATTCAAAAGCTATGCATTATTCTGAAGCCTGCACAGATCCCAGGCAGAAACGAACATCCGGGAAATTTGGCCACTTTCATACGATGTATCTGACGAAGCAACGATTGAGAATGTTGTGCGTGGACGAGGTCAAATATCCTATCGATTTTACGCGTTCGAGCCAACGGTCAGCTTTACTGATATAATGCGACGTACGCAGCAATTCGGGTGAGAAAGCGACGTTGCGATATGCGCCCATATTTAACAATATCAATCTGAGAGCGGTTATTACCTCGTCACTGAGCGCGCAATGTTCGTCCTTGCTAGCACATACTCGCTTTAATATACGTGTATCGAATACCAATACACCAACGTACACACATATGTGTTCAAATGTTTGCAGTGCGAATGTACAAGCGTCTGCATCCGCGAATTACATGATGTGTATGCATAAGGCTGAAGATTTAAGATAGACCAACATATCGTGATATGAAATCTGACTATCGTCCCTCATTTCATATCCACGTTGCTGACATCATCATTGAATCATAAGATTAAAAAAAAAGAACGAGTCATCCAGAGAGATTCAAAATTCATTCATTTATACAAATCCAAATGGATGGTTTTTTTTTATTAATTCCACTGTTCGGAAGAGTGCTCGACCAGTGAAATTACATTTTCTGCGGTGATCCAAACGTAACTTAAATTCCAAACCAAAGTTCTTACTTTGCGATGTAGAAATATAAAAACAAGAATACAACTATAACGAATAAACTGTTATAACAGACTTAACAAAATTCATAGCGACTCTCGCAATCTTGAATACTATATATATGTATACGAGGTCTGTTAAAAAAGTATCGCGAATTTTGAATTTCCGCGGGCTACGTATATTCGATTTTTGATTTTTTTGTGGCGTTAGGTTGGTACTCATGTCCCTCACTCATGCTGAAAAAATCGGCCAATTTGAATGTATAGTTAATTGTTGACAGCTGTTTTGGTTACACGTGTTTTGGCTTCTCTTCGATTTTTGCCTATTCCAAAAAAGCAGCTTCCATCGCGAGGATTGAGCTTTTGTTTTCACGTCATAACCATAAACCCATGATTCGTCACCAGTTATGACCCTCTGGAGCAAATTTGGGTCGTCGCGGACCGAGTCCAACAGCTCCTTAGCAATGTTAACGCGACACTGTTTTCGTTCGAAATTGAGCAATTTTGGCACGAATTTCGCGACGACCCGTCTCATGCCCAAATCATTGGTAAAAATCGAATAGCACGAGCCAATCGATATGTTTAGTTCCTCAGCAACTTATCTAACGGTGATTCGACGATTGGCCAATATCATTTTCTTCACTTCATCAATGTTTTCGTCTGTTGTTGATGTGTTCGCGCGTCCGGAACGCCTTTCGTTGTTCGCATCTTCTCGGCCCTCTGAGAACATTTTGTACCACCGATAAACGTTGCTTTGGTCCAAGGTAGCTTTACCATATGCCACAGTCAACATTCGGAATGCGTCCGTGCACTTAATTTTGTTTTTCACACAAAATTTGATACAGATTTTTTGATCCATTTTTTGGAATAGGCAAAAATCAAAGACAAGCCAAAACACGTCTAACTAAAACAGCTGTCAACAATTAACTAAACATTCAAAATGGCCGATTTTTTCAGCATAAGTGAGGGACATAAGTACCAACCTAACGCCACAAAAAAATCGAAAATCGAATAGGCGTAGCCCGCGGAAATTCAAAATTCGCGATACTTTTTGAACAGACCTCGTATAGGTTAATGCATGATAGGCAAGCTGAGCGATGCATTTTTATCACGTACGGATAGCTATATGAAATATCATTTTACAGCGGTTTTATAGTGACACTCGTCGCGTATATTGCGATTAAATGGATTTATATTCTTAGTTTCGCGATAACTTTGCCATCGTCCCGCGTCGAGGTGATGAGTACTCACACGAAAACGATAAAAGTACATCGTTAAATTCGGTTTATGAAGTATCAAACATTGTATGAGATATGTCGCCGTAACGCTTGCAAGACCATTGAAACAAACGAAACAGAAGAGCTAACAATAATTGTATACAATACACCTTCGGTGGTCTACAAGTGCAGTTCATGATGTAATAAAAACTGTATCCTCGATGATTATATATCTCGTTCATCAGACGAGCTTTTGCCATTTGTAGCTCGACGTTCAAGGAAACCGGAAAGCGAGTTTTTTGCCTCTCGGCAACACGGCAAAAGTCGAAAGAACTAATCGAGCTTCGAAATCTTGGCTGGGTCGACCGGTGTCGCGATGTGAAACGAGCAGCGCAGGAGGAGCTAGAGCGAGATACAGAGACGAAACTTAAAAAGACGAAAGTTCGCAGTTCCGGCACTGCAGAAACGGGCAATGCAAATTCAGCTGGTTAAAAAAAAAAAGTTTCAGAGATAAAAAAGCGCGGAAGGACAAAAGAGATGCAGAGAAAATGTTGTACGGAAAATGGGGATAGACCGGAGGGTAAAGAAAGTATAGAGCGCATTCGTTAATTACAAGGGTGACGTGACGTCGTTGCCACTGCGAAACCATGGTGATGACGCGGAAGCTAGGAGGTTAAGGGGCAAGCGAGGAAATATGATGAGGATGACGAAACCGTGGAAAATCTCGAACTTTGGGTGAGTGCTGTTATAGGCAACTGCGAGTAAAATCTTTCCGTCTGAGGGACATAATGCTTCACTGATAGCCAACGGTGGTATAGCTCGTCCAACGGCCGCAGTAACTTTTGCTTCATATCGTTTGCATACTATTTTCCGAGAGGTCCAATGCATATGTATGTTGTGCAATCGTAAAGTTCGTTGAGAATTCACGACCGTGCGGTTTATCCAAACTGCAATAGAGTGGAGAGAAGGTATGAGAACTGTAAAGGAAGCGTGGAATAAAGACACGCGGAACAACCAACAAAACTCGACACACACAACACCGTGGTATTGCATCATTAGCACACTGCGAGTATCCAGCAGCTCCGGCTACGCCACAGTTCGATTATGTCGGTTCAATTTTACCTTGATAACAATGCACAACGAGTAATATCTTCCTGGTATCGTAGAAGCGTAGAAAATTATACGAGCAACCTCCTGTACAGGAAACACTAAAGATCGCCGTTATGACCAGCCACAGTTTTATGGGGATAGGGGACCAACTGTAGTTTGTGTTTGGCGCTTCGTTTTCCACCATGTTCTACAGATATCGTCCGCTACAACAACTAGCAGGGTCGCTGTTATTCTTTCGTCTGATTTTCACAAGAGGCACGGACGAGCACCGGCTGCGCCGACACCATCACTGCTGGTTCGCCACGTCCGCGTGTGTGATCAATAATCATGACAGTCGATCGATCAGCTCTCCCCTACCGGCACAGTGGCAGCAGGTGGAAATATACAAACTTGGTTCGACTCGACAGCGTTGAACAATATCCGTTACTTATACCCGGAAAGAAGTTTTTCAAAGATTAAAATGGAACATGTGGAAGGAATGATTAACGAAATATAAATCCATGAAGAGTTAAATATGTGAGAAGATGAAACACCGTTAAAAGATTAGTGACGTGAAAGGATCAACGTCGAGTTTGATCTTCAACTATATCGAATGGAATTGCACATCATTCGACGGGGATAGCGCGAGTATGTGCAAGTATCGATATGTCGCTGGTAGGTTGTAAGAGAAATGTGTATACATTAATAGCGTGGAAACGCGTGGATAAATGCGGGAAATAGAGGAAATGGAGCGCGGCAGATATACGCGATGTAAGACCAGACGGGAAAGTAAATTTTCTCATTTCCCCTCTCTATTCCACGAGCGAGTGGAATTCTGTGTCTTTTAGATTAGTTTGGAAATTAGTTTATCGAACGTCGCCACTATGGGTTTACCTTTCCGTGCCTGTTCATCGTCTTGGCTCAGCTTGGTTGCATACAGCTTGCGGGGTGGGAGGCCCTCCGGCAAATTTCTTCGAAGCCACGTTTGGGTAGAACGGCGCGAGAAGATAACGCCCCGGCAGACACTTCTGATATCTAACGGAAGTAAACGTATTTTCAACTTAGCCCGCCAGCCTCGCCCACACCATTCGTCTTTATACCAATCTCTCACTGTCTCTCGTTTTCTCTTCCCGCGTCGTTACGTCGTTTCGCGGTCTAGAAATATTGTCAACGCTCTCAAACGCCATCACACTTTCATTATAGTTGTTTGAAGTATCCAATTCAATTACTTTTACGGACACGCTTCAACCTCGTCGAATCGTCTTTGTCATCATCGTCGTACCTCTTCTTCCATGGTTTCGCTCTTTGCACTTCGTTCATTAATTTTTCCGTTTATCTTTTATTTCTGCATCGTCGTTCCTTTACCTTGCTCAGCACGGTACGATATACACTTAGTAATTTCCGACATCATGAGCTCACGTAAGCACACCGTCGCGCTCGATGGGCGTGGATTTGTGATTCTAAATTATTCGCGTAATCACACAATGGCAAGGAACAAAAGTTCCATTTGAATGAGAGAAAATTTTCTTTAAATTAAAAGCTTGGCCTATCTCTTCTGCGAAGGCACACTATCTTTTTTCCCCGCTCCCTTTTCCGACGTCACTTTTAACTACAGCGGGGCAAACCACCCTCACCTTTCACCGGGATCGCGGTTTCTCGTTAGCGTCAAATTTCAAATTCTACGCGTCGAATGCCCGGGAGCTTTTACTGCCGGTTTATTTCAGTTAATTGAATTTCTCATCGTTCTTTCGTGCTATTTCTTCCTTCCGCTTCGAAACACTACATTGGTTTGGACTTTCAGTGGTGTTACGCTCTGAGGGATCGAGTATCTTTTATCCCAATCTACTGCAAGTCAATGTTAAGAATTTTTTGTTTGTTTTCATTACTATTGCTCGAAATGGTTGGCACTTTCCGTGAAGTAAGGGAAAAGAATAGAATTCTGCGAGACAACAGTTGAGCTGTGTGATAACCAAGAGACTACTGTACGAGCTGAAGTAAACGAGGGTTACTAGACTGGAGTGTGGTACGTGTGGCAGGAAGGTACGCTTTACGTATACTCTACGCCGCGTGGTTGCAAATTGAATTATCATCGCATCGACTGTTTTACCACGGACCTCGGTCATGCCAACCTCAGCTCTCTCCGCAACAAGGCCATCTCCGCATTGCAAAATGTGTGTTCACCGCACAATCAACGGTTCGTTGCTCGACAATGGTTAGCCACATTTTTGTTCGTAATTATTTAAACTGCGAGATCATAAATTCAAATACATGTGAATCAGCGTATCGGCTAAACGAATGCGAGATAACGGAATTGTCATCGATTAATTCGGATGGCGCGAGCAAACATAATTTGACGAAACGCATAGAGCATTTCCGAATGCTCAGGCCAGAGATAATATTCATCGGAAATATCGAGGGACGAAAGAAAACCGAAAGAAAGACTCTCAACGTTTTAAGCTTGAACCTCGAACCGCGGATAGACTATTCTCCTAGTTTCCTTTGAATTTTCCAATAACCTCACCCGCCACTTCCCTTGGTTGATACTACCGAAGTTCCAATCTATATAGAAACTGTGATTTTTCCTGACCATATATCTGTTATTGAAATCTTGGATTACGCGAGCTCGGGGAGGTTTCGCGAAGGAACCCCAATTGGAAAAATCATACAGTTCGTGTGATTTTCTGATAGTCGAGGAATAAAGATTTATGGTGAATTGCCACAACGGATGACAGGAGTCATCAACGCGTTTTGTACAATTTTGAAACTTTCTTAAATACAATTGTTCCAAGAATATTGATTAAATGTTTCCTATAGTTTTCATACCGCGCTACGAACGATACATTTTTTGGTACAATGATCGGTGACATTTGAGAGTAGACAAGTAATTTTACGATACTTTTTAATTGTTTAACACACACACACACGCCCAAACACATCTTGTTAATTGTATTTGAAAACAAAAAACTGCGTGTATTAAATATCTGTTCATACTACAATTTATATTGGATTCTGTATTACACCAATTACGGCCCATAAACATTTTTTGAGATCTGTATTATGTGTGCCAAAGTGGCATTCAAGGGGGATATATAGCAATAACAACAGACTCCCTTGAGATCTAACGACGTAAAAATTTAATTAACTCTGAAACTCGGCAAACCAACGTTCGATTCGAACAACCAAATTTGCTTCACACTCCGAGGTTTCCTAGATTTGGCGTTCGCTACAACGCCGGGGGGTTTTTAGACTGAAGGCAAGTATACGGGCTACGGCATATATGCAATTCTCCCTGGGGAACTTATAATGGAAACGTTCATTAACACACTCATGTAATACAATATATAAATATATATATGGTATATGCAGTTGCAATCCTCCTTTTCCTTCGTTCATACTATCCATTGTGTCATCAAGAATTCATATCAAGAGCTCGAATTTGATTCAAATAAAATCACTCGATCACTCATTCACTAATTACTTTGATAATATAAATACTTAATACAGGAATAACATTTCACCTCTATTAATTAAATATCAAAGCTATCGATGATTAATTCATAATGCAATATCCTTTGATCAATATTGCAAAATGAATTATTTATTTATTCAAACAAATTCTCAACTGTGATACACAGTCACTTCTCATTCTATCCTGTTCTCCTTCATTTTCTTCTTCTTCTTCTTTGATAAGATCCACAGTACGGCAAAGTTCGAACAGCGAATTTCCTCGGGCATTATTAGCCCTTTTTCAATTACGAAGCAAATCCACTTTGTCGGTTGGCTGGTCACCGTCGAGAAGGGCTGCCTATAGGCGTCGTTGAAACTACGACGTCGTCGACATCGAGCCAGGGGTGCGATGCCCTAATACCAACCGACGTATTTTCGGCTGTCTCAGAGTGAGATCAATCTCGGTGGAGCAAAGGGTGAATAAGCTCTACACCTGATACATAAAGCTCGAAAAATTCTATTGAAAATAGTATAGAGTTGGTTTTTTCCTTATTTCGTAAACTCTAAAAATGAGCCTCCGTTCATTGACACTAATTAATTTTCACAAACACGAACTAAAAGTAGTTCGTGGTTGTCTTCGTTCATTTCTGATTCGATTATTAGCTGTTAACGGTAGAAAAGTTCGATTATTGAATTTTAAATAACCGAAATGCGACACTAGCCCTAGTATACTTTGTCATGAAGAGAGCGCACACCAATATGTAGACTGGTGGACGAGTGCATCGACGAGCGACGGTACTGTGAACTAAATCTCACGAGTTAAAGCGGAATGCATCGGGGACTTTCGTACGATTACATTCGAGCGTTCCGAGGCAATTTCCGTTCGGCTCATAAATATCCGTCCGGCCTTCCTCTCCCTCCTGTCATCAAGTTTGTAGTCGTGGATATTCAAACATGTTAGAGCATACGTCTCTACATATATGAGTGCAAAGAAATTTGTGCAGTTGCAACGCTACATAACGGAAAATGTTTTCGCTCTATAAACCCTTGGACTTTCCAAACAATTTTGTTTTTTTTTTTTTTTTTTTCAAGTTTTTGAATATGTACGTGGCGGGCTCTGTATAATGACGTTGAAGATGGACATGCGAAAAGAAAATTTCCGAATGGAGTTGTTAGCAGCGTGACATAAAAAGAGGAAGTCGAATGTGTTGTACGATGCGAATGTGAGATCTGTGTAAGGGCATATATTTTGGTCTGTCAATCAAATAGATTGCAGCACCGTTGCCGAGCAGCCACGTAATACCGTCGAAGTGCTAGTGCACTTTCAGATTAATGGTAGAGTCGCAAATTCTTCGTGCGCACGAGCAGCATCTCTCGATTTCCCTCAAACGCGTCGTTTTCGTGGACTCGTTTTCGTTATTAGAGTGAACTGAAAACGTTGTGAATGTCTCGGGTAAAAAAAGTCCCTCTCTCTCCGGGGAAAAACTTTGTATACAATTCGTGACTCGTATGTACATCAGAGAATATATTTAATTGAAATGAAAGTTTAATTAATTAAACAAAGATCTCGAGCCATTGGACAGGGGGAAGTTGTGATATGGAGTGCTATTCTCTAAATGAAGATGTTAAAGGTTCAAAATTGTCAATTGTTAAACGGGATAATAATTTACTCTCCTAAAATATTAGCCAAAGAAAATAAATCGTTCTAACACAGTACCGATGCGGTATCTAGAAATCCACCGCCTCGTATTGTTTTTCTATTTATTAAATGTTCACGTAGTCCAATACATTTTACTATATATACGCTCATACATTACTCCCATTGTATCATTGAAAATTGTTCATGGCATCCGGCCTATTGTCAGTAATTGCTTCAACTGGTCAATATCTATTATAGCATGGCACGAAAAATAAAAGAATCGCGGAAAAACCGAACACAACGAGTTCAATTCAGCGAGATGAACGGGCATATGAAGATGCTTTCAATGAAACCCCCACACGAATGTGCGATAATTGCTTCGTTATATTCGGGACGTTGGAAGCTCGCAATATATTTCTCGCCATTTCGTACTGATGGCTATATCGTTGGTAGGCTCTCGTGAATGTGAAAGTACTTTATATGCCATATAGTAATACAGAAATGCGGTAGAACTTTTGCTCGCCAGAAAAATCTCCATTCTCGTCCATCTCCCCCCGCCCCGCAGCTTTCCCGCAGTCTCTCTCACTCTCTGGACCAGTAGTTGCATGTTTGTAAAGCGGCGAGAAATTACGAGACCGCAATTTTTTTCTCCACATTGTCTCGTTAGAGCGGAAAGAGGAGGCCTCTCGTTTAGACTCTCTCATAAAAGGCAAATACATACAGGACTACGTCAATACGGGCTCGGTCGTTTTCCACCCCCTGCATCATTAACGAGTGTTGGAGTGCGCGAAATATATTTTAAAATGTTCAAAGGCCGAAAGTTTTACTAAAATAATCTCGGTAGAGAACGCAACGTAACGTGAAAGTTAAATAAGCTCATCTCGAATCGATTTGTCTTTTGCGCGATATTGCATGTATCAATTCTAAACTTATACCTGATGTTTTATTAAAAAATTAATATCAGAGGATTTGAGCGGTATTAAAAATTATTTGGGAGGATTAAAAAATTAATCTGTATACTATAACGATACCTCTTTACTAACGTGTATATATGAGGTATTCCAGTTGTAATTTTTTACATATCGTAATCCTGATGCCCATCCATCAGTTTGAAAGTTTGCCTAAACAAACAAATACAGCTTTTTCTTTTTCTTATTAAAAAAAAGTTTAGTAAAAAGTTGTATTTTTTCGTTTAGGCAAAGAAAAAGAATTTAGCGTTCGCAGTAAAAGAACCATGAAAATTTTCTCTGTAAAAGTTATTCAGTGTAACTCAAGTGTACCTCGAAGGTTTCTCGAATTGTTCAGTGTCGGCACATGTAATAAACCACCGAAATATCTTATATATGCACGCTGCTCTCATAAAATATCTCGTAGATCTCAAACTCTCCTTCCTTCTCCTCCTCCTCCTCCCCCCCCCCCGTCCCTTAGATACGAATGAAAAAATGATGGGATATAGAGCAGCGTTCTCGTGGGCGATAACGACAACGGTTGTAGTACCAGGCAACGATTGGGAGGATACCGAGAGAGTGAAACGACGAGAGAAAGGTCGTGATATACGGAACGAGAAATTCGTGAGTGAGGTGATACTATTACTTCGCGTATACACGTTGATGTCCAAGTTATACTATCCACGTACTGGCGTAACAGCGATTCATGGTTTCTTATAGCTCTCTTCATTCTCTCTCAAATAAAAGTTATTTCTTTCATCCCCATCTGACTCTGGGTGCGTGGGTCTTTTGTGTCCGTGTCTTGGTGTGTTGTGTACGAGTACGGACAAACGGGCGTGGCAGAGGGATGAAGAAGACTTGATACATTGTCGCAATCAGACTTCACTGACACTTTTCCCCGTTTTTCAGGCTCTCCCAAGGCTCTTCGTAACTCTTCGACGATCGAAGTGAAAGAAAAATCCTTCCAACACTCTCTTTCGTATTTTCTTCCTCTCAGCGCTGTATAGCTCAATAAGTATGGACAGGACGGTGGCTATATAATAAAATCAACGACGTTAAACTACAGATCGGATTTGCCATGTAGTGGTTGCAATAACGAGATTAATGTCCTATCAGTTCAATTTCAACCTCGGCCAAATTCAAATTTATCCATCTCCGATGTTTTTACACTCGATTTCCGTTTGTTAATATACGCGCGCACAGACATCTCATTGCGAGAATCTGGCTGTCCTATTAATTTCCTCTGGGCTTACTTCGTTACTGAAAAACCAAAAACTCCCCGATGAGAATTCTAAGATCATTAAAGTAACTATGGACCCAGTGTGCCGCTGTAAACTAAATTCCTCTTTCGATCGATGTATATAGATATAACATAAGCGTGATCTCGCAAGTTCACCGAGACTCGGCGCACGATATTTATGTTCGTGGCTGATTTATCCCGGCGTAAATCGGCCCAAGTAGCAAAAGAGCGGAAGAGAGCGCCGAGAGAACGATTAAATTCTCACGTCGTATACCCGGGGACGGTGCATCCTTGTCGGGCTATGGACCGCGTTCACAACTCACCGAGCTCGTGCTTTATATATATATATATATCTAACGTGTGTATAGCTATGGCGAAAAGTTGGTAACTTTTTAACTACCTTTATTCCGCCCGGTGTAGATGGTACTAGGTGAGACGCGAATAACCCAACTCCTGTGTTCTTTTCATTCTTCTTTATTAACATCGTACGGTTTATCGCGCGTTCGCAGATATTCCATATATATAAATATACTTTAACTGTAGGACTTTGTACATACAATCCACATCTAAAATACATCCAGGCTTGTAGCACGCGACTCATCCGAGATATTTCACGCTAGATAAAGTCTCGCAGTTCATCGACGAATTATCATGCCTCCTTCATCCCTGCAGGCTGCTTGCCTCCGTGAGTTCATACAGCCTTTTGTCAGTTTAGTTCGTTTTCTCTGCTTCGTTCCTTTCGCCATTATACTCAGTGAGAACTTTTATTACGGTAGCGCCCATTTCTCGTACAAGACGCCCTCTTTCTTCGTTCATTTATGGAAAAAAAAGAAAAAACAACACCGTACAAACGAACCGTAACGTAATAAGAAACATTCGCAGCGGGATAATGGAGCGTATGTAACGTTTCCACTGCAGAGGGGAAGAAGGATCGAGGAGATGTATACACAGTCCTAGAGGATCGGAAAAGTAGCTGTTGGAGAACCATTCGAGTGTTATTAAGGCCACTTCAATTTTCACGCCACTTTGTTTTTCCTCGGGCATATCTTGTGCAAGATAAATTTGATGAGGCGCAGCTTGGCAACTGCCGCACTAATGGGCATATAACCGAAAATAACTGCTGACTGACGTTACATCGAAGAAAATATGTTTGACACTTTGTAACTGTAATAATAAATATTACATTTTTTTGTGAGACTCCTGTCATATTCCATTTTCCTCAAATTGAAAACGCGCCGCGCGTTAATGATTGTTCATCAAAAGGCCAGAGGTTGAAACACGAACGGATGATAGTTGAATCAGGGACAGACGAGGTTGACACTAGAGAGCAACGTACAACATGAGAATTGTACGAGAAGCTTATCTGTCCGAGCGAATTACCTCTTGTGGAACGTGTATATCCCGGGGAGATCGATGCTGCATCTAATGTGATTCCGGCTGAGGATCCCTCGCCGAGTGGCAGAGTGGACGCACGGTGAACGATGTGAAATTGCGTTAGAGGAATCGGACAGTTCGCAATATTCTATCTCACGTCAAACACTGGACTGACACAAGCTAAGTTCATGTATGTGTAGAAATAAAAGGGAAGGGAAACCTAATATAGTATTTATTAGTATTGGTCAGAAAGTTATTCGATGTCCAGTCCCAAGGAGTCCAATGTACAGAGTGCCATATAGACGACAGAAATTACCTTATATGGATTCAATCTTTCGACCGGGCTTCGATCGAATTTTTTTTTTTTATATACTTTATTGATCGTAACGTTATCATGATGTCTCGGATGGTTTTGTTTCACCTACGGAGACGACTATTCGGATCTTTATTTAAAAGGCACCTTTTTTTCTGTTATGAAATGAATATATTTTTTTTTATATAATCAGCAACATTTCTGTATCTGTTAGTTTTGTTTCAGTATCTGTTAAGGTAGTAGTCTGGTAACTTTACTGGGTTAAGCCGATTTTCATGTCTTTTTTGGAGGGCGTTTTTTTGTAGGAAAATGAAAATGAATCGTTTTGGATATTTAGGATGTTTTTATTTACATATTAAAGATACAAAAAAAAATTTTGTTGACAAAATTTAATAGTTTATTATTATTATTATTATTGATCGAAGTTGGCACCTCGAAAAAAAAGCGCGTGGGTGGCCCCGGTGATTTTGGCTCTTGATGTTATCTGAAATCAAAAATTCTTGATAATTCTTAATCTATAGACATGTCATTCTGGTCGGAACTAATGAAGTTAAATTTCATGGATAAATAACAAACTTTGGAAAAAAAAACTTTTTTTTTCCAAAGTCCGCCATTTTGTTATTTATCCATGAAATTTAACTTCAGTAGAAAAAAAACTTTTCTTTCCAACGTCCGCCATTTTGTTATTTATCCATGAAATTTAATTTCTGTAGTTCCGACCAGAATGACATGTCTATAGATTAAGAATTATCAAGAATTTTTTATTTCAGATAACATGAAGAGCCAAAATCACCGGGGCTACCCACGCGCTTTTTTTTCGAGGTGCCAACTTCGATCAATAATAATAATAATAATAAACTATTGAATTTTTTCAAAAAATTTTTTTTTTGTATCTTTAATATGTAAATAAAAACATCCTAAATATCCAAAACGATTCATTTTTATTTTCCTACAAAAAAACGCACTCAAAAAAGACACGAAAATCGGCTTAAGTTACCTGACTACTATCTTAATTTTCGTCAAGAATTTTGCCGCAGTAATTCCCTAGTGATGTTGACGTGTCATATTGTTTTCCTTTATATCTTTTTTCTAAATTATTCCCCGCGATCAAGGTTTGTGCATAGCAAACTTTGCTTAATCGACCATTGTCCGTGGTAGCATCAAATTACGAATATATTACGAAATTTTCTCGACTGTCAATTATTAACTGGTTTATTCATTCTATAGACAGGTATCAGGTTTGTGATTATTTAAAGGGTTATCAGTATTGTCATAACGGATTCATAACACACGATCAATATCAGAAACAAATCCATTTGTCGCTATCGCTCGTACTCTCTTTCTGATTCGTAATAACACACTATAAATCTCGTGAATTCGCAATCTCTTGTACGATATATAAATATCTTTTCTCGCAATCGTCTATGTGAATCCTATCTTCTCTCAAGTTATATCCCGTATGCTCTATTCACAAGAAAACCGCAATGTACCCGCGTACCTTTGATTTTCCTAGAGTTAAATTCGAAGTACCTTCGTGTCGCAGTGATATCGTTTAACGAGCGTTTAAAGGTAACGACTCGCGACGCCGATTGTACATTAGTAACTCAGGTAAAGACACGTTTATATATACTACATATATACACGGATATATATACGCGCATACGCTCGTTTATTTCGTTGAAATTTGAATGCATAATGGCCAGTGAGGATTGAGAATTTACATTTTTAATATATTCCCTCGCGCGGCGAGGCTTCCACGGTCGCGAGAAACTAACCAGGAGGAAGTGTGCGAAGATAGTCTCACTCGGCGAGACACAATGAAACAGGAGATCGGTGAAGAACATTTTCTGGAAGCAATTTGCCGAATATTTATAACAGATTTGTGTGCAGTTTAATAGAAACGGATTTCACGTGAATTAAAGATTTGATATAAATACAACATCCATTGTTATAGGCGCATCTTTAAGTTTTGGCGTCTCTATTCAATAGTGGACTTATAAGATATCAATATATTAAATGAATAACTTGAATTAAAAAAAAAAATTTACGTTTTTTAAAAGTTTGAAGTAAGGGTTTTTCAAATTAAAGAATACAGAACGCCAATTGCATAAACTACCACATATAGTTAGGTATAATTTGTATAATTATAAATTTGCAGCATATTCATGGATATCAGTGGAATTGCAATTAGACTACCTTTTGTTCATTCAACTGATTGCCACGAAATCAAGTTTAACATCTACGAATCCTGTGTCATGAAGATAGAACGTAAAGATACACTGGAAAATATTCCTCGTAGGCGTGTTGTACGATGACAGGATGCGCGGGCTGCTCCCTCCAGAAGTGGCGATGTGGTGATCGCTGATTGGCTTTCACGATATCGATTTCTATCGTCGAGCAATATTTTTCGACTAATTTTCCACGAACGATACTCGGTATATACTCGCAACTCTCGTAAACTCCAATACGTTCTCATGGAAATTTGATGAATTTCAAAAGTAAAAAAGGAACAAAGAGGGAAATATGAAATCGCGAGCGAAAAAAGTTTCATTGCATATAGACGATCGTTCGTTTTTTTTATTTTTTTAATCTCCGCTTATTGCGCGCATACCCACTTAACTTTTATACACAATTTAATTTCGAACAAAAAAGTAATCAACGTGCAATATTCTTTTTTTTTTCGTTCAGACGTATTCGCTCGCACAAATATAGTTCACTTTTATTCAATACATTAAAAAAAATGATGTTTATACCGCCGGAGGATACAATTTCTGAACATCAGAACGCAGAGAAGATGGACCTTTATTTTTTAATCTCAAAAATTAATCCAGGCAGAGACTATTTCGATTGATCGGGATATAATAAATAAAGATATAAATATAATTGATCAGCTGTTGAACTTATCTTCTAATCATGTTAATGAAAAAAAAATGTGTCAGCAGTTTAACAAACTTTTTTGTTCAGAAACATTTCACGGAGTCTGAAGCTTTTCTTATTCTTATTCGAAACAGAATTCCGAAGCTAAAAAGTCGAAGGTAATGAACGGTCTCGAATTGCTGATGCAGTGCATCAACAACTCCACATTTGTTTGCTTCTTTTTTACATATATATATTGTCACAGTTTCGGAGCATAAACATTGCAGAGCTCGGGCAAATTCTATTCTAGATAAGTATCAGTAACACCCTTCCTCGAAAACTCAGTAGGTTAACCGAAGGTTGCACCGTTCATGGACCGCTGCAACGTATGTAGAGTTATTTTGGCCCCTGTGTGTTTAAAAAAAAGTTTTCTCGTTGCCCTCACGCAAACTTCAATGGACACCATTCTCGTTTCTCCACAGACCAGAGAAATAATCCTTAAGAGATATGTTCCCGTTCGAAGCCCACTGACAGTCATACTTATTACATATGTTTGAAGCCTTTGCTGTTCTATGTATCTGTAGACAGTTTCTGTCTAGAATTCCAAAATTTGCTTTGAACATAACTGCAACGTCGTTCAATTCCCTTTACCAATACTCGCTGTTACGCTGCTGTAACAAAAACCGACGAATGGTAGCTCCAAACACGAGACGTAATAACGACAACTTAAGAAAAATAATATTGACACAAGTTTAGGGAGAACTTTTCAAACAACTGAATTTTTTCGACAAAAAAATAATTCCTAGCATCGCTTCAATTTCTTCTCTCCCGTACCTCTCGAGCAGTTCGATTTTCCAATCATCATCCCAATTCCCACGTTTTTTTTCCCGCACATGAGCGACGTCAAGCATATATCGTACAAAAAGGAAATTACGAGTTTCAATACGAAATATCGGCAAGAGAATTTTTTTGCTATTTCGTACGGATTCACTCGAAATGAGTATCGACGGGCCTCCGGGGGTATCTCGTCGATATACACGATGGTGTGTATACATGGAGAACAAAATATGTTGAAAGGATACAGGGGAAAGTTCATACAACTCATCCTTCTACTCGTTCGCTTTTCTACATATTGCGTTCACAGTTTTTCATGAAATCGCGTTAAAGTGACGGATGAAAGGAAAAATTTAATTCGAATTGTAAATTAAAAAAAAACTCATCAGTCTGTCATCCAGTATAATCTTGTATTAGACGCAAAGTCCTTTCGCTGCCAGTAGCAAGGGGAATCGATATAGAGTAATATAATATCCGTAGGGTATGCGTATATATCGCTAGGCCTGTCTCGTTCGACTGCAGCCGTCTGCGTCAATGTCGATGTAGTACCCGCGACTATGAACTCTTGTACACTTTACCGCGATTCATCAAAGCTGAATATAGCATGGAAAGGGAAGGAGGGAGGGGAAAAAAATCGGAAAAAAGAAAGTAGAGCCCGCAAAATGAACGAAGTCGAGTAGTTACCGGCGCGGATCCGCATCGTACTGGAAAATGAGAAAAATCAGATATTATGATTGCACACACAAGCGAATGGATATGTCGAGCAATAGCGCAAAGGATCGCAGGAAAAAAAAGGTTTTTCATCTGTTCGATCGAAAGGTTCAGAAATATTCGACAGCGCTATGAACGTCGATACAATTTTATTATTGCATTTTGAAAATGTACATCGAAAATGAAACCAAACGAAAAAATAAAAAATAAAACATCTTTCCATTAACGGAATGAATAAAAAACAGACCAATCCTCTTACTTCACCCTCTTCACTATTTTCCAGAGAAGGAACGAGCCTCTCGCGAAAGAGTCTTTGTTTTCTCTTGGTAGTACCCACTATTGTCTGACTTATCACTGTTTATTTCTATTGTTTCTCCCGTATTACGAGGTATCCAGCATCCCAAGAGTAGAACAGTCCGGCAGCTTCCAGTTAACAAAATATACCAGTGTACAGAATTATTATATTCCAAAAATATTTTTCACTTATACACTTCAACATATATCCCAAGATTTAAATGTGTAAAATACGTGAAATTTCGACAAAAGTCTCGACAAATATCTGCATTATATATATTGCCAAATATATTTTCTTAATCACGCTCGCTCGACATTATAGATCCGCGCCATTAATTATACACTAGAGTATACTGCATATTGTGGCCGATCGTTAAATGTTTCGAACACCATCAACCTTTCATAGCTAGGGTTCGTCTTATAACGTTCGGCAGGCTCGTTGAGGAAACAAGCCCGCTTCACTTCGCACTGACTCATTAAGGAGGTTCTTAACCGAGACTGTCTCGCTTCCGCGACTCCCAAGAGCTCCGCTACTTCGCGGATCTTCGTAATTCTCGTGTCTCTAGCGACTCCGTCACCTGCCAGCCTCCTTCCTTTTCGTCCTTCATCTCGTCATACCCCTAACAGTAATTACGCTATTATAATTATAGAGAGGAATTATTTCTCAGGACACGGTTAATTGAGGGAACGCTAGTTAACACTGGATACCTCGCCAGTGATATAACCAACCAGAACTTGTGAGGTTCTAAAACTTTTGTCTTTCTAGTTATGCCCTGAAACATTTTTTTCTTCATTTATCATAAAAAATTATGATAATAGGAATACCGTGTTAGATCTTTATTTAAGAAAAAACTATATTAAATATTTTTATAACAATTTTATACTTTTAGACCGCGATCGTATTCGTGAACTTAGAAATAGGTGCTTGGAAAGAAACCGCGGCATCTTACCACTCGAGCGTAATCCTATAAATGACTCTTATCATGACCTCAAGACGAGAGTTAAGAATGGGATTTCACGACCGAGTGTATTTCGTCACGCGAATGCGTATTACAAAGGTGTGAAGGGCGAAGATGCACGAGAAAATACCGCGGTTTTTCTCGAAGCACCTATTTCTAAGCTCACGAATACATTCGCTATAAAACGACGGGACCAAGAACCAAAACGACCGTCGGACATAGCGTCGTCAATTGTCAACATGTTCAAAGTTATCCTTTTTGATGATGTCTCTGATGGTTTCTCTGTATAGCTGAATGGTCTATCCCGATGAGGGATTATCTACGAATTTCTCGAGACTCGAATCCCTCGTGTACCGATAGGATGTTATATCAGCATTCTGCTGTAGCTTTAATTCGGTTCATAACGCCGAAACGCTGTTGACACTTTATCGCCAGTGGATGCTTCGGCAAACGCTTGTCAGTTTATGAACATTTTTATAAAATTCCTAAAAAGTATTAATTCTATAAATTCTCCATTGATTATTTCGCGAAGTTATAAGAAGAAAGATGCTAAAATCGCTACAGTATTCGAATATTTCGCTCACCCGTTTTATAGTCTCCAAAAAAGAGAAGACGGCACGCTCTTCGAGTTGAGAGCATTCTGAAATTTCATCCCTCATCATGGCGCGTCTCGCCTCGACGAACGTTGCCGCAAGGTGCAAACACACGAAAACGGAGAGGTGAGCGAATATAAAGTCGTCCCGTTTCCCCGTAGAGTCCTTTGCATAATGGGCGAAAGAAGAAGAAAATAGGTTCGCAAGAGGCTGTACATCTGTATAAACAAACGTTCGCGCGGGGCGGAACTAGGGAAATATAGAGAGACGAAGATTGCTCGTGGCGTCGAAAGAGGGGTTGGGGGCAGAAAAAGGCGGCCAGAGCACACGGACGCACGGAATCTTGACAAACGACACTTTGCCAGCAACCAGCAGAGAGCGCTGTACTATGGCCTGGAGTAACGACCAAGTTGTCATTTTATATCTTTGATGATAAAAGGAATAAACAAAGACGGTGTAGAGACAACGATGTTATAGGTCGGGGCAGAAACAGCAGTCACTTAAATACCGCGGGCTTTCCCAACAATTTTATCATTGTTAAGGGACGGCTGTGAGAAAAGCTTCAGTTACACTGTCCTTATTTGAATTGAAAGTTATGTGGACGTCATTTTTTAAGCGCCATAAAATAATGAAGAAACTAACATCCCACGTGGTATATACGAGTTACAATAAAATGTATTTGGTTCAGTATATAGTAACAATTTTTTCAATCAGAGTTTTTTCATTTAAAAGTGTTTACATTTTGTCCTTTGCAACGGAAATTTTACATAACCGACTTTGCTCTCATTATTTGACTGACATAATTGTCAGCTCGGGTTAATAGGGATTAATTTTTTTCTAACATTCTTATTGCTTATTCGTTCGTGCTTTATTTCTTGTGAATTTCGTTAGAATTTTCCGTATTTTCTCTATATTTGTAAGTAAATATACATAGCGCACTCTACGCGTTAGTAGTAACGGTCAATATACGTTCAGACTGATGCTGATAATCTCACTCCGATTACTGTCCACTCTAATATTACGTTCGCGACTACTGTATAACAGTTCGTTATATTATATCCGTGTGTACAAGTCACCATACTGGAAATATTACCGTGGCTTAATTGGACCGAACGTAAAATCGTTTCACCGATGTTATTCTCCATCCAACTGTCACTGCACGCTTTTATAGCGCACACAATTGGCTTCACAGCACCGTGAAACGGTGGCACGATAGGAGACATAAAGTCGGGTATATATATTGCACACATATATATATATATATATATATAGCACACATATATATATATATATATATATATATATATATATATATATATATATATATATATATATATATATATATTTCGAGAGCGCCTAGTGCGCGAACGAATTTATTCGCAAAATGTCACTTAATTACATTTTCTTAAAAGAATCGTAAATCAATTATAAATCTCGCAACCAACTATTTTAATATTCAAAAAAAAATGATAACTTTCGGTATTTATGAAATAATTTCTTTTAACTATCTGCGCGTGGATAACTCAGTTCATGCACAGTTAAACACAGATATTCTCCGTCTTTTTCTTACCGTCGCTTATTTTTTATGTCACAGTTGTTCGTAACCAGTCAACCGTTGTGAGCTTGCAATTATATATTAACAAAGCTTTCTTCGACATTTTGCCAAACTCTGTCTGAATTGTGGGACGAAATCATTGGTATTATTTAGTTACGAAAGAAACCGGACCAATGCTAATATTTTGCATACATTTGCGTGATCGTCACTTGTATGTATATATGTTTTAGGTGCAATAGAGCGTAATATATGCACAGGATTGATCTTGTCCCTGGGATTCATGGTTTGATCAACCTGACTCCTTGTCATTACTCGCTTCCCCTGACTCTACCGTATCCCTGGTTCCCTTCATCAGCGATGTTACGACACTATTATACATATTTGTATAGATATAACGGCGTGGATATAACCAGGAAATACTAGCGTAACACGTATACCCCTCGGTATATTATTCTCTACTACCTGTTGACGTAGCAGACCGATAAATCATTCACCCAATGGATGCATCAAAATCACGTAACACCGTACACTACGTTCTCCATTTCATCGTTCCAATATCATAATTATTCAAGGATAGAAGACCGTACGTTAACTGTACCATACGACCGGAGAGCATATTAAACGAGATAAATCAGATTGAAAAAATGATAAATTACAAATAAAACAAACGATGAGGTACAATACAAATGGCACAATGATACGTTCATTGTGGAGTTTGGGTAAATAATTCCGTTGAATTCGAAAAAAAAAGAATTGAAATTCTCTCGATCTTTCGCTCCGGATATACCGCACTTTTACCCATCGTAGTTTTGTATTCCACAGCAGTGATATAGGACGCGGATATCCGCGACGAATTAAACGAAATTTCTGTCCATTTCGATTCGTTTGTTTCATCCCCTTAATCCACTAATTTAATTAGCGGTACGGGGGATTTCGCACCGCGGATTTAAATATCCCATGCCCGAGTGCATACTGATACCGTGCGGGCTGCGCTACGTAGACGGAGGACACATATTCGCTTCATTCCACTAGCCATTTTTTGCGGCAAACCAAATTGTTTACAATAAAAAATTTTCTTCTCGCGATTATTCGAGAGACTCAACGAGAATAAATGATATAATATTTCGGTGTGTTGAAAAAATTGTTGTATAGTGAAACGAAACATTAGAAGTCCTCGTGTTGAGTTAAACAATGCACGTTCCGTTGGTTATTTTAATTCACTGAAAGCATACTGGAGAGTTTTACGGGGAACACACGAAAATTCTGTAAAAAGTCGCTCAGAACATTGTATTTAATGGACACATATATTTGACAGTTATAAAACATTGCACAATTATTTGAAAAAATATTTTATAATTTCTGTGAAATTCGACGCAAATGTGTTATCACAGAAGCTTGACAATGATTTATTCGTCAATTTTACAAACACCCTCATTCGAATGCACGTTGCGAATATTATTTTGTCCCTTGGACTACGAAATTTGCACATTGTACAAACTGCTAAAAAATAATTCGTTTATTTAATGGATTTTATTATATTAATTCTCATTTATCTATACTCCAATATTGTTCTTCATTGTTCGGAGGAATGGTTGATAATTTTCAATATATTTTCACGTTAACCCTCCGTATACGGTACAGTGAAAGCAGCCATGTATATGGGTTCGTGACCGCGGCATTGCTCTTCATCCGCCGCAATTTCATTCTTCTTCGTGGGACGAGTTCGTATAAAAAAAAATTTTATGACGCTCGCGTATGCTCTGTCTCTCATTTACGATCCGTAATAGAAAATGTCGCAGACATATGCGAGAGGATAGGGAATATAACGAGAAAAGCGAAGAACCGAGAGGAAACACTGATTCAATGTTATCGTTAGAGCGAGTCCAACAAGATCCTGCAACATTTTCTCCGGGACTATAATCCCAGTCGTCCAAGATCAACGACCCGCATTATACTTCACGAACTTTCTCTCTTTCTCCTTCCCCACATACTCTCTGCTCCAAATGTATTTTGAAAAGGCGATGATCCTTTGTGCTTTGTGCCACAGGGTTGAGACTAACCAGTGACATATATTGTACGCATCGGGAAAAAGAATCCTGAGCATCGACAATTTCATAAACGTTGACTGAGCATTAATGTTGTTAGAGGAGCAGGATCATTCTTCTCAGTATATTGCGTTAGTCACTGCTCGGTACAGACAAGTTATTAATACGGTTAACTATGTGAAGCCATCAAATTCCGTTATGTATTTATTTTTATTCGACTAGTGATACTTTTGTTTCGTAAAAAGTTCGTAAATTGTGGCCCATCTGAAATCTCGCTAGGACCATGTCAATCGCAATTATAACCTTCGACGTTGACTCGTGGATCGCGAAGGCGAGAGCTGATGGTTCGGAATTTAACAACTACGATGCATCAGAGTCGTTGTAATGCGTGCGTTTAGATCAATATGGCTCGAGCTTCCTCGTTATCGTGCTAGAATCTGATATTCCAACCCGACCTCAGCTTTCGATCGTGAAGCTATATTTCATTGAAACAAATTTCCATGAAAGTTTCAGTAGAATTTTTTCAACGACGGGATATCGAATAACTGTTACCATAAAAATTCAGTATGCCTCCGCGAAATCCCAGATAGAGAATCCTGTAAGACTCAGACAGCTACCTTGTCACTGGATAATGCCGGAATATAACAAAGGCAACTGCGAGGAGTAAAAGCGACAGTGCTAGGTCATGATTTCGTTTCAATTCTACCTGGAAAATATTAATAATCGGTCTGCACTCTATATAGATTCGTTGGCGAAAATTCACGAATCTCCGACAATGGAATATTGGACTTACGGTCTTTTTCCTCCCATTCACGATAACAGAATTTTTATTGTCCGCAACTTGATCGGGGTGGTGTGTGCCAAACGCGACGCACGCATGACACACGCAAGATCTACTTTTGGGTCGCTATGTAGTGTACGGGTGGAATGTATTAGCGGATGGAGTGAAATCGGCGTGTGCATGAGCGTTTGGGCTGTCGCATTGAGAGGACAATTCGAATTTCGTAGAGCGTTAATGCGCGCCAATTTTCGGTAATGCTCACGGTTCGTGGTCCATTTGGCCCGTGTCGTGGAGCCCTTTTCGAATGAACGATGAGATCCAGCGCAAAAACAGGAACCCGCGCGTCCGACCGGGACACGATGGTGAACGTACGCACAGTTGGCAAGCGTAAGTGTACCCCGTGATAATTCACGTTTATATAGGCGCCCAACGCCGCTGATGTACATTCCGTTTTCTATGTGATTAAGCGATAATCGCTGACCTCCAGCAAAATACATTATTGTAATAACGATCATGGGAGAACGGCCGCACCATACGTTCTTGAATGTAACGCCTTATCGTTCTCTGTCGCGAGCTAAATATGTGGTAACTATGTGCTAAAGGACAGGAGGAATATACAACGGAGGGAAAGCGATATCGCTTCGGATTTTGGCAGTGTCCTCTTTCAGTTCCATTCTAGTGATTATTGAACCTATACAGTGTATGATCCATCAAGCTCATTGGATAAAAAGACATGGATGTAGGCTGATAACTAGAGATTTGCCGTTCATTAAAGGACGAACGACCGTCACCGTTTGATATATGTATCGGGCAACTCGACGTTTAGCCGCCGGAACTTAAAGGCTAATAATTTCTCCTAAATGGACTGTGTAATTACCCCATTTCCGGATTGTTACTCTATGTCCTCATTCTTCCATAGATAGGCGTATTATCTGTCTGCACAGTATTATAAATAGTGTAGTAGAGCCTGTTACTGTAGATCAATTCCATGACACTCTCTGGCGCTTAGCTTTCTCTCTCTCTCTCTCTCACTCCAAACCCTTCGTGTTTAAGGGGGGGAAATAGGGTTAGGACAGCGTTTTCTCAATGATTTTCATGAATTTTTTTATAGTATAAAAAATGAATATAATTTATTGAAACTTTGAGAATATTTTATACATATATTTAAGTATGTACTATACAATTTTTAAAGAATTTCCTTGAAAAACACCGCAGATATTAGCGACCCCATATTGCAGGTCACAATCAGACTCAGCATTTTGCGTACATTCTGGAAGCCGCAATTTTCATCTGAAATCAAACGAGGTTGGAATTTACTTTTATTATATGTCTCTCTTCTACATGAACCTAAATGGTATCAAAAAAATAGAAAATTGATTTTTTTACAGCGGTCAAAACAAAAAAGCATGATTTTTTGCCGATTTTTTCAACTTTATTTGCAAAAAAAAAAATTATTTTAGATAATGATAATATTCCGATTTTAGGTTCATATTGAGCGCAATACTATGAAGAAAGTAACTGCCAATTTTCAAAACGATTGGTTGAAAACTTTTCAAACTAGCGTGTACGCAAGTTCAAAAAAAGTCGTTTTCAGAAAAACGCGTTTGAAAAAATAGCAAATTGCTGAGTCTGATTGTGACCTGCAATATGTGATGGCTAATAACTGCGGTGTTTTTCAAGGAAATTCTTCAAAAATTTTATAGTATATACTTAAATATATGTATAAAATATTCTCGAAGTTTCAATAAATTATATTCATTTTTTATACTATAAAAAAATTCATGAAAATCATTGAGAAAACGCTGTCCTAACCCCATTTCCGCCCTTAATGGCTTATAACAATAGAACGAGTCGGAATTTTCATTTAAAATTTCGGGAACATATTTTTCAACAGTTTTACTAACAATTTATGAAATTTAAAAAAAATCGATTTTTTGAACCGTCTAACCCTATTTCCCCCTTTAAGAGGAAGCCACACATGTACCACATGACACATGAATGCCAGAGAGATAGTTGCAAATTCGTGTCGGTACTTTCTCCCAAACAATCGATCAGGATGAAATAAGCTTTGCCACTTTTTGCCACCACACCACAGTGGCTAAGCTTATTTCATTCTGACCGGTTGTGTCATTTCGGAGACAGGGCATTTCGCGTTTTCGAAATAGTCGGAGCGTGTAATACATCCCCTCGATATAACTCGGATATCTCGAAGCCTGTATAAACTGCATAAACTCTGTCGAACGTCTGCACCCGTTGGTGTCTGTCAGTTTCACTTGTCACCTGAATAAATACGGGGACCAACTGTTGAATCTCCAGTTTCGATAATAGCAATTATCGAAAGCTCATCGGCATATATAGACGTCTTCAAACTGGCAGTTACACGGATTTCATGTCTGAATATTATATATTAGATTAGTTTCGTCAATATCAGTAGTACACGAGCTGTTCACGCTCGACACGTTATATTGTTTCTGGGTTTCTTTTTATAAGCTAACTCGGAATTGCGTTTCATCAATCGCTTATAACGGCTAATTAGCGAATGGCATTTCGATATAGGTGCGAGATATGAAAATATATCTTCACGTTCATGCCTCAATAATGGATGAATGTTCAGGTTAATACTTCAAAAGAAAAGAGTACGAAAGAATAGTTCTGTACTTTCGAAGATGACTGCCCCACTTTATTCCATTCTCTTCTTGCTATGAAGTAACAGTCAGATAGTAGCTAAAACTTACGTTAACGGAATTTCAACTAGGAACATCATAAGCTCAATTTTCCACGCAAGTGTCTTCCAATGTTTCGCCCCGGGGAATGCTCAGTTTTCATTATGCTCGTACAGCATTCCACCACCAGCAACAGGGTTACGATATTGCATTACCAAGCATCCTGGGACTTAGTGAGAATCTCTAAGATGGTTCTGGGGAATAAAGATATACAGCGAGAACCCATGCATTACTAGACACGCTGAAGTAGGCGACCGCGAAACATGGAAACGAGGAATGAGAATGAAATGTCTACGCGAAACTAAATTATTATTATTCTACATGAGCTCACAGCTCGAGAATTATCTCACTATCATTCTCATAAAAACTTCAGAACTGATGTGAAACGTTCGTACTGTAAATTTACTGAACATCTTTCATTTCTCTTCCTTGGATGTGAAAAAATTTAATCAATCAATCTCTCTCGTTAAAACATTCAGGCTCCCTTTTGCAACGTCGCTCTATTTTTCAATATTTTAGAAACTTTTTCGTTCTAATTAATATCATGACTGTTACCCAGAGGTCTTCTTCGCGATATCATTGATGGATCACTGGAAGAGTTCAACCGTATAGGAAAATCTTCATCGTGTTCATATTTTCTATCGTTATCGTTTTGTCAGATCCAAGATCTGACAAAACTTAAAGGTGAGAAAGACTCTGTCTGGATAGCATTTTTCTGGCGGGGCATTTTTATCAATAATATTGTCACTTAAACATCTGTATATATAACTTTAAATTTATGCTGTTAACATTCTATTGAGTAATTATACTGTATTGCGGTTAAAGGCATCAAGAATATAAATGAGATACAAATTTGGATAAAATTCCAGGGTCGAACCCTGGAACTCGATCGAAGATTCCATCACTTGATCAATATTTAATTCAGTCTCGACTTTGCAATATAATGAAGCAATTTTCAATTTCAAACACGGGAATTCGATCCCGATAGGGTTAATTAGTGTCGGCAGCACGGAGGACAAATCTGGAGTATAGTCTTAAAGGTGTTGGAGCAATTTAGCTTAACTCCAGTGACTCGCATGTATCGAGAATATCGTACTACATGCATGTAGAATATCCAATAGACAATGAAGCTCTTCCAAGGATACGAGCACTCCCGTGAGACTCTCGTGCACGTATTCCAATTACTTTCGCGTTCTCGATGTCTCGATACGTGTTGCGTATATGTACCTCTGCGTACGTGTTACATGTTCTTATTTGCGATCGGCTCTTCACGAAGACACAGAGTAAGTGTCGGTATATAGGAGTTGAGTGGATGGTATAGCGCGCGAAAGTATTCATGAACTTTTTATTTCTCCTGCTGCACCACATTGCACAACTTGATTGTATTATCGGCAGTACCGGAATTGTGTTTGCGTTACAAATTTAAAAAAAACGTCGCACTTAACTCCGTATCACATGGACAAAATTTGTGACAGATATTCTGTTTATTTTCTATCAATATCATTCGAATATATGTCTAGACGTACTATATCGCTTAACTCCGTGAATATCATTTCAAAAGTTTTGCCCCGATGTCTGAACACGCCCGCTCTCGGGTCTCTTTCCTCCGTATCTACTATTCCTAGGATACATCTACTGGAATGTGGACGACAACTGTCGTTCTAGATTCCCACATAAACCAAGCAAAACATCCAACTCTTGGGGTTGGAGTGGCGTTCCCGCGGATATCCCTCGGGATTTTCGGATCTTTTGAATTTTTTTTCACGCTTGAACAATCATATATCCCAGACAGTATTGTAGCAGAGAGAGAGAGAGCTATAATATATAGATATCTATAGATGGATTATACGTCTGTTCTGAATTTGATCTCACTCGTTTTGTCTGGACCGTAGTAGTTTCAGAGTGTGCAACGCTATACACAATTGGCTGCGAGAAAGAAGCCACTTCGGGGGCTTATTCAAGCGGTACTGTAGCACCGATGACATCGGAGAATCGTGAAATATCGCAAAAGTTTCGTTGTAAATCGCAAGTGGTTTACGGTGGGCTGTCCCGAGCAGAGGTCTTCTCCTGCACCCTCACGGTCATAAGTAACAATGCCTGGTCAGCAGCTTATATCTGCTCGAGTGATAGCGAAAGAGTTGCGAGTTTCGTAGCATTCTCCACCAATAATAATGTACGGTCGAGGAACGTGGAGTTGGTGGTGTATTCCGGCGGCTCTGCCGAGACATTTCAGAAAGTTGACCGGCTCCTAGTGTCAACTTTTAATGCTACTTCGTGGTATCTATCTTCTCCTCTCACCATTGTCGGATAGATCTCGATATAAAGCTATATGGGCAAAAAACAAACGGCATGTATTTTGCGTTACCTCGCTCTTTGTTACGTAGCTTAACTTTTGGCTCGTTGACTAAAAAATTAAATAACATCTCTCTGCTCCGTTGAAACAAAATAACGATGGATAAACAGGTTAGTTCATTTAACGTTTTTCAATGCGACGTACTTAATTGAGATCTCCCATAGCTTGGAAAAGAGGAATAAAGGAGGATAAACGAGCTAATGACCGGGAATGATCTCCATTTTGATTTCCGTTTGAAATATAAGACACGAAGTCGTACAATAATCATTCACTTTCAGACTCATCGAGACTTGCTTGTCTGGCGATACACGTATATTTCGAGGATATAAGACTTAAGGAAAATGGAAATTTAGTGGCGTCTGGGATTTGGAGACTTTCGGAATTGCTTGGACGCGTGACAAAATAGGATTTCCTAACGAACTGTGTTTCGCCTCGAGCGAACGCTATTGGATACAGTATCTTTTTTATATTGCAACACAAGAGACGTGGATTTTATTCTACTCCTGTGAACTCTTCAGAGTAACGAAGGGCCTTTAAGAATAGAATGGCTTGGCTCAATTTGGCAAACCAATACCACATCCTGTCAGATCACAATCACGGTTTTCTTACCGGAGCGGAGGATGAACGAAGTCTTTTTCACGTTGTTATCATAATATACCGTGCGCAGAGCTTATGAAAGAGTTTGTTGGCTCGTCGAACTAACCCTTAGTACGACAGGCTCTCGAAAAAGATCGATTCTACCAAGGTCCTTTTTTACCTCCTCTAAAAAAAAACCTCGATTCACAAGATGAACATAAAAGTTGGACGAAAACAGCATGCTACTGTTTAGCTTGAAATAGGGTTTGAAAAAATGATTTTCTATGATGAATAACGTCCGCCTTCAACGCGAATTTTCCAAGTTTCTATGTATGATGAAATTCGGTATTTTGAGCAAGGCGAATCCTTTTGCGGCCTCCCATCCCTTAAGGGATTTCAAATTTATTTGCAACGGGAAATGTGTTCTCCGTGTAGCAATTAATATTTGTATTTATGGCGAATAATTCGAGTCATAAATAACGAATCAGTGAACCGAAATATTGCTGCAATCGTTTCTTAGTCACATTCGGTTTTACCATTCAGCGACGTAGACATCTGATGTGGACCTCCACGTTTTAGACAGAAATTGCACTCTGGTAAAGCGAACTGGCAATTATATATATACATACACATATCCAGAGCAATGTAGAACGCTCGATAGAGCTGACGTCTATATTCCCAAGCAAACCCAAGCCGACGAACCCTTCTCTCACGAAAAGCCCTTTCCCAGATCTTCCTTGGCTCTGAAATAGGGGAGAGACTTGGAATTATTGCCTCGAGGGATTTATGGTATATAATCCGTTACCGCGGCTAGCATGCGATGGCAATAAGTGAAACACCCTCCGGCGTGTCACTGTTTCAATGACGCGAGAGTGCTTAAATCTCGAGGGACAGTCATATCAGACCGGATAACGTTTATATTATGTTGGAAAAAAAAAATCCATTTCCTCGCAGACTGAGATACTTCTCGGCGAGGATCCTGACTGAAAGATTTATATTTTCCACAAAATGTAATAGGATTCTACGGTGGTAAAGCGACTTTGTATATTTTTCCCTGTATTACCAGTCTGACGCGAATTAAACAAAACACAACGTACAAGTATATCAGTAATTTCAAAAGCCTAACACGAATCAAACTCTGAACCCGCGAATGTGCGACTTGAATTCGCTTCGCTGTCTTGCGCCTGACAGATATAATGAAGTGTCGCATAGCTGCGAATTCAAAAGCCTTCTGATATTATAGGCCATACTTATATCTATATAAATGCATATCTAAATCTTATAGTTTCTTGTAAATACTAGTCAGAAACAGGCGCACGAACAATCGAAAATTACGAGTAGCAGAGATGTAGGTGTGAACAATTTTCGTCGTGTATTCCAGGCTTGACGCTTGCACATATAGATTCGTGGTATGTACGTTACGAACGTAGAATATATAGGTAACATATGTAACTTGCTGCACGTTGCTGGTTCACCGCACGAGTAATGGGTTCGCTTCACCCGTGCACCTAACCCATATCCTCCAATAATTATAACATCCCCTTCTGCTCGTAGCGGGCGTGAAACTTACGAACAATTTCTCGCACGAACAAACTTTGCTCGTTGGCACAGACACGTCTGAGATGACATTTCGTTTCGAACGCGTTATACACGCTCGTATATGTGCGTAGAATCTAGGTACAGGCCAAAGAGTGGCGTTGCCTTCCTCGTCGCGCCGATAGAACACGCACCCAGAATTCACTCTGCTACATAAATATATATATAGCGTCTCGCGGAAATAAAAGGATGAAAAAAATAGACTTTTTTCCCCCCACCCTACCGTGCATCAGCTGAAACTCGAACAAAAGCCCCGCGGCACTCGACTCGGACTTTTTCTCGTATACTATTTTCACTGCCTCGATTCGTTTAAGCGGGCATTTTCCTCATACCAGCCTCCTATACCTCACTCACCAGTCTCTTTTTTTGGCCCTCCTTTTAGCGAAAAAAAAGCCAAACTTTTTAGCGGGCCGAGTACCGGGCTTTGTTGCAACTTTGACATTCGGTCCCAATTAGCATTCCACACCGTCCCATCGACGGAAAACTTTTAAAAGTTGCAGTACTCTCTACAGATCCCGATTTAATCAAATGTATTATTGAATTGAAAGTACAAACGTGGATAACTAGTCCGTCGACGCGATAACGAGTAATCTGGATAGACACTTGTGGATCCCGCAAAATTTGCAAAATTGTTAGCATTGGAATTGAAAAGAAAAACTTGACATTTTAAGATGATTGTATAATTAAGGCCGTAGTCTGGTCTAGAGCGAGATTTTTGACGTCATTTCTAATGTGCAATAACGTTTAAACCATTGAGGTTGTCTTGATGAAAATTTATACGTGCAATTATTGATCCTTGGAGAATACTTGTACATTATTTTAAAAAATTATTTTAAATATTTTCATGTAGTTTTTTGCCTTGTTGCAACATGGTGCGCCGAAATCGGCGCCCACTCTGGACGATGTTGTATGCATCTGAAAAAAAAAAATATATATATTCTCAATCTGTATGAGTATTCTGAGCACTGGTAGCAGAATTGGTACTTAAAAAAAATTTTTGACAAAATGGCGGACTTTTGAACTTTCATTAATGATATTTCATACATTTTCGGGTATTCGACGAGTTATAAAATGTCGGCAAAATTATTGTTCGACTCATAAAAATTTTTTTTAAGTACCAATTCTGCTACCAGTGCTCAGAATACTCATACAGATTGAGAATATATATATATTTTTTTTTTCAGATGCATACAACATCGTCCAGAGTGGGCGCCGATTTCGGCGCACCATGTTGCAACAAGGCAAAAAACTACATGAAAATATTTAAAATAATTTTTTTTTTTAATGTACAAGTATTCTCTAAGGATCAATACATGCACGTGTAAATTTTCATCAAGACAACTTCAACGGTTTAAACGTTATTGCACATTAGAAATGAAGTCAAACATCTCTCTAGACCAGACTACGCCTTAAGGCCTTGAGGCCTTAAGGCCTCTAGGCCTTAAGTGTACGGTAGTTGAGTGTATATTGAGTTGAATATTGATAATTATGTATGTATTGCAAATAATTTTATGTAACAGCGTCGAAACTAAGCAAGAGGGAATGCAGTAATGCCAGAGGATAAACTTACAAATTCCGTTTTCACTCATCAAGGTTCTAGCAATGTGGCGAATAATGCATTCGTCAGTCATTTATATGTGATGCTACTCGTATATACATGGCAGAGTAGGCATGTGTACCGGTGAGTCTGATATAAACGAGAAAGCTCTACATCGAGCTTGAAATTCCGTATGTGGCATCAGAAAGTAAATTAACTTGCTGCTATTCAATGAGCTTCGGTGGAGATACGCATCACGTAGGATGCTTCTTCACGCGAGCTGTCTCTGTATCTATACAATTCGCTTCCATCTGTCCGATGAGTCGAGTCGACGAGTTCGTTCCGGTAAATTGTATTACGTGAGTTTAGAAGGGTTATATTTTCTACCCTATAGTTATATCGCGCAATGAACCGTCGTACCCGATATACGACCCTTCTCATAAACTTGCGTGTTTGTCGGTTTCTGTCACTGACATTAATGCATAAAACATTCGCACAGTCGAATACAGTATAGTACAGAATCGTTGCCATAAAAAATTCATTTCGCGATATCCTGTTGCAGCTTCAAAAGCCTCTCATACAAATGTTGTCGTTTTATGTGTACATAATGATAACGTACAACTTTTTATTCGCAACCACCTCAAAGCTAGGGAAAATGGTAGATTTTGAACATTTAAAAGAAAGAGGAAAAATTATGAATACTCGAACGCCTTGCATCCCGGAGAAATAAGTCTAAATCTATTGAGCCGAAATCCATGAAGATCCGTGAATTTCACATTATTTTCAACTTCACCGTTGGAGTACAGAGAATAATTTATTCGAAATAACAGAAACGATAAACATCCCGCGAAATATAGAATCGTCCCTACCCATGTACAGATGCTTAAAGTCTTCGAGTCGTGGGAAATGTGACTTTGTTACTGAATTCCCAGTAGAACGGGTACCTCGGTGTTCTCGCGCAACATTTAGCCACTGATCGGTTCAGCTCGCGAAGGGCGCTAAACAGCTTTTCCTCGTGAGCTCCAGAACTCTCGAAATCCTCTTGCACCGTTGGAAATACGTGCCTCATATGGAAACGCTTTCAACGTCACGGCTTTCCGTCTCTACTCCCGTAGAAGGTACACGCGATGTATATTTCCTTTCGTGAATATAGAAACGAGCGAAATCACAGAGTTCTCGTAGATAGACTCCATTGTCTAACGGTCCGTTGGTAGATTTCCGACAGGAAAACCCTCGTTTTACTACCTAATGCCGTAGCACAACCGAAATTAGATGCGCGTATCCACCAGAGTTTGCTCACGAGTTTCCGAATAGTTATCGAAGGATAACAGACCGAACGAGAGAGTTTCTCGAGGAGGCTTTTCTCCGACGGATATTAAATCTGATTGAACGATAGCATAGCGAGTGAAACCATTGCGGCATCAGTCGGCGTATTGCCACCACCGATGTATGTGCACGTGTAGATGATGAAATAATTTATCGGTGTATCTATCGGGGGGGGGGGGGGGATAGGGGCGGAGGCTTTCACAAGGGGGTTTTGCATACGCAAACTCCTTCCCGTTCTAGCACTCGCGGATGTATATATACCGGCTCGGCTTTGTGCTCCGAGAGGCCGCAGAGATAGAAGAGCTGCCGAGCCGATGAGCAAACGGGCGTTTTCTCGTGAGTGAGGTCTGTTGGCCGCTTACCAAGGCGTGCGCTCGAAAGAGAATGTGTTAACAAGGCCTTGCTAACACACAGGGGCTTGCGAGATTGCGAGAAGCTGAAATTATGGATTCATCCCAAACGACGGTATAGATTATCTGGGTATGTGCGTGTGTTTGTGTGAAAGACGAACCGAAGAAGAGAAGTGAAAGAGGAAAAAGGGCGCGCCGATAGATAGGTGTACCCTCTACTCATCGAGTTTGCTGACTAAGCCGTGTGTGTCTAGACTGAATAAACTTTTCCAGTCACATTCGAAGACAGATGAAGTTGCCAGCGGTAGCTCGCGAATTGATCAAGGGATATACGAAAAAAACTGGTTGTCGTTGAATGTGATCGCGATATCTAGTCAAATTTGACGATAAGCAGTTGGATTATCGGTGTCCACGGAGGAGTGGTATGAAATTCTGATGCAAAAAATGTTCCGTGAAAACCGCTCACGCCGTTATCTCTCATGGCGATGCGATTGTAATTGCTCGTCAACGATTTGAGTCACGCGCCGTTCCATGCGAAATTTCACCCGTCATCCAAAGCAATCATGAAGTATCTGCCGAGAATCCTCGGCATATTCGATACTCACTGCAGTTTAATAAAGCGACATTCTACCGTATAACGTGTGCTGACTAAGCAAACTTCAACCCGCATTGGGCAAATATCACCGGTCGCCAACGTAGCAAAATGAAGTGGCGGAGAAATCGTTTTAGCAGAATGGGATTGCTGAAATTTCTGAGGCGTTTCACGTAAAATGTGATGTAGGCACAAATTTTCGAATAAACACACTGGACCATTCTTATAAGCATATTTCAATTCTTATCCTTTCATTTTTCGGACACACTTTTTTTTTCGCAGAATTTCTTTTCTCGCGTAGCTCAAAGGGCGAATAACATTTACCGGAAATTCATGGTTACGGGTTTGCGTGCTATAGATCATTTCGACCATGCTCGAGAGCCATACATCAAGCTTCGGTTCAATTGCACATTTTGCTGCGAAATATTTCCTCGTTGTTTGGTCCTGGAATATAGTAGTTCTTTATATCCTAATATCTCGCTCTCTCTCCCTCTCGCGGGGCCCTCGAATCGTTCGACAATTTATCGTATGATTTTCAGTCCAAAGCTTCGAATATTTGCAGCGATGTCGCGTGCGTACAAATGGTAATGACTCATCCGTGACAACTCCTTGCGTCCACCTACCGGTCATTTATACAATGCTATCTCCACTATACACTGCGTTGAATTTAATTGTGTATATTCATCGAATTCTCATCACTATTGCTCGTACAGTTTAAGAGTGCCAGTAATATACCCATAAAAATGATTAAATGTATTGTACGCAGAGTTTTTTGCAAATCAGTGGAATTGGCCTTTCGCCAACTCTGTTTCGCCGCAGTGCTGTTTCTTTTATCTCTAGATTCCTCGAAATGTCTGGGCATTTTCTGTTTTCTTCTAGGTCAGGACCTTCGGATGCTGTGTAAAAGTGCGATAAATGAAGATAAGGTAGTTCGCGCTCATTCGAGTAGCGCGAGATCTTTTTATCGCTTGTGCAAAGAAATCGCGTTACAGGTTACTGGCCGGTAGGCTCTGGTGCACTGGAATACACGTATATAGGCAACGAATGTGATGAACAGAACGAACTTCGATGGCTGAAGAGCTCCAGTGCCATCGGGACGATTTGTTCGAGTGTATACCAAGTGAATATACACACAAATCTACTGTATAGCCACTCTGCATAGAAGAGAATGATACGGACCTTGCGGTTGCAATACAATGAAACGCAATCGTCTTTCCAGAGTTCTGAATTTCAGAATGTACCGCGAAAGTGGTGTCTGACGTTGGGAAATACATTCTTCCCGAGTGCCAAGGAAGATATCTCGTTACTTTCGTTCGAGAGTCTCAGATATTAAAGAGATATTATTCACAGTGGTTATTCAACACCAGACGAATACCCGTAAGGAATGAAGGGCGAGCGGTGAAGTAAAACAACCTCTTTGGAAAACCTCGCTAGTCCATACTATCAGCAAGTTCCTTTTAATTTATTAGAAGTAAATCGATAAATTTGAAACGGAGGAGTAATTTTTTTCTACTTTTTTATATGTGAATATAATACGAGCGAGTCAAATAACGTAAGTAATGATTATTCTAATTGTTACGTCAAGTCAAAAGACCATTGTCCATCGATCGAAAATGTCCTGCGTTCCTAAGGAAAAAAATATAACGGAAATATAAAAGGTCATTTGTACAGAAAGGAAATATGTTTGCGCGGCAGCCGTGGTCCAGTTTCGTCCACGCTTGTAATGAAAATTTCACGAGTCTCTTTTGCCGAACGGGCAAGCACGTCAAGATTGAAACAAGCTCGTGACCTTTTGACGTTGACCAAGTGCCTCGATCGGGGAGAGGCGGTATCCTAAATGAGACACGATAAACGAAAAGGAACTTTTGCCCTTGAGGGTGAACGATAAGTCTAAGAGGCAACCTAAAAAAGTACGTAAAAAAGTGAAGTGCTAAGCGAGTGGTCGTGGTGGTGGTGTTATTGGTGGGTCAGGCTGACTTTCAGGGTAGAACGATCGAAAAGAAGTCGACTCGGAGGTGGATCCAGAGGTTATGGAAGGGATAAAGCAAATCTGACAAAGGTATATTACAACGTGGACATCGTACCGAATGAAGGCGAGAGTGAAGAAACGTAGGATCTTCAGCAGAGAGGGTTGAAACTCGTCGGGATTGTGTTAAACTGATAGAAAAAAAAAGAAGAAGAGTACACGGGTCTGATGTGCTGTGGATAAAGAGGATTCGCAGCCAGTGGCCGAGTCAAGGACAAAGTAGTGGTAGTAGGATCGTGTGCCACGAGGGAATTGCCGACCAAAGTGAAAAAGGATTGGTGATGTATCGCGAGGACGCTAGCGGCCTCGATGACCTCGGCATTACGACGAGCATGAAGAAGCATACGTCGAGCAGGTTACTCGTTCTCGAGGTTGCTATGGCACTGTTCGGTATGGTATGGCTGTTGCGTGTTCGTTCCGAGATGCGTCGTTGTTCAAAGTGTCGTCGCGAAGAGCTGCTAGTTGGACAGGAACAAAATCCTCAGAGACGGAACGAGCAACAGCAACAGCAACATCAACAACAGCGTCCACATCATCAGCATTGCTCGGCGTCACAGGCTACGAGCTTGATTCACACACCCGAGGATGGTCTCACCATGTCTTCGGCAAATACACTCTTCACCCTTGATACACCGGGCGCAGCTGGACCAGCCGGAAGTTATTGCGAAGTTCATGGATATGTCGCACCGAAAGAAGGTATTATTCAACGTCTCGCCACTATATATTTATTATGTCCACCATCTATATTCAACAAAAATATTGTACATGTATTATTCATACGGTAATGACTGAAACTGATCAATTTATTCAGCAGACATTTAAAGTGAAATATCCAGTGATTCATTGTCCAACGATTTTCAAAAAATATCGTACTACCGTGATTGCTAAAGCCATAAAGATTGCCCTCGGTATATTTGTTTCGCGGAGTATCCTGCAAGAATTACGAGGAGGTAAAATAAATTCGTGCCATTACATGTGAATTGGCACTATTCACAGTATTCACGGTTTCGCTTGCCTTTCTCTTGCGAGAATCTATTTCACCATTCATGCTTATGCGACATATAATGACGATCATTTTCAAGTATAGCGAAAAACACTGATGTAATACGGTTGCATACGCTCGCACGCGCTTTAAGGATGGAAATAGGGTTAGGACAGCGTTTTCTCAATGATTTTCATGAATTTTTTTATAGTATAAAAAATGAATATAATTTATTGAAACTTTAAGTATATTTTATACATATATTTAAGTATATACTATAAAATTTTTGAAGAATTGCCTTGAAAAATACCGAAGATATTAGCGACCCCATATTGCAGGTCACAATCAGACTCAGCATTTTGCGTACATTCTGGAAGCCGCAATTTTCATCTGAAATCAAACGAGGTTGGAATTTACTTTTATTATATGTCTCTCTTCTATATGAACCTAAATGCTTAAATAACGATAATATTCCGATTTTAGGTTCATATAGAGCGCAATACTATGAAGAAAGTAACTGCCAATTTTCAAAACGATTGGTTGAAAACTTTTCAAACTAGCGTGTACGCAAGTTCAAAAAAAGTCGTTTTCAGAAAAACGCGTTTGAAAAAATACCGTACCTGAGTGACCGCTCGGTTATACACGTGGCGCGCTCGGGGCCTGTCGAAATTTTGATTAAAACGAAATGAAAATTCCGAACGAGTCGGAATTTTCATTTAAAATTTTGGGAACATATTTTTCAATAGTTCTGCTAACAATTTATAAAATTTAAAAAAAATTGATTTTTTGAACCGTCTAACCCTATTCCCCCCTTAACGACAAACATCATTCCCCTGAATGCGGATATTTTCACGGCGGCTATATTCAGATCAAATAAATTCCAGCTTGTAGCTCAAAAGTATATCGAAGAAGTGAAAAAAATAAAATAAACAAAAATTCGTTGTACCGCGTATCCCTTGGTGTACATAAAAAGCGCCAACCGAACCGTTCATGTAAACGAGAGCCCGTTTTGTACAAACCGTGAATACACACTTACAATGTATACGTTTCATCTCGCAAGCACAGAATCTCGATGATTATCATCGAAACCTCTACGTGTCAAAGGGAAAAGAGTACACAACCAGCCTACAATTCTTTGTGATTGATCATAAACTCGGTCCGTATAGAGGTTGCTGTTATTGTTACATTCTGATTCTATATTTAAAGCCGTTGCGAAAAATTATCTTCAATAATACGTGAATCAAATCCATTGAATTCGTTTGATTATAATCTTCACAGAATTTTTCTCTTTGTGATATTGACACATTCAAAAAGGGGGTCTTTTTTATTGCTCTTTTTGTCAGGGGAAGCTAAATTAGAGAATCGAGGCTGGCGACGCGTTGGGATATTTGTGTGTACACTGAAAAGAATCTCCTGCAACACTGTGCTTTTGTTTCCGATGAATCGAGGTACAAGCTCGTTGTGGATGGACCACGTGATCTACGGTAACAGAAGCAAAAAAACTTTTATTTGCATGCTCCACGATACTTCGGTAATTCCCGAGTATATAGATGTTCGGCAGTGAGTCTATATTGTGACGTAGAAATGCGTGTGAGAAAGGGTATGAAAGAGAGATTGGGGGCCTGCGAGTCACGCAAACGACGGGTTCCAACGATCAAATTCTCGCCGCATTGACAGCAGTCGCGGTAGAAACTCGCCGAGGTCCTTTGCCTCTCCAATTGCACTGTAACCCGACGGGTCACGTATTTCACTTGGTTCCAGAATGTGCTATGCCAGCATCCCGCTGGTTATTCCGGGCGGTGAGGCGAGACCACCATTAGATATAGACAGAGCTCGTAGTGTGATAGAGATACAGAGAAACCATACTCTTGTCCTTTGATCTTATTCAATCGAGGGGGTCGCCAATTGTGAGAATCAACGGAAGGGATAAACGTAATCGTCCAACGAACGCGTCTGATTACGAGAGACTCTTTTGACTCGCATCATTTTCATATGCACCGCGCGGTCAATCTTTGAACCGTTTTTTGACAATGATTTCACACTCCAGTTTGTCTCTAGGAAAATATATTACTTTTTTACGAATTGCCAATTTCGTCACCTCTGGATAAATTTATCTCGCGGACATCCTATACCCTTTAGTACTGGTTTAATCTGTCAGATAACTTTATCCGCGAGATATTCGTGGGGGAAAAACCCCGGCGTTAGACAGCGATTTAACTATTGATATTTTTTGTACAATCTTTCGAACACAAATGATAGGAAAAATACAATGAGACTCCAGATGAAAGTGGCGCACGTAAAAGCAAACGGAGAACGTAGAGTTATTTTACCTTTGGGTTTCATATACCAATCTCAAGCCGAATATCATCGCTACTATACCATTCGCCCATGAGGGGTTACGAGATTCTACTCAAGAGGATGATCATCCTTTACGTGCCTTCCCTTACTGCGTCCACCAGTCATCATGTTCATGGTGGTACGTGCAAGCGAGACTCGAGTTTTCTGCTGTTGGCATGCGACGAGTCTCAGGGTCGCCTTTGCCCCGATCTTGGGGGTTGAATCGAAAGCGAACGGAAAATACATATACTAACGCTATGAACCCCCGAGGCGCGTCTCAATGTGGAGAATCGCCGTATCAGCGATAAGTTTGCACGAACCACGCAACCAACCGCCCTCCTGCCTCGGGTGGTTATAACCATTTTCATGCGATCTTCGTTCGGTCACGTTTCTCCATCCATACGATATAGGATATATGCCAATATGTCGCAAACAAAGTTGGTGCCGTACGTTGTAAAAAGAAATCTCTTTTGCTACACTGTCCAATGTTCGTATTTTTACCTGCGGGACAGCAGCTCTTACGAATTCTGAAAGCGCTGACCGCCGACTTGTGTATCCTAGTTGAAAAAAAAAAAAGTTCGCACGCGCTAGTCAAAGTACATTCCGTGACCCTACATACTTGCCTACCGCGGCCCCCGCTTTTCTGGTCTTTCACTTTGCCTTCAGTACTCTGTATCTCGGGTTACATTGTTAAATTGTCCCATATATATGCTTCACGCTACCAGCACACACTTCGATTCGCGTTTGTCATGTATGCCTTTGTGTCGACTGCCCCATTGTCTTTTCTACGGAGTGAAACGGGCATCTGTATTTAGAGCCTAGTTAGCAGAATCTCTATGTATACTATATACCATTCGCATCTCACTTTCTCGTTCTTCCTCCTTCCGTCACGTGGACCCGCTGCTTTATGTTTTCACGTACCTATCCGAACGATGAATGGATAGATCGTTGCTTCCTCCTCGACACACGGAAAGTACTTTCTAGAGGGAAATGACGTGTGGGACTTTGACTATGAACCGGCATATTTCTGCCGCACATCGGTGTCTATATGTATTTCGTGAGAGATCCCCGAATAGATAACGCGAGCACGTTCACGCGCCCTGATTGGAATATCATCGTGCCCGAACTGAGATAACTTTGTGGAATATAAGCCGAGCGGCTAAAGCGTTCTTACCAAGGGGCCGTTGCGACTTTGTATGCTTCATTTACACTTTCCAGAAAAGTCACTCTTTCGTGTGCTTCAAAGCTCGAGATAGTGCAGGTAAAAGTGTTCGTGATGTAATCCCGACGATGTGTCGTGCCCAAGCACAACAGATTGGTATCGTGTCATTGGAGCATTGAGTTCGCACGGGGCGACGGGGATACGCGTTTCAAAAACAATTTGGCACATATATGCGAATGTAGCAGTCTGTTGTTCGATGCACGTGAAAAAATTGTAAGTGCGACGTAGATATATGAGATATAAAATGACAGGATGGCAGTCCAAAAGTATTGTTGTACACTGAGAATAAAGCTGAGAAAATCAACATAATTTTGTTTAGCGCAACGGAATTTTGTTGCCACAACCAAACTTTTTGCTTGCCACAACCAAATTTCAATCGATGCAACAAAATTTTATTGCGCCAACGTAAACTTTTTACTCGGTGTATACTTCAACGACTTTTCGAGAAGTACGCACGAGCCCCTGGCTCAAAGTTTGTCCCTGTCGCGTATTCTTAACCTTTTAACCTGTCGTCCGACGACCAATACACTCGACCCAGTTTTACGATAGTTTTACCAGCGGCAAAAACGCTGAGAGTGGCCAGAAGTCAAGTCGGAGCTGCGTCATCCCGGCTGGTCACGGAAACGATATCGCTAGAGCTTTGAAGCTGAAAGCATGTTCGTGTCGGGATCAGCAGGAACAGCAGCGTGTGATATTGCACTCGCGAGAGTTTATTACGTGGATACGGATGACTGGATTTGCGGAGAGTGTGTGACATCTAGAGGAGTACGCTTGAAGCTTGACAATGTTGCATGAAACCACGATCGTTTTAGTAAATGTATTGTAGGAAAGTTTTTTCCCATATTTTTTTTAATAGAGTACGGAAATTCCGTTTTTATCTCTTTACACGTGAACTGAAAGAAAATGGACGAAAAAAGTGCGATACTGTAGAGTCTGAGACTGAGGAATACTACCAAGAATGAGAGAAGAGCTTTACTTCACTCATTTTCGCACTTTCTATCCGATGTATATGTATAAATTTCCACACTTGTGTACCATAATCTGCTAGAGGTAGGTGCGCAATAAATGTCCGGTTTAAAGTATCTCAAGAGACTTGATTAGCCGGAAACAGTGACCACGTGCAACACGCGAAAGCTTAATCGCTTTTCGTGGCGGTGCACTCGGAAACTCTTACACCTCGTTTGCGAGTTGGAGAGTGGCTTGTCGCGCGGTAAATACTCTGGAAAATTAGAATAACGAGGTTGAATTTTTGAGTGCCTCTGCTTCTCCTCATTTTCTGCTCCTTCGTGAACCCGAGGAAACTCTCCGCATATCAGAGAGAAAGAGAAAGCGAGAGAGAGAGCAAAACAGAGACTTTTAATTCACGGGTTCCGCCACGAAATTACGTTGTTACATTTTCATTCGTTTGTTCTTTTGTTTTTTGCAGCCATCCGCAAAAGTTATCCGGAGAACTGCGCATATTTCTCTACTCTCCCTTTCCTATCATTCTATTTTATCTAATAGCCAGAATGAAGGACATACCTTCATTCTCGCTTCATAACTTAGCTGGCGTTACAAATGCGAGAACCCGGAAAACCGAGCGAGTAGAGGAAAATGTTGGGAACTATACGAGTGTCCTGCCGCCGTTGCGGTAACTTGGTAGTCGTGATAATTACCTATATTTAACTGTATACACTCATAGGTAGTGTGAAGCCCGCAGCACAGCAGCATTAGCAACGGGAATAACCTCACACCCTGGTAGATAAATTATTCGCAAGCGGGTTCGCGAATCTCCCCAGACGATAATTTACTCTCACTTCCCCGCATTATTTCACTGTAATTCAAGCCAAATTATTTATTTTCTTTTTTTTCTTTTACACAACTCCCGTTGAGCCAGTTAAAGCGACGGTGGAAACCGATTTTTATTATTTTTTCATGCCCTCTATATATTCGAGTATATAATTAGTTTATCTAAACATCAGAGTATATATCAGTTACACCTATCTCAATATAGTAATGGATAAATGAGATATTTATATTACATAATTAACACCAGAAACAATTAGCAAATAATGCGATCAATGTATATTTGAGAAATGTCTTTTTTCATAAGTGTATTGTGTATTATGTTGAACATTATTTACTTCGATACCCATTTTTAAATTCATCTGTAAAAACTCGATTTCGCAACTCTTAAAAATTCTCCGTGTCATTACGGGATTGAGAACATAGATTTTCATTAAGAGAAAGATGATTAAAGTATTACCAAAGCCAGAAACCATGATAATATTTCATAATATCGTTCGCCATCTGTATAATGTATAATTCCCTCGTCAGAAGTCAGAAGACAATTTCTCCGTCATTATACGTACACCCGGAGAGTTTCGCATTATTCAAGTGGCCGACAGTTGATAATAGCAGGATCAACGAGAGAACTCAGCATGCCGGGAAGCTCCTCGTTCGTATATGTATAGAGGTGAGAAGGTTTATTGGACGACAATGGGCTCCGTAATGCCATTCGAACTGCCGCGCACACCCCCATTGGACTTCGAGGCTTATTGCCTCTCGACGAAATGCGTTCTCTGCTTGGACGCTTTCGTTCCGTGCCTAATATATACACATATCGAAACTCAACTGTTACCGTTCGTTGGTTCTCCAGTGGAGCCGAACCGATACCATTCTTCGGATCGATATAGTTCTCTCATAGCTTTACGCCTTCTCTCTCTCTCACTCGACTTTATATACATATCTATCCTCCACCCTTCGCACAATGACGAACTGTGTAGCTCAAACGCCAGAGAGAATTCCAGATCAAGCGGAAGTGGTATCGTTCTACGGGCAGCAGTTTCGACTAAAGACGAAAACTTTTACCGCATGGTCTACAGCTTCTGCTTCATCTGCTTCGACCATCGGACTACAAAGTACCGACACGTGATCGAGAACACACCAATAGACATATATAGCGGTCGTAACTATACAGAGAGTTACTGTATTACAATGGCGTTGTCTATACAACAGCGATCACGAACGGCAGTCGGCTTAACTTACGTACGGGGATGTCGGCAATAGATGAGAGAAGTACTTCAATTCCATTGACAAATAGAGATGACTTGAGAATTTTGATAATTCAAATGATGCAGTTGAAATGATGTAATTTAAAATACTGCAGATCTTGTGGGATAAATGATGCAATTATTCTTTATAATCATCAACATTAATAGGCTGATCATAACTGTTTAACTGCCAGAAGACGTGTCAACGACGTTTTCCGAGTATGGCTATTTGTGTTATGGCGTCACACCGTACACGATTGACAAATCTAATGGAAGTGTGTTGGAAGAACAATTTAAGACGCTGCGACAGTTGCGCGGGTTTTTACACTCTATATATTAAATGGCGTATATATTCATGTGCGTCGTGAGAGTAAAAAAAATATGGACAACTTCCGACATTGGAGAAAAACAATGGTAGACAGTAGATCAGTCATCGTGCAGCCGTATCAACGCCGTATTACAACAGTTCATAGTAGATATAAATTTGTTGGCACCTGGCACATCTTCCGCAGACACGCGACGATCAAACTTTTTTTTTTCGTCCTTTTACGAAATTCAATTGACCCTAAGTTTCGTCCTGTCGAACGATTTGTTCTATAAAGAGAATAAGAAGCGAGTATACTTGCCGACCGCGAAGGGAGGTTGGTTGGTAGGACATTAAATGATCGCGGATTCGTTCCAATCCATTTGTGCTCGTTCCTCTCGACCACCCGATCAGGATGTGGAGGACGAAGCCGACGTGGTAATGGAAGAAAATCCACAAGCCTATCCTTCGAGTGCACCCGGTGCTCGCGCGTCCACGCTCGATCGAACTTCCGCTGCCAAAGAAAAAGTGTACAACTCACCCTTCCGCCCCCTGCCTTCACTGTTACCTTTCACAGTTCGTTTCCTCGCGATCCTCGGACATACTCTAGCGATGCACTTTCTCGTTTTATCTCCATCCACCACTCTCTCTCTTTCTCTCGATATATCTATTTCGTAGAAATAACAGAAATTCCGGGACAAAGTTACAGCAAAATGTCGTGCACTTAAATTACTTTCAGGACAACAGTGATCGGAGACTAAAAATACATATGTCAAAATAATATATGATTTGCGCAGCTGTAACAGTATAAAATAATTTAAGTGGATTTTGATTTTTTTAAATAGTATTAAATTGTCTTCAACTTTAAATCGAGCCTCGATATTTTTTATTCGAATGTTCCACGTAGCAGGAACGACTTCTAATTCAGAATCGAAACTATCTTAAGTCTCTCGTTAATTCGATAATAAATTCTTAGCGATACAACGTAAAAAAAATAATATATCGCGATGAATAATGACGGTATATTGTATAAGACGTTTGCTCGTCGGTGATATAGTTTGCGACCCCTCTTGTAAGTTGATACCACAGTTAATACCTCATTATGTGTGTGTATGTGTGGCTGACGTTAAAACAGAGAGGGTAAAAGATAATAAATATGAGAAGATGTGATAAATGGTTCGTTCCATGGTGCACCCTCTCTCTCTTCGTACGTGTAGAGATTTGTGATATACGTAACGCGTTCATCAATTTATCTTACTGGCTCTCGTATACTCGAGGTCCAACGAATATATACATACTCGTATATACATTTATATATCACTGCAGGTTTTTTCATTACTTTTTCGATTGACAACTGGCACGATGGCGTGGGCTCGAGACGACGGAAATCCCGGTGGTAACGACGAGAAGCTCATTGTAAATTATGCGTCATTGGAATCGGGAAAAAAATGATATGCGGAAAAGAGAAGGTATGAATGCATAGATGTCAATGAGATTTTTTTTTCCCCCATCACGTTGCGCATATGTACGAGGTTTCAATTACGCTTCGACACGAACGTGTGCTTGCGTTGGTGGAGTTCATCGCGAAAGTGACCTGATAAAAACGATCGAGGGTGAGAGAGAGAGAGAGAGAGAGAGAGAGACGAAAACTAAAACGAGAATGAGGTTCATATGTAGGTCGCAGCAGCGCTTGCACATTTCTCTCCTCTTATCAATGCAAAAACAGACGCAACCTATATACCCATCAAATGCGCAATACCGACAATACCGTCGGTTGGAGTAATTCTTTTGTCAAATTCACATTAAAAAATGCCTCCATATTTGATCAAACTTAAAGTAAAAAGAAACCCCGCTCATTGAATAAATTTTAATTAAATCATAAATTATACTAGCCTTGAAATTTAACTCTTTAACTTTCAATCAAAAGTTAATCCATTAATGTGATATTCGCATAATTAATTCGCCCTTCACGTATTCCCATAGTTGTTGTAAAATATGCCTGTTTGGAGGCTCAAACACCCTCAAGCGCCTTTTACCTTTTCGTAATACCATTTTTTTTTGCCAGTTACTTGGGGAAAAAAATGTAGCAAGAACTTCGAGCTTTCGGGGAAAATTCTCTTGATTCCCTCGAGGCGACCTTCCGTAATGTATGTAGGGGTAGTAAAAACGTATATCGACCTGCAAACAAAGGGCGAAACTGGCTCGACTTAGCTTGTTAAATCGTAATGAGTTACGCCTTTTTATTTGCCCGAACTCGACATACATACATACATATATTTATACATCTACTCGCAGTCGCAGTTTTTTTTCTCAATGATCCAATACACTCGAGGGTCTCGATGTGAACTTGTAACTTTTTCTCTCTCTCTCGTTCTCTTCAACGAACAAATATCGTATCGAGGGAGGTCGTAGGGCTTTGTCGGTTCGCCGTTTCTCGTAAAAACAAATTAAGCTGTAAAGCTCATGATTGCGGTGTTTCATGGGAACCTCGGTGATCCAGTCACGCGCTCGCCTATATGTGAAAAAGCGTTATTCAGGTTGTTCAGTATTCCCTTCTGTACGTTTCTATAAAATTCCATCCTATACATACACAGATATTTATACATGACATTTTTTTTTCATACTCTTCGATAACAATAAACTCGCCACTATGGGTGCGGCGTACGCGTTTCATCACGTAGGGAATCGCGCGTTAATGGGAAGAGACGCGAACGACAGCTCTTGTTTACTCGGACGAACAAAAACGTACGAGTTTATATTTTCAACGATCTCCACGCGGAATTTAGAACACAATTTGACTATTTTGATCCCTCTTGTTCTTTTTTTTTTCCTTCTTGAACTTGGCTTTTCTTTCATTGTTCTTTTTAATCCTTTTTCAATTACCTTCGAAACCATTTCATTCTGTTCCTCCTCAATAACCTGATATACGAGCTTATACGTCCTTTCAGATCGGAATAATCCCTACGGTCAACTCAGTTTTCTCTGCCTCCTTACAGGGATTTACTACGTCACCTGTAAGTGTACATTGTATTTGTTGTTATTTTTGTAGCAAAACTTCATTTTTTTCATTACAAAAGTACTTTGTTATTTCATCGCTGTAACGCTTCGCTACTCTCAACGTTTCGCATGTAATGTATTTGTTTATTCTGCTCCGGAGCACAACTCCGGAGCAGAATAAACACGGTCCTAAGTGGGATAATAATTAATTGGTTCGTGTTTGAGCACTCTCGCGTATACTGCTTTAAATCGGGTTACATAACTACGTAATATACATCTATACTCGTTATGAACAATAAAAAGCTCTCGCGCGCTTGAGTTTTCCCCTTGGTGCAATATTTGTTTTTTTTTTCTTTCATTGTTCCAACATATACTCTATCGGGTTTTTACGTATGACCCTTTACTATTCAATTTTTTTTATTTTTCCCCCTATCACTGCTTACTCACACTTAGCTGAGCTAACCTGTATCGCATTTGCCATGGACACAGGGAAACTGCGGAAAACCTGTGTCGATACAGACGGCTTTGTTTTGACTAAGTTTCAGTTGTATTTACTACATCGAAAGCTCGATAAAACTGCCTCTCGCTCAACAGTCGGTGCGCCAACCAGTCCACGGCTAAGAGGTCACCTATCCAAGTAGCGACCAAAGCTGCTCAACTTGGGTGATCGTCAGACCCATGCACCGACCGCCCGTCCACTGTTGTCTGTCCCTCTGCACAATAATTATTCTTGTTCAACGAATAGCACGCACTGCAGCAACATCGCAAAAAAAAACATTTAATTCGTATAAATAAATTTCGTTTGATTGAAACGAAAAGTATTTGAATCGTGCAAAACCATTTGTTTGTGCACATCAGTTAGGTGTATAATAGGTCAAATGATGAGTATTTATTTTCCATCCTATTCAACGAACGCTGCACTCATCGAATTTCACTGCAGTCGTCACAGGAGAAGATCAAAAGAACGCTTGCCAATGGCATTTGCACATTTATACCACACACTGTTTCAAACGCTTCATTTCGAACAAAGATAATCATTGATTTTAGTATCTTTATAGAAAAAGCTTTGTTAACGCTGTCAACGAATGATACCCTTACCAAAACAGACCACAATTTGCAATTGAACAGCATTTTTCATTTTTTTTTTTTAAATCCCATATCTCACAAAGAGGTTCGAAACCCCCCTACTGCTTTTCATTGATTTCAATTCGTGGTTTCACTCTGCCTGAATTGCCTGTCATACTTCGGCGCAATGACCGGGTGTGCACTTTTAAATATTTAAAAAATCCGCAAACTACCTCAGAAGCAGAAAAGCAAAATAGCGCGGATAGAAATGTTATTCGATACGATTCATGGCACATTCAACCCCACAATCAAACACTCGCTTACAAACACATATATAGAAAGCGTTGATTTCGATGTCAATTAGCAATCGACATCCTCGTATGCCGGTGCATTCTGTTTGTTTAGCGAGTTGGATTGAATTGATCAATGTTCGAATGATAGAGCGATGCGGCCCACGCCGTTGCTTGCGGTGAGAATTTTTTTTTTTAATTATTTAACTTGCATCACAAATGGATGCCCCGGTATGTATGCCGTAAAATAAAATGTAGAAAAAAAAAGATTTTTTTATTTTTTTACTCATGATTTTTACGGTTACGTTATAGATCGAACCTTCGACTGCCTGCATTTCGCTGTATGAACTGGCCGGGTTTAAACTGAAATCACCGTACCAATTATTCTGCCGAAGTGGTGTTTGTTACAAGTCGATAATAGGCAGGTGCGTTCTCGGTGATTAAATTTCGCAAGCCCAACAACATCGTTACATGAGTGATTATTATTTTCATTCTACATCATTGCGATGATTGTTCTGACGAAATAATAATTCAAAGTGAATGATGATTATCGAATAACATTATTAATTCACGTGATTGCGAGTTGTACGAAAAAGAAAAACATTATTTATTTGGAATAATAATTCGGAATTAATTTGTGCAAAATAATAGTTTCAAAGAGCGGTTTTTATTCTAATGGCCCCCAGGTCGGCTGGTTTTGTTTGCGTAACGTGGGAGACACCGGATATCTGTGTTTCGTACGGAATATTGTAACTGATGAATATTGTAACGGACGGAATATTGTAACTGATGAATACAGAAGGATGAGTGTAGCATATCACTGAAATAGGTTGAGTATCTGTACACCGTGCGTGTGATACCAACCACAGTTTACGATTATACGGGTTACACAACAAAGCTCTCAACATCCTCGTGATCCTGCTTAGTTGTTGTCATACACGCCATCATCGTGGGTGGTATATGAGCTTGCACATTTATGAACATATCTGCTACATCAAATTATATATAATATATAACAGCCAGGCGAAAAAAAACTATCAGGAATATTAAAAATAAATCATAATTCGCGAATATTACATTTTAAAGTGGCAAAAAAAATTTACTGCCTCATCGATTCGTAATGATAAAAGTTTGATATCCGTTTCAAAGGAGTAAAATTAAAAAATAAAACCTTTTACAAATATCTTTTGAAAATTCTGTATTTTATAAAAGGACCATAATAACAGCTTGAACTAGAAATTCGCATAATTCGCGTAATCGCGTCTTATCTATTATCTTCCTTTAAAAATTACGTGCTTTTCAGTGAGTGAATTTTTTTTTTTAAACATCCAGTTTGCAATTTGAATGTATTCGATGATACAGTTATATTTAATGTTCCACAATGAAACGTATATTTAAGGGTGCCAGCCGGGCTATGAACTTCCATTTAATTCGCCACATTATTCACACAAAAGTCATGCTCCTTCTGGCGGTGGGTGCTGGCGAGGAACCTTAATCTGTTAGAAAATAGTGGCAAACGTTATAAGAATTTTAAGCGGCGCGAAAGCTGTGCGGTTGTGCATATATTATGGCCAAACTTTCGACCGATTTTCACGACGAAGCGACGTGAATAATACTACTACTACCAGTAGTAGTAGTAATAGCGGCAATACATAACAGATACATACTGGTCTGTGCTTAGCGATTCCGAGAGAGCTTATAGCCGATATTGTACGCGACAAAATTCATTGGATAAACGTAGCTACAGTTCTACATCTATGTATGTTATACATAGTCACATGACATGCATTTGAGATGTAGTTGGCGAGAACGCGTTGAGCATAGAAAATGCGAAAAGCATCTTGGCGGCGTTCGTAAAGTTTTTCAGCGCCGAAAGCGAGATAGACGTGAAATATACATGTCGCACATACATATTTACGACATTCACGTGAATTCACATCCGTGTATGCGTGCATAAATGATATAAGCTGATACTTCCGGGAGAAAAGCGTCGAGTAGTTACGAAAGAACGGATCGAAGTGTGTAATGGCTTTCTTCCCGCCACGGGGAAGAACGATAAGCTCTCTCGCATCTCTGATAGAGATAGGGTGAGAGGAAGAGCTTTCCACCCACTGAACGCTCTATATATATAAATTTAACACGCGACTCAGCAAGATACACTTATACTCGAGGAAAATTAACGGAACTCGCCCCGTCCGCACCGGTATTTCTCTACTGTCGGATTTTTCTTTCGTTTCAATTTTTTTATTTTTTATTATCACGTCTCCCACATCTTATGGTACTCTCCTTCCACTCGGTCTGCACGTATGAGAGTGTATGCATCGGTGAGTCTCTCCGTTTAACACTGTGAAACTACACGGTTGGAATTTCGACGTATTCTCCACGAAGAAAATGGCGTTGTATGGCAAATATAGTATTGTTACCGCGGCATTGTGTAAACTATTGACTATGACTGATCGGCCACACCGTATTTAAGAATAAAAAGCAAATTTGATGGCAAAAAAAAACTCAAAAATAATCATTCAATTCTCATACAAGTTTTTAGTAAATTTTTACGCATTACGCTTTCCGAAATTTACTTTACATGATCGTCCGTGAGACTTTTAGACATGCAATGCCAAGATATAAAAAAAACTTCGGACTCATTTATCGCAGCATTTTAAAAATAACGATACGAGTAATTTTTATTTCTCATTCATTGCGAACAACATGAGATTTTTTTTAAGGAATAATTCGTAAATCACGCGATATCATACAATCTCATATATCATGTCAGCGGATGAAAAATACCCTGTTCCATCGCGAAGCAATATATATGTAGGAATAACTTGCGTGTGGGATAACATCTAGATCGACAGATGCCGAGGGGTTGGTAAGCGTATGAAACGCATGGCTGAATCTTCGAGAATCGTTCGGACGACAAGCATGTGAAATCAGACTGATATATCGTCGTCGAAAAATCAGGGTAAAGATATTGTATATCGTTTGGCAATTTATAATGCAATAATGTGAATCTATGGGGAGGGGGGGGGCGGTTGTGGGATATCGCTAGGCCGCACACGTAACTGAGACTCAATAATTCTCAACCGCGCCAACGGACGTATCGATAGAATGTTGAAAAGTACGAATATTGAACGAGGGGGACGAGAATATCGTGAATCGGATACATTTTCGTACGCAAAAGCTTCACTACGGAAAAACAAAATTTTCCGGTTGAATACCGTCGAGATTATTATTTATCGGCCATAATTCAATGTTATGATCTACGAAAAAAAAATAAAATTCACAAAATTGTGTATTCGTAAGGATTTTGAAGTTTTTAATGATAACGTTAAAAATAGCAATAGAAACTTTTTTTTCTAGTCAAATCGCACTCATAAAGGAGATTCGAGCGTCGCACTTTTTCCTCGTCATCTCACTGTATATTCTCGAAAAAAAAAAGAAGCCGCAAGAGACATTTTCAAGTGTTTCACTTCGGGGCATCGAGAGCGTTGCTTTTATCTCGTTCTTAACAAGGTGGTGGCATTGACACAAAATGAATGAAGATAAAATGAAAATGAGGAAAACCCAAGAGAACGAATAAAGAACGAGCGAGCAGCGACCCAACGAGAAAGAGAGAGCGAGCGAGAGAAAGCGAAAGAGAGAGAGAGAGGGAGAGAGATAGATAGAGTAAAAAGGTACGAAGAGATACATATTTTCAGTGTTCGCAAAACCGGAAATGCCAGGGTTTCTCCGACAGGGAATTCTGGCCGCGAGAGACTCGCGAGAAGGAAAAAAAAATGAAAAAAAAAAATTGTTACTGTACATGAAGAATACTGACTGTCCGTTTCCGCTAGCGACGTCACTCGCCGTCCAAATGGCTCTAATTAAAAATTATGCACGTTTCAAGGAGATGGTTTTATCCGGTCAGTGCATTTATATACATATACGAGTACGTACATTCAGCGTCATTGTTCTTCAGTCTGCGATGGGAGAACTGACGCTGCTGTACTTTTGAGAGTCCATATCGCGGAGCTTACGAATCTTTCGCTTTGCCTCGGTGAAATTCCTATAAAATTATGTAACAAAAGACATAAAAACCTTCGGGATTTCTGAGACTTCCTTTTCCCGGTTTTCTTAGGGGCATACAACCACGATTCACCATCGTGTGTAAACTCTGCCCCGGAAGCCATACTAATTTACCGTATATCTTTATTCAAGCGATAGCGCAGCGAATTTTCTCATGAACAGTATTATAAATTTTCATTGATGAATATAGATTACATTCTTGGGGATTATATTCTTGTAGACCCAGAGTCCTAATTTTCGTCGGGTCATCGAGCGAAACGTGTACATACCAGAATTATTATACTCGTATAGCCTCATTTAACAAAAATGAAATTGACAGAATTTTTTTTTGACTCCGTGAAGTCATGTCCAACTCCTTATATACCGATCCAAAAGACACTGAGAAAATTCTTTTTATTTAACACGTCAACAACCATTTTCTTAGTTATTAGGATGGATTGAACTCGGTACAGAGTTGATAATACACGTTAATTCCACTTTCCCTCAGTTTCTCAACTCTCTGCGCGCACCACAATTCATATAAAGTGTAAATTCTCAATACTTAGGCATTATACGGCTCATCTGTTGCAAAGCTTTGAAACTTCGAGGGTGTTGGAAGATATTCTGCCGTATATCACGGCAAATCAATGAACATCTCTCGAGAAAATCCCCCTCGCCCGACCAACCCGTGTTACTTCCGCTTGCTACATGTACTAACGCTCATTATCATTATATACCATATAGTACATCTAAACTGGTATATCCAAGTATAACTTTATCAGGCATTCGCGCGTCTCCCTCGAGTATACTTGCTATAACTTCAATCCCCTCCCACTACCATCCTCGACTTCTGAATTATGCTTTGTACGATGCACTAAATTGGCTGGTAAGCAATAACTCGATTCGGAACAATCCTCGCTTCTTATTCGCTTTATAAAGGAAATATAATTACATCGCTGTTAACATCACAATATCCTTGCAGAACCTCATTAATAACCGTATTAAGACGAAATTTATCAAACAAATTTACCGTTACTTTCTGTCAAATAGATTAACAGTCTTTTTATTAGAGGATTTCAAACTTCATCCATTTAGTTCTGATAGGACGTTATCAGGATCGAATGTAACGATGGAAATCTTCATTAAAAAGTAAAAAAAAACGTACTTGCGAGTGCCGAAAGTGACAATCAGTCGAGAATACTCTCGTGGAAAAAGTGCGAGATGCGCGATCCCTCAGTAACGTATATATTACAGAATTGTTATTGTTCCGAGGGGGTTACCACGCTATTTCCCTCAATCTCCGTATTGTTATGGACCGTTGTATCCGCAGAACGATTTCGAGGGGTGTGAGAGAGAGATAGAAAGACGGGGACGGGGGTGTAGGCAAGAGCTAAGGAGTTACGGGCTTCAGCGACCCACAGACGACCTGCGGTAGACACTTCGAGCGGTTGCACTATGACATATATTTCTATCGTGGCAGTTGGGAATGGGGAATGCTCCGTTCACCCTCTTTCCTCGCCGACGTCCGCACGCCCGAAAGGACAATTCTATATGTCGACGCGCTATCAAACAAAAAGGCGTATCCCACGAGATCTTAACGTACCTAAACTAATGTGGATTACACCCTTTTGTTTGTCATCAAATCTATGTATCCTCCCTATATGTTTAGTTGTTCCGTCCACCTTCTACCTCCTTCGTTTTACACGTATATATATCATCATGGTTCTCTAAACTATCGAAAATTATGTTCTCTCTCCTTATCGCGACGGTTGCTTTTCGCCGATATATACACTGACCTTTACAACCCCTTCCCTCCCATTTCGCCCGGCCCTTCCAACCTCTCGTTCTATAAATCGCCATTCGCATAGTTGCACTTGTACTTCATGGGTCACTTCCATATATGAACACCCCGAAGGAGAGCGCCCACAGAGTACTCGAGTGAAAAGCAGATTTCCCATCCCACGATCGTAACTATGAATTGTCGATTGTTCCTTGAATATCAACGATACTAACATCTCGCGGAAATGCTCGGATATTTTGATGATGTCCCATCATTCATCCGTCGAACAATATCCTTCAGATTCAAACAGCAGTTGCGGTACATTCGTTTTTTTTTTCAGTCTCGAATATTTCGAATAATACTTACGTCTAGTTTATCTACGAGAGATAAAACGAGGAATTATATTGAAGATATCAATTCTCCGTATCGCAACAATTAAAATAATACAACGTGTGTTCCCATTTACGTTACAGATATCCAAGAGTTCTATGAGCTGACGCTGCTGGACGAGTCGAAATCGGTGCAGCAGAAAACCGCAGAAACGATTCGCATAGCGGACAAGTGGGAGGCTAGTGACGGACCTATCACACCGACTTTTGCTCAGAATGACGTAAGCGAAAGAAACATATATCGATTTTTATCGTGTTTTTTTTTGGTTTCAATACCAGTGCGAATGATACCGATTTGCATCCAATCGTCGTGTTATACCTACAGTTGATAACATTCAAAACTCGATTACAACGTCGAATCTCAAAAATGTATTGACCTTTCGGGCACTAATTAATATCAACGGTCGAAGAAACACACGAAGATAATTCGATAACGATGCAATGTATTTATATCTGTGTAAATACAACACGTCGATGCTCGAAACGGCATTGCAGAGGGTTGGCAATTTCGAGATAACCTGTGACAGTAGCATCGCCGCTGGTGGTTGTGTCGATCGATCCTCTCTCTAAAATCCACGGTTTTAATTGCTAATTGGGTCCTCATTTGGGTTACCGGCATGTACTATCAGCAAACACCAATTTATTAATGTCGACAGATAGAACAGGTGAGCGATGAGGAGGGGAGGGAGGTGGTAGGGGGGTGGTAGAGGATGGCAATCTCGTATACATAACAGGCTACGAAACTTTACACTATCATCTACCATATACTTGCTTCCATGCCACGTATAATTACTTGACGTTTCACAATCGTTTGTGTAAACCGATTGCGTCAATCATGCGACACGTACGCACGGACTGTCTTGTACAAATTCAACAAAATTCTCATACGAAATGAAAGAAAGAAGAACATGAAATATTTTGGATTTTAGTGAATTTGAAAGAACAGGAAAAAAAAAACATCCATTCTATTTAATCCTCCGGAATTTTATGAGTTCATTTAACTAAAATGCTCTATGAAAAATCATCCTAACTCGTTTCTGTTGAGCAACAGCGTCCATCGGTTTTTCACGCGAAAATTTTCTCTGTTGGTATATTACTATAAATATGCGGTATAAACCGTACAGTATCAATTTACCATCCAGCAGCGAGAAGATAAGACGATGGAAGGGGATGAAAAATAACTTTGGCGGGTTGCAGGTAACGGGACAGCGAGGCAGTGCCACGAATTTTTCACTTCTTCGCCGCGAAAGAGTAAAATCGCTCTTCAGCCAAAGGCTCTCCGAGAGGCTATATAATCGTATCTTTCGGGGCGGAATATATACCCATTTAGTTGATATAATGTGACCTCGCTTGGAAATATAAAATATTTTCAACGAGGAAAGACCGCAAAGAGAAGGAGAGTCTCGTTATCGATACGCTAAATCAGTGCTGCCCAAGGTAATTCATATATTTATTGTATACGTTAATATATACATATATAAAGCATAGTTTATGTGGATAGTATGTGCATTTTATGCTGGTACATATACACATTTCGAAGCCGCGTTAGCAAGCAATGTTATATCAAAGTTAAGCGTTCTCAAGGGATGACGGCTGTCCAACGGAACGCTTTGAATTCTATCTCATGAAGATAACGTGACAAAAAGAGAGTCTTAGCTCTAAACTTACCGGTACATAAGGGGTCGAAAGACCCCTTACGAAAGAAACATTGATTTTTAGAAAGAAATTCTTAATTATTAAAGGAAATAATTCGTAACATACCTTCTGATTTCTAATAAAATAATCAAACAAATTTACAAAATGTCAAATGAGCGAAAGAAATAACAATGAATGTACGAATTTAATGATGTTGAAATTTGCATCGTTGGAACGCAACGCAAATAGGTTTATTAATTTTCATTTTAAGTATTACTCTTGCCTCTCGTGCCCATTTAGGCCCAGGTCCTTGAAAGAAGATCCCAGTAAAACGTTGTAACGACTTTTGCCATCGATAATCCAATCTTAAGGGGGATTAATGATGTAAAAAATTTATTTTCGTTGCACTCCAACGATGCAAACTTCAGTATCATCGAATTTAAAGTAAATATTGAAAGGGGTCATTTAACCGCCGCTTGGTACGTTTAGTGTTAAAACGTTCGCAATTTCGATACGAACGTAGTATACGATAGATTTCACGGTATTCACATTGCCATCTTATATTCAATAGTCGCTCGTTCGCCAGTACTTTATTCATCTATTTATTCATGAACACTATTCTTAATCACTATGGGAAAACAAAAAATTCTGATATACACATATGACAATACGTAATTGTGGATAAACTTACAGATAATAGTTTTTTGTTTAAGCCATGCCCGTCTCATGAGCATTTGAATAAAATTGCGATCAGGGGTAAGAAATTACGAAAATGTGAACGATTTTTTTTCTCCCACTTTTTCTACAGTATTTTACTCGGCATTTAGAGCGAAGAAAAGCGACGTTTACCATGCAAATATGCCGCAGATATTAAGGCCAACCGCCGTAACTTTATGGGGACACAGGACACACGTGTGACACGCGCTCTGTGCGGGTTGAATCTGTGGTTGGTCGAGATAATCCACCGAAAGTACGAGCACTTTGATTAAGCGGTCAGGGACGGTTCACTTCTCTTCCTTCTCTATTCTGTGCTCTACACTCCGTTTCCTTGTTCACTGTCGCAATATTAGAACGAACTATAGGTCCGGTCACACATCCTTCTGTTCTCTCAACTCTCGCACTCTCTCTCTCGCTCGCTCGCTCTCTCTTCGTCTCTTTGACGATACCCACAGTGAATAACGTCACACATCACATATGTGCCACATGCCATGCATCTCAACCCCTATACATGTACGACAACTATGATTGAGGGCCATGCATACAAAGTGTTTGCTGCATGTCCATCAGACACGATATGTGTATCAAGTATTTTTTACGAAAAATATCTGTGCTACGCAGTTAAACATCAAATATTCGACAATACAATGTGAATGAAAACATTTTATTAATTAATTAAATGAAATCAGATAAATGGCGTTATATCGATGCACGAATCGTCACAGTCATGAGATAATAACACAGGTTTTAATATTGTACAAAAAAATATCACATTACGGTTCAGTTCGATGAGCCGATTACGATTGATAAAATTAACAAAGCGCCACTGTTATTTGGTATTAATCGTCACGATGTGTTATTTGCTACTGTCAACTTGCGTGTTTTCATAAAGTATTATCGAAAGTCGATCAATCAATCGCTTTTTCGTTCGAAATAATACTACTATATGAAAGAGATGAGAAATTTGATTATTGTCGCCCGGAGGGCGAACTGGCCGAGTATACAATACGAGATGAAATTTATCCATTAACCCAGATTAATTTCATTATTGTAACCATTTCGCGAAATCGTATATTCCATGACTTCAATCATCGCTGAAACATTAATTTCACATTCGTTATAATTGCCTATGGGAATTGGCAGAATATCTCATAAATTGTAATTAGTCAGAGTACATCGCAAAATACCATTTATTTCGTTGTTCGATCATTTTAGTTCAATATATGGTTTCGATGAATATTTTTCCTGTATATTATTACCATATACGATAATTAAAAACCGGGGTAAATTAAACTTTGTTTATTTATTCTCCATGATTGTCGGGCATTGACAAATTGTCATTTATAAACAAATACCGTTCGAAACGTTAGACAGTATTTTCGAAAAATTCAAAATATACAATTTAAACGCCTACGTCGATCCTCACAATATTCATTGCCACGGGTCTAATTTGTGCGAAAAGTTTTAGCTCGATAAATTCAAATATTCACGAGTGTTTACGTAATTTTGGGAAAATATTGAAAATAGCATAAAATCTTAATATTATCACCAAATTTAAATAAAAACTCTGGTGACAGAAAGATGTACGTTTGTTCGAATTGTATGCGAAACTTCAAATACAATAGTCCGATTATTTGAAGGATTTTTAATACCGCAAAGCGAATATTTCAAAGAAATAAAAAAACTCACTCACCAAAACAAAGACTCCGAGGATCAAAATAAAGGGAAATGCAGGCATTCATTCGCTTTTCCATTACGAGGGGAATGCGTATTCCACGCATAGCGAATGCACAATACGTAGTTCAATGATAAGAAATTTTGCCTGCGCGCGAATGCTCTCATTCTCTATACAATTCCATGTAATCAAATATTTTATTCCATTGTGTGAGGTCAAAAACCTTCACTTTTGTTGCAATCTCGTTTTACGTATGTGTACTTTCGATTTCCCATGCAAGTTACGAATCAGTATAAACAAACGATCTCGAAAATCTATTAAAATATTCACTGTTCTAACGCCAGTGCAATGCGAATAAATGCATACACTCTACTGTACATCTAGGAGGTTAGAAAAAATGAAGTCTTAAGTCTGAAAAGTCTTATCGTTGGTTATATTATATCGTGCACTAATCGATAAATTCTGTGCACATTTCAAACAATCTGTTCAGTTGCTTATGCATAATGAATTAATACAAAAATTAATACATTATGGATTAAAATGAAAATAATAATAATTAACGACCGAATACATTTTACATGCGATGCATTTGTCGTCGCACAGAGCGATATTCAGCTAACCTACGCAGTATCAATGCTCGATACTGCGTAGGTTAGCTGATAGTAATGAATCGGTGGTGAAGATTGCCCCAGGGAAAATAGAAAGTTATGCCCGGGGAGGCATTGAATTCAAGCTTATATACTATATCCAACTCCCCCTCTAACTTTTCTTTTCTCTCCTCTTTCATTTGGTTCTTTCTATTTATCGTTCGTTTATATAGTTTTTTTTCATTTTCCTCGAAGGTCACTTTAGCAGAAAACTTTTGGCGGCGAGCAACTGTGACGGCAAAACTCTTCCGTCATTTCGACGGTATGAGGACGGAGAGAGAACAGGGAATGAAAAGTTTTTCGTTTCGCTAAAGTTTCCGCATAGCGCTGGCCAATCGCGCGACACTTTTCTGCTGCTCATATTGTGCTGTCGAGGGGTTGCAAAAGAACGCAATGGCCGAATGCCCAACGGACCAATAATCTTTATCTCTCGGTTTCTCGACGATAAACTCTGTTCTTCCTTTGCGAACTAAACGTATATCATCGCGAATGGACCTCGCATGTATTCCGATCGACGGATTATTAGCAACTTCGGGATATTTTATACTTGTGGGATAAATTGAAATTGTGTACGCGCGCAAGTGACGGAATAATATTGATGTTAATTAAATTAATTAATCCAATCATATCTACCCCTTGAAAAAATTTCATTGGCGGTACCAGACCCGTCAATCGAAAGCCTAAGCCTTAAAATCGCGTTTGTCGTCATTAACGTCACTTTTTTCTTCTGAAATTTACGACAAATAATTCTTCAAACAACGGTACTTGATTGACCTGGAATTAACTCTGAATCATCCTTATATTACGTCCTTAATATAACAAATATAACGACGTCATCCTCATATTACGTCCTTAATATTAAATCCTTAATATAACGACGATAACTTGAATAGTTTACTGTTAAAAAACAAAAATGTAAAAACAATACGTTTGTTTGTTGGAAAGAATTGTCATGGTGGTAAACGTACAATAACAGATTTATATCGTAGGTCGAGCCGATCCCGCATGACCTCAATCTTGATCGAGCTCTGTACCACCCCGAGCCAACGTATACAACGTCCGTTTCGTTTCTTCCGGCCATTTCTTTCCAATTCGGTTTTTCCACCGGCTCCGCGCCAGCGAGCTCGCTGCGCTTTTCCCCGAGTCTGGTTCGCTGGTTGGATAGCGACGAGCTCGCGACTGGGCTATAGATTTTCGCATTTGGATAAACACGTCCGATCCTGTGGCACATGCACTCTCCGGCGAAAGGGCGAAGGGAAGGGTTGGCAAAATCGAGATTTTCGCACGCGCTATCGCGGCTACTGAATCAGCGGCATTGCCGAGAGGGGCCACAACGAGTCTACGTCGGCCACGAATCCGTTAAGTCCACGTTTTCAAACTAACTTTTCCGTGTGCCTGCACAGGCGGAACGAAGAAAAGTGTCTCGTGATCAAACTCTATATAGGTGGGTGCTGCGGGAGGGCGAGTGAGTGGCTCCATTTCGTCGACCATGTCTGTTTGCGTGTGCGTGTGTGTATGTGCATGTGCAGGACTTTCGTTTTTCTCTTTTCGCCAATTTATATACAGCTATACAATGTAACCGGGTACCTTTTGTTCACATTCGTAGAGGTTTTCTCCGAGAGCCAGAAATGCATAAAACCTCTGTTGTCCCGTTCAGACACGCTGCTCGACTTTCCCGACATACTTATATACGTAAGTATAGCGGGAAAGTACCCTGTCAGTGGATGTATATGTGCGAACCATATCCATTTTTTTTATCAGAGTGAACGAGAAAACCCAAGTTGAATTTATAGTTGTCACGATGGGGCACTCGCCAGAAATTTTGAATCTCTCTCTCTCTCTCTTGGACTCCAACCCACATGGGAATAAATTTCGTTTGCTAAATGCCCGAAATGCTGTCGCTTAGAACTGACGTTTCCAACCGTCTATATATATGGAGACGTTTTCAGAATGGACCATTCTCGTCTGAAATTTCATATTATCTATCCTCGTCTGTCCACTGATCATTCCCCTACGATCCATTAACGAAGCAACAGGTTTATGGCAAACTATAATCCCTTTGTATATACTTCGTAGACCCTCTAGGCTCTTGGCAAATTAAAAAGAAAAACGAACTTTAGCTACAAAATTAATAATGAAACGATCGATGCGAAAAGCAGAGTGGAGCTTATTGTCGAGAAGTGAACTGTCTGTTTTTTCCACGCTTTTTCGTCAGCAGCGAGATAATCAATAGAGCTCTCTTCCGCGCTTAGTTGTAATCTCAAGCACGCTATCAACCTGAGCTAGATGAAATATGGGGAAAGACATATAGGTATACCTATGTATAAATCCTGGCGGTATATACATGGAATTCCATGTTAAATCAGTCGTCCATAGATCATGTCTCATCGAGGCCATTCTTTAATTTAATAAAATTCTATTTACTAGAGTCATTTGAAAGATCAACTTCGCGAAATCCAAAACATATCATTCGCCATTTATTCCGGCTAAGGCGTGTAAAACAAGTGCCTCTATACTTGAACACACTTCAAAACTAATCGACGGATAAGTGGTTAGTTTCGGCTACATTAAATCGGTGAGTAAGCAGACGTTAACACGAATCATTGGTGAATGATAATGTTCAATTAATAATCGAGTTATTGCAGCTAATGGCGATCTTACAAAGTAAACATGAGATGGAAGACTCTGTAAACAAAAACATTATGTTCTTCAATAAATTGTTTGATTTCACATCATTATTTGATTTATTTCACATGGAATTGGTTATATACTGTATATACGATCTCTGTTCAAAAAGTATCGCGAATTTTGAATTTCCGCGGACGACGTATATTCGATTTTCGATTTTTTTTCGCGTTAGGTTGGTACTCATGTCCCTCACTTATGCTTATCGATCATTTTGAATGTTTACTTAATTGATGACAGCTGTTTTGGTTAGATGTGTTTTGGCTTGTCTTCGATTTTTGCTTATTCCAAAAAAGCAGCTTCCATTGCGATGATTGAGCTTTGGTTTCCACGTGATAATCATAAACCCATGATTCGTCACCAGTTATGACCCTCTGGAGCAAATTTGGGTCGTCGCGGACCGAGTCGAACAACTCGTTAGCAATGTTAACGCGACACTGTTTTTGTTCGAAATTGAGCAATTTTGGCACGAATTTCGCGGCGGCCCGTCTCATGCCCAAATCATTGGTAAAAATCGAATAGCACGAGCCAATCCATATCTTTAGCTCCTCAGCAACTTCTCTAACGGTGATTCGACGATTGGCCAATATTATTTTCTTCACTTCATCAGTGTTTTCGTCTGTTGTTGATGTGCTCGGGCGTCCGGAACGCATTTCGTTGTTCGCATCTTCTCGGCCCACTGATAACATTTTGTACCACCGATAAACGTTGCTTTGGTCCAAGGTAGCTTCACCATATGCCACAGTCAACATTCGGAATGCGTCCGCGCACTTAATTTTGTTTTTCACACAAAATTTGATACAGATTCTTTGATCCATTTTTTTGAAATAGGCAAAAATCGAAGACATGCTGAAACACGTCTAACCAAAACAGCTGTCAACAATTAACTAAACATTCAAAATGTCCGATTGCTTCACCATAAGTGAGGGACATGAGTACCAACTTAATGCCACAAAAAAATCGAAAATCGAATATACGTAGCCCGCGGAAATTCAAAATTCGCGACACTTTTTTAACAGACCTCGTATGTATTAAAGTTACCGATGCAATGTTTCCCGTTATACGGCTCAGGTCAAGAGCCTTCTCGTTGCAGCCCCGCATTGATCAACGAGGCCGAAGACGTCGACGCAATACGTAAGAAGGGTAGGGGATGGATAATGCTGTTTATCATAAATAGTTTATCGATTTTCGGCGCGAGTGCCTACTTCGTAACTTCATAATCCGCTCGTTGCACGAATCGCAGCGACAGGCCTTATGTATCTTTCAGTAGTACGACAAAATTCTCGTCGGACGCTTAAACAGAGTTTCCAGAGTTCGGACGAGCCGATGAATAATTTCCAAGTGTGCGTCTATATTTTTCCTTCACGGCAAAATGGTGTCGATTTTTTTGCCGTTGTACATTAGCTACAGTAGCCTGTGGGATGAGAAAATGATGAATTCGCCGACGAACATAAATACGGCAGTTCTCTCCGTGGATAAACACGCGTGTACTTATCAAATGTTACCTTACAGTACGGCTAATTCAGTTCTTCCACAAACATTATCTATCCATCCTGGAACCGCATTTACCGTCGCTGTCCGAGAGAGGTCGATGTATATACACGTAAAATTATGCTTATGAGCTGTAATCGCGAGCTCAGAGCTACGAGCTCGTAGTTGGATATATATGCATTAGAGTTTACTCTGTCGTCGTTGAAAGCCTTTCGACGATTGGACCGTGCGTCTCTCCCTTTGATCTTCATGTTCACCGAGCGACCATTAAGTTGAACTAGTTAATCTGACCAAGAGCATATACGACGGATTTTCACTCGTCGTTTGTCGTCGTCTCGTGTAATCTCTCAATTTTGATGCTGGCAAACACAATTACAAAGGTCGCGAGATAAAGTGCAGAGTAATAAACCTAGCCTATTATTCTCAACATAACGAGAATATTATCTCCAAGTACAGATGAAATTATTTTCTGCTCTATTGTTGTCGTTATTGCGAGGTAGAGCGAGGCGTTTTTATGTAAATGAAGATTATACGCAGGTAGAACACAATCTTCCACCTCGTTACATCACGTTTATTAAATAATAAACTACTGTATTTCCACGTATATTTTCTACATGTTTAGGGGACTTTTGACTTTCTCTCACGATCCTATCGTATCTCTCTGGACTTCTTTGTTCAATCTTTCTTTCATCCTCGTTTACTCGAATATCACACGAATCTTATTATTTTTCTCTGTCCATGAAATCTTTGCTCCACCGAGTCTCCCCCATAATCCCTCGAGCATTCATCGTCGTCCTGACGTCGTTTTTTTTTTCATTCTTTTATCGTTCTATCTGCACATTTACGTATCAGTAACTAGAAACTACCCCCAACGAAAAATGTTCACTCCATACCGCTGCGAGATATCTTACCTTCCTTTTGTTATATACACGTGTAATGGAAATGGGTGGAAATCTGTTTAACAAATATATAAATATATCGGGACAACGTTCAGAAAAATTGCTTACCCTTAAATTTTCCAAATGATTCAGCATTATTTGATTTTTTTTTATCTCCTCAACGCCAGAATACAATTTGGGAACATGTTTCTTGACACCAATTCGCCCGAAAGCTCATCGTTTTTTTTGACCGAACACACGCGCACACACGCGCTCGTAGAAGGACCCTTTGGCATGTTTAATAGTTCGAAACATTGGCCCTTGTACATCACGACCTTCCGACTTCACTCCATTTCGCTCCCTCTCTGTTTTCGCTTTCCGTCGGCACAACACTCTGTATACAAAGTTGCCCCTCGATGAATCGTGAAACCGGAAAGCAGTAGAAAGAGGTTGAAAACGAGCAGATAGCCCTCACGCGCGATGCTCCAGTGAGAAACGCACGATGTTAACCGTGGAAGATAGTGAAGAGCAGAAAGGCGGCCATGATTTAGGGACCGCGAGAGAGGCCAGCATTCCGCACGGAAAACAATGTTCGGTTAATGTTAAACCTTTCTCACTCTAATTGCTCGCCGTAGATCCCCGTCTCGTGGCACTTCCTGTGGAAAAGGTTCGTTAACACGTACGTCCATATATATAAGGTTGACACGACGGATTCTTGTACTTGACGAAATTGCAACTTCGCGTCTCCTTCCAAAGCCTCTACGTACACCCCTTATCGTGTACTGTATCTATAATATATTCATGGACAATAGATGGCAAACGTGCGTCTGTAATATTAACTGTGGGTATATGGTTATCCTGGATCCTATAACGAACAAACAGAGAGAGAGAGAGAGTGGTTATATACGTAACGCGTTATGCATATATTACGATGAGCTGACAGATTGATAAATCGTGAGTGTTTTATGTGATTCTCGTGAAATAACACGGTCGCGAATAAATTTCCTGCATATCCTAACAGCAGCAGAAATCATTTGATTAACCTTTGTTTGACACACTGGGGTACAACCCCATTTGTCAAGTATACTATTCTAGAGAAGTGTGTCAAACAAAGATTAAACAAAAAAAAACGTCTTAGAATCGTTATCTAATAATACAGTCTGTAACGAATCAAAAACGTGATAACCATTGAAAACGTTTATCTGCCGGAAATTATTCTTTATCGTTGGAAAGTACTGATTTTTTTTTTGGGGTTAATTTGTCGTAGAGTCATGGGCAACCTTTTTTTTTATTCGAAATCCACCAAATCCTGGTTCATTTGATTATTCCTTTAATGATACTTATAACAGACAATTAAAAATCGAGCCTATTTACGAAAAAATAATCAAAATTCATAATTGTCTCATAATTTTCATTAAATCTAACTTTTGGATAAACGGCTATTGAAGTATGCATCCTCAGTTTTTTTTTAGGATTAATTTTTCGTAAAATCATGCGTAACTTTTTTAAAATTCGAGATCTGCCAATTCCTGGTTCACCTACGAAAAGCCTATTACGAAAAAAATATTCAAAATTCATAATTGTGTCAAAATTTTCATGAAATCTAACTTTTGAATAAAAGGCTATTGCATCCTCATAAGTATGCATCCTCAATTTTTTTTAGGATTAATTTTTCGTAAAATTATGCGCAACTTTTTTTTAAATTCGAGATCTGCCAATTCCTGATTTATTTGGTTGTTCCTGTAATGATACTTATAGCAGACAATTAAAAATTGAGCCTATTTACGAAAAAATAATCAAAATTTATAATTATGTCATAATTTTCATTAAAAGTAACTTTTAGATAAAAGGCTATTGAAGTATGCATCCTCAGTTTTTTTAGGATTAATTTGTCGTAAAGTCATGCGTAACTTTTTTTTAATTCGAGATCTGCCAATTCCAGGTTCACTTACGAAAAGCCTATTACGAAAAAAATATTCAAAATTCATAATTGTGTCAAAATTTTCATTAAATCTAACTTTTGGATAAACGGCTATTGAAGTATGCATCCTCAGTTGTTTTTTAGGATTAATTTTTCGTAAAATTATGCGCAACTTTTTTTTAATTCGTGATCTGCCAATTCCTGGTAAAAATCGAGCCTATTTACGAAAAAAATATTCAAAATTCATAGTTGTCTCATAATTTTGATTAAATCTAACTTTTGCATAAACGGCTATTGAAGTATGCATCCTCAGTTTTTTTGAAGATTAATTTTTCGTAAAATCACGCGCAACTTATTTAAAGTTCGAGATCTGCCAATTCCTGGTTCATTTGGTTATTCCTTTAATGATACTTATAGCAGACATCTAAAAATTGAGCCTATTTACGAAAAAATAATCAAAATGTATAATTGTGTCATAATTTTCATGAAATATAACTTTTAGATAAAAGGCCATTGAAGTGTGCATCCTCAGTTTTTTTTAGGATTAATTTTTCGCAAAATCTTGCGCAAAACTTTTTTTAAATTCGAGATCTGCCAATTCCTGGTTCATTTGGTTATGCGTTTAATGATACTTATAGCAGACAATTAAAAATTGAGCCTATTTACGAAAAAATAATCAAAATTCATAATTGTGTCGAAATTTTCATTAAACCTAACTTCTAGATAAAAGGCTATTGAAGTATGCATCCTCAGTTTGCGAGACTCTAGTACGATAGGAAAAGCTACAGATAAATTATTCATTGGCTCTTTCACAATTCTCGTACATCAGTATATATTTGGTCTTTGCGGTATATATATCGATATACGTTGTCGTTTGCCAAGAGAACTTGTGTATTCCTTCTCACAGTTAGGATAACAGCCCGGAGCATTCGGGGAGCATCGGTAATTTGTCAAGTGGTGATTAATTAACGTGGGCCGAGATATAGCGGTGGTTCAAGTGAGAATACGCTTTCTGTCTCTCTCACTCTCTCAGCGTGTTTGTCGACTTTTCAGCGCTAAATGGCCAAGATCGTACTGCAGCTGCAATTCATTCTCTCAGAGCTCCACGCTATTCCGTACATACGTACGTACGTTAAACGCATTGTGCATGTACAGAAGAGGAGCGTGACGGCCGCAGAATCCCGGTTAGCGAAGCGTGTGACCACTAGGAAGGTTGTCCACCGTTGTCCGTTGGCACAAACACCAGCAGAACGACTGCCGCGAATATATACGCTTGTACATGTGTCGCCGGATGTTATATTACCAGAAAATTCGTTAATTACACGTTTTCACGGAGAGTACATTTCGCAGAGACTCATCGCTTTCACGAGTAATACAGGATTGTTCAATTTGCCCTAGAACAGCACAATTATCGCATCTGCTGTACACATTGAAATTTTTCTTTTATTCATCACGTAATCGTTGAAGAGTCATTCATCATTTAATAAATTAAGACTGTTTTCATGATACGCGGACACTCCTCGCGAGCTTTAGATTAAATTTTTATTTTATTTATCATTAATAACCACCAGGAAGAAAAGATCCAACATCCAGACTTAAAAGGCTGTCGTATAAGAATCACATTCTTCTTCGAACCTTATCGCAAAAGTTGTCGTTGTCGAGGGGAACAAAAAACCTTGAAAATATTGGCAGCTTCCACACGTCTGGCAACGGAAAATCTTTCAGGCTGCTCGTAAGTCACGTGGGAACAATCCGTTAGTTACCAAGCCAAAGACCCACGAGAATATATCTTCTTCGTATGTAGTATGGGCCATTGTATGTCAGGCCAGTCACTCGTCATTCAAAAGTGATTAATAAATACCACAAACGGATAGTGCCGCTGATTATGAAAATGAAGTAAAATGTGTCTACTTTAACTAACTTTAAAGCAAATTATAGGATAAGTCTTAATTTAGTTGCGGCAATCCAATCAGTGATCTAACATTGGCGCGAAGTAGTCGTAAGGTTCAATTATTATAGGGTTAGTGCAGCGAAACTAAGTTCCTCATTTTGCTTTAATGTGGATTAAAGAAGTTAACAGTTTTCTTAGTTTTAAGCCCTAACGAAGACGCGGGTGTGGTACTTCGGAATTCTTACAGTTTATCGTATTTCACATATTTTTCGTCAATAACATTATTTTTATTGAAATATGTACTACAGACAGTTTGGCAGTGTACGCGATTTTCTTTTGTAGAAAAAACTAAACTTAAGGCGGTAGTCTGGTCTAGAGCGAGATTTTTGACGTCATTTCTAATGTGCAATAACGTTTAAACCGTTAAAGTTGTCTTGATGAAAATTTACACATGCATTTATTGATCCTTAGAGAATACTTGTACATTTAAAAAAAAATTATTTTAAATATTTTCCTGTAGTTTTTTGCCTTGTTGCAACATGGTGCGCGGAAATCGGCGCCCACTCTGGACGATGTTGTATGCATCTGAAAAAAAATATATATCTATATTCTCAATCTGTATGAGTATTCTGAGCACTAGTAGCAGAATTTGTACTTAAAAAAATTTTTTGCCAAAATGGCGGGCTGTTGAACTTTCATTAATGATATTTCATACATTTTCGGGTATTCGACGAGTTACAAAATGTCGGCAAAATTATTGTTCGACTCAATTCTGCTACCAGTTCTCAGAACCAGGCTACCTAAGGTACGTGCAAAATTTGAGCTCGATCGGTCCATTAGTTATCGAGATATCGTGGGCGCCGATTTGAAAAACATAGTTCTGAGATAAACGCGTTCAAAGTTTTGACACCGTCGCGCGCGCGCCGCACTACCTGAGCGCGCGGCTTGCTTAGAATTTTTATTTCTCGGCTAATTTTCGAAATATCAATAAACGGTTTTCAGGAGCGTATGAAGAAAGGTTTAAGGAATAAGAAACTGAAAAAAAAAAAAAATCTATTTTTTCAAATTTCTAGACCAGACTACCGCGTTAACATGGAATTCCCTGTATAGTACAACAGTACATGCGTATTTGTGTGTGCGCTATATATTAACGGCGAAATGTCGTCTTGAGTCCGGTGACGACTAGTTGTCTTACAGCCCCGTGCGGACTCCTCTTCAACCGCCACCGCCGCACGTAGACGAGAGAGACCTGGGTCTCATCTAGCTTGATGAATGTGGCACATATAAGGGTGCTCTTCCGAACTACCAAGACTCCATTCTTCTTTCTCACTCTGCTCCATGTCATGTAGCGATAGATGAAAACAGATGTGGAATGAAATTGCATGCACAGCGAGAGTAAATATACGTATAACGAAGTCGAGAGAGATTCACAAAGATTTTCTCGCAGAATTAATATGTGATACAATTTTCCTAAAAATTCCAGTCGTCATTATGACGAAAAAATTATTCATATAATTGCATTCTTTAATCTTAGAATAAACGGTATATTATGTTCGTTCTCTTTCCTCAAGTTTCCTTATTCGAATGTCACTCGTCTCTGGCTAGAGAGAACACGATTCGCACACATGGCGGCATCACTGAGTGGTGAGACGTACATGGAAGACCCGTATATGCTCGTGACTGCTCTCGAAATGCTTGAGACGAGACGAAACGAGACGGATGAGCGCGCATTTCTACTATGATCATGTTGAGCTTTGGCATCGAGAGCGATCTCTCTATGAGTACGCCAGAGGAAGCTTTCACTCTGTAAGGATATCATCTCGGGGCTCGAGGAATTTCGTATTGAAGTAATCCACGATGAAACCCTAAACTCCGAGATAGTATATTGGGTAAAGGTCACTGGAGTGTGATCTGTGGAGCGCACGAAATTCTTGCCTTTGCCGTATTATTGTCATGAATAATAGTGAGTTTAATGAAAGTGTGGGGATCGTCTGGTAATCTTCTCTTCTCAATATTCTTCACTATACGAATGAAAGTGAGCCACAAATATTAGCGCCTTTGTGTATTTTCCGACTTAACTTGACTTAGAAGCAAAACTTTCGAATTTTTGAGAGATTTTTTCATTTTTCATGCCTACCCTACTTCAGTTCCGTGACTTCAATTCCGTGTGTACCGCGTCGTCGGTGTGATCAGATAAATCGTTGTAGGGTCCCAAGGTGACAATTAAAAAATTCAACTGTTTGGATTGGTTTTTGAACAAAGATGACTTTGCGCTGATTACTGATCACAACGAATTTTTATAGACAGCTCAAAAAAGAATCTATTACTGTTTTCTTTTCTCTTTTTCGTTTTGTAACAATTCCCCCCCCCCCATATTTAATGACTTCAATTCCGTGTGTACCGCGTCGTCGGTGTGATCAGATAAATCGTTGTAGGGTCCCAAGGTAACAATTAAAAAATTCAACTGTTTGGATTGGTTTTTGAACAAAGATGACTTTGCGCTGATTACTGATCACAACGAATGTTTATAGACAGCTCAAAAAAGAATCTATTACTGTTTTCTTTTCTCTTTTTCGTTTTGTAACAATTCGTGGACGCGATCAGAATTGATGGAAGCGTTAATAATGCCGATTACCCATGTGCAATAACGTCAGAGTTAACATTAAATTGAACGAATTTTATCAACTCTCCAAGGGTTACATGGTTTACGATATTATTTATGCAAGGATGCGTGCCTCAACATTTCGTGATACACGTAATTTTCGTAAAATCAATTCAAACGCACATCGACGCGTGTGCCGTATATAGTAAAAGGTTAAATACGTTTGTTAGCAAGAACGGGATATTATTGAGTTTGGCGTATTGAATTTTCGCAGATATAGAATTAGAAAGTGGTCTGTCCAAATGTACGAATGTTCAATTCGGTCGGACGCGAGCAATAGGTGGGTCTGATAATTGTGATTGAGATTATCTATCATATCGGGGAATAGATTGAGCGGTTACGCGAACAGGACGGTATAATATGTGTATATGTAAACAAACTCATTTGAGCTTGTATATATCACCAATGTTACTCGTGTATTGTTCAGAATTATATTATATGCGCGTATATATCCGATAGGTTTGCTGGTCCTTCGCGTTGCTACAGTCTGTTTCTCTGTCAATGTTGATGCATCGCGGACGTGATTGCGCTTACCAGACGGTAGATTATCTCTCCGTTTCGTGAATATATCGTGCGCCAGCTCGAGAGTTAACCGCACACCCATCGAACGGTAAATTAAATTTTGTCCTACCGATTGTTAATCCAATTGCACATATAGAATCAACATTGATGGCAGTCTTACTGGTATATGTATGACATTTCTATTCACACGTTGAAATTGCTCTCATGTTATCTAGCCGCCGTAATCGATAAACGTAATAACGAAGGAAATCCATTTATTCCATTATAACGATTTTCTACGATTGATGGGGGAAATAGGGTTAGGACAGCGTTTTTTCAATGATTTTCATGAATTATTTTATAGAATAAAAAATTAATATAATTTATTGAAACTTGGAGAATATTTTAAACATATATTTAAGTATATATTATAAAATTTTAGAAGAATTCTCTTGAAAAACACCGGGGATATTAGCGACCCCATATTGCAGGTCACAATCAGACTCAGCATTTTGCGTACATTCTGGAAGCCGCAATTTTCATCTGAAATCAAACGAGGTTGGAATTTACATTTATTATATGTCTCTCTTCTATATGAATCTAAATGCTATCAAAAAAATAGAAAATTGAATTTTTTACAGGGGTCCAAACAAAAAAGCATTATTTTTTGCCATTTTTTACAACTTTATTTGCAAAAAAAAAATTATTTTAAATAATGATAATATTCCGATTTCATATAGAGTGCAATACTATGAAGAAAGTAACTGCCAATTTTCAAAACGATTGGTTGAAAACTTTTCAAACTAGCGTGTACGCAAGATCAAAAAAAGTCGTTTTCAGAAAAACGCGTTTGAAAAAATAGTGACCGCTCGGTTATACACGTGGCGCGCTCGGGGCCTGAAGGAGAGCTACTCACTTTAATGGCTTATAACAATAGAACGAGTCGGAATTTTCATTTGAAATTTTGGGAACATATTTTTCAATAGTTTTACTAACAATTTATGAAAAAAAAAAAAAATCGATTTTTTGAACCGTCTAACCCTATTTCCCCCCTTAATGGTTGGTGCGAAAAGCACCAATATTTTTCATAGATGAAATATTTTTCACGTATTATATCGAAATACGAATGACAAGATCGAAAAGTATCTTCGCATTAAAAATTAGAAACAGTCCTGTAACATTTTTAATTCAACTAGTCTTGATGTAATTGTCAAACCGCTCATGTATGGAAATATTGATACTTTCAATCACACATAATGACACTAGTTAAGTATTCGAATTGAGAATCTCGTGGCCTATTTAATATAGGAATTTTCATTATTTGCAAATAATAACGACAAACAATTCGTGGTATATTTATATGTTATTACCGCGAATTATTTTTGTATATAAATATAATTATTTATATATTTGTGCGATTTTTACCGATAGTTCAATTCGTAGAATGGAAGGGGATATTTGTAATCCCACACCAGTTGTAAGCCGCGGGCTCGTTATTATTTACGAATAATGATAATTTCTATATTAAATAGCCCACGAGATTCTCAATTCAAATACTTAACTAGTGTCGGTATGTGTGATTGAAAGTATCAATATTTCCATACATGAGCAGTGACTAGATATTTTTCTGGTAGTTGTACCGAATGAAAAATGACACATTAAAAAGGTGGATGAAAAGTTTTTTGAAAACGATTTCTGACGAGGATATTTGCACAAACGATGCAGCGATTCGGTTTATTTTAACGGCACTATAACCATCCGTTAGCCAATCCATGCACCCGTTTGCGGTGCTTCCGCAATTTTTTATCTTTCACTTTCCACACACGGAACACCTGTGAATATTATCCCTGATCCCCGATTGAAAAGTAAAATTTTATACGACGAAACAGGAACACACTGAACGCTATCGTTGCCTAAATAAATATTCGACATTTCCGAATAATTTCCAGATCGCTGCGGGGTAATTATAAGCGGCGACGAAATTCCGTATGAGCCTCGGATAATAACCAAAAGCGTGGGTATACACGGAAAAAGGAGTGCAAAATGTATGCTCTCGATATCCACTGCAAAATCGAGATATATGTCGATTCACTAGAATTTAGAGTTCCGATAATTCCACAAGGGTTGTACATACTCGAGAGATTTCCGCATTTGAATACTCGCTATTCACGAATTTAGAGTTCTACCGTTTTATACAATACTCGGTTGTACGTGTTCTCAGTAAAAAAAAAAAAACATCCCTCAATTGAGAACTCTGCTTCTAGTGGGGATTAAATGGTTCGTAGCATTTATCATGAAATCTAACAATGCAGTGTCTACCTATTGTATGGTTGAATTTGCAAAAATTACACGTTAGAAATTGCACGGACATGCACACGCGCACGTACACACATGCAGTCCTAAGTGGTTTATCGAAACAGCACAATTGAAAAGTAATTGCACAATCGATCGAACGGGGGAAAAAAAAGATATATGTATATACATCGCTGGGTGAGAGGTACGATGAGGGGTGGAAAAGTTTTGACGGCAGCGTCCTTAATTGAGCAGAAAATCTTGACGGGCAGCATAGCAACGGTGGAGCTAGGCGTTTCACGAACGAACAAAGTTTAATTAAACCCGAAGTATGATTCCACGGCCAAGAGCTATGCTTTTGCATGCCGACTAAAATGCCGATGAACGAGAGAACGCTTTGTCGGTGTGTGTGTATGTGTATGTGTGTGTATATTATAGTAAAGCCGTCGGGAAGGCTTGCTGTGGTTGTGGCGATGAGGAACTCGTCGAGAGGCATGAATGACGAGGGAAGTATTAATTATAACTTCGTACGGTCCGGTACCAATCGCCTCCAAGTCTTTGTAACGTGTAAAATCTTTTGGTACCCATTTAAATTTCATTTCTCGTTACGGAAATTAATCGAAGGAGATCTTTCATTATTGATGAAACAATGTCCAAAATAACTGACGAATTTCCAAATAATATGTCGGTATGTAATGTTTTTTTCAAGATATTCCTCGCTCTCTGTGCCCAGAAACGACATATATCGATTAATATACTCGAGGGGAGAAAAAAATAATTACGACATTTCAAAGTTTTCGTCGCTGTAAGCTCACACCCGAAACGCAATCAAATAACTATGTCGCAGCACGACGGGAACACAACACGAATTGCAAAAGTTTGACATTGGCTAGGACTTTTTCTCGGTATATGTGAGAGGCAGTGCGCGGTTCCGCACTGCACTGCGGTAAATGGTAGCGGTGAGAGAATTTCCAGCTGGAGCTTTCATCTGCCATTTCACTTCCCGAGAGTCGAGAATTTTTCTCACATTCATCTCTCTGTGGGATTATTTTTAGTTTTTTTTTTTCATCGTCCTATGGCTCTCCGAGCACGGGGTTTGTTGGAAAAAATCGAACGGCCGTGGCGTATTACTAAAGACCGTGTAAAATAGTGCAATCGGGCGAATCAAAGCCACGTAGTAAAAGTGATTGAGGACTTGGCGTGTAAGAAGAAGTAGAAAGAAAAATCGGTCAGAAGGAACAACAAGGATGGGAAAGAAGAGTGAGAAGAGCTCCTCGCAATCTGATGAATAACGAAATGGCGGTGTGCGAGTTGCTATGAGAAACCAAGATAGATTCGCGCACAGCGAGATTCGCGAGATAGCGACCGAACTTTGTCGTAAAAACAATTTCCCCGCTATCGCTACTGTTCCGCGCTGGGGTAGCAACTGACGAACAAGACAACCTGTCTTGCTGGTCTGACGGGTGTGCAAGGACAAGAGAGAAATAGGAGAAAGTACGAGATGCAAGAGGGATTGGAAATAAGTGTGTAAAGGGTGGAACGGGGCGATAATGGTGACGGCGAGGAAGTAGCGGGAGGATATAAGGGGCGCGAAGTTTTCCCCATGCCAAGCACTTATTCGTCGCGCGGGATGTTGTCCTCATTGAGCGACGTTTTTCCTCTCCTTCTCACTGCTTCATCGAGCTCTTCTCACTCTACATTATCCGTTTGTCCATTATTCGTCTCTCTCTCTCTCTCTCTTTCTCTCTTTCTCTTGACTGTAGCGAATTCGAGCTTAATCTGCAATTCGATTTATTTTGATTAAAATTCCCGGAGAACGCTAGCAAAAGCGTATTTCTCGCGGTAAAAGGGAAACTTAACCGACGAGATCGACGCCACAACAGTATACCAAAACGCAACGGGCAAGTATACAGCGAAGAGTAAAGATATAGTTTTCCATCCGTGAGTAGGGGGGATAGGGATGAGAATTAAAGATAAGAGGGAGAGAGGAGTTGCGGGTGAAGGATGAAATCTGATTGTGACTGTTTTCACTACGGCTTACCGGCACGATTCTCTGACCGCCGTTATTATTGCAGCGTGGAGAATGCGCGGATTTAAACTCTGTGTGTGTGTGTGTGTGTGTGTGTGTGTGTGTGTGTGTGTGTGTGTGTGTGTGTGTGTGTGTGTGTGTGTGTGTGTGTGTGTGTGTGTGTGTGTGTGTGTGTGTGTGTGTGTGTGTGTGTGTGTGTCTCTCTCTCTCTCTCTCTCTCTTTCTCTCTCTCTCTCTCTCTCTCTCTCTCTCTCTCTCTTTATCCTATATCAACTATGGCGCAGAAAGCAACAGCAACATAATCTCTCCAGCGAAAAAAAAAAAAAAAATAGGCGAACACGAGAAATTCGAATAATTCGTTCTGCACACACGAAGAACTAAAGTACGAGCACTTGATCCTATTTTATCTGCATCTGAAGATGGAAATATTACAGCGAAAATTTACGAGATGAAACTTTCATTATTACAGACTTGTCTCCATTAATAATATCGTGTTCATCTAATAATCATTGATTTATGCGAGCAACGGGCGTTGATCGAATAAACATTTATTCATAATCATTTTTAAAATACCAATTGTAATAATTATAAACCGTTAATGCATCATAATTAATCACGAATATTAATATTTCATTCGACGTGATTGTATACGGCAACGCATCCTCGGTAATCTAACCAGTATAACGTACATTAAAATTGATGAAAAGAGAGAATTGCAGAGCTCATAAATATCAGACACGGATGAATCATACAAATGAGACAATAGCCGACGATTTGGCAGTTACGAGTTTCATTTTGATCGATTCGAATCCCGAATCATTTACCGGCGCTATTTCGCGAAATAAATACAGGAAGACGATGTCTGTGGGTTACGCCTATGATCTTGCGTTAGCTCGTTTCTCGCGTATAACGCTGTATGTATGCAGGGAATAGATGAGGAGAAATGGCTCATGCTCGTCGTGTCGACCCCGTGTTCCTCCCAAGCCTCTCCTGTTCGGCTTGTTTGGGATGAGTACTTCAAGCCGGATCAAGCTCGAGCTCCGTCGAGCACTTAGCAAGCTCGTCAAGTTTCCGAGCTTGCACAGTGAACGTCCCTGTATACATACCTCCGTCCATTGCACTTCCCATCTCCTCTCTCGTGCTCTCTATCGACTCATCACGTCGGGCCCATTTCCGATAATGGAAAACGCCTGAATGTTAATGGATTCGCGTGTACGCGTCGTCAATAATGTAGCTTTCCTATAATCCTCGAAGTGGTTGACTTCTTCGATATTAATCCAAAAGTATTACGAGACTTACTAATCCGATGGATTCCTGTGTTCAATTTTCATCGCGTCGAATTTTCCCCCGGATAATAAATCCAATGAATATTTTATTTTCCTTCGGTCGGAATGACTTCATAGAGAATCATTTGTTCGATACGACAGAACGAATTGGGCGTTATAATTCCTACCAAGTTTTAATCGGAGACCATAGTTTTTTTTTCTCGCTTCATTCATTGATAAGAGAAAGGTACTAATGCATGGTGTATGGATATAACCAATAACCCAATAATCTATGTAAATCTGCCGAATGGGAGCCAAACGAGTATGCGCATGAACGCGGAAAGCATACAGAAAACGTTCGTTTCCATGCATTAATTTTTCTTTCTATCCCGACCCAGGCAGAAATTTCGTCGATATGTTCGATGCCGAATTTTATCTCATAAAGTTTTTATGGGAAAAGGGATAACACTGCTAAAATTCAGCTGAAAAAACGTTGCATTTTTTACTGGATTAATGTGCACCATTGTACGTCCATTTTTCTAGCTTTATATAACCCTCGATAAGGAAAATTCTCGAATGCACTTTTTTTATGTATCTGTGGTAGATATTACAGGCTTATCCCGGGTATGAGTTTGACGTTAGGAAACACACAATTAATAGCGGTTAGGACGCGAATCTTGGACGTTCAAGTCGATGAAACTACGTCGTAAAGAAGCACCATCGTATTAGAGAGGGTGACGTGGTCATCAATGAGAAATTAAGGGCCTTCGAGTGTTGTCAGAGAATAGGTTTGTGTTACGGCGGCTGTCACCTCCCTGTATAAAGGGTCCTCAGTCCGGTATACGGCCGTCCGGGGAAACTCAAAACTTCGAGAACGAGTAACATCCCACGGAGAACAGTAGCAGCGTCAAAAGTTTTACCAACACCCGCCCCCTGTATACGACAAGGTTCCAAACTTCTATATAAAGGATTCGCCGTTACGCGAGCCGCGAATTCGCAGATCTTACCAGAGCCTTTACATACATCTCGTTGTTCCAAGACTTGCAACTTATCTTGCACCTGCCAATTTGATCAACTTTCACTCGGGGATCGTTAATTAGACATGATCCTTCTGGGATCCCGAGGCAGCTTTTACTCACGAAGATGGAAAGAGTTTTTCTCTACGCGCTATGGATAACCCCGCGAGTCACCGTGCAATAAGAGAGAAATGATGAATAATACGATTTGCGTTATAGCGCACAGACAAAGTTTTTATCCGTTCTTCGGATGTCTCGCAGACGCGTTGGAAAATACAGATCTAAGTTTTGTTCTCGTTTCAATTCCCTAAGACACGATTCGAGATCGTAACATTTTTTTGTATTACCTGTTAAAGTACTTTCATGCCCAAGCTGAAACAGCACGATCCTAAAATGTGTGAAAAAAAGAAATGTGTACATACGACGTCTGTTCAAAAAGTATCGCGAATTTTGAATTTTCGCGGGCTACGTATATTCGATTTTCGATTTTTTTTTGTGGCGTTAGGTTGGTACTCATGTCCCTCACTTATGCTGAAAAAATCGGCCATTTTGAATGTTTAGTTAATTGTTGACAGCTGTTTTGGTTAGACGTGTTTTGGCTTCTCTTCGATTTTTGCCTATTCCAAAAAAGCAGCTTCCATTGCGAGGATTGAGCTTTTGTTTTCACGTCATAACCATAAACCCATGATTCGTCACCAGTTATGACCCTCTGGAGCAAATTTGGGTCGTCGCGGACCGAGTCCGACAGCTCCTTAGCAATGTTAACGCGACACTGTTTATGTTCGAAATTGAGCAATTTTGGCACGAATTTCGCGGCGACCCGTCTCATGCCCAAATCATTGGTAAAAATCGAATAGCACGAGCCAATCGATATGTTTAGTTCCTCAGCAACTTCTCTAACGGTGATTCGACGATTGGCCAATATTATTTTCTTCACTTCATCAATGTTTTCGTCCGTTGTTGATGTGCTCGGGCGTCCGGAACGCATCTCGTTGTTCGCATCTTCTCGGCCCTCTGAGAACATTTTGTACAACCGATAAACGTTACTCTGGTCCATGGTAGCGTCACCATATGCCACAGTCAACAATCGGAATGCGTCCGCGCACTTAATTTTGTTTTTCACACAAATTTTGATACAGATTCTTTGATCGATTTTTTGGAATAGGCAAAAATCGAAGACGAGCCAAAACACGTCTAACCAAAACAGCTGTCAACAATTAACTAAACATTGAAAATGGCCGATTTCTTCAGCATAAGTGAGGGACATGAGTGCCAACCTAACGCCACAAAAAAATCGAAAATCGAATATACGTAGCCCGGGGAAATTCAAAATTCCCGATACTTTTTGAACAGACCTCGTATTATATATATTTTAAAGTCGAGTAACGTAAGTATAAACGGCAAGAGACGCGAGCTTTTCAAAACGAAGATTTTATTCATTGTTATTATACTTCAATTTCCATGGTGGAATATTCCTTGTAGGCTGAACGCTTGTATATGAGAACCATTCTCCGTATATAAGAACCATTAAACCGGGAACAAATCCTATTACATGTATTAGTTTCCGTGGAATCGAAATTTTCCAGAGCACAACGTAAATATACGTATAATATAAGCTTACCCCCTGCCATCCATGCCAACACAAAAGTTTCAACGCGAAACTCGGGTATAAATTCCTTGATAATTTGTCGTTTACGCCTCGACAAAAGCTTATGCTCCTACCCCTCCCTCCGTGCTATAATGACACGTAAACCACGTCGGTATAAAAATGGAAATGTGTTCGCGCTCGTCGTGGTTTCACCTCGTTAAAAATGCAATTTTTTTAAATGCACGAGCTCAGTGCCAGGCTGTTGTAACGGGGTGAACGTTGCGCGAGAGGTTTAAACATAAGCCAACATTATAAATGTTATATGACCGTATGTATACCGGAACAGGCTTTCGCATGATGACTGCATCCCTTCTCTGCCCTATAGAGGCCGTGGGGTTTATTCTATCGTTCACAGATAGACCACAACGATTTTCAATATACCCGGCATGCCTTGATTATACGATTTTGCTTGCAGTCAGAACACGTTTTCTATGTCGAGCAAAAATCAATTTTGCCAAAACGCCCGAAAGATAATACGTACGCGTCCATGTACACACATTCACCGACCATATTGAGGTTTTGTGGCTGACGCCGATATCACCTATTATTATTCGATAATATGATAACTCCCTTTCCTTCGTACGTAAAAAAAAAAAAAAAATGAACTCGTTAAAATTCGTATCGATAATCGACGTGGCAAACGGTGTATCATTTGTACGAAAGAATATTCTAACCACAGAGATAACCGTCTCTTTTTTCAGAGAAAACATCCGAGAGGTCTCTAATTGGCAAGCGTTATGCGCTTTTAAAAAATATTTTCGCAAAAGACTACACGAAAATTTATTTTCGTTCAGTCGTTCGTTAATTTTCGTTTCTCCCGTACACCGGGTTTTGCAGTCTCTCCCAAAAATACAAGCAACACCGCGGCCGCGGTTTCTATATATAACTCCACACGATGCCGAGGTTCGTTCGGAGGCTGAACGAAAAAAATAAGTATAAAAATATATTGTGCAGTCACGGTGTGTTGTACAAAATTTTTTTTTCATACCGCGGAACGTTTACACTCCATGCACTTAAATATGGGACGGTAAATTCGCCCAATGAATAAATGAAACTGGAAATTTCCATGCTTTAAGGCCTCGCCGAGAGGGAAGAAAGTGCAGGGGGTTGCAACGCGACGTCTACGTGGTCATGGATAATGTAACCGTAAAACCGAGTTCGTGCGCAGCGCTTGGTGCTAAAGTACAATCGGCTCCAACTCCAGAAACATTTTTATGGTAGGAGAGTGCATACACATCCAGACAAGGATAGTATGGAAATGCGTCTGCAATGGACCATATATTATAGATATAACTTTACCACCTGCACTCACCGGCGTATTACCGTCGGTGAACATGAGAGAGGACGACTGCGTTGCATTCACCATTTCGGAACTATTGGATGGCAGTTCGTCGAAGCACTCGATTCGCCTTTATCCCAAATTATCCCTTTTTTTCTCTCTCTTCTTTCATTCTCATCGAACGGGTCGGCGTTTTTGGTGAAACATGATTATCAAAATTGGAATTATATATGTTTTACCTAACATTACAGTATCGACGTTCGCAACAGCTGGCCGAGGTCGTATGAAGTTTTTCCGTTTGTTTTGTTTATTACTTTTCTCGCCGTTTCTTCGATAACTTATGCATAACGGGAGAAACGGTTGGAGGAGTTGAGAATAAGTGTACGAGCATCTAGGTTGCCGCTTAATGAAAGGACGCATAAATAGAGGTGTGCTAATGGGCCGCCAGCCAACCCCCATCCCTCTCCCTCCGGACGCGTGAAAAACCTCGTTTGCTAGCTAGTGGTCGTGTTAATGAGGTCGTTACTTCTCACGATCTATAGAGGTATCTGCGCGAAGACACTCTCAAGGGGGTGTATCATCGGTGTCCTTTAAGTTCCTTCTAATAGTACTTCCAAGATGGGGTTGTATTGATAGTATACAAGGATGGTATGTGCGAAGTATAGAAACAAATTACTGGTCCGAGGTGTACTCAATATGTTTACGTTCTGTTTGTAGAATACGATCGACGGGTCAACGTGCGAGTTTATCAAGTCAAATGGCCATTCCCGCTTCGTAAACTTTGTACAGGTGAAATAAATTCCTTTTTCTTTTCCGTACATACATAATTCAACACTCGTGTACGTTTGTCTCGACGTACTCGTATAAAAGCGACAACGATGTTCTTGTGACATTTGTTTCCCGTTCAATCGAACGTTTCAGATTTTGTTGTTCTTGTTTTTTATTTTATCGTCTCAATTTTTATAACACCCATTGTCTCGATGTACTCGATGTGTACGAACAAACACGAAAAACTCTCAACAAACATTTGCATCGGATATTTGGTAGATTCAAATACTCGAGCCCAATACATCTTGTATAGATCGTGATGGACCCTGTTGACTCTCGAACGCCCGAGAGCTTTTCAATTTTAGCTTATGTGGTGTATCGAGATTCCCCGGGGTCTAACCGGGATATAGTGTTGCCGCTGTGCTATCGTTACGAGAGGAAAACCACTCGGATTTTTCTCGTGCGAGTGCGGCCAGCAGTGTCGAAATAGCAAGATTTCATCGAAGCTACTTCTACTACACCCTAAGAAAAATCTCTCCTCTCTCCCTCCCTCTCTCTCGATCGATCGATGGATCGATGGATATATATCACGTCGGATTTCAAGTACTTTGACCGCCCGTGAAAGTATCCAATATCTCGTTCTTCTATATACATGTAGCATCGAGAAACTACACTACAATTTTTTACTTTCTGCTTCTCGTCCGATATAACTCTTCTCCCTCATCTCCCGTCCACCTTCTCGTTCATTCGCTTCATTTGTCAAACACACATGATGCCAAATGGGCGGAGAGAAAAAAATAAAGAACGGTTCCTCGAACAGATGTTTGATCTTAAACAATTTTACGGAACAACGAACAATCTATATCTGTCAATCATTCTTTCACCCTTTCTCGTTCGATACAAGATCGATAACTCTCGACATTATATTATATATTTGCATATTAAGCGGTAAATGTTCGGCTCGAATGCTTTTTCCGATCGTCAAACAATGGATAGACAAAAAAAACACTGCCAAAAAATTGGATAAGCTGGAACGTACAGATTAAATATTAGACTGTGGATCGTACAGTAAGCTCGCGAAAGAATTTGTTCAAATATAGTACTGCATGTGCGAGGTCTGTTAAAAAAGTATCGCGAATTTTGATTTTCCGCGGGCTACGTATATTCGATTTTCGATTTTTTGTGGCGTTAGGTTGGTACTCATGTTCCTCACTTATGCTGAAAAAATCGGCTAATTTGAATGTTTAGTTAATTGTTGACAGCTGTTTTTGTTAGACGTGTTTTGGCTTGTCTTCGATTTTTGCCTAATCCAAAAAATGGATCAAAGAATCAGTATCAAATTTTGTGTGAAAGACAAAATTAAGTGCGCGGACGCATTCCGAACGTTGACTGTGGCATATGGTGAAGTTACCTTGGACCAAAGCAACGTTTATCGGTGGTACAAAAATGTTCTCAGAGGGCCGAGAAGATGCGAACAACGAAATGCGTTCCGGACGCTCGAGCACATCAACAACAGACGAAAACATTGATGAAGTGAAGAAAATAATATTGGCCAATAGTCGAATCATCGTTAGCGAAGTTGCTGAGGAACTAAACATATCGATTGGCTCGTGCTATTCGATTTTTACCAATGATTTGGGCATGAGACGGGTCGCCGCGAAATTCGTGCCAAAATTGCTCAATTTCGAACAAAAACAGTGTCGCGTTAACATTGCTAAGGAGCTGTTGGACTCGGTCCGCGACGGCCCAAATTTGCTCCAGAGGGTCACAACTGGTGACGAATCATGGGTTTATGGTTATGACGTGGAAACCAAAGCTTAATCATCGCAACGGAAGCTGCTTTTTTGGAATAGGCAAAAATCGAAGACAAGCCAAAACACGTCCAACCAAAACAGCTGTCAACAATTAACTAAACATTCAAAATGGCCAATTTTTTTAGCATAAGTGAGGGACATGAGTACCAAACGCCACAAAAAAATCGAAAATCGAATATAGGTAGCCCACGGAAATTCAAAATTCGCGATACTTTTTTAACATACCTCGTATGTATGTATATGAAGTAATCTCGCAACGTTAGTCCGAGGATTGGAAATCATCCTGTTGAAAATAGATCCAAGTTAGTGAGAGAGTGGTACGTTACCATCACCTTTTAGTTACCAACACTATAGGAACCTACTCGTACATATTTTATATATATATATATATATATATATATATATATATATATATATATATATAAAGAGTGGATGGTGACGTGAATGCGAACGAAGACTGCATCGGCACAGGCCGTCGTAGTAACGTTCGGACTAACACCGCATACAGTTTTCAAGTTATCGATCGCGATATACGCTCATTGCCCCGTGGGAATGGGCTACGTGCTCTGGGTACCGCAAAATTCGCACACCGGAAGTATAGATACACACATACACATATGTATATATAGGGATGTATTCTACCGATCTCACCGAACTCACTCTGCAAAGAAGCATGATCCTATATATATAGTATATTGTACTCGTATACATATGTATTTATTCGATGTGCGAATCTACCGAGAATATAGTTCTGTACATACCAATACACATATATAGTACATTCTACGAAAAGGAAAACTATATTTGTGAATAAATACATTTTTTTCAGTATCAATAGTTAGAAAACAAAGAATGGAGGACCATTGAAAAGTATCATCACATTTTCGTTTCACCTGGATTTATATTCACTGAAAATGTGAAGAAAAATACGAACAAAACAAACAGTACAAGTTTTTCTTGCCTCTTTTATCAATTTTTTGGGGATATTTGTTACAATATTTGGCATCTCATTTTTATCTCATTGAAGAGAGCGGATTTTAGTGATTAAAATGCTAGTGATAAAGTGATCAAATTTTAGTGATTAAATTACTATTAAAAACATTTTGTTCGTCAATTCATCCCCGTGATATCTGTGGTTAGAGACACAAATAGTTTATCATTTTCACCGATAAATTTCCTATTACGATATTTTTTTTTACAAATTATAATTGTAAAGTGCAATTAGAGGAAGCTCTTTGGATGATAACGAGAAAGTAAATTTTATACGAGCGTGAAAATCGCTGACTCTCGGATGAAAACCGTTTCGCTTCCCTTTTGGAATACCCCGTACATTGCAAATACGCATGTACTCGTACCATGTGGATTTATTCTATATACTTTGGCGCAGCAAGAAATGTGCATACGGATGCTCAGAATGGTGGTGGACAGTGAGAAATCGAGGGACGGAAAGCAAGAGATTGAAAAACAGAGAGCAAGAGATAAAGGGAGAGAAGCAGATAGTGAAAAAAGAAAATTGAGTTTCACGTACCCTCGAATCTGCCTTCTTTGGGATCGGATTTGTATTCGTCGAACGAGAACAGAAATCGTGAGATCAGCGAGGACGACCGAATGGTCTAGAACTTACTCTACGTGCACGATACAGCATCGCGTACTGACGCCATGAGCGCATTATTCGATTGTCTTTTTCGACCACGAGGATAACAATCCGCTCGCTTGTTAACTCGAATAGATATCACGTTATTTTTCTTGCTTTTTCTACTTCGGCTGTATCCTTTTCTCGTCTCTCTCTCTCTCTCTCTCTCTCTCTCGATGCCTATATACACAGGAAGATTATTGTGGCTGAGACCCGAGAGCTTCACGAAATCGAAAGCTCGATCGAGTGTGCTCTCGATCTGTATGCTCTGCTGACAGTCTCCTTTGTACGGATATCCCCCGGCAGACCGGCTGGATGTATCAACTCAAATAGGGCGGTCTATATAGTAGATATGGACAGTGCCCGATCAGACGTAAAACCTTGGGGCAGTGCAGTTTGAATTTCCGTCAGCTAAACTGTTTGGATATTCGTTTAATCGCTGCCAGCCAACGCAACTGCCAAATGCACAATTATCCTGATCGAATTTTCAATATCGTCCTAAAAAATGACAATAATTTGCTGATGACTACATGGTACACTGCCGCGACAATAACTTCTCGCCAATCTTCAGAAATGGAAACATTCGACCTGAAAATTAATATGACGCGAATGAAAACATTGTTAGAAAGAGCACTAATGATCAGGTCAGATATTTGCGAGAATATTGTTAATGCTGTAGGCGCAATAAATAAAAGATGAAAGTTATATCTTTAATAGCGTAAAATTAATAGATAAAAAAAAATGAATATTCAATTTGATACAAAATACGAATAAAAGTTTACACGGTGATTACTCGTAGTATTTCGACATTCACAGAACTTTTCTCATGATGAAGTCACAAATTACAAAAGCCATGTTGTAATGGAGGAAACTTTGTGAATGTGGCAAAATGACGTGAAAGTGCCGTGCATGCTTCAATTTGCATCTTGTTTTCGATATTAGATTCGTGTTTAACGCGAGATTTTCTCTCGTACGAGAGGAAAGCCGTTGCCGTAAAGTTGACAAAATTAAAGTTTGCATGCGACTGTTAATTTTGGAAAATTTGTCCATCCGTATGCATTTAAGTTTCTTTTTGGCCGTGATTTTCCAAACTATAAAAATATCGTGGTAAATCAAGCAGCATTGTACGGGTCTATCCGCGATGTTTTCGGAGAAAAAAAAAATCTGAATTCGGCCGAACGAAAGAAAAAAAATTGCAACATATCATATTTCTTTACTTCAAAATTTCGATACTATCGGAAAAAAAATGAAGCAACACATCCACTGTGCAAATATCAGCGTTCATCGATGCGAAACGTTTTTTTTTAATATGTTTTTTTTCACATATTGAACATTTTTTTAATACATTGGAATAATAAAAAAAAACGAGAAAAACAATTGTCTCGCAACACAGGGGCTTTCTTTATGACGCAGTAAAATGAGAAAAATATATAAAAACGATAGACTGCATTTTGATCAGAGGCATCTCTCGGTTTGACGTTTTTTCTGTCTCTGTCTCTCTCTCTCTCTCTCTCTCTCTCTCTCTCTCTCTCTCTCTCTCTCTCTCTCTCTCTCTCCTCACTCTTCTTCATGTACATGTACGAGATGACTAGAAATTGTTCAACCTTATCGAAAGATATAGTTTAATAGAAATGAGAATTTTGCGAACGTGCACGTATACATGCTATCGTTCCCTATTCGATTACTTTCTCACTCGTGAACATTTTTCGCACACATGCCCACTCATTCTCCGTTGTGGGTGTGTGCGCGAGTATTTCTGTGTGCTCGATGGAGAAAAAGTGGATTCTACACACGACGTTGAGGAGGTGGATGGTGCAAGAACGTCGGAAGCTCTCGAAATAATGGAATAGAAGAGAATGGGCCCGGCAGTCAATCGGCGGATAAAAAGAAAAAGAAAAACCGAGCGAGCTCTATCTACGGATAGTGCAAAACGAAGATACAAAAATGAGAACAAAACAGAATGAAATAAGCGTCCAAAAGTGAATGTTACCGTGAAAAGAGCTTCGATGCATTGCGAGCGGGTGCATCTCAATTTTCCGACGACAAAATGTACAGACCCTTTGTCTCTTCCTCCCCTCCGCGTCGCTCCGCGTTGCTCCGCTAACTAACAGCACTTGAAAAAGAGGATTTTCACTTCAGCGTATACAGCTCTGGATAGTGAAAAGGATTACATCGAGTAAAGAGAAAGAGAGTAAAACGATTGATTGTTCGACACTTTTTTCTCCGCGAGAGCAGTCAGCAAAACGAAACGTGACTTTTTCGTCTTTTTTTTCTCATCGGCTTCGGTATTACATTGACAAAATCCCCCTCCGCAATCGGGAAAAGGGAATAACGGAGTGATTGAATTGTAAAATCGAATTGATTTTATTAATCAAAGTCGCGAGTCTGTAGCTTTCTGCAATAGGATATATCAATTTATTCCACCAATATATTATCGTAAAAATATCTCGCTACGGACGAATACAATTATCTCGAGGTGTCACATATTTTATATTTGCGTAAATTTCTTTCGACGCATGCAAATTATATAAAATTATCCATACTGCACCAAAAAATCAAGTGAAAAATCCGTTAAGAGGTATGACCACGGTAGCGGGTATAAAATCATATGCACATTTAACAATTTTTTTTGTACGATAAAGTGATTTATTTATAAAACTAATCGTACATTCATTTAGTATAAATATCGAAGTAATAACATTTTATTTTTTTTTTGTTTTCTTCTCATGCAAAATGGCCGACTACTGCTATTTACTTCTGGTATCTTTTGGCATCCTCAATTTTTGACTTAGAAAGAAAATAAAAATTCTCGTTAATCTACATCAGAATACCTAGGGAAGTACTTACGGAATTTAGAAAATATTGTTTTATTCGAATATTGTAGGCATTCGAACTCAAATGGTGAATTTCCAGTGAAAAATTTCATATAAAACTGCTCATAAAATGGAAAGTTTTTAATTAATCAGAAATTTCGTACGTACTTCTCTGCGAAATCCAATTAGCAACATCATTTTTTAATTCGAAGTCAATCGTGTAAAAGTTGTCGAAGTTATTTATCATGCGGCGCGCTCGGGTACTCTATGGCCGTGCCAGACGCAGGCTTACGTTATACACTCAAAGTCGGTGAAAAAAAAATACTAATTACTACCTTAATTTAACTTAACTTATTTTTATGATGATAAAGGATCGTTTAAGAGGGTAACAGGGTTAGGACAGCGTTTTCTCAATGATTTTCATGAATTTTTTTATAGTATAAAAAATGAATATAATTTATTGAAACTTTGAGAATATTTTATACATATATTTAAGTATATACTATAAAATTTTTGAAGAATTTCCTTAAAAAACACCGAAAATATTAGCGACCCCATATTGCAGGTCACAATCAGACTCAGCATTTTGCGTACATTCTGGCAGCCGCAATTTTCATCTGAAATCAAACAAGGTTGGAATTTACTTTTATTATGTCTCTCTTCTATATGAACCTAAATGCTATCAAAAAAATAGAAAATTGAATTTTTTACAGGGGTCAAAACGAAAAAGCATGATTTTTTGCCATTTTTTACAACTTTATTTGCAAAAAAAAAATTAATTTAAATAATGATAATATTCCGATTTTAGGTTCATGTAGAGTGCAATACTATGAAGAAAGTAACTGCCAATTTTCAAAACGATTGGTTGAAAACTTTTCAAACTAGCGTGAACGCAAGTTCAAAAAAAGTCGTTTTCAGAAAAATGCGTTTGAAAAAATAATACGCTCGATTATACAAGTGGCGCGCTCGGGGCCTGAAGGAGAGCTACTCACTTTAATGGCTTATAACAATAGAACGAGTCGGAATTTTCATTTAAAATTTTGGGAACATATTTTTCAATAGTTTTACTAACAATTTATGAAATAAAAAAAAATTGATTTTTTGAACCGTCTAACCCTATTTACCCCCTTAAGCAAAAAAAACATCGATTTTTTTTTAATTCTACCGTAGCCATAGCCCTCAAGTACTTAAAGACAAAATTCTAATACTACTGGTACAAATCTCACATTCTGAACAAGAATATTTTGCGAAATTTGCATCCTCCGCAAAAACGATATCTACATTCTTCCTTGTTCTCTCCCAGGAGAAAGCCAAGAATCAGAAATGAAAAATTCCTGAAGAGAGCTTAAAGTGGCCCCTCTCACTCTTATCCCCCTCACACTGTCTCCGTGTCTCTCTTACCGTCTGTCTCGGTCTTTTCTCGTCGACTATCGCGAGCTCATGGAAAATCTCACGTACCTTATACCAACCGCCCTCTTTACCAATACTCCGGGGAGGAGGCTCTTCGTGAATCTCTCATTGTAGAACATTTTCTTCACAATTTTACAAACTCTGCAGTTTTTAGCATAAGCAATATTATATCTATACATTGAAGATATATACATAGGTACGCCGTACCTTGCAATATATTTGTAACCGAACGAGTGAAAAAGTAAGAGAGGCCAGTGGTAACAGGAATTGGCATTGGCGAACGTGTGGAGCTTATCGAACGAACGTGTGCACCATGTCGGATTTCATTTGATTCACTGTCGTACGATGGTTATGCGAAATCTCACTTGGGACAACGCGAAAAGACGCTCTTCCCTCTCGCTCCTCTTTCGTGTCGTGTGTCCGTTATCGCGAGGTCTCTTGTCATTACGCTTAATCCCCCCCCCCCCCCCCCCTCCCTGCGCGTGAGAGTTCCTCGTCGAGGGATGATAAAATAAATTGCTAAAGCACATTGAACGAATGAGATGGCAGCGAGATGACGGGGGGAAAAAAAGAAGTTGGAGAGCTGGGCAAACAATTTGGTCCTCCTTCGCGTCAAAGCACATCATTTGCATCTTTTTTTTCCTTCCTGTCCCTCTATTTTCTTTGTCTTATTGCATTTCATTTGGTGTATATAACCTCGTAGTGAGATTCCCGTTGTACGAAAGAATCCAAACCGGTGTGAGATATTGCGATGGTAATGAAGAACGAGTCTACGTAGTTTATATAATGCATATATAGATATGGTGTACGCGGTAGAGAGAGAGCGATAATACAGACTCCCCAGGGCGTAAAATGAAATTTTGAGAGGGCCTCGTAAAAGAGAGAGAGAGAACGAGGGTTGAGCGAGAGAGGGTTTGAGAACTCGTCGGTGTATAATCGTGGGAAAAGTAAATTAGAGCATCCCTCCTACACCAGCTGTATATAGCACAAAGCTGCTATCATTACTACTGGCTCATACTGTACTTCGAAGAGGGACAGACATAGAAAGGAAGAGTTGCTTGTGTACCTCGTCGGATTCCATTTAAGTCCCTCTCGGGATGGTTACTGACCTCTCTCTCTCTCTCTCTCTCTCTTTCTCTCTCTTTCCGAGATAGCCGCAATTTCTCCAAAGGCTTACATCCGATCCTCTCGAATACCCTTCAATTACGATCCTCTGAGTGGGCTTGTATATCGGTCAAATATTCTCCGAGTGTTCGACAAAAAACTGATATCTTTTCGGTAAACCGTTGCATCAGTGTTGGTTATATTTAAAACAGACAAAAAAAACTGCATAACGCTCATACGATTTCCATCTATGTGCGTCTGCGCCTGTGTGTGATAAAACACACGAGATGAATCATCTCTCTCGTATTTTCGACGGTAAATCATGTCGACGGTGCCCGCGAGCAATATATTTTTTTTGCCTGCTGTCAACGCGCGTATCGCATGACGTTGTGCCAAATGAAATACGATAATACCCGGGCCTCCAACATTTATGACGATAAATATTTTTATTTTTCATTTTCCCATTCCCACCCTTCTCGTTGGCTCATACGCGGCCGATTATATTTCATTTGATACTCGCGGCAGTTATAATATACCGTCACTTATATTTATCAACGTTATTATATATATTCGTATATAGATGACGCTATCAGATAGCGTCATCATGTCGTATTTTATCTCCAATCACGAATGACACTAAAGTCGGAGAGTTGTCAAAGTGAAACGCGGATTAATGTCATTTTCATCAATTTATCCACTTGCATACTTTTTTTTATACGCGAGACGTATTGTCAAAAAATAAAACTTACTATCTTTACGAGCGTTCAACGATACATATTAATTCGACCCTTTTAATTTTTGTATCGCAAGATTCTATTATATATATAAATGTGCTTTTTCGATATTAATGTGCTTATTCGATTAGTTCTTTTCTGATGTTCATTTCATCCTTAATTCCAGGGTGGTCCAGCTTCCGCTTTTCCGTTGACCCAGACACTGTTGAACATTTATGGCCGAAGATCGGCCAGTCCTGATGATCCTGTACACAATGATCACAATCAGGTTTGTATATAATTTAAATAATAATTAACGCCAATAATTCATCGCCATAACATGCAGTACCATGCGTACACAACAAATATCAAATATATCGGTAGTACAGTGTGATCTTAGAATGATTGGCTCACAATAAACATTGAGAGTGGATATTTCATCATATATTGGGGCTATGCCCGACGAAGATGGGCCCACTTCGGCTGACAAACCGTTCAAAGAGGTTTTTCTTTTATTTTCATATTAGTTACAAACAAATTACATAAATCTGGATATTTATTATTCGTCATTCTTGATACAAAAAGAAACGTACAATTTATCGACGCACGCGATACCAAATCAAAATCAATGCTCGCTGTTATATTCTAACAGTCTTTCGTGCATTTGGAAATGTTTTATCGTAGATTTATCAACATTAGGACTGGGTGCTGATCAGTTCCGGATATATGAATATGTTATTTTGAATTAAAAAAAAAATTGTTGCGATGGTATGTCTCCTGACATTACTGACAATGGGACGGAAGATCCCACCGCTTGTTAAACCGCACATCGATGAAATGTGCTCTTTCGAAATTCCTCGTTTACCGACACGCTTCTCGCCAAGCTCTTGCATGACATAAGATCGTGGGGCCGGCGGGAGGGAAGGGGAGGTCGAATTTTCTTTGCCATACCTCGTTTCTGCAGAACTCGGTCTTGTGTGTGAGTTCACGTTTGCCGGTAACTTATCTAGAGCGCGGGGCAGTGAGAAAGATGAAGTAATGTGACTGCATATTGAGTATAAACGAAACAACGCGGTTTTGCGAGCGAGAAGGCCAAGTAAAGTAGAAAACGTTGGTGAAGAAGAATTTTATGATAAAACGGGAATAAACGATAAATTCTTTATTTCGTCGTACGTTTAGTTACTTCCATATAAACTACAGAATATACAATTCCCCGTTGAATTATATAAACTGTAAAAGTTTAACGATGATTCAAATAATCTATAAAAATTCCATTCATGTAACAACAAGAAATATGTTAAAATCATCTTCTCCCATCACCATTTCACGTTGATTTATTTTTTACTGTATCATTTTCCCATTGTTGTTTTACAATCATATCTAAAGAACCAATTTGTCGGACCAAATCCAGCAGCCGTAACTTAATTTGCCGAATCGCAAATTACAGTGTGTTACTGCGAGGGACAACCGAGTAATGGGTATATATACATACATGTTGAGGTTCTGGTCCTCAAGGGATGATGCCGTTATGCGTGTCGCTCGCAAGAGATCGTCGCCCTCGCGAACGTGAAACTCAGAAAAGCCAATTCTGGTCGCGTCAAAAGCAGAAACGAGGGAGGCTTTTCTGCACTCTGTCTCTCTCTCTCTCGCTGCCTCGTTGTTGCACATTCTTTCGATTCCTCATTTCTAGCGGTTGTTCGCAATGAAGAAAAGACCAAGAAGTCACGGCGTTGAAAAACGATTTAAAAAAATGAAGATCGCTATAAAGAATAGAATGGAAGAATGAGAAGAGAATGCAGGGGTCGCGCACAATACTCCCTCATGCCCTCCTGACACGCTCAGACCGCAAAGATCTCGTCGGCATCGTCTTCTCTGATGCCTCTCGAGAGTTCACCCCCATCTCCACGATTCATTCCCTCTTATTCTACCATTTTCCATTTCTTTTCCCTCTCTATCTCGCTCGCTCTCCGTCTTGCATTTCTTTGTCGATTTACTTCTTCATGATATGCCGTCGTCTATTGTATACTCTGGCGGCAGACAGACGCGCATTCATTTAAAAACCACGAGTTTCGCAATTCAAGATAGGGAGCTTCCACAGGGACCTCGCGAACGCACAAGTCACCGTTATTCTCGTTACACGTTTCGATTCTTTCCAGGGATTTCGAGAAAGATTTTAAATTGATTACACGATTAATTGAAACGTAACGCAAAAAGCGATAAAAAATATTTAGGAGAAAGTTGCATGAAGCATTTTTGACCGAAGGAATTTTTCGGAGTTGCCTAGCCTTACGAAACAAGTCGGTTCGAAAGTTTGTTCAAAAGTCTTTTACCGTGAAGCTTTTTTTAATCAACCGTTTCAACGATTTTTCTAGAGTCGTTTGACTCTACAAATATCGTTAAAACGCTTGCTTAAAAATAAACAAAACAAAAACTGATATATCATTTCTATTTATCGCGAAGTACTTTGACGATTTTTTGAAATTATTGTTCCCAAGTGGACGACGACAAAAGTTATCGCATTCTAGTTTCCTTCTGTTTTCCATTAAATGCTCCACAATTCAATAAGCGACCAATATATTTTGTTTGAAATTGTGAATTTTCATATTAACCGACTTGTTCAATATATACATTGAGAAAACCATACGACCGTTTTTCAAATTACCAGACACTGAGCCGCGTTGTATTTCGAACATTTTGTATTTCGAGCTTCTGTATTTTGAAATTCTGCTATGTACCAATAATACCGATGACGTGATAACAACACTGGAGGCCCGAGGATTTCGTACGGATTCATTTAGAATTTCATGCACTATATTTCCTGTATACTGTACGAACACACATACCACACTCGGAGCGGATCACAAAACTAATTAATAAAACGCATAATTATTTTCGGGCATATGGGAAAATGTTTCGAGAGCCAGTACGCGGCAATCCATTTAACAAAGCTCCATCATAAATCCGTACGAGGATGTACGAATGAGTTTATAAATATTTCAGTTCGTCGATAAATATTTCGATATGGTATAGAAATTTCGTATTTACGGTTGTACATTATAAAAACGTTATGATCAACTCCAAAACATTTCTATAATAAATGTGCGAATACGACCCAAGCATTACTATAATTATAAAATCAACGAAATTTCGTATTCGTTCCGCTTTTTTTCCTATCGCCCAGATTCAATTTCGCGAGAGCTTTAATAATGTCTTCCATTGACGTTTAAGTTCGATTAGTCGTTGCAATTTATTCGTAAATGTTACCCCCATGGCGATGAACACTTAATTCCGGAATCACGTCGGCTTCATTGGCGCCAGTTAATCGGGTAACGATAGAGGAGTCACACCACCGCTGGGTGTTATAGGTACCACAGTGAACCAGAGTATCCCTCTATCATCGGTGCAGTTGGCGATGACACGCCAGGGATTGAACGCCGATTTCGAAACAGGATATATATTCTATCGTCCCCCGCAAGCATTTAGGTGGTTATCGAGGAGGATATAGCAAATCGTCTGTGAGGGAGAAAGAGAGAGAGAGAGAGAGAGAGAGAGAAACTAATGACGCCCACGGAGGGCTTAGCATTCGGGCTTGGTATATTGAAATCAGCTATGCATAGCTATTTTAGCTCTAAGTCTTACCTTTGAGCTTTTCCGCTCGGTAGAAGAGTAGAGGGCCTTGCGAATCTGAGCCGTTTCAGAGCGAGAAAAAGGCAACAGTCTCCAGAACCTTCATTGATCTCTACAAAAGCCAGTTCACATTGCTCTTCATATCCCTGGCGCCCAACTTTGATATAAAGACCGTTTGATCTTTCGATTCCCAACGAAAATACCGATACACGGGGTCTCGTTACTAATTGCCAACTGAGTAATAAGCCTCGACTAAATTCCAATCAATCCCTTGACCTGTGCTCCTCCATTCCCTCTAATCTCCGCTAATAACCGCATCGAATCCATTACGAGATTTCGATAATCATTTTTCGAATAATATCGCCATTAAAACATTTAATTCACTTGTCGCAGAGAAGCTTACGTTGATAATAGACAAATGATCCTTAAGGAATCACCGTCTGGACAGTTCCAAAAAAATAATAGCATAGTGTAAACAGTTGTGCGCTGCCGAGTTACATGGGAGTAACTATTTTGAAAAAATATTCATGAAGAATAATTACCGGAATATGTTCTTTACTGTGCGAAAGAAAATTTGTAATTTTTTCATATCAATTATGTCTAGCTAGTCGTGAATTCATGATAAATGATTTCTCGTTCGAACGATGCCAATATCCATGAACCGACGATACAACAAACAGCCATTACCAATTAAAACGCCGTTTGTCAAATTCCCCGGAAATCCGTTCGCAATTGTGCTCCACAAATATAAACGTGTCTGCTTTGATAAATTATACCCTAATACTCATCATTTACGTTCCAATTAGCCTTTCAATCTGTCTTCAGCTTTGGAAAAATACTTAACACTCGCTAACCTCGATGACGTAAAGCTTATCGATACATTGAAAAGCTGCTAAGTCCTCTGATATCACGTCAAAGATCTTGTCGCAATAAGGACGGCTACCGTTTACCACCCGCGCGGATTAAATATAATCGATATCGTGTATTGGCCTTAGAAGGCGATTATAAAATATAGATATACATGTACGTGTCACTTGACGACGTCGAAAATAACGGAACCGCGTGAACGAGTCATCATCCACTCGACTTCTCTCTTCTTTTGCTACCCTCTTGTCGCTATATACCCTATACTATATATCGGCTGCTAACCCACATTCGTCTTCCGCATTCAGCAACTCAGCGACAATAGACAGCACTTCCGCGCGTCGTTTCAAGTACCATACCGTACAGCCGCCAGAAACATATATATATATAGAGAGAGAGAGAGAGGCACACGGGAGGAAAGTCACGACGGGAGCTCGATCGTGGTGTAGCATTTTGGTGAGATGTAGAAGGAACCGAAAAGGTTTCGCGCTAAGATCTCGGAGGTGTACGAGCTGCTAAATATCGGCGCGGTGTCGGTGCCCTAAGTAAAAATTAAGAATCTACTCACAATAACAGAAATGTGATATTATTGTGAAACTGATAACGATGATGCGTTAACGTTTTGCGTTGAACTGTACAAACTCCGAATAATAATTGTCAATCGAGAATTGTCACACGCGTCACGTCGAGTGAACGTCACAAGTTAATCATTGCCTTGCGGTACGATGATCGATTGGGTATCGATAGTCCGTCACTCGCGCCGTCGTTTCAGCGACTATGTGTACGCTGTACCAATGAAAATTCGAAAACGCCGAAGATCGAAACGATCCGCGACCATTGCCGGTGGATTGACGTCGATCGTCAATGGGAGACAATCCGCTGGTAGAAGTACTCGTGACGTGATTCGCAATGTTCGAGAATATGGTGATGATGAGAATGATCATCGGGGAGAGCAATTGTACGGCTGTTGTTGCTGGAACACTGTGAGTGTTGACTATGGGCTCACTGCGGTCTCAAAGAGAGAGTGGGAGAGAGAGAGAGAGACAGGAAAAATACATCAATCAATGATTTTCAATAGGAATTGCCGGGGTAAACGCATCATGAAACGCGTGCCGGGTTTGTGCGAATATTTGAGCTTGTTTCCGGCGTGATCCGGCGTATTCAAGCTTGCTCCGATTATTATTTTATACATACGAGGTCTGTTCAAAAAGTATCGCGAATTTTGAATTTCCGCGGGCTACGTATATTCGATTTTCGATTTTTTTGTGGCGTTAGGTTGGTACTCATGTCCCTCACTTATGCTGAAAAAATTGACCATTTTGAATGTTTAGTTAATCGTTGACAGCTGTTTTGGTTAGACGTGTTTTGGCTTGTCTTCGATTTTTGCCTATTCCAAAAAATGGATCAAAGAATCCGTATCAAATTTTGTGTGAAAAACAAAATTAAGTCCGCGGACGCATTCCGAATGTTGACTGTGGCATATGGTGAAGCTACCTTGGACCAAAGCAACGTTTATCGGTGGTACAAAATGTTCTCAGAGGGCCGAGAAGATGCGAACAACGAAATGCGTTCCGGACGCCCGAGCACATCAACAACAGACGAAAAAATTGATGAAGTGAAGAAAATAATATTGGCCAATCGTCGAGTCACCGTTAGAGAAGTTTCTGAGGAACTAAACATATAGATTGTCTCGTGCTATTCGATTTTTACCAATGATTTGGGCATGAGACTCGTCGCCGCGAAATTCGTGCCAGAATTGCTCAATTTCGAACAAAAACAGTGTCGCGTTAACATTGCTAAGGAGCTGTTGGACTCGGTAGGCGACGACCCAAATTTGCTCCAGAGGGTTATAACTGGTGACGAATCATGGGTTTATGGTTATGACGTGGAAACCAAAGCTCAATCATCGCAATGGAAGCTGCTTTTTTGGAATAGGCAAAAATCGAAGACAAGCCAAAACACGTCTAACCAAAAGAGCCGTCAACAATTAACTAAACATTCAAAATGGCCGATTTTTTCAGCATAAGTGAGGGACATGAGTACCAATCTAATGCCACAAAAAAATCGAAAATCGAATATACGTAGACCGCGGAAATTCAACATTCGCGATACTTTTTGAACAGACCTCGTATATACTAGCAGCTTATCGTAATTCGGACACGACCTCGCATGGTCCCACAGAGCAATAAAAATGTGTAACGTTTCCGTTTTTTTTTAGTCTCTAGATTGTATTTTTGACCGATATCTATGGAAATATTATTTGAAAAACCAATTGTCTAAATTTAAATATCGGTAAATAATCGAAAAATACTGAGTGGCTCAAAGAATCAAGTGGCATTTGAAATTTATAACGATTGCGACGAGTTTGGTCTTAATTCTCTTGGCAAAAAAAAATTACAGCGATTTGAGTGTACCAACTCATTTGTTGCTAAACTGCAAAAACAAAACGAATTGGAACTTTAATTACCTTTTAATACGTTGTGTATTTTGTGTGCTTAATTAACCTATTAAAACGACGAAACAGAGCGAAATGTTTATTTGCCATTTTTAAATGGAACAACGTTACAGGCGCGGAGATATATTTATATTGAATAAATTAAGCAGGCGCTTCGCGTCCGGTCGCTATCACGTATATTATGTGTGCATTCGTTGTATACTCCATGTGTGCATTCGATAAATAGCCATGCGTAACATATCGATTTTAGCATCAGATTCCCCTGAAGCCCCGTGAGCAGCCAATTGGCGGTTATTCGTACGAACCTACAAAACCCGGAAGCGTTAGTGTTTATTTTGGCAGAGTTTTACTTAGGCGCACGCGAACGGCACTGCTGCGCTAGCATATCTCTAAGCTCTCTCCCTCTCTCTCTCTCTCTGATGAACGAACATCTCGCTGCGGTGAGATTTCTTATTAGCATCGAATAATCCATGCCATTAGCCACGGACTCTCGGGCCTCGTAATCGATGATGAAAAACGAGGGCATAAAACTTTCGAGTTATATTACCGCTTATTGTTAACAACAGGCAATTAAGGAACTTTTGACAAAATTTCGAGGTGCCATCGGAGAGCTTACTCGTTCCGGATACACAGTAGATACAGCGTTGATCGTTAAGCTCGGCTTAATTGCTCTCGTAGTATTAAACTTGTATTATCGTGGGTACGTATTCTCCGTAAACGAGGGAATAATCGCCGGTCCACCGTTAAATCTATGAGCGGTAATATACGTACACGTTCTAACTGTATAGATTTTGCGGCATGGCCTAATCAAGCTTTCCGTCTTGTCTTTGGAGGTAATTGTTGAGAAACCCTCCAAGATTATCTCTTGGCTAAAGTGGCGCTGTAATTGTCGTTAACAGTCTCCGAAGTGTGTGTGTGTGTGTGTGTGCGTATGTGCTCTAATGATAGTAGTTAGAAAGCTTTGACGTGATCGGATAGTTGATACCCGAGTCTATATACTCAGTTGACCGCATAGCCGACAGAGTTTTAGCATCAAGGAAGCCTCTCGAGGGTCTGACAAATCCAGGATTTCATGCGATTAACCCCTACACCCTGAAATTCGTTCTCATCTCGCTCGTACGTATACCGTTATTCCATGATCTTCAAAGCTCTCTGTGTATATGTATACGCGACGACGATACGCAATTCCAATGGCACATTAAAGCCAGCGGCCACCTGTTAAAGGCCAATGCCAGACATTGCGCCGGTGCGTGCGTTGGACACGTCAGTTATTCGCGTGATCGTCAAAGGAGAGCCATACGCTTAGCTTAATAAGTTGTGACTTGCCGCGAGGGTCGCGAGTTCTAATGATTCGACAATGATTTTCGTAAATTTACAGTCGCGATTTTTCAGCAAAGTGCGATCTCAATCTAAGGTTACCAGTGCATCGTCCGGAGAAAAGATTTATTTTCATAAAATCCATTATAAGCGAAGATTTCGATAATTTTTTTCTGATCTCCAGTCACGCGTCACTCGTCTGTCGCGTATTTATTCGCACGTTTCAATTGTAATAATTTTTTTTACATTTTAAACAATTACGATTTGTTCTTTTTTTCTGTGAATTGCAGAAGACGAGATATAGCAGCGCGGGTGTCGAGGAACAACTTCCACCGCCCCCATCACCTCCTCAACTCAAAGAATCCGTTCATCTCGATGGCGTATCAAGACCAAACTCGGTCGAGAGGATTCTCCATAACGAAGGAACGCAGCATATACTCGCAAATCATGAAACGCTAAACAAGGTGAGTTTATGAAGGAAATTAACGGAAAATCTTGCATTTCGAACAATATTATGAATCCAGGCTATGAATATTTAGTTTTAATCAAAGAAAAATGAATAAATCATTTTGTCGATACGGAGCGCTCGTTTAATTGAGGCTACTGTGTCGACAAAGCGAATATCGAACTCTCGACGTTGTTCGCTTTGTTGAAACTCTGGGTCAGCGTGAAAAAAAAAATTCGATCATATATTTGCGCAAGCGTCGTATGATCTATCACAAATCGCCATCTGCTACGTAACTTTAGCAGCTCTGGAAGCAACGAATTAACGTGGATGTCGATAAAAAGCTCGGAGAATACGGCTCTGCACATTGGTTTTCGTCTCTACGTGCCGGTATTGTAAACTCCTTCGAAAGCTCTATATCCAGAGGGCAAAAAACATCTGCTTTACCGACGACTCTCATTCGGCCACTGTTGGTTAGTCGAATCACTCGTTCGATAAAGCACCGAATTTCTTTGCCACACACGGCTAAAGTGTACACACCCGTCGCATTAGGCGGCATTTGAGAGTTCTTTCTATTATCGAGTAAACTCTGTAATGCTCATTTGAGACATTTTGGTCTCATGGGTCGTAAAACTTCCGCGAACGTTTCACGGTAATGACGCGCTTGTATCCATGCAATCCCCTATTTCTAAAAAAGTTACGAATCTTATTACCTAAAGAAGTGCCAAGTGCAGAGGTGATCAGCGTCCCGAAAGATGATCACCTATTCGTTCGACAGAAAAAATGCCATTTTTATTTTTAATTTACCGAAAAAAGAAGTATCTAGAGCTTCTTTTGTTGAGAAAGCTTCGAATGTGCAATGATTGTTCCACAAGTGATTGAATAATCTTCTAATCGTACAGTTTGTGAAAAAAAATTCCTCGACGCAGCTGAATAAATTGATTAGTAAAAAGAATTTGGTGAATAAAAGATGAGTTACGGGGATTGTGGACCTTTCGGACAAATCACTTTCTCCTCGATCATTTTACATAATAAGGACAATTTATTAATAAGAAGAGTGGATGGTTGGAGTTTCGGCTTTGGAAATCTGCCATTTAGCGGCAGCACGGTCCGTCAAGGTAAATACGAAAGCTTCGAGCATCGATTGAGGCTTATGCTCGCGAGTAACACGTGGGGACAAACAGTTCACTCGCATCGCCGCAACTGGTCGTCAACGTTCGTACACCGAATCCGCGACTCGAAAAAAACATTCACACGACGTATTAAAAAATAATAGTGACACTGATAAAGTGCTTCGACAATTAATTCCTGTTTGTTTTACTCTGAAAATCAATGAACATTAACTATAAATAATCGGGATAAATGGTCGCGTTAATAAATATGAAAATAAAACGATAAGAGTTTAGCGACATCGTCAAATGTCGACTTAGTTCGTGAGTCTATAACTATGCCGATAGACAGCCATCCTCATAGCGAGGATCGAAACTTTGATCATCCTCGCGTCCCCTTAATAATCCCCGCACTGTCAGCGGGCTGTCGCAATATTTCTTGGAATTTTTCGACCACAACTGGGTCAAAGTGATTTTTCGAGTGACTTACACGCCGTGGTCGTTTCGTGGAGTAGAAAAGACGGTTAGCGTCCAATAGCGAAGTGAAAAGTTTTTCCGAGAGATGGTAAGACTCTCGACATATTTCGTGAGAATGCAAATGTCCATCATTTGTTCGATTATATTTAACAAATTGCGTAATTTATTATATATTATGTCCAAATGTTTACCTACCTATACAGCCATCCAGTTGAGTCAGGGCTACATTTATAGAATAATTATTGAAATAGTGTCGTAGCATAAATCAACAGTAATAACACATCTATAGTACTGCCATATTTATCAGGAAAATATAAAAGTAGTAGTTTTTGTCAACAGCCAACGAGCTGTATTTTTCATTTAGTATTTTTCAAAGAATAATCCATAACATTGATACCGTTAATGGTTTTTCATAGTTCTTTTTATTTAAATATTATTGCCAATGGTTTGTCAAAATCAGGCAAATAAAAGGATTAATATTTCTTAAAAGAAAATAAGTACAAATTATATTCTATCATTCGACAAAATTTATTAACTTTTCATCAATCACATTGTTCATATGACATTCATTCGTTAACTATTTTGTGAATTAACAATCAGCGAATATTACATATTTGAGAGGAAAAAACCTAACGCAACGCATTATTCGCAAATCGACTTTGCTCGGCCGGCGTCTGATCACATACCGGTCTTATCTACTTCTTCGGATTCTAGTACGGCCATGGAGTTTGAGATACGCGCGTAACGGGCTTCAACCGCCACATTGGAGACTTCTACTCTCGCAAGACTTTTCAAACCGCACACAAAAGTCGAACGTGCTCGCTTTCCTATCGAGCTCGTAAACGTCTATTATGGCATTACAAAACGCTTCTGACGTAATAGCCTGTGCAATATATACCGCATACGCGTCTATCTCGGTACGGCTTGAGAAAATTTTACGATTAACGATATATATATATATATATATATATATATATATATATATATATATATATACGGGGATACAAGAGAGTTACCAACGTCTGCATCCACTTGTGCAAAAGTACACCGCACGTGGAGTATCGAATGCGGGCAAAATCATCGCGAAAAATAACTGTTGGTACCATATGGAAAAAGTAAAGTTTTATTTCGCGTACGTGTATATTTGTGTCCTTCCGGTGACTAATAGTGTTGGCAAACCTTGGAGCTTTAACACATATTCGCTACTGCGAAGTTCGTACTCATGAATTATCCGCCAGTCGTGCGATACAATTACATTTTTTTTTTCGTGCTTACAAAGCTCAGGCTGTCCGTAGATAAATACGGTATACGAGGTCTGTTCAAAAAGTATCGCGAATTTTTAATTTCCGCGGGCTACGTATATTCGATTTTCGATTTCTTTGTGGCGTTAGGTTGGTACTCATGTCCCTCACTTATGCTAAAAAAATCGGCCATTTTGAATGTTTAGTTAATTGTTGACAGCTGTTTTGGTTAGACGTGTTTTGGCTTGTCTTCGATTTTTGCCTATTCCAAAAAAGCAGCTGCCATTGCGATGATTGAGCTTTGGTTTCCACGTCATAACCATAAACCCATGATTCGTCACCAGTTATGACCCTCTGGCACAAATTTGGGTCGTCGCGGACCGAGTCCAACAGCTCCTTAGCAACGTTAACGCGACACTGTTTTTGTTCGAAATTGAGCAATTTTGGCACGAATTTCGCGGCGACCCGTCTCATGCCCAAATCATTGGTAAAAATCGAATAGCACGAGCCAATCGATATGTTCAGTTCCTCGGCAACTTCTCTAACGGTGATTCGACGATTGACCAATATTATTTTCTTCATTTCATCAATGTTTTCGTCTGTTGTTGATGTGCTCGGGCGTCCGGAACGCATTTCGTTGTTCGCATCTTTTCGGCCTTCTGAGAACATTTTGTACCACCGATAAACGTTGCTTTGGTCCAAGGCAGCTTCACCATATGCCACAGTCAACATTCGGAATGCGTCCGCGCACTTAATTTTGTTTTTCACACAAAATTTAATACAGATTCTTTGATCCATTTTTGGAATAGGCGAAAATCGAAGACAAGCCAAAACACGTCTAACCAAAACAGCTGTCAACAATTAACTAAACATTCAAAATGGCCGATTTTTTCAGCATAAGTGAGGGACACGGGTACCAACCTAACGCCACAAAAAAATCGAAAATCGAATATACGTAGCCCGCGGAAATTCAAAATTCGCGATACTTTTTGAACAGATCTCGTAGATCAGACAGATCGGCAATTTATTCGAGGATCAAAAAGCAGATTGTTTCGATCCGACGGTTCATATGGGAGGAAAAGTAACGAAAGTCAATCTCAGGAATTTAACGTATTCAACGTTAACGATTTTAACAGTTATTTAATTTTGTTCATTGAATTAATGCCGTCCGGCCGTGTAGAATTTTCTATCGAATATTTGGAAACCACAAGGATATTTTGGAACAGATATTATTTAAATTCCGTAGCAACACTGTCTTTGTGGAATTTGGAAGTATTCCATGTCCCTTTATGAAAGCGAAAGGTGTTAAATTTTTATTTATTTTCAATATACTTTATTCTTTATAACGTACAACTTACGTCACGTTTTTCTACACTATACGGAATCTCGGATAGTATAGAAGACACGGGGAGTTAAACACGTCATCTTTGTGACTTTATCGTTGCGCGAGAGTCTATTTATTTGTTACATCGAGCCATTTACTTTGTCACATGCTGTTCGCAGAAGTATTTGGTGGCGCGTATGACAATGGCCCTTGGAAAGTCCTATCGGACATTTTATGTACCGCAGAATCTGATAATATCTCGTTTTACGATTTCTTTCCCGTAAAAATCACTAATGTAAAAGCGACGGTCATAAATTTCATAGAAAAGTCTTAAAAAATGGAACCGGTGAGATATAAATAGGACGAGTCGACGGTAGTCAACGTGATAAAGGATATACCGCGATAGCGAAAATCGGTTATTGACGAGAATAGAACACGCCTCTCTCTCCCTCTTTCTCTCTCTCTCAAAAAAAAAAAAAAAGAATAGAACAGTATGGGATTGTTATTTCTTCGTCTTTCTTTTCGTCTCATCACAATCAGCATGCCAGCATTTCTTATCGGAAGATTAAAAGGGAAAAAAAGAGAGTTAGAAATCCATCCTCGTGAATAACCCGAGGATGGATCCGGTTATACACGATGCTTTTAGCCTGGAGTTGATAGAAAATGAAAAAAGAGTGAAAGAGATAAAAGCAAGATGAGACTCGAGGACATCGAACGTGACCGACGATATCAGAATGACGTTTTTAACAGTCTCCCCGCGACTCGACCTAGATACGGGTCTCTCGTCGGTGCTCTATTTTATTCCTATCTCATACGAATCCATCACCCGAAACGAGAGCCTCATAACCGCGCTTATCCCTCTGAATATCCTTTGTGACAAATGAACATTTTTCATCTTCTTCACCTTTTCGACGATCCCATCCGACAAGCAAACACGCCAGCTTCTCTCCTTTTTCATCCACAAAGAGAGAGTTCACTTTGTCACCGATCTATCAACAGCTACGTGAACCTAAACAACGCTTATTTCCACCGATCGAGAGAGTTTTTCTCTATTTTTTTATAATCCAGAATAATGTTGTTTTCCACTACAAGATTATCCGTACATAATTGCGGATAATCCTTGCGAAGAAGAGTAAAGTCAGAGGGAGAATTCGCTAGAGCTTTTGTGGCTACGGACTTCTCTCTCTCTGTCTCTCTCTCTCTCTCTAGTCTCGCAGAGGCCTTAGTTAGAAGCTTTGGAAGCCATCATAATCAACAAACTCAAGCGTAGACGTTGAGCATGACGTTACGTAACGACGGAAATCCCGTGTAATTCCCACGATTCAGGTATAATACACGACGAATTATCAAAGGTACAAGGGGATCAATTTAGTTACCGGAGGACTTGTCTGCCTCCCAGTGATAATGTCAAAGTGACGTGAGAGTGGGACTTCGGCCCGTTTGTCACTATAACCGCAGTGTTTTATTGCGGTTTATCACGCGGACACGCGATACATCGAAATACGAGTATATCCTACAAACCGTACACTTATACCGAATGAAAACAAAAAAAACAAAATCATTGACATGCTCGTGGACGTTTCTAAACAATTCAATGTCCTTTATAGACACTGTGAATGGTAGAGTGGTTGTCTATCGCTCGAAATAGGATAAACCCCATTTACACACATGACACAGAATAATTTTGTAAATTCGTTACTTTTACGAAAGTTCGTTTGCCATATTACATTTAGTAAATTCTCCATTATTATCTCCCAGTGAAACTTTATATTTCAAAACTCGAGGCGTCAAGAGATAAAAAAAGAATAGAGGCTGTCGTCACGCGAGAACTTTGCTGATTTAGTGTGAAAACAAAAATCGAACGCGTTTTCGTGTGTATCCGTTTTTTTTTTTTTTTGTTCGTTTGTTAGACTTTATGTTGCAATTCGCCTGTGCAGTACACATCACCGCGCGTTCCTCTGATGTTTGAACGGTGAAACGCTTACGATGCGCGTCCAATATCAGTTCGTGAAACTGACAACTGCCAGACGAGACTGAACGCTGCATTGTTTTCGATCTCGGGGCTTCCGGCGCTTTTAATTAAAGTCCCGCAACACACTCGTAGCTTTTTTTTCTCCTCTTTATTTTACTCTCGCTTTTACAGTGCACGACTATAGCCGTATCATATACGCTCGTGTTTGGTGAGCGCTATGTTATATGTACGTATAGAGATGGGTGTTCGAACAAAGTTGTCGCGGTGGAAAAAAAAAGTTACTCGTCGGGCTTAGAACGAAACTTTTTTTTACTCTTCCGGTCGAGAGACGAGAGAAAAATGAATGTGAATTGTAAATAAAACAAAAAAATCGGTCAATTTTACAATAATTCGATAAATGAGACTTCGGAATATACTTTACAATATTTATTCGAACGAAAGAAAATTCTCTGTTCCGAATGAAACGCTGCTTGAATCGATTAATATTCCGTTGAATCAAATAAATCCACTTCCTTTCGTGCACAATGGAAATTGGTGAGAAAGCTTTTTTAACGAGTATACTCGCTTTTTCATAAAACTCTCGGAAAAATATTATTTCATCGGGGCTTCTATTCCGCGGCTTTACCCTCCGTCTGTTTCTGTGTTTTATTTCGTACTTTACCATTCGGTGACGATTATACCGCACGAACACGCGAGCATCAATGTTTTTCGTCGCGAGACTCTGAGTCACTCGAAAACGGTGGCCACATTGTAATGGCAAATAGAACGGAGTACAAGGCTTTACTAAATCGCTAAAAGAATCGTTCGTTTGTGACAGATTTACCGTAGAATTATGCATACACAGCTATCGCTTAGATAATCATTGGGTTCTATATTTCCAAGTGTGAAGACACTCTCGCAGGCTTTCATATATCAAAAGGATAAATCGTTTTTTTTTATATCCCAAGCTTTAAATATTACGAACAACCACTTCGATCATGTAATGTTTAAATCGTTGTTCCAGTAGGTACATTATTGCTTCTATCCTTTCATTTACACGATATACTTATTTTCCTTTTGTCGTTATTTTTATTTTTTCAAATGTTCAAGGGCTCACATACCCCTGCGCGCTGAAAACCGAGTATATTTGAAAAATTTTTATACAGGTTATATGGTGAAAAAAAAAATTTAATTGTTGATTTTACATTTTTCATTAACTTTTCAAATATAAGAAAAAAAATGTTTCAATTTTTTTTTAAATATATAACATTATTTCTTACGGGTATAAATGGACTGCCTGATGAAAACTATGGCGCCTCCTTGTCGACATCATAACGTCACCAAAAATTATCCAATCTGCAAAAATAAAAAAGAATCTAATAAAATAACGTAGTAGTAATAGTCTGACGGAAGGATTTTTTTTTGTTTCTTTCATGAATAAAGAAATTACAATATTTCAAACTTTGGTATGCAATTTAAAAAAAAAATGAGAGTTTAATAATTTATAAAAAATTTGCCAACCAAAAAAATGAAAGAAACCTCTCGTCAGACTATAGAGAAAATAAATACAAAGGTTAAAAAAAAAGTTAAAAAAATATTACAAATTGACTGATTTATCGTGCTGACGATTCTTTTCATCAGTAGTCCATTTATACCCGTAAGAAATAATGTTAATATATATTTTTTTTTCTTATAGCTGAAAAGTTAATAAAAAATGTGAAATAAACAATTTAATTTTTTTTTTTCACTGTATGTGAGTCCTCAAGTGAAGAGAATATTTTTTCACGCAACTTCAAGTACGCGAAATGTCGTAAAAATCGAAGAAACGAAATAACGGAAAAAAGCTAAGGGGTTGGCGCTCATGGACCGTGCGCTCGAAAGGATCTTTCGAATATCTCGCTCGATCGATCAAAAGACGCTATGTCATTCGCGTTTCGAATACTCCGGATACTCCGGATAACTCGGCTTTGGAACTACGATATAGGTGGGCAATGGATGCGGAAAGCAATTCCTAGCTGCGAGACATTTTTCCTTCTATTCGACACTTTCGACGAATTTTATTATTATAGAAAAATGTAATAACTATGGAAAGAGAAATTTTCATGCGAAAAAAAAGGAATGATAAGCATGTACAGGAAAATATAATAAAAACAGTCGAATAGCTAGTGGATAGTTCGTGAGATATAAAGAATTCTTTGAAGGTCGGTTATTCAAGAAGCTCAGTGAATCCCCTTGGGTACTTTTTGTCATTCCGATGGATGAAAGGGCGGGAATGGGGTGGCTGCGCTACCCTTTCTCTCTCTCTCTCTCACTCCCTCCCTTTCCATCTCCGTTAGAGAATGAGACTCGGCGTCTGAGGCTCTGGTAACTGGTGTACACTGTGTAGTTTGCACGAGATGGCAGCGCAGTGCACCTCGCCTGTGTGACCACTCTTCCTTTCCCGGCCCACACCTCAAACCATTTTCATCCATTCCATTCTCATTCTTCTCCTCCTCCACCACTGTCCAGGCTACCCCATCGTTCCCCACTCCAAAAACACACACATGCGAATATACTCAACAGAAACTCTCTCTCTCTCTCCCTAAACACGCACACCCATACAAAGAGACGTTTTATATGCCTGTTTCATTCTGACTCGTACACATAAATATTAGTCAGCATATACAGAATTTTATACTTTGTATCCAGAAACAACCCCTCTTACTCGTTCCCTCTAGCACTCTGCATTTCAACCCCTTTTTACTTTACTCTACGTCCCTCTCTCTCTCTCTCTCTCTCTCTATTCTCTCTTCCCTTATTATCTATATGTTGTTCTCCATGTTGCGGGACTGTAGTACGAGTAGCGTCAGTGCGCTCAGTGGCATAGGTCAGTGTTCGCGAATATCGCATTTCTGATAAAGCCTCCCCCTCAGTCCCTCGCCATATCAAAGTCCAATCGTCGATGACAAGAGACAAAGTATTTTCCCATTGTCCCCGTTGCTCGGTCTCCGCGATATTTTTTTTCCAAAATGTGTCGCGCACGAATTCATTAATTCACCCGAGCAACGAATCGAGCTTGGCGCTAACTCGCCAGTTCTACAAGCCGATCAACGTCGGCGTAATTGTTCGTTGCGACAGTGCGAACAAATTCGTTGTGATTTTTCGCCACAAGACTTGGGCCGAGAGAGAATAAAATGAAAGGAAAAAAAATAACGCAAAAGAAACAATTTGAATTTGCCAGTTTATTTGTTTTTTTTTCGTTTCTTTAGCTTTCATTTTTTGTTGTTGTCCTACGTGTGTAAAGCTCGCGGAAAAGTTCACTGATCCACCAGTGTGTGCGAGAGCAAAAAACGTCGAGGGTCAAGGAGGAATTAGTCAACCTTGAAGTAGAGTTCTTCATTCACAGTCAGGGTCTTTCGTGCGTGTGTTCAACGGGTAACAAATTATTCAGAACCCACGGATCGACCCTCTTCGCGGTTTCTAAGTGGTTTTCCAAGCTTTTCGACGTTTTTTATGTGTGCCTGCTGGACAGTGTAACCCGTCGAATCAAAGCACGACAAGTGGAATTGTCGTTATACATTTTGTATAAAAGATTTAAAAAAAAGCAACAACAATAAAAAAACATTAATTCCACAGTGAAGATTTTAACATATCGGAACTGATTGTTAAATTTACTAGACGACGAAATAAGTTGCGACAAGAGTTCATTGAACAGTGAACATTTTTACCTAGTATCTGACATTAATCGCGATGTACATATCGATTCGTGACTCGAATCTCGTGGATTTTACCCGACGTTTTGTACACTCGAATAAACGATGGCGAACGTTTTTTCGTGCAATTTAAACATCGTTCGGGTTTTCCTCTCCTCCCGCTCTTCCCCATCCCTCCTTTCTTTTCGTTCGTTGTTTTTAAATCGTGAGTGACTGTGAACACGGGGAGGACATGCCATTGGATTTCGTGTATCGAAAAGAAAAATGAATGTGAACCCGTTTGACCAGAGGAAAATGTTGTGAATACGAGTAAGAGCGATTGAAGGCCGACGGCCATCTCACGGCGCACGTTCAAGAGCACTGACGTATTATTTGTGACCGCCTGGAATCGGGTCGGGTCGTTCAAGCTCGTCGTATACGTACGGGATATCGACCGGCGCAGTTGTCCGGGCAAGCTCGTTGGCGACGAGGATAGTAGAGGGATGATGAGGGTGCGAAAAGTTTACCCCAGAAACGCGCAAACTTGTCGACGCCACTACCATCCCTACCACCTTCACTGTAATCCCCCTTGTCCCCCTCCTCCAACCGGATATCATCGCTGAATTACAAAAATTACATTTGGCACATCCAAGACCAATCACGAGCGAAGATTCACCGCGCTTCACCACGTGCGCCAAAACGACCGGTCGTTAGCATGGAAAACACGATATGTTTTGTCTCGACTTTTATGTTATACCCGACCCCGGATCGAACACGTTGGCCAAGAAATCTTGGCGAAACGCCGATGTTCAAGTGTTACAACCGATGTCGTAATACTTGTGAAACAAAAAAAACGTAGTACAGAAAGTATTTTCTTTATTTTTTATTTATCACGTTTTCCGTTAATTCGTGATAAACCAATAATTAGCTCGATTGATTGAAATCTTAGCGAATCGAACAAAAATTATATTATTTTATTTAAATGTGCTTTACGTAATGGCAAAATGGTTACTTTCATTCAATAATTACTTCAAATTTATTTTATTTTTATCAAATTAATCGCATGTTTTTTTTTTCGACGCACTTTACTTAATGAATAATTAGTTCTTTCGTGTATATATTCACAATAGTCAATGAGTGAGAAACAATATTTCCCTCTTCACGCTAATTCTTTCGAATAAAAGTCTTTAACGAATTTAGCATTTTTTCACGGTCAAATAAATTTTCAAATAAATACATCAGTTAGATTTTATGTGTGGCAGAAGTGTTTTTTACACTATTCAATTGTCAATAATTACTAAACATAATTTAGATAGATTCATAAAATATGAACAAAAATTGAATAAACTTATTACGAAGCGTATTAACTTTTTTTTTACATTAAAGAATCAATGTGATGGAAATTTTAACGATTTTTCGTTTGGTCCATGACTTTTCTAGTGTACGAGTAAATAATTAACGCCACGCCGTAACGATTTCACTATAGATCGCTCGGGGGCTTTGTCGGGTCAAAGATTTTAGCGACAATCATCATGGAGCTGAGTGATTTGCTAATAGGATTATTAAGGGGTGGTAGAGTATGGTTAGGGATATAACATCGATACAGGTCGAAAAGTAGGCTAATGGGTGTCGACTTGACGGTGTTAAAGCGTACTTGCCTATTACGACAACAGTGTACATTTGTCGAGGCCAAAGAATATACGTGGAGAATGGTCGTTTTATATAGCGTTATTATACGAACGGTCGTAATACTGCGTTTAGTCTATACAGCCTTTAGTCTGTACAGCCATGCTTGCACCCCGATAAAGCTAATTAATTCGATTGCAAGTACACCAGTATATAAGCATATACGTATATGCGCACCGGAAATGGAAAAGGAATCGAGATTTGAATGGTGACAATGACGAGAGAGCCGCGCGTGGTTGAATAACCCAGACTTTTGATCACCATCTGTGACGTTGTTCCATTTATCAAAATTTCACAGCGACCATTCTAGGGGCCTTGTTAGGATTTTTTTCACCGGGATTTCAGTCACAATATCGCGATTTAAAAGGGGTTACGACCTAGTAGAGTTCGTTGAACTTTAAAAACGTCGATTACTCATGCCGGAAGAGAATTGAGAGGAAAAGTGAAAAATAAAATTATTTTTTCATCTCATGTTCAAAGTTACATGAATTCCAACCCCTTACGTTATTATAAAAATTCCATTCATCCCAAAGTCACGAGATTTGATCTCGAAACAATTATCATTTTTTATAAAATTACCATCGAGATACAGTGCCCTTTTCTTTATATCATTCCTAAAAAAATGTTCGCGATGTTGCTTCGTGTCGGTCAATTAAATGCTTCACCTTGCAACATTGCAATCTTCTCAGCCGACTGCTGGTTTGATTCCTGCGATGCCGCGGCTGTTCGATAGTCGGTAACTAGACTCTGTCTTACCGACGCGAGAAGCAACCCCTCCCAGAAACAGTAGGAATCTTGTGAATATGAGATGTCGCGATATACCACTTCTTTGCGACGAGATTATACGCTACTAAAATATTTAAATCGACGAGGGAATAAAACAAAATGTCAATGATAATTCAACACTAAGTTAAAAAAAACCGAAAAAATATCCTAACGCGACAATAAACAAAGCCTTACGTGCGGTTTAATCCTATATAAACTGCGAAAATGTTTTAATACATGGAAAAACATCCTTGAAAGACGTATAAATCTACAAGTTTTAAATTCAGTGTATACCAGTCGAATTTCCAAACGGAATTTTTATGTATATGTGCGTATGGATATTCGTGAAATATAGTTCGTATAAATAAGAGTCTCGTGATTATTCGGTGATAAGAATTTCGATATGCCCCCAATTATATCAGTTAACCCAGCCATGTGCTCGATCTGTGCACGAAGCAAGAAGCCTCAACATACGAAGAAACTCGTACGTTTCGATTCAATCGTCGACACATTCTCCATATCGGATTTCAATTTAAATGGCAATCAAAGGGTAAGATTACTTTTGCCAAATCATCAAACTCACATTCATCTTTGTTCCGGTCATATACGTATATTGACATATGATAAAAATAATACATAACAAGTGTATCGTCGCAGACAGCATGGTGAAAGATCGATTCCGACGTTCAAAAGAAGAATAAATCGTTGTATAAGTATAACGACGATGAAATCATAAATTCTCACTAAAGTACATGGGGACAATGTCTCGTGGGCATATATTTTCAGACAGCGACAGCAGGTGCAAACGGAGAAACGCGAGAATCGAGAAGAATACTTTGCGAATGTAACGTCTGTCGGTCCCGCGACGATTTATGCACGAACTTCTCGCAAATTCTCACGTTGCATGTGTTTTCTATACGTGCATAAAAGTCTCAACTCTTCTCAGTTTTTCCGGTTTTTTTCGCCACTGATATTTTTTTTTTCATGTTCTGCTTATTGTCCATTTAATTCTTCTTGATAGATCGTTCTAATTATCAATGTGAATGCTATCGATAATCGATAATAGTTCATTCAAAAGTTCAAATATTTCAAATCGTACTGAGCAGTACAGAAGACCGTGAAAAATGAGTGAACGTAATTCAAATTACGTTCATTCCAATCCCAATTGATTTCAATGAAATTATTTTTCCACTCAAACCTAAATGCCTTTTTATTCTGGAGCAATTTTTTAATGATTTGTTTCTTTCATTCACAACCGCGGAAATATATCATTTGCATACAATTGACTATTCAAATTTACTCAATATTTCTCGTTTCTCTTTGTTTCAGGTAAGGGTCACATCCTCGCGACATTCCCAGTCTCCCGATAAATTTGTGAGTAGTTTGTTTGAGTACAAGAAGTAAAAAAAAGCTCGCGGCACGCTGGAACGATGTGTAATAAACCGCACGGGCGTCTCTGTAATTTACGTACGCCCTCGAAGATATATTTTCAAATGGAGATCTTTCAAAGAAAATGTGAAAAAAATTCGTCGGGGTTTTGACACAGCAATATGAGAAACCAAATGATCCTGGTCTCTCGCTCTTTCACCGTTTCTCTCTCTCTTTCTCTTTTACTTTCAGTCGGGATGTTTCAGCCGTCGGATATGATGAATATGCCCTCTCACGTTGCTCCCCCGTAATATTTACTCAGCACACTCAAAAACTCTCGGTCGATTCATCCCGACGTAGAGATATTTCGCTCTCTTTACCAGACGCCAGACAATTTTTTTGCCTTTTTCATTGAAACTATTTCAATATGCGAAAGAAATTGCGATAAAGTAATTTTTTTACTCCCACGTATATCGGCATGTAGACCTTCTGGATTTTATTGGTAAGGGTCACGTATTCATAGATCTTTGTGGTTTGCGACAAAAAAAAACGAAGTATAAACAAAATCATTTCAAGCTCATCACATTTGTTACAAAAACAACCAGTGCCATGACAGAAGATGTCTCGTATAAGTATTTTTTTTTAAGTTGAGACCTTTTTGCGTATATATATCGATGATACACAAAAATTGACGCGGTAAAAATTGATTCTCATCACAGCGTTGTTTCGCCTCGAAACCAAATTATATCCTCTCTGATCGCCTTTCAAAAATAGTAGCCACAAAATGAAGTTTCGAGTGGTTTTTTTTCAAATAAAAAAAAAACAATTTCAAGCGTAACCACGTCGAAACTAATTTTCCTCGTAAGATAAAAAAAAAAGATGTGCATCAAAGACTCGTTTCCATCTCGTTGTATGTATATATTCCACCGATGGTTGGCGCTACCGCAAAAAGTGGGTCTATCTTCTTTGAGAAACGATAATTCACCCGAGAAAGGATTTTGTTTTGTATGATTATTTTTTTTTTTTACGTATTCATAGATCTTCGTGGTTTGCGACAGAAATAAACGAAGTATGAACAAAATTATTTCAAGCTAACGCATTTGTTACAAAAACAACTAGAGCCATGACAGAAGATGTCTCGTATAAGTATTTTTTTTAAGTTGAGACCCTTTTGCGTATACATATCGAGGGTAAACAAAAATTGACGCGGTAAAAATTGATTCTCATCACAGCGTTGTTTCGCCTCGAAACCAAATTATATCCTCTCTGCTCGCCTTCCAAAAATAGTAGCAACAAAATGAAGTTTCGAGAGCTTTTTTTCAAATTAAAAAAAAACAATTTCAAGCGTAACCACGTCGAAACTAATTTTCCTTGTAACATAAAAAAAAAAAGTTGTGCATCAAAGGCTCGTTTCCATCTCGTTGTATATATATCCTACCGATGGTTGACGCTTCCGCAAAAAGTGGCTTCATCTTCTCTGAGAAACAATGATTCACCCGAGAATGAATTTTGTTTTGTATTATTATTATTATTTTTTCTTAATTCATCACTTTTAAGATCCATCGCGTTCTTTTCGCGGGTCCATTATTTCCTCTATTCTCGACGACTTTCATGGGAATAGAAGTGAAATCTTTGACGCCTCGCCGGATAAATGAAAATACTCTAGGCACGTTTCTTATCACAGAGCCAACCTAAATTACGATAAAGAGGTATATTTCTTTCGCTCTTGGTAGCACAAGTCTGATAGTTTTAGTTTTCTTCCCGTACGCGAGTACGCGTTCTCGCCAATACGTTTTCCACTCGACCCAACCACCCACTGAAATACAATCAGCGCTAGATCGTAAGAATTTCAAGACCCTCTCGCACTCGAACACAATTTCGTCTTGTTATGCATTTAGAATACGAGCACGCTGGAATTTGTTTTTCCTTCTTTGTTTTGCTGATGAAAATTCACCACTAATCTCGGATTGGATGTAGCATTGATGATAATAACAATACGTTTTAATAAAAATGGAATGGCGCCACGGAGAGCCACGAGAAATAAACAAAATTCAGGGATTTCGAAACGCGGAGAAACTTCTTTCTTTTTTTTTCGATAATAAATTGAAAATATTTTTTTAACTCTGAATCATCGAAGCGTGGGTCAAATATGACAAAATTTAAGCCGATCGATGGTAAAATGCAGAGCGGAGAGTGCAGTGGTCAACTGCTGACACAGACGCAAACGCGAATTCATATTCGGTCGCTGGAATTGTACGCTCCGCACAACGTGGCTGAAAAAGATACCGAAAAAATATGTATGCACTTGCGGTTTTTTTTTTTCTGCCAAAATTTACTTCCCCCTCGTGATATCCACCATGAACGACCGCGCTACGAGTACGGGGCTAAACATTTTATTGAAAAATAGGAAAATTGTTAGCAGCCCGGAAGCGTTATTTTCATAGGTATTTCGAGGCAGAGCCCGCTACTCATAATATTTTATATTCCAATTTTTTATTATACATTTCCATTCTTTTATAATCCTCATTGTTAAACATAAGAACCATAAATTTTGCATTTGATTTGTGAATTTCTGCTTTTCGTTTAACGATCCATCAGTCGCGCATGTGCGCGAGCATATCGTCAGAAAGACCCGGGAGAATTTAACACGGAAATGGGAAAATGAAGATCAGAAATTTCCGAGAATACGAAACATTTAAAATCGCACGTAGCCCGCACTTGGGCCGATAAAACATCCGCTCTTTGGTTAGCAAAGCGGGCGTTTTTTTAAGGGTAGGAAAATAGAAGAGAGAGAGAGATGAGTCTGGAATAGGGGCATATCAAGCCAAAGAATATCCTCTCCTCTGGAAATTAAACGGAAAGGCGTCTCTCGCGTTGTATATCCGCGAGTTGCCCTCGCTGGGAACAGCGAGCAATTTCGCGAATCCTACGAGCAAGATAGAGGTCGCTAACGAAGAGAAAGAGAAAGAGAGAGAGAGAGACAGAGGGATGGATAGAGAGAAAAAGCAGAGCTGGTTGTACACGCGGGAGCAAGGAAAATGTTCGCGGCAACGTAAAATCGTATAATTGGCTTCGCGAAAGAAAAGCTTTGACAGTAAAAAAAAGAAAAAGTGAAACATTTTCGGACGAACCGGGCGCAGAGTTGGAATACGCGAAATTCACAATGTTGGACACTGTATGGATAATTGAGATTGCCGAAAGAGAGGGAGGTCAAATATTCCCTCTTATACGGATTATTTCAATTCTTCAAGCTCCATATGCTCGTTACTGAAACGTGTACTTTCCGATAAACGTGTCTCGATATATAACACCAGTGGATATTATCGTTGGCATAATTTCACGAGAATATCTTTGTTAAATTGTAAACGTATCTCCTATTATTACATCGAGTCGACATTACTCGCAATAATGTAATTGTCGATAAGATGACTTCATATTTTCAATCGGGTTTTAGTAGCTGATTTTTATTTTCAACCTCATTTTACGTCTCAATGTCCGTGGACTATATGCAATTTCTCATTTTCTTAACCGTAAACATTGTAAATCATAATAAATTGCTAATGAAAAACCAGAAGATGGTTTTTCATTAGCAATTTATTATAAATCTAATCTAATAATAAATTGCTAAATTGCTAATGAAAAACCAGAAGATGGATTTTCATTAGAAATTTAATGAAAATCCATCTTCTGGCTTTTCATTAGCAATTTATTATTATTTACAATGTTTATGGTGCAAGATAATTGATGTGATCAGTTGCATATCAATTATCATCGAAAGATAATAACTCCGTAAAAATGACTTCATCAATCATAATAATCTTTTGCAATGACGAAATAAATAAAAAAATTGAACTCATTGGAAAAAAAACAGAATGTCCTGCTATAGAAGTGAGTTTGACTGATTAAAGTATTATTTGCTGCGACGACGCGATACGTACGTGCTTTTTCCCAAAGTATATGACAAATATCAGAAGCTTCGTTAGTGAAACGACGAATCGAAAGCTGTAGATCAAAAGCTCTTTGCGAGTCATGTGGCTATCGAACGAAGCCACCCGTACCAAAACTCAGAGATAAATTTAGGTATTTCTTTTTTATCATCCGGTTCTTTCCGTCTCCTGTGTAAATAAATAGGGGTCAAGCCGTTTGGGAGAACTCGGAGTGTCGGAGGAAAAAGTAATGAGAGCGATAAAATATTTCAAGCGCCACTCTCATCAAATACCATCAGCGGTTGGTTGGGCGCCCGGAATTATTTAGGTACATGTAACAAATATATGCATGCGGTATATATCAAACACACCATACACATATACCGTACAACGATATATCGAAAAGACTCGTACCTTTGTCAGGATCCTCTCGTCGAGGCGGATCCACCTCTCAAATCTACATTTCCGTACATCGAATTTGCTGACTTACACGATCTCCTCTCCGTCCGTTCTCGCATTCGACGTCACTCGGGAAATACGTGTCTCAAGCTTTCGCTATTGCCCTCGAGATACTTTATCTCACCGAGTTGCATTCCTCTTTTCGTTCGTACGGAAATTGACGAACCATTTATACACAAATTGTGCAACCTCATGTGAACACACTGTTTATTAAAAAGAGAATGAGCGATGGAAAGGGGATTGTGCCACATCACTTTACAACGGTTAGATCGTACGTATCTTATTCGTTTTCAATAGTATATGCATATTTTATTTGTAAATCTAAACTCGTCCACAAGAGAGTGAAATATGCCGTAATTTCAGTGTGGTTAGTCGTTTCTATTCGTGCCAATAACTAATAATAAATAAATTCTCTCTCGATTCCTCGTGCACGTGTCGTGTCACTGTCTCGATATCGTACAAAACGCTTTAAAGGGCTGTGGTATGACTTTACAATAAAGTTGAACTGTCCGAGCGAGCGTGAAAACCGGCGGGGAAAAGAGAAGGAAATGTAAAATGTTTCACGTACTGAATCGCACGTACTTTAACGCGCGAACGTGCTGACTTTGATGTAACAATGACATTGTATAGGAATGAGGAATAATAGAGACGAGTGTACACGTATACGCCGAGTTGAATACTGTAAAGTTTGAGAGTTTGACGTTGAGCGAATTGCAAAGTACATTTCACGTCGGTACCAATTTTGCTCCGATTCCATTTACAACGTCAACCACTCTCCGTTCACCCCGTTCGTGCACATACACACACTCTCTATCTCTTTCTCGCCAGTGGCTGTAACGACGAGATATTGCAAGTACCACATTGTGACCACATCAATTTCCTACAATTTCTCTCTGTTAGGTTATCTCGGACGTCCATATGGGAATAGCATCATCAAATAATTCAGCGAGAGCTTAAATCATATCGATCAAACAATTATTAGAAAAATACCCTGATAATTTGTTTATTACTTCCACCTAGTTTTACCGTTATCTTCGAGAATTTTCTGCGAACGAAAGAATGTAATTTTTCTATTTTCATTGTCATCTTAACATCTTTCAATCAATGATTCCAAGTTTCATTGCTTTGCGCAATTTACAACAATGTAGGAAGTTTTTTTTCGTGAAAATATTCGAATTTTCCTGCTGTCGAATTATCGATAGTAATTTTTCAAACCGCTTCAATGATTATCGGCGGATCCAATATAAAACAATCTTACGTGAAGCTGACACGTGCAGAAAGTTCTTGGTTACTCGCAAATTGTTCAGGATAAAATAATCTTTGAGAAATAAAAAATTTGAATTCAAGAAATTCAAAATTAAGCAATTCACATTTTTTTCCAAGTCTGATTTTCTGAAAATTTTGAAAGTTTTTTTATAATGCAACGAATATCTCGAAAAACGAAGAAAAATGTTCAAGATAACATAGCATAAGATCCGAAGTAAATAGTCCATGATATTTTTTTTTTATTTTCCAAAATGCTCAATTTAAACATCAATTTATATCTGTATTGCCTAAAATGACTAATAAATCCTGGCCCACGTGTAAAAGCATCAGCACGAAGAATTGACTATGCAAACTCCATATTTTTACGTACTACGCGTTCATTCAATCGTGTTTTTCTACTAGAAAAAAAAGGACTTTTGCAGCCCGAACGAGAACGAATTCGACGAGAGGATAGATTTTTGCCAGTATGCTTAAGGGGGAAATAGGGCACAGCGTTTTCTCAATGATTTTCATGAATTTTTTTATAATATACAAAATGAATATAATTGATTGAAACTTTGAGAATATTTTATACTTATATTTAAGTATATACTATAAAATTTTTGAAGAATTTCCGTGAAACGCACCGAAAATATTAGCGACCCCATATTGCAGGTCACAATCAGACTCAGCATTTTGCGTACATTCTGGAAGCCGCAATTTTCCTCTGAAATCAAACGAGGTTGGAATTTACTTTTATTATATGTCTCTCTTCTATATGAACCTAAATGCTATCAAAAAAATAGAAAATTGAATTTTTTACAGGGGTCAAAACAAAAAAGCATGATTTTTTGCCATTTTTTACAACTTTATTTGCGAAAAAAAACTTATTTTAAATAATGATAATATTCCGATTTTAGGTTCGTATAGAGCGCAATACTATGAAGAAAGTAACTGCCAATTTTCAAAACGATTGGTTGAAAACTTTTCAAACTAGCGTGTACGCAAGGTAAAAAAAAAGTCGTTTTCAGAAAAACGCGTTTGAAAAAATAGTACGTTCGGTTATACACGTGGCGCGTTCGGGGCCTGAAGGAGAGGCTACTAACTTTAATGGCTTATAACAATAGAACAAGTCGGAATTTTCGTTTAAAATTTTGGGAACATATTTTTCAATAGTTTCACTAAAAATTTATGAAATTAAAAAAAATCGATTTTTTGAACCGTCAAACCCTATTTCCTCCCTTAAGACACAGCGACATAGAAAAGTATACTTATATAGAACATGGAAGAACCAGGTATGGCGGAGTGGCGGCATCGTTGGGAGGGGGGGTGGAATCGCGCGGCGCGGGGGTAGATCTTGCGCCGTGCACCCTAGCTACCGGCAGCATCCCTCTACTGCCAGGAGGGTCGCTTACCGCGTAGCAAAACGGCAGTTACTCGCGCGAATCGCGACCCGCGAGACCTTCTCCTGTTGGACTCGCGTTTGTCATTTTTTTTTTTCCTATTTTTCTTTCGCACAAAAGTCTTTCGCGGTCACGTTGACGTCGGAGAGTGTTTTGTTGTTGTTGTTGTTGTTGTTATTGCTGTCGCTAAATTGCGCTGTGTCATCAATTGTATTTACCCATCGATGATAAATTAAACGATTTTACAAACTACGTAATCATTCTAACATCGAATACACGAGTTTCGTCTAATTGTGTAATTTTTCATAAAATATCTAATCCGACGCTCGCACTTATTTTCACTTTTATAATCAATTTGTAATCCGATAAAATGTGCGACAAAAGTTATCGGAAACAGGCCTAAACGATACGGAAAAAAAACCAAAAACTGGAATTATTGTTTGCGAAGCAATTTACGCCGCTACACATAAGTGCCATTTTTCTTCGTCGTATTTTTTTTCTGCCCATCTCATGGGAAAAATATGAGAACGTTGAGGCCGGCAATGTCGCGTCGGTGAATATATACGCGAGCATCGGTGCCACGTGGGTGATAAATTGCATGAACTCGAGTATCGTTATCGCCGAAAGGCATCGGATACCAACCTGGAGTACCAATGCGGATCACGTGTGTCACCCGTCTTCGGGGGTATGGGCTTTAACGACAAAAAACTGCGGAGATTACGAAGATTGCGGTTTTTTGGCCGCGCAAAGGTCTACCTCACAGTTCGATGGCCTCAACTGGTGGGTTTATATGTCTTTCAGATTAATATAGGTGTTTGTCGTTTGGACAAAAAAAATGAAAGGTAAAACGATCAAAAAAAAAAGGACGTTTCATCGCTCTCTCTCTCCCTTATATCGTTCCGCTAGAGTTTTCGCGTCTTTCAACAATAATATAAACATTTATCTACAACGAAATGGTCACAGAGAAACGAGAAACTCAACGAAATGAAAAATGTCTCTCTGTCTCTTATTCTTTTTGAAAATCATCCGTCTCAAAATTGATCTCATCCACAAATATCTTTTCCTTCTACAGTGCTATATCCTCGGTTATATAGTTCCGAAAGAGCATTTTCGAATTTTTCAAGAAGTATAGAAAAGGAGATTCAAAGAAATGGGATTGCCTGGCTCGCAGCTGCGATCACGTAGGTTTCGTTTTCTCTCCGACACAACACGAGACAACTATATATACTATCGGTCACGGGACATTTATTTTCCCTTTTCTCATTCGTGTCCTCTCGTCTACGTTCTCCGAGTAGATACACGAGCAAGAAAAGCCCGCAAACCTTTTAAGCACTTCCGCGAAGTTCTTTCACCATAAAATTACAAGAGAAAAAAATCAAACAAACGAAACGAATACACGAGAGTTGGTTAGATAGCGCACGGAACGTGAAAAAGCCGCGAGTCAGTACGAGGTTATCCACTTCACTCGGTTTCTTCCATTTTTTTGTAAATTGGACTTGAGGGGGTAGACTACATTTTTGCTGACTGAAAAGACGTCTCCCTAGCCGCACGAAAAGCGGGCTCTATACGTGACCGGAGAGACCGAAGAATATGCTCTAACGCGATATTCGCGAATTTTTCACCATTTTAACACGTCCTACTTATATATATATATACCGTTGTAAATTGTGCTGGCACGAGCCTTTCGTTGCAAATTTTCGATAAGGAGAAAATGATGAAAAAGGGGGATAGGGAGGGTTATAAAATGACGAGACATTCTTCTCGTTCGAGGAACGGTTTCACGAGATTACGAAGGAGTTGTTGTTGATGGGTGAAAACATATTGATAATGGATGAGCGCCAAAAAAAAATTGTAATATTGGTTTCATTAAATACAAAAGACCTAAGATATCGATTTGAATGAATCGATAATAAAACGGTAAAGAGCTCATTTCAATCGTATGAAATGAAATAGAGAATGAAAATTATAAAATTTCAAAACAATTAGAAAATTCATATCCTCGTTAAAAAATAATTCATACTCAATCATCAACTCTCGTGATTGTCAACTTTCAAATTATTGAAAAAGTAAAGAAACTTCCATTGCATCTTACTTTACGTTTAGATCGATGAATAAAAATTCGTTTTCTCACAAGCTGAGCTTTCAAGTCAATAAAACCAAGCGACACGATGACAGCTATTTTCCCACTCCGACGTCTCGAAAAGTCGTCTAATAATGTATGATGCGAGGGGGCGCACGTGGCTCCGATATCGGGGATCACTTTTGAAATTCCAGACGTAACCGCAAAAAAAAATCTGTAACAATTGTTTCGTTAAATACAAAAGATATAAAATATCGATTTGAATGAATCGATAATAAAACGGTAAAAAGCTCATTTCACTCGTATGGAATCAAAATAGAGAATAAAAGTTATGAAATTTCAAGAAAATTAGAAAATTCATATCCTCGTTAAAAAATAATTCATACTCAATCGTTAACTCTCGTGATTATCGACATTCAAATTATTGAAAAAGTAAAGAAACTTCCATTCCATCTTACTTTACGTTTAGATCGATGAATAACAATTTGTTTTCTCACAAGCTGAGCTTTCAAGTCGATAAAACCGAAGCGATACGATGACAGCTATTTTCCCACTCCGACGTCTCGAAAAGTCGTCTAATAATGAATGATGCGAGGGGGCGCACGTGGCTCCGATATCGGGGATCACTTTTGAGATTCCAGACGTCTCCCTCCGTGAATTATCCCAGCAGCCTTCTTGTATTTATCCCCTGTGCAACTCTCCCTTTCTTTGTCTCTATTTTATGCGTTAGGGCGCCCAGAAACACCATAAATATAATATAAAGTCCCTTTCTATCACGTGATCTTCAGTGATGCTCGAGCGCGGGATTTCGATGGCAGTTTTTAACGGTCCAGCTGATTATCAACATACCAGATGCTGTATTGATGTTTGACCCAGTTTTTCTTTAATTTATCGCTCTCATAGAGACACACATACACACTACCGGATAAACATACATGTATATTTACGATATTTTACGTGAGCCGAGTGGCGTCCTGTTCGGCATATTTTTCCTACCCCTCGACACATCGCAACGATCGATATTCATCTCGCTACTTTTCATCCCCTATTCACATTACATACTTATATTTATACACGTAGACAGTTCCCAGTGATTATAGGCGTTTGGAAAGGGTAATCGGGGTTTAAATTTAAACAAAAAGATTATAAAATAATTATAAATTGTGCAAATTGTTCAAAGAATAATTACGAATGATTTATTGGAAAAAATAAAAAATATACGCTTTTCCGTTTGCAATACGTTGGAACATTAAGGGTGGAAATAGGGTTAGGACAGCATTTTCTCAATGATTTTCATGAATTTTTTTATAGTATAAAAAATGAATATAATTTATTGAAACTTTGAGAATATTTTATACGTATATTTAAGTATACACTATAAAATTGGTATATACTATATATTATATACTATATACTATAAAATTTAAGTATATACTATAAAATAAAAACGACTCAGCATTTTGCGTACATTCTGGAAGCCGCAATTTTCATCTGAAATCAAACGAGGTTGGAATTTACTTTTATTATATGTCTCTCTTCTATATGAACCTAAAGGCTATCAAAAAAATAGAAAATTGAATTTTTCACAGGGGTCAAAACAAAAAAGCATGATTTTTTGCCATTTTTTACAACTTTATTTGCAAAGAAAAAATTATTTTAAATAATGATAATATTCCGATTTTAGGTTCATATAGAGCGCAATACTATGAAGAAAGTAACTGCCAATTTTCAAAACGATTGGTTGAAAACTTTCCAAACTAGCGTATACGCAAGTTCAAAAAAAGTCTTTTTCAGAAAAACGCGTTTGAAACACGTGGCGCGCTCGGGTCCTGAAGGAGAGCTACTCACTTTAATGGCTTATAACAATAGAACGAGTCGGAATTTTCATTTAAAATTTTGGGAACATATTTTTCAATAGTTTTACTAACAATTTATGAAATAAAAAAAAATCGATTTTTTGAACCGTCTAACCCTATTTCCCCCCTTAATGAACATCAAGGAGGGTAGCTACCGGAATCATTTCAATATGACGAAAGAAAAACTGTACAAAAATCTCAAATCAACGATTGTACATTTTTTGTTTCACAATAAAACAAATAAATACAGAATAAAACTCCTCCGACAATTTCTAACGTACCAATCTGAATATTTTACCACCATGACCATAAAGTCATTTAGAATAATCTGTCGTTTGTGTTTTGTCCATACGATTTTTTGTTGTCTCGCAAAACATGGAAGTAAAACGCGCTTTTTCCGACTTTTAATCGTGTTTGTGGTGTGCAAAATGTGTTTAAGAATTTAAAAAAAACATAAAATGAAAACACACGCGGGTGTAATGGCATGGAATTTAAGAAAGAAAAAAAAAACATTCATGGTTGTTTGTTTATACGATAATGAAGCTAATACGCGTGTGCTCGCGGTGGTTAATTGTGAGAGACAGCCGTTTGCCGCTTAGTTACCGCGAAATTGCGCCCGGTAAAAGGGATACTCGAAGGTGCCTAACCATGTATATAATACGTATATAATGCCCTATATTTATGTATATACAGGCTGAAGTATAAGCTAATCCGATTTGGAGAGCTCTCTCGGTGGAGAACCAGAGTAAAAATCAACGTTTAACGACGCGTTGGGGCCAGTGAGGTGGGGGGGGGGGGGGGGGATGCTGGAATAGAAGGAGGATTTTACGCTCGACGTATTTAACGGAAAGTACTTTGAACAGGAAAAAGGCTCTTTCGTAAATCTAGAGACAGGATTTACTCAAAAAGTGCGGAGCTGTCGAAACTTTGACCTTTTTTTTATGACGACACCACGAGGATGAATAAAATTTGCTTCGTATCCATATATATCTATATGCATGTACGTGTGTGGGTGTCTTCTTGGGCGGGAGATCGGAAGGCCATAAGTGGGAATGAAAAGAAAGTAAAAGTTTGAAGAAGGGAAGAAAAAAAAAGACACGAGGAGCGACCCTTTTATACGAGCAAAAAAAAACGCTCGCCGCTTCATAATGGATCTCATTACTTTTATAGCCAAGAACATACATCTATCCAAACGCGAAATTGCCAGGTTTCCGGAAAGCTCTCGTCGCATCCGGGCATAGTCAGAGCCTTCGTGTAAAAATTTCAAATGGCCTCCCGAGCGGCTCTCAGCCTCTCTTCCTCATCCAACCTCTTGAATTTTTTTATTTTTTCCTTCTTCTACTACTTTTATATCCAGCTATTCCAACCGTTCACGGCAGTTTCGTCCACTATTTTCGTCACTCTAACGAACTCAGGCGCAAAGTTTACTCAACTATCGTGCTCGGGACGAGGCATTTTCACGGCTCGTCTGGCCTGGCGAACGTCATTATTCCCGTCGTGAAAAAGAACGAAGCGCCCGCGGAACATTAAAAATAAAAAATAAAAGGCAACGCTGCGCCGATTTGATTTATCTTCCGGTTCGTCGTGTATTCCTCGAATTACGCCATTTGTCGAGAATTTATTTTATAATATTTTTGTTATTATTCATTGTTGGCGTTTCGAATTTCATGGTGCCGGTCACAAGTGAAATAAAATAAAATCAAATCAAAACCTGTCGAATATCGTTGCGCATTATTCGCGCATCGATGCTTTCATATTCGAGGCAAATATACTCGAAATGTTAGAGGGATTACTGACGAATATCCGTGGGCTCTCGTTTGTGCAGCCATTGTTCGAAAAATTCGGCCTTTGTCCATTTCAACACTCGACGAGGTAAAAGCATATTTGTGTCAGGCGACCTCTCGGCTTCGTACGTTCCCGTTTTTTTATGAATGCGACACCGTTATTTTTTTGTTTGAAAAAGTCAGTTTTATTTTCGTGTTTAAGCAATTTTTTTTCTGTTTTTGAACGATCACTGCTTTATTCTGTTTTCCAACAGTCAGTTTTTTATGCGGGGTCTTTGACAGGACAAATTTGTACTTTTATTTTTGCAGGGTAGTTTGTTTTTTTTTTGTTTTTACATCGCGATGTGTACGGTTTTTTTTTTTGCTCATTAACGCTGTTGTGAGATAACGCTATTAGTGTGTGGTCATGATTCGATGCCCCGTTCGAGAGAGACTTCGAGCCGTATACGGCGAATAGTGTCTGAGCCGTAACGTTAATTAAAACGTTTTCCATTAACAACTCCATTGGCGAGTGAGCGAAATCCGAAAGGGGGAGCCCGGAACCAGTAAAGTTTTAATTAAAAGCTAACTATTGTATTATTATTGTTACGGTCAAGTGAACGCGAGAGAGAAACCGAGAGAGAAAAGGTATACCGCAACTGGTCCAACACGTACGAGACCCCAACGCTTTACTCTGCATAATAATGAGAAAATACGTTTTCTTCTTTCGCGGAAATTCATTGAAATAAAATGCTGTAATGAATTTGTTATTTTTTCACGTTTAGGTGAATTTAAGCGTAAAGTCAACGAACATTATTAAAATGAGAATGCTCAAACATAATATTAACATCGCGTACAATTTGCAAAGCTTGACTAAAATCTTTTTCTGCCCTTTATTACTCTTAATGATCGTGAAACAAAATTTCGATAAACGGTACAATTCACGAATTATTGGCGTATACAACAAAATTCTACAAAATTTTCAGAACAATTTTATGACAATTGGATTACCAGATATTGATTTTATTTAAATTTACTATAATCTGATATTTTTTAGATATACTATTTTTTTTCAAATATCTTACTATCAAATGTTGTATTCTCTATTGGTGATAATTGTAAGAAAAAATACTGTAAATGCTAAAAACCCAATGAATCGTTATTGATGTTGCGTTTCGAGAAATTAGATACTGTACTTGAAAAAAACCATAAATAGTTTCACCGATGTCTATTATTTTTTAATATTTTTATAGACAATAGACGCTCAAGTCGGAACAAAAATTCGTTTTCCCAAATTGAACACATGGTTCAGCAGGGTTATTGGAAACGAGATGTCGACATAATGGGAGAATAGACTTCTCTGTGCGTTTGTCGATTTTGTATGAGGGGCAAGTTGTATCAGCTGAAACTTGGTAGAATAATCATTGACTATAAATGGTGGTAATCGAGGACCCAGGGACTTTGATCAACGACTGGGCAATGTGAACGCCCAAGTTTCAGGCAATAGCAATCCCCACAGTTGAACTCCGAAAAGTTTTGAAGGACACAGACGAGCGACGAGAGATAGAGAAACGAGGTAGGTGAGAGAGTACGAAACGTCCGGATTGTAATAAAAAAGTTACATCCTATTCTCACTCGCGACGTCAATCTTGCGTGAGGAAAATAAAAAATTACATTATAAATTCCAATTGGTAAATTTCGATGAAAAAAAATAATTTTTTTAAATGAATTAAATTTTGTTTAATTCGGATAAATTTGGTTTCTATGCAAAATTGAGTTAATAACGTTAAAATAATGGCTAATTTATTAATAGTATTCTCGACAACCAAGTACACGCGATTCTACGAGCAAAAAAATGTCGCCATTTTAAATAATGGAACGATAATTCTAATGTACATGATAAATCCCACGCGCATCACATTGAAATCGCATTAAGATATAAAACTCAACGTTGCATTTTCAGAAGAAAAATCTCGTTGACTTGTCCTTAGTTACTTATAAAATTCGTGTAAAAATCGTGATGACTTATTGATGTTATTGAAATGTTTGATACGAGTGAATTTCCACAATCGTAAATATTGATTCCATTAATTATTTTAAGGAAATCAGAAAATCGTTACTAATGAATTACTTCACTCGCTCGAATGATTGACTGAAAAATTTCGTTAAACTCGCCTAATAATATCGTTATTTGCTAATCGAACGGTTCAGAAGTGCAATGCAGTTTGCATGTACGTAAAGCTATTCAGAAATTTACCGTCATTCTCTAGACTTTCAGTGAATCTAATTTGGCTTACGTCTGTACAAGACTATTGAAACATCGTTAATTCAATTTTCAACGCGGTCAACCGCTCCGTCGTTGTTTAGAACAGTCGTTGTATAGGTATGTATACACTATATTTTATCCTACAGATTACGTTGAATATCTGTATCTACGATACACCTCACAGAGTCACTAATATCCATGATACAACACGTCACGGGCATAACCCACGAGATAATTGCACTCTCCCTATCATAGACCCTCGTATATATCTCATATGATTCGTCCCACTTGACCATGACGCGCAATTATCAACTTCGATGCTACCTCTATTTAATTAGTTCCGCCGCTTTGTGGCCGGCTCACTGACAATTCTCCAAAAGCTCTCTCCCCTTCGCCACCAAGTACCATATTGCATCGAGGGAATGCTCCGACGTTTGAAATCACTCTCAGAACTATAATACCGTACCTTGATTGATGTACAATTATAGGATATACGAGGTCTGTTCAAAAAGTGTCACGAATTTTGAATTACCGCGGACTACGTATATTCGATTTTCGATTTTTTTGTGGCGTTAGGTTGGTACTCATGTCCTTCACTTATGCTGAAAAAATCGGCCATTTTGAATGTTTAGTTAATTGTTGACAGCTGTTTTGGTTAGACGTGTTTTGGCTTGTATCCGATTTTTGCCTATTCCAAAAAATGGATCAAAGAATCTGTATCAAATTTTGTGTGAAACAAAATTAAGTGCGCGGACGCATTCCGAATGTTGACTGTGGCATTTGGTGAAGCTACCTTGGACCAAAGCAACGTTTATCGGTGGTACAAAATGTTCTCGGAGGGTCGAGAAGATGCGAACAACGAAATGCGTTCCGGACGCCCGAGCACATCAACAAAACAGACGAAAACATTGATGAAGTGAAGAAAAAAATATTGGCCAATCGTCAAATCACCGTTGGAGAAGTTGCTGAGGGACTAAACATATCGATTGGCTCGTGCTATTCGATTTCTACCAATGATTTGGGCATGAGACGGGTCGCCGCGAAATTCGTGCCAAAATTGCTCAATTTCGAACAAAAACAGTGTCGCGTTAACATTGCTAAGGAGCTATTGGACTCGGTCCGCGGGGACCCAAATTTGCTCCAGAGAGTCATAAGTGGTGACGAATCGTGGGTTTATGGTTATGACGTGGAAACCAAAGCTCAATCATCGCAATGGAAGCTGCTTTTTTGGAAAAGGCAAAAATCGAAGACAAGCCAAAACACGTCTAACCAAAACAGCTGTAAACAATTAACTAAACATTCAAAATGGCCGATTTTTTCAGCATAAGTGAGGGACACGAGTACCAACCTAACGCCACAAAAAAATCGAAAATCGAATATACGTAGCCCGCGGAAATTCAAAATTCGCGATACTTTTTGAACAGACCTCGAACATTAGATATTACGCGGCATTCGGGGTGAGCACTCAATATAAAAAAAAAGCCTTGTCCCCCGAACACGACTAATTACTGCTTCGTTGAAAAATGATTTTCGATGCTTTTAATTCATTTCAAATGTCATCAGTCCATGTCCAATATGTCGTTCAATTGAAGAGTTGTAAATACTATGAGCCATCAATCGAATTCCATGATATGCCAGACATCCGCTGTTATATAGAGCAGATAGATGATACAAATCAGAATGCACGATAAAGGATTTTACGAAAATAGCCTTCGGGCATTACGTACGTAACGTAAAGGTCGAGTTCAGGTATCGGTGTGTTTTTCAGCAATATTTGAAAGCTCATCGATACCAAGGTACGTCCCACGCGAACGTATATTTCAGCAATTCCATGTGAAATTAATCATAATACAAAAATCATTTGAATTTCGTTTCTGAATATATACAAATTAATTTGTGATAACAAGAAATTAATTGAAGTTTAGAACACTATTTTTGTGGAACATCGCAAATTCCAGCACCTTCGTAAGTTTTTTTTCCAATTAAAATGCAGAAATCGATTGACTAAAATCATTTAAAAGATCAACTTCGTGATATTCAAAATACGTCAGTGACAATTTTCTGCGACAAGAGCTTAAAAAATGTAGGGCAAAAAGTATCTGCATTAATTCACTTTCCTCTTACTTTTGGAACTCGAACAGCGATGACGCATTAACATTTATCCTATAATTTGCTTCGGAATTAATTAAAGTAGACAAATTAGTTTTACTTTTCAGTTCTGACCAAATAAATCTTGACCGACCTACTCTGGAAAAGTCGAAGTCAGTCCTTCAGACAGTTCTATAGTAAATCGAGTTATTTGAAAGTTTAGAAATGGACTTCATGAGGCGAGTATTTGTTTATGGTAATCGTAAATTACTCTTAAACTTCGAATGACCACTTTCACATGGAATACAGTATATATAAATTCTGGTTCTTTTCTATCCTTGACTCTCTTTTGATTATTTTTAGATTTCGTTTGTTTGATCGATATCCTTTCCCACTTTTCTCTCTCTCTCTCTCTCTCTCTCTCTATTCTCTTAGCTTCAGCAAAACTCACGTAAATCTACACGCGATTTCGAATGTTTATTGGCCCAAGCACGACAACTCAAGGATAGTTTGTTATTGATATGAGGAGGAAAAAAAAGAAATTCAATTACGATTCATTGTTTAGAGATATTTATTTTCTCACACAAATCTCAAAATGTATCGTTATTATAGTTGCCCGTTTATCATTATCATTTTGTTCATGCTATTAGAATTTGACTCCTTCAAATCAACGATATTATTATTATAGTGAATTTAATTTCTCAGTTTGTATTTCGTGCCTATATTTTTTGTTGAACGTTAAACAGTTTTTTCGCGCGTATATTGAAAAAAATAGAGAAAATAGAGGAAATTTGGTTCATTCACTCGAGAAAAACATCAAAAGCTTATTTGACGAGCAACGATAGGGAGAGTATCGAACCTTCCTTCCCTGTATAAGACGATCTGAACTCTTTTGAAGATATACTCCCGTTGGCTCCGGAGCCAGCGGCTAAAACTTTTCCCTCTCGAGAAAGATCGACGATCCACCGGGTTCTGCCCATTATCGCTTACACCCTAGTCCGAACGGTAGGATATAGACACCCACGCGAATGCAGATAAGTAGAAGCGGTAGGTGAAAGAAAATCAGGGAGAGGTAAAGAGGGGATATAGGGATAATATAACTCGGCGAAAAGTAATTAGCCTAAATTAGAATCGGCAATCGAGTAGAGCGAGCGAAACGAATGATTCGCGATAATCTACCGACTGTACTTGTACCAGACTCCTCGAAAAGCCACAATCGTTCTTGGATGATAAAGTCTCCCTCCCCTCGTAATGCAGCAGAATGGAAAACTTTGTTCAACGATTTTACTGGCTCCGAGCAACGAGAAATAGAAATGCTCTCTGTTGGATCGAAGAAAGGTCAGAGAAAGTGTGATTTTTAGCAGAGCGAAACTTTTTCTTTTCCATTCACTACATTCTCAATTTTGTCAATTGTTGTGTATTCGCGCTTTTTACGTGAATTTGCATGACGGTGGATAAAATTGGCAAGAGGGATGTTTTTTTTTCCTCTTTTCTTTTTTCATTCTGTGAACATCGCTGATGGCGATCCCTTTTATTCACGTCACACTCAACCCAACAGAGAGCGAGAACCGTCGAGTCTGCTAGACATGAAGAGATACTAACGAGGTCCTGCAGACCGACGACCCAACGACTATTGAATTAAATACTCAAATGTCCTTCTCCTATATATACTATTATGTATACATACATCACCACCCCTGTACTATTTCATTGTCTCTCCATTAATGCTTCATATTAGCAATGAAGCGACATTCACTGAACCTAGAGCGGCGTTGAAAAAATATGCACTGTACAAAAAAATTGTTTCTATATAATTCTTTCCGTGGGAACTGAATTATTGTCTCGTTAGTTATAATGCTTGTGTAGTTAATATGAAAGAGAATTAATAAGTGTGTAAATACACTGAAGGATATACTGAATAATTTTCAATGTTTAAAATTGAAAGTCATTTGCTTATATTCATTTTTCAATTGTTTAATTGAATTAATATATTACTTTATAAAAGCTGAATTTTCTTTTCAATCGCGAATATTATTCAATATCTGTTTAATAGTCAACCTATCACCGGTTAAATTGAGCGTTTTCAAACGGTAGCAACAGGTATACAAGAAGTTTCGGTAGGTTTAGTTTTAAGTGAAATCAGGATCACTATTGCTTACTAATTGTTCTATGAAAAATGAAAGTAAATGAAAATTTACCTTTTCGGCCATTGCAATAATGTTGACCATGTCTACGTGAATTGATAGTTGTTTACATTTTAGTAGATTAATTATAAATTAATTAGACCGAACAAAGAATAATTATCATTTTTCATAGACGGATTGTAACAACAATTGTTTAAAATTCCGCGTTATTTTAAACATAATTTCACGGCATTATTGAAGGAAACATACCGCTCAACCAAATAAATTTGGTTGAGCGGAACAAGCACCGCTTGTTCTGAAAAAGAGATTAAAAGCCTGCGGGCATTTACTTCGGGTACTTTAATAAAACCAAGGATTTCAGAAGGAAATGAATTTTCCAGAAAGTGGATTTTTCAGCTCTCGGGCCCCCGTCGGGCTAACACGAGTGCGCTAAAGACTTCTCTTTTCCAAAATCGTAAAAAGTTTTTCTCGTAATATCCCTTAACTGACCTATCTCAGTGCCAGAAGCCACTTTAACATTAACTAACCTCGAGCGATAAACTTTTGTTATGAATAATAAAAATCTTTCTGGCATCGTCACAGTTTTAGCTTTTTAATCATTTTTATTTACTGACGTCGCGTTTGTTAACGGACAACCGGACGAAAGGTTCATTTAATTGTAGTTGGTCGTTTTGACTATTTTTCAAATTAAAGAATCAGATCAAAATTTATCAATTTGAAAATAAAATTTGGCTCGTGACAAATTCAAACACTTATATGAATTGTAACCATTTTATTTCTACGCATTTAATTCAATTTTCCATTTTTTTAAATTGATTTTACAATGATTTATATACTTAAACATTTTCTTGATTAACTCTTTTTTTTTTCAGTTTTATTATTCTCATTAATTTCTTCAATATTTTTATATGCAAATTATTAAACTATGGAAAGAAAACGTCGCTAGGACGAAGCAACGGGTGTGCCAAGTGAAAAGGTGAGCGTGTGGTCAGACGCAAGGCAATATACGGTCAGACAAGTCCCAAAAGCGACCGAACGAAAGAGAGCATCGCCATTCGCACGTGACAATGTTTTACGCCGACCATCATTCGGCACTTTTACAACCTCTGCCGTTCCTCTTTGTATCGTATTTGATCATTATTCAAGTTGTAAAAGCGCACAAAAAAACAGTGGTAGAGATAGGTGGTCGGGGGCTGGGAGGTTGTTTGAACTGTTACGTTCGGCGATCTATTGTTCGGCGAGTGGTCTTTGTTCGTGGACAATAAAATTCAAATATTCGGTTCTCTCGTGCGTTCACGTATTTCATCGCGATTGATATACCGTCGACGTCGCAAGCGAAAAAAAAAACACCCCCATATCGCCGTCAAGAAGTTTTTCCTCTGTTCTTGGGTTTTTTTTTTAAACGAGAATCGCGATACAAATAAAATATATCAACGAGCAATAAATCAATTTGTTATCCGTACATTGTCGCGATCATTGTTTCAACGTGGTCGCTTCCTGTAAGGTGCATTCTTGCTATGAATTACTAAAAGCACAAAAAAAAATTCTCGTGAACCGAGTTCAACGAATTGTTTGATTTTTCATACGTTACCGCTTCATCTCGGTATTGAATTTTTTCTCAAATATAATGGCAAATTCGTCGAGTATTGAATGAAGATTTTTTTCAAAACTAATTATATTTTTTTGCGATCTGGAATAGATGTATTGAATATATTAAGTTTAAAACAAATCAATGATAGAATCAGACTTTTATTTTATTTCGTCTCGACGAATTTTGTACTCGACAGATTTTCCAATCGCAGTGCGACGAGACAACTGAATTTTTTATCTAAATTACATTAATAAAATGAGAAAAGCGTATTTGGTTATACAGAAAACAAAAAGATTTATACGCTAAAAACTAATATATTTTTAAATATCTCCGGCGAAGGACATTCAACGAATTACTTAATTTCTTGGACTAACCGCAAACTAAACGTAACGTAGTCCGATGAGATACTGTGAGAAGAACAAAATGAAGAATCGACTTTTATACAGCTCCCATAAACTGCAATTTACGAGAGGGATGCGTATCTTCCTACCCTCGAGGTTTTTCGTACGCGCGTTAGTGTGTGTGTGCCTACATTGGATTTGAAAACAGAGCGACGTGTCGTGGGTTTTAACGATGTGTCTTTCGTCCTCGATGTTCTGGTATGCGCAATTTTTTTCATCCATCCTCCCTCGCATAAAACAAAACAAAAAGAGTCCATGCTGAACAGGTATACATCACGTTACTCGCGGTTCGCGTGAAAAACCATCGTGGCGAGAATGAACGAGTGGTATACCCGAGAATCACGAGTGGCTTTCGATGTCAGCCTCGATATTTCATAGCCACCATTAATCGCACAACTTTTTTTTTTCCCCTCATCTCTATATTGTGACCCGAAGTTCCTTCGAACTTTGGTCCATTCGTCACCAATTAATTTCGCAAACTCAGCGCGCAAGTGCGAGTGTGAATTTTGAGAATTCTTTTATTTTCTCTATTCTTTTCCAGCACATTCATAAAAGCTTCTTGAATTCACATTTTTTTAAACCGCTGCACACCGCACAGCAATAAGAAGGTATGAGTATTAAGTGAACAAATCTTTTATAACTTCTTCATTAATATCTTTTGGAAATAACAATTTTTTTTTTAAATGTTTGTCGTCGATGGGGTTGATTTCTTATTTCAATGCGTTCTATTTAATACGGTAATTTTCGAAATTGACTGTATGCCCCTAAGGATCCTTAAATTTAACATCGTCAGTCAGAGAGCGACGAGACGTGAAGATAAACCATGGGAGGTTTCGCTATTATATACGACAGTTGAATAGAAACCGCGATTCTCGAGGACGTGCAACGGAATAGCTCATCCTCTGAATACCAGAGATATTTCTCTCTTCCGTGGTCCTTCTTGGCGATCGAGTGAAATCCTTATATTCTCGTGAGCGCGAGTCGCATGCAAACGTCCTTCTTTCGTGTGTAATACGACATGCATATAGATCTCTTTTACAATGGGCATATATAACAACCCTCTGAAACTCAATTCTCATATCTCGGGAAAGCGCGATTGTATTATACAGTCGTGGTTATATGACGTGTGCCGCGCGTTGCAATAACGAGAGACCACACGAACGGTGAATTGAAACTCCTCTATGTATGATTATACGTCGAAGACGAGCTTAAAGTTTTCGTCCAATCGCCACCCCAAGAATTTGACTTGTACGAAACGCCAAATGATTTATGTGCGCCATTTCGGATACCGCGGCTGAAAGCCTCGATTCACCGTATTATACAATCTGTGTATCCACTGTACGTTACTATAGATGTACATATACGAAGATTGAATCACGTTAACGCCCTCGAGACTCTCTCTCTCTCTCTGGTTATTTCCGATCGTACCTGAGAATCGCTTAGCGATTCAATCGCAGACAATGGAATATTTCGAGTCAACGATTTTCCATGTATTATATCTTAACGAGATATACAACGAGATAAAATGATTTATTTATTTCAGTAAACGTTCAGCTAATAGTTCTGACAGCAATAAATAGTGACTCGTATTAGCATTTTTTCTCTTCTACGTCGGTATATTATAAAAGGCTAGCTGTGCCCCGCGGTTTCACTCGCGTTAAATTTCCATCTTGCGATTCAACGCGCCGCCGTCGCTCCTTAAAGTCATAGCATAAAGTTATATGGCGCAAAGCCTTTCTGATTAAACGGGCTATCTGATGCAAAAAAAAATTTCAAATCGGACAAGTATTTCCTGAGATTAACGCGTTCAAACAAACAAACTCTCCAGCTTTATTATAGTATAGTGTAGATAGAGTGGTATAGTAGTAAGATAGTAATATTAGGGCTGTAGCATAAAGTTATATGGCCTCGAGCCTTCCTGAATAAACGGGCTATCTAATGCAAAAAGAATTTTTCAAATCGGATTAGTTTTTCCTGAGATTAACCCGTTCGAATAAACAGACGAACCAACCAACAAACACTCCAGCTTTATTACAGTCGTAAGGTACATAGATATCACATTAAATTTGTACAAGCATGGAAAAAAACAACAAAAATGTTTGTGAAATATGATTTTTTCCAGCATAAAATGGAGTCTATATTTTGTAAAAAAAATCACAACTGTTAATTCAGTTTTTAAGCGAATCGAACTTTTGATCGCGACTGCATATGCGAAGGATATCCTTAATGACAATGATTTTTCGTATTAATCCAATACGATATGTTCGAACAGTGCAATAATGATCGTATTTTAAGTTGTTCCATAAGAGACCACACAGTTATTCGAAATAACATTATTATTCAAGACTGCGCGTGGGGTTTTCAATGTAAAACCGAGGAGCATACTGGTCGAATGTGTTTTAGAGGTAAAACTCGATCACAGCACCGAAACGGCCAGAGTTACACGAGCCCCGGTCAGTAAAGTGTAGTAAAGGAACACGTGCTTTCAAACTTTATTCGCCTGATTATCGTAACGGTGTGGGGGCAGAGCTAAAGCTAGAGAGAGAGAGAGAGATCGCGCGAGGGTGTATAGCGTAAGGGCTCGTTTCCAACGAAATTGATGGGCGGCTAGCCAAGCCATCTATAGCCAAATAGCTGGACGGTTAACGCCGCGTAATGCTCTACGACATATATATAAACAGATACCGTACATTTGTCGGAAAACGAACGATCCGTGCAGTTAACACTACATACGAGGTCTGTTCAAAAAGTATCGCGAATTTTGAATTTCCGCGGGCTACGTATGTTCGATTTTCGATTTTTTTTTGTGGCGTTAAGTTGGTACTCATGTCCTTCACTTATGCTGAAAAAATTGGCCATTTTGAATGTTTAGTTAATTGTTGACAGCTGTTTTGGTTAGACGTGTTTTGGCTTGTCTTCGATTTTTGCCTATACCAAAAAAGCAGCTTCCATCGCGATGATTGAGCTTTGGTTTCCACGTCATAACCATAAATCCATGATTCGTCACCAGTTATGACCCTCTGGAGCAAATTTAGGTCGTCGCGGATCGAGTCCAACAGCTCCTTAGCAATGTTAACGCGACACTGTTTTTGTTCGAAATTGAGCAATTTTGGCACGAATTTCGCGGCGACTCGTCTCACGCCCAAATCATTGGTAAAAATCGAATAGCACGAGCCAATCGATATGTTTAGTTCCTCAGCAACTTCTCTAACGGTGATTCGACGATTGACCAATATTATTTTCTTCACTTCATCAATGTTTTCGTCTGTTGTCGATGTGCTCGGGCGTCCGGAATGCATTTCTTTGTTCGCATCTTCTCGGCCCTCTGAGAACATTTTGTACCACCGATAAACGTCGCTTTGGTTCAAGGTAGCTTCACCATATGCCAAAGTCAACATTCGGAATGCGTCCGCGCACTTAATTTTGTTTTTCACACAAAATTTGATACAGATTCTTTGATCCATTTTTTGGAATAGGCAAAAATCGAAGACAAGCCAAAACACGTCTAACCAAAACAGCTGTCAACAATTAACTAAACATTCAAAATCGCCGATTTTTCCAGCATGAGTGAGGGACATGAGTACCCAACGTAATGCCACAAAAAAATCGAAAATCGAATATACGTAGCCCGCGGAAATTCAAAATTCGCGATACGTTTTTAACAGACCTCGTATATAATATATAAATCGCTATATGTTCAAACACTAGACGCAACAGTTTGATCTTTGGACATTTGGGTTTTTCAGTATTTTCGAGAGCCCGCGAGAACTAGCGAAAAAAAATCTTTACCACTGTTTCAGCAAGTTTGAAACTGAAATAACATTTTTTTCATAAATTTTCACATTGCAAACATCGGATCTTTCATTAGCGTGAATATACTATTATGAGAGTTGCGCCCCATTATAGTAACTTTCTTGCAATATGGTGAAAGCACCTTGACAAGTGATTCAAACTAAAAAAAAGTAGTTTTTTTTTGCAACACCCTAATAGTTTTGGTTCGTGACTCACGACAAAATGCAAGAATTAGTTAAATTTCACATTTACATAGCGTACATTATATAATTTACGATTTGTTTGCCAAAATATATTTACCGATATTTTATGTTTGTATGTCGATCGTCGTATACACATAATTTTGACATGGAACGTGCGAACACATAGTTTAAGCCACATTGCAACACGACTACCGTACAAATCGCTTATGTACACACAAGCATATATACGTGTATATATATATATATATATATATATACACACATGTCTCTACGTAACTACTCCCGAGGATATAGGTTTCGGTATACAGGTTGCTCCGTGTGCCGGTTGTGTATATAGCCGTTGCTCGGTTATATTGTCCCCATAAATCTAGGAACGCGGTTCGCCGGCATTAACCCCGCGTACTCGCACGAGACTGTATACGATATCCCTTCCCTACCCGTACTTCCGACAACGTGCCGGAACCTCGACGTCCGATAATGCCCCTTTCGTCCCCCGAACTCTGGGGGCCAAAGGGACGCAGCGGTCGAAAAGCAACAAACCCTCTCTCTCTCTCTCTCCCCCTCCTCCCAGGAACTATATCCCAACGTTCATGCATATATACATTTATATATTATGTACCGGCGTGATATTATTTATCCTGATATGAGATAAACTACCAATTCGCTGACGTCCCCATAAAGCCTCATGGTTCTCTCTTTCTGTCTCGTAATATCCGGTCGTATACGCCGCACGAGTAATAATAGATCTCATAAATGGCAGGCGAACCACAGGCGGTGACCATTTATCGCGTTTTTCGTTAAAATACACCCTGTTTAATGCTCTGTGTAGGTTTTTTTTTCTGTCGCCATTAATGTACACAGTGTGCGCCGCCAATGTATACCGCGTAGCTCATCGGTGCCTGCACCACCGGTTTGATGTCAAATTCATCGCCCAGAAATCAATCGACATAGTTTAATATACGTTTTATCTTAAACCTCTCGAAACATAATCTGTAATAAAAGCATCGTTACAACAGCATTTTCCGCAATCTCGTTCAGACACAAAACTCACCCCGATCCACGCTTCGATTTACTTTAAAAATTCTATTGTATGATAAGACTAAACGAGCATCATATAACATCCGGGGTTTTATATGATGCTCGTATTATTATAATAAATACTATAAGTATTTATTATAATAAATACTTAAAAAAAGAACGAATTGTTTTTTCGGAACTCATCAATATTCAATAAAGTTTCATGGACAATTCATGAAATATTGTTATTGTGAAAAATTAGTATCGTTAAGCGACTGAAATTGTTTTTTACGACACTGGTATTGTAAAATGAATTGCAAAACACTCGTTTGGAGTCTTCGATAACCGCTATCAGAAAATAAGTACCAAAACATAGCGTTCTATCTAAAAAAACAATGTTGACCTTGAAATCTCCGATGCGACTCCACCTAGCAACAAAAAACTAACGCCATATGATAGCCCCCGTTGTCCCATGCAACTTTTGTTTCAAAAAATTTTCTACTACTATCGTACTTTCGGAGTTATTCTACGTGGCAACAGTTAATGCCTCACCCTGTATAAATAAATAAAATGTGTAATAAAACTCCGCCGTTGCAAGGAGACATTAATTAACCGATTGTCTGATGATGGAAATTAATGATAAATTTGAAAATTAATCGGTAAAAGTCACTTCGCACAAAACCCCCTACATGTAAAAAAAGAGAAACTGATGCTGAGAAATATTATATTTCCAGAGGCCTGTAGGTCATTGGATTTATCGAGGTTCATGAATTTTCGAAAACTCGATAATTCAGGGATCATTAATACTGTTTTCATTATAATTATTGTTATTATCGTCGTCATGCGTCTCTATTGGTGCGAGTTTTCCGAGCACAGCAGCATCGATATGGCTCATGAAGTTCAACGCGACGATCGGAGTTTAATTATCATGGCGGTATTAATAACACAGTACGATTCTCTCGGTCGTTGCAATTAAAATTCATCATTGAATTCGATGTAGAATATGTCAAATTAATCTTTCAATTTCATAAAATTTTATCGTAATTAATCGCATATTTCAAATCAATATTATCGTTACTTTCCATGAGTGAAATATATATTAATTTTTCAATCTAAAAAAGAAAAGGAAATATTAAATTCCTAACTCTTTTGCGAACACTTTTTCCCAGAACGCGGATAAAAATTCCCGATCATTTCTCGGAGATTCGTTTAATTCAAATGGGGCATGACGATGACCAGTGACGCGAGAGCAAAAGTCCCAAGGGAACGAGGAAAAAGTATGTACGCCTCTGATACGTCAGAGAGAGTGGAAAAAAAACATTATCGAAGTTACGAAGGCGAACCGCAAAAGCCCCCAGGGATTATGTCGACGTGGGAGAAACTTTTTGCTCGAGGTTGCTTACACACACTTTTACCGCGTTTCTTCGCTACATCGTCGCGTTATACAAGATCAGGATCGTTTTATATCCAATTGAGCGTAATATCGCGTCCGTGTAAAATATAGATAAACGAGTCCACCTGAGTTAGGATAGGTCTGCAAAATCGGAGGAATATCTCAATTCTCCGGAGATCAACGGCGGTCATCGAACGTAACATTAAAATCTGTTTCCATAGCATTTTAGCATAAAATTTTTACGATTCCAACAAGTGTATCTGTGAGATGTATTTAAAATTATAGCCAATATCGATGACAAAATTAACAATAATTAGCTGTGATAAATATTAATTTTTCGTTTTCTCTCTATTTTCAGAGTCACGACAGCTGGCAGGGTCACGACAGCGATCAGGTGAGCTTAACAAAGTCATTGAAACTCTTTTATTTTTCACTCCATTACATTCATTACGACTATGCTACACAATTTCCCACGTTTTTTCTCTCTAGTAAACTCAAAGTAACAGTTACTTTGCCGTTCAATTATAATTTCGTACTTTGCGGTACAACAGATGTGAAATAAAAGATCCATTATACATAGAAATAAAATGGCTGAGTAGGTAATTCGTAATGAAAGAGCAAAGTAAATTTTACTTTTTCTTCACTGAAATTTTGGTTCTTGTGCTTTTTTATTTGGCCACTCGTTTCATCACACTGGAAATACTATGCACGACGGGTTCTATTGCTTGAGTATCGTTTTTCAATGGGATCTGGTAATCCGGTATAGAAACTCGATCGATTTTAACCCAATGCCAAATATACCTGATCGAATGGTGAATTTCCAACGGATTGCACACGATGCTTTACGTGAATGTGGTATACTTGGAGATTCGTCGTTCGAAAAATGAGAAACAAAAAAAAATTGTTTCATTGGTCAAATTACAGAGGCTAAAGTGTCAAACAACTGTTGAATTAGTACAATATTGTTGGTTGAACCAACTTTCTTCATTCGACAAATAGCTATCTTGATAATTTATTCAATGCAACTAATTTTTGTTTTTTTTTTACTACTGTACAGCTTGAAACATATATTATCTGTCATCTAGTCAATTTATCATCTTGTTAGTTTAAAACCCTTGATTCATGGCTTTTGCAAAACATAATATGAATACAATTACGCACTGAAAAAAAGTATATACAATATTGAATAATTTTTATTGAACATTTCCGCCGAAATGTATATTTCAAATATGAATATTTGATATTAGATTTAAAAAATATATTCACGTTTATAGATGATTTATATTTCGAATATTATTTCATTTCGGTGGAAGATCTCGTGGTGCATTGTGCATGGGACATTTATGTACGCTCGTTGCATGCATACAGAACCAATAATTATAAGCATTCGAAATCACGACCGTTCGCTCGTTACAGCCGCTGTACTCTCGTCGAATTGCATATTATTGTAACGACATATATCGTAGTCGTTAAAACGTATACCGTTGTAATATTGCGAGCGAAAATTGCACTTTACAACGAAAAGCTGTACAAACATAGCTCGAGTGATCACGGGGTTCGTTAGACTCTCGTTAGGAACTTTTTTTTATCGACACAATGCACAGTATTTGTATAACCGTGATAATATTTATATTCTCGTTGACGTTTAACGAAGCGAAGAGAAAGAAAAATCGTTTCAAACTTTTTAACGAGATACGCGAAAATGTAATTGCAAATACGTCGACGGCGACGTACACAGAGGGGCGTATGGTTGCACGGCAAATTTATCGAATTGATCATTTTGGTTAAACGAACTCGATAAACATTACGATTCTTTTTTTCTCAATGTTTTACCGATAATAATTAACTTTGGCTCGTAGCTCGCTTCATTAGTTTGTATTAATCCCAGTGTATTTATTCATCTATCTCGTTTATCGAGGCAATTTACAAGTGACTCGATGCTTCCACGTTATTAATCAGTAACGCAAACTAATGTAATCGGGTCTCGATACCTTTGCGTTGCTATCAATTCGATATTCCCCGACACAATTGCATTGTGATCGTTCCCATGAGTATTATCAAGCTATAGATTGCACAAGGATGTTGAAAACGTTGTAACTGTCATTAATACCTTTTTATATATGTATGTTTTTTTTTCATCAATATAATGTCAATTGAAGGGCTTTCAAATTGATATTGTGAGTTTCCAAACCTGTCCTCGAATTCGTGACTTTTAATTAGGACACGAAAATGATGTTTTAACGCTGAAAATTCTCATTTTTATGATTTATCGCTGTAAACAATGTCAAATAGCAATCAACAGTGAATTTACGAGATAGAACATTTTTATGAATTTCAGCACTAAATCTCTTCACCTAGAGCCTTAAATGCCACTTCACCTTAATCGCAATAATCATCTAGAGTGAAAACTTGAAACGTTCAAAGATTCCTCTATAATTTCTTCATTCCCTTGTAATGTTATTTTTCATTCCATTTTCCTGGAAACTGCCAGTTATGTATATAATTATATATCGGAGTACTTTGAAACAAGGCGATGGTGCAAGGAGTATTAATTCCAAATGACCACCCTCCAGTTATACATCCAAACGTTTAGCACTACCGAGGAGCGAGTACAGCCACTCGACAATGGAAAATGGTTGAATGGGATTTAACATTTTTCTTCTCTAATCGGATTTTAAATTCGCCTCGCTTAGCTATATCTTCGGTGATATACCAACGGTGTGATCCTCGTCAGCTTCTATCTATAATTTTACATTTAACTTCTTACCTCTTCAGCACCAGAATACTTTGCAGGTTTAAACCCTCTTTAAGGGTGAACACCACTGTGACCCCCTGTTTTTTTTTCACATTTTTCAAGAATTTTTTTTTGTGGGAAAAAAAAGAGATGTTCGAAACATTTTTCACAAAAAAGAATTCTTGAAAAATGTGAAACAAAACAGGGGGTCACAGTGGTGTTCACCCTTAACGATCAATTTGTCGAATAGAATTGATCCGCTTGTGGTAAAAGCAAGTTTTCAACATTTAAATGAAGCGAATTAAGGAACATGCTAAACAAAATATTCATTGATGGAAAATATTGAATGTTTGGAAATTTAAAAAAATCGTACTTCACTGAAGTTATCGTTTACTAACCGTATGAGGGGTCCGGATGTTCTGCGTGTGCAAATCTAATTCAAAGACTTGATTCGACGAAATGAAATGTACGACTTGCCATTTTTCCGGCAATGAAGAATTTAAAGGAATTGAAATTTCAGCTTGTGTAAATGAACTTTTTTTTAAATTGCTTCAGATCCAGTCTTGGTGTCGCCAACGTACGGTTAACTTTAGCAGTTTTAATTTTATTGTGATATATTTAAAAAATTCTCATTAAGTTTAATTTCTTGACCCGACTGCATCCTCAAAATTGGACAATCCGTTTTTCCAGCTACATTTTGTAAAACGGCAAATTGATCTTCGTACAAGCATCCACTTCCAATTGAATGTATTTTTACATTTTATCTGAAAACATACCCGTCTAAAAATATCCAGGTTTATTTCTTTAACACACTTTTAGCACTATATACTGATCATTATTCGTGGATATTCCATAGAAATATTTTCTATTATATTCAACGTTGACTTGGATGTGTGATTTTTCTCAACGAAAAAATGACACATCTCGTACCAACATCCCAATACATCTTGTCCAATCTTTCAGCAACTCATCGTTCAGCCCCCAGTCATCCAATATGTCTCTTTCGATTTTCATTCGGTCTCCCCGATGAAAAGTAATGTACAAGAGAGTACCGTCGAGATTTTGTCCCTGTTCTCCTGTCCCTGTTCTCCTGTCACTGTGCTCCAATACAAATATGCACCGTAGACTGTCGGATAGCTCTTCACGAAATAATCTCGAAACCAGAGACAAAGGGACGCGAAAGATCTTTCGCGTGTACGTATATATGTGTGTTGTTCACGACGAAGACAAAATGGTAGGCCTCGTCGTCTCGATGAGCTACGTGAAAAGGAAAGAAAGAAAAAAAAAGACAGAGCGCCATCACCAATGGAGGGACTCTGACAATTCTAGAGCCTGCGTGCATACCTGTCCTTTTCTTTCTCGTTTATTAACCAACTATCTTTGTGCTCTTTTTCCTCTTTCATCGTTGCTCCAACGACCGACGGAGTGTCTCAGCATCTCCGCGTCGTCATAAGTGTACCCGAGATCGAAGTGCCCACGAGTTTCTCGATGCAACCACACAATCACCCTCTTTTTTTTCCCCCTCTTCCTTTTGTCGCGTGTGCTCGACTTATCAGAAGAGTCTCTCATTCACCCTAGACTCGCCGTATGGCCCACTTACCTCGGCGAGAACTCTTTATCATAGATTTTTCTTATTCCCTTCCCCCCGTCTTTTTTTACCCCCTCTCTGAAGATCATAGAAAAAGTTTAACAGACTTTGAATTTTGCGAACGGAGCTTCGTTTTGTTCTCGCAACATTTACCCTTATGACGAAGAAACATTTCAGCACGATGGGACATTTCAGAAAATTAATTTTTAACGTTTTTTCTTTCGTTTCAAGTATGTACGCTTCAGCACAAAGTTCGTTTTGTAGAATTTCTTCAATTGTCGAGCGAATTGTTAAATTCGATTAATTAGGTAAACAGTTTATTTGAATTTGAGACGACGTCGCGCGATGATTCCGAAAATTGTATTTATTGTATAGGGAATTTGGTTTAAACTTGAAAAAAAAAGTGCGATATCGAGTAAACGAAAAGTTTTATCAGCTTTCCTCGAGAAATTTGCAATCTCGTATCAGCGATCCCCGGGAGTACACCCTCTCTGACTCTATACTTCCCACGCTTCGTTTTGCCACTCCTCTGTTTCTCCTCTTTATTTTTCCTTCAAAGGTATGCATTTTCCAGAGTTGCATTACCCAAACGAGTTTTATCCCCAAACTCCTACCCTCTCGTCTCTCGCTAACTCTCGCGAATTCTCCCGCATCTAAACGCGCACGCGAATAGCTCGTTTCTCGTATTTTCATTTATAACGAAGTAATAATGAAAATATCTCGTCCGGCGGATCCCTTGAGAATGCTTTGGATTAAAAAATAAAAATGTATTACTTCTACATATAAAAATGTATAAAACAAAATAGAGAGAGAGAAAGAAAAAAAAACTTATTTACTAACGCATGCTGAGCAGCTTGAAAGAGAGCTTGAATTTGTTTCTCGTTTTATGTACGGTTGTAAGGGCTGTTAAAATTTCGAGGAGATTTGTTGAACAGTTTTTTTTATAACTGACAGTCTTTCCACTATTTTAGTAATCAATTGCCTAATTACAAAATTGAGACTAAAAGAACAAAATAAAATATCTTTGTACGGTTTAACAAAAAAAAAAATGATGGGTTCAGTAAGATCGGTGACTTCGTGACAGAGAAATAATACATTTTGGAAATTCTTTAAGCAAACTTTTGATTACTTCTTTATCAATATCGCTTTGTCAATATTATATTTCAGACTCGATTTAAACTCGGTGTTTTTTGTACCCTAAATTTTTGTTTTCGTTGCACATTTTTTTCTTTTCAAACTGCTCAGCGAATCTAATTTTTGAATGTTGCCGTATACGCTAAGCATTTCACCATTCGACGAAAGCTTGATTTTCTGTTCGCGAAATGCCATTCGCCGAAGCAGCTTCACTCTAATTAGCAACTCTCGTTGCATTTTCAGGAGCGCGCAACGCTAGCCTTCTTCATCGTATACTTTTCCCGCCTAATAGCTTATATAAATACATCCTCATCTCACTCTATCTCTCTCTTTCTATTCATTTATTCGCTTTCGCAGTTTCCGCTTCGAACGAACCACTCCAGTTATGAGAAAATACCTCATTCACCGGTGCAATGTTGTCGTTTTTGTGTTGTTGTTTTTCTCGTTTTATTTTCGTGGTTTTTTTTTCATTTCTACCATTACCAGGACGACATGGACGATTCCTCGGACGCCTGGGAGATTGTCATTCCAGATTCTGACGAATAATCCGTTAACATTTCATGCCTCGCCCGACACGACGAGAGAAAGAGACATCAGCGTGTGGAGCATTCGGCATAATTCATCCATCCAGCACGCATTATTATGTCTTTCATCGTTTTTTTTTTTTGTTAAATTTGATCGCAATAATACTCCTCCCATTACCAACTCCGACAATAAAGTTTTATCTACATCTACATGTTTTCTTTATACCGTAGTGAATAATGTATACCACTGTTTCGATTATTGTTGTTTTATGTATCTATATGGTAACCAGAGCGACGTATTCATCAAGCACGTTATTTAAATTATTATTTTTTTCAACTTCTTGTGTTTGAGTGATATTTTTCTTCTTTTATTTTTGCATATTTTTGTTCATCCTCTTAGCAAATAAATTGACAATCCCATTTCCATTATTATTAACATTAGTGATACTATTAATACGTACGTGTATGAGTCATTTCAGCCCTAAATCGTGACGCCCACTGTTTTTTATTTCTTGTTCTTTTTTTTTAATATGTCGAAAATACATAGCGTTTTTTTTTTTACTTTCAGAAATTCAATAGTTTCGTTGATGGTAATCAAATAAATTTTTGAAAATATCTGAAAATTGCGCTAACGTGTTTGTTGACACTGAATAAAAAATAAAACTTATCGGAAATTCATGTTAAGTACTTTATTTATTTTTTGTAGAAATGTTCCTTTTATCGTTGACGATGATTAACACAATCTCTCAACTTTTGATACATTTATTTATTTATCACAGATAATTATGAATCAGATCTTAGGCCATCTTTTTCCTTGAGCGCCTTTCTCGTGACTTAAAAAAAATGACCGAAAAAAAAAATTGAAGAATCGCGGCCTCCCATACATCGGCCCGTATAAACTTTGTAGTCTATGCAAGTTTGAGTAGGTCTTGAACGATTTTTGCTTCACTTCATTTCGCAATACGCACATATATATATCGTTGGAGGATAAGTGTCTGCATGTATGCTCTCGCGACCATCTCGAGTATCCTCGGGCATTTTTCAACCAAGCGCAAAAGCTCTCGTGACATTCTGCGGTTAAATTGCCTTCCTTCGCCAAGTTCTAAAGGTTCGTTTAAGTTTCCGGGTCGTGTAGCTTCGAGCGTTTGGTATACACGCAAGAGTCACGGTGCTTACGGTGCTTACATTTCGTGCACCCTCTTTGCGATCAGTGCGCATACGGTCGCACATATATAATTTATACAAACTTTATACCAGCCGAGCAACACTCTCGTGTTTTATATCCGATTTTACGTTGAATTTATATGATTTTTCTCTTCTTTCTCTCGTTTTTAATAACAATAATTTAAGAAAACATGAAAAATGAGCTTTGCAGAGAATGTTGCGTGTTTGAAATATAGGTAAGAATAATTTTGATCGTATAATTGTTGTCGACCGGGATATTGTAACTTGGAGAAAAAAAAATCTGACCTTTAGCATAATTTTCTAAAACGTTAATGAAACATGAATTTTCACATAGCATATATCGACCTTAATTAATCAAAAGGTCATTTTACGTGAATTGCGCTTGTTTTCTTTCAATTGAAGTGCTGCTACACGATCTTTTTCAATTTCTCGAAAACAAAAAAATCGTATAAACAATGGCAAACATGCGATTACTCAAAAAATTTGTACAATAACTTAATCATTGAGATGCGAGTTTGAAAAATTATAGGAGAAAATGGAAAAATAAATAAATATTTTAAAACCGGAGCTTCCGTTATACATTTTTACATACCGATCTGAATATTTTTTTTGCACGATCAGAAAAGCTCGAACAATCGTCTGTGATTTTCGATACGATTTCTCTTCTTTCGCAAAGTCAACAAATTAGACACATTTTTTTCAACCTGGAAGCATACACTGAGATCATTTTTTTTTACTTCAATTCAGACAGTTACGCTCTTAAATCCCATATGATAATGCAGTTGGGTTCTTTACCGACACAATTAAAGTGGATTTCAATCTTTTCGTTATTTTCCAAGAATCAAGTTATTCCATTGCAATTAGACGCGGAATGAGACGTTAAATATAAAGTATGGAGATAAAGATTCACCTCAGCCTCGTACTTAATTGAACCAGAATGTATAGGATTAAATGGTGGCACCGGTGCTAAAGTCCTTCTGCTTTTCAGCAGTCGATACGTATCTACCCGTATCCAAGTATTGTACACGTATATTTTGCAACACCAGAGGTCGCATATTGCTCGGTTCCATTAAATTTCGAATGACCAGCTGTGACCCCTATGGCCGAAGGTAAAACGATTTTAAGCTCCGGGACTATCGGTTTCTACTCGTTCGCTCGTTTCTAAAACGGCAAACAATTCTCGCCCGAGGGCCGATTTGCAGATTAATACTGCGCACCACCCCATGTTTATTTACCGAGTGAAATTTCATGGCGCGTATATTTTTCGTTAGAATTTTAGTAACGCGTATAGCGGAGCTTACGAATTGACATTTTACCGCTAAGTCGATTTATCGTCGGTGTGGCAAAATGAGATTTTAATGCAGCTACGAAACTATTAAACCGGATGAGCTATAAAGCGTTTTATCGGTGCTTCGTTTGTGTACAGAGGAAAATGTGGGAAGATTTTTTATAAATTAGTCTTCAAAAAACGTTCTCATAAGAGCGTCGTTAAACCTTTTAAGAATGTAGACTGGCACGTACACGTGCAAAATATAAAAAGTCATTAGAAAGTAAACAAATTCATAAAATTAATTTGTTTATTTCTAATGGAGATCGAGATGCATTTATTATGCATTTTTTGCTTCAACGAATGTGCAATTAATATAAACACCAATAAGTGAATATTAGTTTACCTACAGATCGTTTGGGTCATTGTAAATATCCAGAAAATTAATTTTCATTTTGTTTCGTTCATAAGACAAAATCATAACAATAGTTTAATTTTACTGTTTCCTAGTTCGTTGTATTTGTTTAAAGATTCTTTATGCATTCACTGCACCAGATGAATAATATTTGTTGCTCAGAACCTAAAGCCATTTGTCTACGATATGTCAATTGTTAAGTTGACAAATATACTAAATCGTGAATATCATTCAACCTATCTGTTTTATCGAAGCAGATATTGAACAGTACGTATACACAGATTTTTTTTTTTATAACAATTTTGCATTACCTCAATACGTACGATTAATTATAATTCGTTGGAAAATAAAACATAAAGCAGAATTGAAGTAGCACTGGAAAAACATCAGTCAGTTTATTTTTTGTAATACATCAAAACTTTTCACGATTCATCATGAAGGGGTGAAAAACAATTTGAATTTGAAAAAAGGCGCGGCTAAAACGTAAAAAAAAAAAAGAACAACGTTGAGTTGAAACGAGTGATTCTCCTAGTATGGTCACACCGGGGCAGCACTGTCCGTCGCTCGCTCCCGATGTATAGAATCCTGTCGTTTCAGTAGGTAACGAACATAGTATTTGTACGACGGATAAGTCGGGGATCTTGTTTTTGCCTCCGCGTCACTCGAGATCTTCCCGGCAAAGATCGAAATTCCGTCTGGGAGAGTGAGCGCGTCTAAACGCAGCCATCGTCCGAACGTCCGAGTATACCTGAATTGTAGCCATACTTTTGCAGGTAAGGTTAGTAAACCCTCGCCTCTAGCGAGGACCGTTGCACGCGATATCGCTCGTGTGCATAAATCCTCGAGATCGTGCATTTCCGTAAAGACTCGTGAAGAAAATATTCGTGCCGGAGAAAAGTTTGTTTTACCGGCCGGGCGAGAGAGAGAGAGAGAGGGAGAGTGGTACGCAATCCTACAGTCAGCACGAGTAATACATATAAAGCCACCGGAGTTTTAGACGTCAACGTGGCTCCTTTTATCACGCTTTGTGAAAACTTTTAAAACGTTCTTATCCCCTCGATAATCCCTCGCAAACATATATTATGTTTGTGTGTTGTGCATTCGTCGCGGTGGCATTGAGTGCTCGACGGGTCTTCGAGGTTCAGTTATCAGCGAGTAAGCCGAAGCCACATGATCATTATTATACATATATATAGATTATATATACCCCTATATAGATCATAAATACATATACCGTCCAAACTGGAGAATCGTGACGTGCGTGTATGTAAAACGATTAAAATCGCACATGTAATAAATAATTGAAAGTGTATATACACACGTACATCACGATTGTCGTATGACATAGCAGTGATACGTATATTTGATTCGTTGACGGGTAACGTTAAAATCTGCTCTCGCCACGGAGCGAACGGATACAGTCGTTCGAAAAAATAAAGAAATAATACGAGTACAGTCGTCGGCAGCGTAAATTTTCGTTTCAATTTCCAACCGGCCTCTGATCGAATAGAGTGAGACACGAGTCAGCCAAACAATGGCGTAAACTCTTCTGCTTGAGTGTCCAAACTACTGTGTCACAAATTTTACTCTTATCGCCACACGTACGGGCGTGCGCAATAATTGCAATACGCTTAACAATACTATTACGAGTTTTCTCGTATACTACACTGTATATAAACTATATATATATGTAATACGTGGCGGAATTTTTTAAGTACAGTTCGTGTTCTCGCGTACGAGAAATAAACGCGCGCGAGAAAGAGAGAGAGACAGAGAGCCGTTGAAGTTGGAGTGAGGGAAGGAGCGAGAGAAGGCCGCAAAGTAATGGGACACGTGAACGCAGCCATGGCGTCGACGCCGGAACGAGGATAGAGGAGTCAGTGCACGAGGCTACACGAAGCCGAAGTGAACCAACGGGTAACACACGTAAAAGCCGCGTCTCTCGATTTTTCTCAACACACACAAACACACACACAGTCATATACCCGTCGTACCGCCAACTTTACTACCAACCTGTTTTACGCGAGACACTAAACGCCAAGTCGCCGATCCTTCGTCACTCGTTCGTCGTCGATCTGTGTACATTGTGTGTTGTTTTGTTCGTCGTGTGCTCATAAAAAAAAGTCGCTTGTTTTTTTTTATTCTTGTGTAAAACCATTAAGTTAAGTAAAGCGGTCCGAATGTGACAGAGCGAGGTGATTATCGTCTTTAAAACTAGACGAAAACTTGACTCGGGAGTAACGTGAGTCTGCGCCCGCGTGTGTGTGTATGTGAATAAAAAGAGAAAAAAACGAGATCGCCGGGTGACGCGCGCCATTCGGAGTTTTTGTTTTTCCTCCTTCTCGGCGGTCCTTCGGAATTTTCGTCAGATTTGTTTCCTGTGCTGCGAGCGAATTGGTGTATTGTATAGAGGATATGTGCTACATAACGAGAAACGGTGATATCACGAGCCATCGAGCGATCCAGAGGGTCGTTCGTGCCGTTTGGGTGTTGGCCCTGAAAAACCGGCTGTGATTTTTTTTTTTTTTATTCTTCCTGACGAGCGTCAGCGATCGGTACAGTGGACGTTCCTTCGCACACGACGCATGTAGGCATATTTTATACTCATTTTTGTTTCTCTTTTCGTCGGAATTAAAGTCGTCCCGACTTCTCGATTGCGTTCCTGTGTGACCCGAAAGTCAGGCACAGAACGAGTGAGAGAGAGAGCCTCTCTCTCTCTCTCACTCGTTCTGGGAGGCGAGAGAGAACGAGAGAGAGAGAGAGAGAAAGCGGGCATAACGAAGCGGAATGAACGAGCGTGAGAGGTAGAGGGGGAGAACGAAGCGAGAAACGAGACTCCAGTTCTCTCCCCCCTCTACCATGTAGATATAAGCTGTGCCGGAGCTTAGGTTAGGTTACGCTCGACGCCGGGACGCACAACTTCGTGTCAGTGTAAACGTTTGCATTTGTTTCTTTATCTCTCTTTCGCGTACGTTATTCGTGAAATGCGGGCTCAAGTATCGCAATTGTTTGTTTTTTTTTCGTCTTTTTATCACGCGATACGAATTCGACAGTTGCAAAATGAAATTTCCCCTAAGTTCGAGCGTTTTGTTCGATTTTGAGGTTATACGGAATCATGGGCCTGGCAATAAGAAATTTGTCTTTTTATTTATTCACGTGGATAGAATCTTGATCGCTAATATTTCTCGACGAAATTAAGTAATGAATAAAAAATAATAATCGAAGAATACGTTTTGTGGAAACATTCGATTATGCAATAAGTTTTATCGGGGAATAAAGAACACTGAGTTGTGGAAAAACTGTAGATAACTATGTGAACATCGAAGTTTTCAGATTTTCGATGTTATGTCGTACAATGAGACCTAGCAGGTATACTTTTTTATTTTATAAATAAAAATGATTTTAACACTAAACGTACCGACACATAAAGGGTCATTTGACCCCTTAGGAAATAAACGTTGGTTTTTTAAAAGAAATTCTTAATTATTAAAGGAAACAATTCGTAACAGGACTTCTGATTTTTAATAAAATAATCAAACAAATTTGCAGAAAGTCGGATGAGCAATAGCAATAACATGGACGCACGAATTTGTGATATATTTTATGTTTCGTTTATTTCACAGCGGTAAGATTATTATGCTCGTTGGAAATTGGAAAATATAATCTTCTTTTAGAGTATAATATTTTCACTACTTGCGTTAATTTACTTTGCCATTCAATTCATCGTTTACGAAAATCACACCGACACTCTCATTCTATACACACAGTTATAATTCCTTGTTTCATTTTCGAATAGAACTATGATGCTGAAGCTTGCATCGTTGGAGTGCAACGAAAATAAATTTTCTACATCATTAATCCCCCTTAAGATTGGATTATCGATGGCAAAAGTCGTTAAAGCGTTTTATTCGGGTCTTCTTCCAAGAACCTGGGCCTAAATGGGCACGAGAAGCAAGAGCAATACTTAAAATAAAAATTAATAAAACTATTTGCGTTGCGTTCCAACGATGCAAATTTCAACATGATGTAGAATTCACGTCAGATACGTGTGAATTAGGTTCCCTTTGGCTTTGAGCATCGGCCACTCTTTATCTTTTATCGATACACTAACGAACTAATGAAAGAATATTTACGTAATTTCTAGTAGATTGACATGGCTTCCTCGATGGCTCTTTCGTATGCTCCGGGGTATCCGATAGATATATTACGAGCAGTATCCCGGATATTCCACCGAATAACAGGTCCGAATGGAAAGATAGAGACAGCGTTTCTTTCTCGAGATTCGATTCACACAGATATATAGCTCGATGTTCATTGCGATTACGAGTTCTCGATATGATTGATAAGTGGTCGGTGTCCCCGGAGTGAAAGAGGGCGAAGCAACGAGTCTCTTCGAGACCTCGTTGCGAGATATTGCGCGTTTGCCAAATTTTCATAGGACCACCCCGGCTGTACGCGAAGACGCCCGGCTCGTCGCCGTACTTTCCCGCGGGAAATTACAAATATAGATATACATATGCATCCCGATCTCGATGCATCTCTTGCAAATTTAAAGTTAATTTTGAAAGGGGTCATTTGACCGCCGCTTGGTACGTTTAGTGTTAAAACATTCGCGGTATTGGCCTAATGGAGCCCGTAAAATTCAATCGGCTAGGTGTTTTTCAAAAGAATGTTAATAAATGATCGAAAATAGCTATTTTTTAAACCTTTACATTATCGTTCGTCAGTTTTTATCGAATAAATAAACGTTAGTGCGTTTTTGAAAAAGTAAATGAACGAAAATCCGTAGGAATGCCTCAGTGAAGTTCAGAATTTAAAAATATTTAGATTATAACCAGCGATGAGTCTGTCAAACCTAAATTTACTTTTCATTACAAACAAAAAGATTTTCAAGCATTCCCGTTTTAGAATACACATTTTATTCAATCAACAGGACGATAGAGAGTTTTTGAAAATAAGAAGAAAAAAAATGAAAACACCCACTATTAAAAGTCGACGAACTAAAAAATGTTGAGGTTCGAATATTTGAACACGATTTTATGATACGATTATCGTAGATCGTGTCCAGCAGCGATTGATTTGTTGCCCTAATTGATCGAAGAATTTCAATTGATGCCATACGATCACACTTGTCCAGTAATTGACGATCTCTGTGATGTAAAAAGCGAACGATCGATGAAACAATTGATAATTCATCGACATTAAAAATGATCTACAATTGTTTAGCATTTCAACAGAATGTTCGCCGGTGAAAAACCAATTTATCACGAAATTATACGTTTCGATAATGAAAGATATATAATTCTCTTCTAATATTCACTCTTGCGCGTTCTAATTGGACAGAATAACTTTGCTATACATTTTTTTAAAAGAATAAAATGCAAATATTCATATTAATGTCGAATTTATCATGACCTCGAGAAAAATCATTTTATTTTTGCACGTTTTAATATATAACAGGGTTGGCGTATGCACTTGCAACATATCATGTTGAAGTTTGCATCGTTGGAACGCAACGAAAATAGTTTTTTAAATTTTCATTTTCAGTATTGCTCTTGCTTCTCGTGCCCCATTTAGCCCCAGATTTTTTAAGGAGACCCCAATAAAACGTTTTAACAATTTTCGTCATCGATAATCCAATCTTAAGAGGGATTAATGGTGTAAAAAATTTATTTACGTTGCAATCCAACGATGCAAACTTTAACATCATTGCAACATTATGTGTACTGGAAATTTGAGATGCCGGTCGAAAAAAATATATATATTAAAATGAAATATGTGCACTGGAATTGCGAACCGACCCTCGGTCACGCCACATGATCCCACCTTCCCCCACTCTCGATTCCACTAAAGTCTCCCTCCCTTTGTAACCGCGCGACTAACATCCACCTGCAGACTCATCGCTTAGGGACTCACAGGGCCCTAGAAACTCCGGGGCAGCGGCGGTGAGGGCACGTAACCACCAGTGATATTATCTCTCTGTCTCTCTCTCTCTCTCTCTCTCTCTTTCTCTCATTCTCTAGGCCTCTTGCTTTTTTTTTTCTTCCATCTTTTTCACAAATGGGACACATGATTTCGAAACACATGTATCTCCGTACGGTACGCGCGTACGTACGAAATAAAACTCGTTGCCGACAGCCAGTTTGTAACGCACAACCGCAGAGTCCACACGTGAGATAGTGAAAAAAAAAATATATATATATATACGAAGCTTGAAAATGTCATCCTACTTTCGTCGCTAGATGTGAAAAGTAAACGAATGAAAAAAACAAGTCACTCGTACAATTTCGTCGAGTATTTTCTTTCTGAAAATTACACAGTGTGAATTTCGTTAAACGTTTCGACATTTTGTCGAAAAACAAATTCTCCTTTTTTCCTTCTTGCGGGAACCGGAGGGCTTCGAAATATTTTCTCGTTCAAAGTCATTCTTTTAGTTGTAATAGAAAAAAGCCACCATCTTAATTTTGTACTTAAACGTACAAAAAATATCAAAGTCACGTGTTTCATTGGAAGTGACACTCTTTGAAAATTGCACAGTGTTAATTTCGTTGAAAGGTCGAAAGAATTTTGAAAATTAACAAAATTTCAATTACCGATACAGCAAAACATTTTCCCGATCAGAATTAATTTCTTGAGACTTCCAAAGTTCTAACAGTCTTTATGTAGCTTTACAGATATACGTTTAGAAGATATTTCGGCGATTCAACGTATTTTTGAATTATTAGATAATTAAATAATGAAAAATCGTGTCGACATTTTTTTTCCTAGGTGATTTTTATAACGAAATTGACTGTGGTGTGTCGTGAGTGAGATCGCGAGTGAAGTTTGGTGACGGAAAAAAAAAACATCGAACAATGACGAATTAAAATGTTCCATCGATAAATCTGAGAGCCATTTTGGATTAATTTTGGATTACTCCTGTCTATATATTGCCATATATACGTACGATCTTTCGAAGAATCGATAATTGGCCGTGAAAAACTTCGATCGGAAAGAGATAAAGAAAATTCGTGGAGATGACCACGCGAAGGAAGAAGAAGACGCAGGAAGGCTTCCTGAAGAAAGTCTCGAGCCTGTTTAATCTCGACACGGTGAGTCACATGTCTCGTAATGTTTCGTTCTCGCGTCGACGATTTTTCGCCTTCTTCAGTCTCGCCTGCATAAGGCAATGCTGCATATTCACGTAACATACGTACGAATATGTATTGAATGCAAAAAAAAAGATACTCGCAACGTCTCGAATTGCCGTTCGAACGGAGTACGATTACTGTTCCCAATGCAGAAACTGCAAACTTTGAATTAAATATTCCGATGAAGAATTAATTCTTGATCGATTCCAATGAAGATTGAGAAAAAGACATATATTTTGAATATCTTCAGGTAACGAGGCTCCAAAATATCCTTGGGAATCTTGAAAGTTATTGATAATGATAAATTTCGTAAATACAACCTCTTAAAAAACCTCATGAGACCACAACCATTTCAAAATTGAGCAAAATTTATTTCGATTTTTTAAAATAAATTCAAAGAGATCAGCAATTATATTTTACGACGAAAAAGTAAAACTTTTTTGAAAATTTGGTAAAGAATATTTTTTAAACTTCTTCATCAATATTTTCCAACTTCATTATTCGTTATAAATAATAATCAATGTCAGCAATACAGTTATTGTTATTTAAAAAATCTTCATTTTATTGCTGTTCATTAAAATTCTTATATAATAACATTTAAAAAATATTTTTGATATTTATATTTTTTCCATGAAGACTTAATATTACTCGGAAAAAAGTGAATTTCGTAAATACAATCTCCTAAAAAATCTCATGAGACCATAACCATTTCAAAATTCAGCAAAATGTATTTCGATTTTTAAAAATAAATTCAAAGAGATCAGCAATTATATTTTACGACGAAAAAGTAAAACTTTTCTGAAAATTTGGTAAGGAACATTTTTTAAACTTCTTCATTAACTTTTTTCTAACACTATTATTCGTTATAAATAATAATCTTAATGTCAGCAATACGGTTGTGTTTCAACAAACTCTTTATTTCATTGCTGTTCCTTAAAATTCTTATATAATAACATTTTTTAAATATTTTCTATGTTTATATTTATATTTTTTTCATAAAGGATCAATATTACTGCGAAAAAACGGAATTTCGGTTAAAATATTGATTAGCCCGTTGTTAATAATTAAAAAATGCATTATTGTAATAATTATTTTAGGTTTCTCGTATAACGTTTCGGAAAATATATCTGATTAAATTAATTAACGTTGATAAAATTTGACAAATTACATTATTACAGGAAGTTTAATTAAATTTATTATTATCGTGATTTAAAGAAAAATGTAATTATCATTGAATGTAACAGCAACGTACATTTATAAATGGGAATGAGTTAGGTTTGTCGGTGGGGCGGTTATCGCGCGAGCATTCCGCGAGGGGAAAACTGAAATCGCAAGAATGGAGCTACCAGAAAAATGAGAGACTATAAATATATAGATATATATATATATATATATATATATATATATATATAAAATCATAGGAGCGCGTTCGGAAAAACCGCGAAAGGCAGACACGAGGGTTTGAGGGTAACTGAAAAGGATTGCTCGTCCATTTTTCTCGAAACGCTGTATGTGTATAGGCGCATCTCTCTCTTTCTCTCCTTGCCAAACTCTTGTTTTTTTTCATTCTTTTTTAACGCTTTGTGTGTCACGCGCAGTAACCCAGGCACAGCGAGACGTCGATAAGGAAACGTACAATACCCAGAGTTTCTATATATATTACGATATCCGTACGTATATATATCTATACCTCTCTGTACGGTTATATACACCAGCATTCAGACTTCTATTGCTCTGTGTGAGAAGGGAACACGCGAATAGATGGCTCGGTACCAAAAATAAATACTAAAAAAGAAAGCACATTGTTAACCCAAACGTGTAGAATGTAAGGTAGATTAAAGTAGTCTCTTTTTTTCTTCGTCTCTTTCATTCGGAAGAATGGAATTACTATCATTTTTTTTTGTGATTTATTGAACAAAAAAATGCTTATATCACGAACATGAAGCTTCTGAATAATATTTATTACATGCAAAAAATTACAATCCTTAAGGAGTTGTGCGCAGTCAGGAGACCGAAAAAAAGCGATTTTTCAAGAATTTTTCCTGGAAACACATTTTAATTTATTAATGTAAAAATTTACATATATATTCCGGTAACTTTTAACTTTATTTTTCTATTTTTTATTTGTAAAAATAATGATTTTAAAAACGGCTATAACCAATCTCCGGGAGTCCCTCTAAAAAAAAGAGTCTTGCGGTGAGCACGATATCTCTGGATTGGATCATCCAAAATGAAAAAAAAACAAAAAAAGATTTCGTTAATATAAGGTATTATCTAGTATTTAATCGAAGGAATAAGCAAAATATCAATTTTTAACGAAATGGCCGCTTCTCAAAATGAAATTTCGATTTTTGATAAGAATGTTGGCCTTAAATCGTTTATAAAATGGAAAATATTTATCGGCGAGAAAAAGCTTCGATTAATCACGAAAAAATATATTTATAAAGTTTGTGTAAAAATTTGAGACCGATCGGTTTAGCCGTTTCCGAGGAATCTTGCTCACCGACTTTGAAAACACAGTTTTGAGAAAAACGCATTCACACTTTCAAAATCATGCTTAGACACTCCGAGACGTCTTTACAAATATACGTGTAATTTCGAGAATATTTGTCGAATTGACATGAAATTTTCTGCGTATATACCTAAATATACGTACATTATGAGAATGAAATTAAACTTTTTTTTTTTTTGAAAATCCTGACTGCGTATAACGCTCTAAAGAAAGAAAAAAAAATACGCCTATATTCGTACTGTTCGCAATGACGTTTTAGCGATTGCCTCTTGTTCGCTGGCAATCGAAACACTGTTCAATCGTCCCTCCGCCGATTTCTCTCGTATCCCTTTGTAGTACATACACTACGATGTACGGCGAACCCCGTTTGATATCGGCTTGTATACCCGAAACGCTTTGAGGTTCGCCGAGATCTTGCCGCGCGTCAACCATAGATTGATCGAACTCGTCAATGTCGGCTGTTATTCAGGCTCTCTAACGCTTCTATCCCGGTCCCTGTACACCAACACCGAGGTTTAATTTCGATCGAGAGAGCGCGTTGTAAATGGGTGGGCGGTGCTCTTGTATTTCGGCAAAGTACAAACAGACACAACCTCAATTTACCCACATGCGCACACAAAGACAATGAGAAATGTAATTTCGAGGATTTTGATACGGTCCCGAGGGTTTTCAGTGAATACCAAAAGCACAACGATGCTCATAGATGAAAAGGGGTTGTGTGGAATGCAGAATGATTCGATGAAACGACATCACCGATGAATAAGACATAAAATCAATTTTATTGCTTGCATCAATAATTATCGTTCGATTCAAACGAACGTTTGTATTATTTAACGAAGAAACAATAATTTCATCGATAAATTTCGGTTTAAATTTATATTCCCGCGTGTATTGTATGCAGAAAAAATAATATCCAGACAAACACTGCCAGCTATATTCTCGCGGTATCATTTTTTTTGTTTTTTCTTTCGTAAATGTATGAATTTTCAATGATGTTGAAGTTTGCATCGTTGGAACGCAACGGAAATAGTTTTTAAAATTTTTATTTTCAGTATTGCTCTTGCTTCTCGTGCCCCATTTAGCCCCAGATTTTTTAAGGAGACCCGAATAAAACGTTTTAACGATTTTCGTCATCGATAATCCAATCTTAAGAGGGATTAATGGTGTAAAAAAATTATTTTCGATGCATTCCAACGATGCAAACTTCAACATCGTAATTTTCATGCGAATATTATCCAAAAAATATGCAATCTGTCGATGCCCGATCGAAAAAGAAACAATTATCAATAAGTGTAAAATCATTGGTCTTGATCGCAAGGACATCTGAAGGATAGGAGCAGAGCGGAAAAGCTTGGTGGGGGCATCTTTTGCACAAATCAATAATAACGATAATCTGATTGTTCTCCATTCGAGATATGAATATCGGTGAAGGATCTTCGCGATCGATTTTTCTATCTTTTATGTTGCCGCGGTGAACGTAGAAATTTCCATAGTTCCTGTAATATACATAGTTCGCGAACGAAAGGACGTAACTCGCGAGATCTTACGGGTAAAGATGATACGAGGAGAGGCGCTTTGTTTTTGCGTGACAATCAATATAACGTATAATACCGTTCCGATCGGATTCACGATGGAATAATATATTACACTTATACGTGATTCGCGCACGAAGGTCGCCTCGTCTCTCGATATCCAATTACTCGTTGGTATGGGTGCGCGATATAAACGAACGCGCTTGCATAATCAATGCCGCACGAGACTTGACTTTGCATCGATATATAGATATAGATATATGAGTGTGTGTGTACTACCACGTAATAGAACTCTCAACAGCATCCCTTCTTCGCGTTATTATCGCTCTTCGTATCTCGCTGTATATTATATATATTGCGATATTATACGCGTAGCAGTAGCCGATCATATAGGCGTAAGTATTACTGTTTCGCGGTATCGTAAACACGCAGGCAATTGAACACGCGAGATACTGCCGATATAAAAGAGCTTTGACGCACACGGTCGTCAGTCCTCCAACTCTAATATTACGTGTGTCCTGCCAGCATTGAGCGTGGCGAATTTTTGCACCGTGAAAATCACCGGATATTACAAGGTTTACGGGAAATCATTTATTACAGTACCGGGGGAAACAGCACAAATTGCCTGGCGCTATAATGATGAAAATTTATATTCACGGATAGCGTTTAGGAATTTCATGCAGCGATAAATTATGGAAAATTTTTATGAGTATAGCAAAAATTGGTTAAATGTAGCGGGGATTTTGTTGGAATGTATGATAAAGAGTTTGAATGGCAGTTTCTTAATTCGTGCATCCCGAGATATAATTATGATGTTGAAGGTTGCATCGTTGGAACGCAACGAAAATAGGTTTTTTAAATTTTCATTTTCAGTATCGCTCACCGCTTCTCTTACCTATTTAATCAATCTCCTTAAAGGGGGAAATAGGGTTAGGACAGCGTTTTCTCAATGATTTTCATGAATTTTTTTATAGTATACAAAATGAATATAATTTATTGAAACTTTGAGAATATTTTATACGTATATTTAAGTATATACTATAAAATTGGTATATACTATATACTATATACTATAAAATTTAAGTATATACTATAAAATAAAAAAGACTCAGCATTTTGCGTACATTCTGGAAGCCGCAATTTTCATCTGAAATCAAACGAGGTTGGAATTTACTTTTATTATATGTCTCTCTTCTATATGAACCTAAATGCTATCGAAAAAATAGAAAATTGAATTTTTCACAGGGGTCAAAACAAAAGAGCATGATTTTTTGCCGTTTTTTACAACTTTATTTGCAAAAAAAAAAATTATTATTTTAAATAATGATAATATTCCGATTTTAGGTTCATATAGAGCGCAATACTATGAAGAAAGTAACTGCCAATTTTCTAAACGATTGGTTGGAAACTTTTCAAACTAGCGTGTACGCAAGTTCAAAAAAAGTCGTTTTCAGAAAAACGCGTTTGAAATTATAGTACCAAGAAAAACAAGCAATATGGGGTCGCTAATATTTTATAGTATATACTTAAATATATGTATAAAATATTCTCAAAGTGTCAATAAATTATATTCATTTTTTATATTATAAAAAATATAAAGAAATAACAAAGAAAACGATTTTTCGAACCGTCTAACCCTATTTCCCCCCTTAAAGGAGACACTAAAAAAACGTTTCAATGATTTTTGTCTCCGAAAAATCCAACCTTAAGGGGGATGATTGATATAAATAATCTATTCTCGTTGCGTTCCAACGCTGCAAACTTCAACATCGTATAAAATTATAATCCTCCAATAATCCTTGTTTAGGGGCTGAGGTCCTTTTCAATTCCTTTTTAAGGTCCTCCCTATTAGTCTATTGAGGCATAGCCAAGAACTTTATGGGGACTCTTAATCAATAACTTCAGAATAGAATTTACAGTGCCCCAATAATTCACGATGTCTTTCTCTTCTACGATTCTAACAAAAATATGGGAATATTTCACAAACAATATTTAATTTTGCCTGAAAGTTATTAAAACTTTGATTATCTTCGTGTGCGAGCATTCCAAGATAAAACATTGTCCAGTTCGGCCTGTCTTTAAATATTTTTTCGAACAACTGTACGCAGAAATGCAGAGTTATTGAAAGTTTGCACAATTTTGAAACAACCGCAGGAAATTACCGTGCCGCGCGCACAGTTTTCTCGTTTGAACGTTAAAATCCTACGTGGCAATTATCGTTCTCTGGATTATTAACGATTTCATAACGCGATCAATATTCAGTCATGTGCCAACGGTAAAATCTAATATATCCTACATTCAATATGCGTGCACATGCTATTGAATTGAAAGCACCATAAGTCGTTTTATAAATCGCACTGCTCGCGTATATGTTGAAAGGAAAAATTCATCGTGGGTGGGAATTTTGTGATATTGAAATCCTTGTAGTGTCTTTAATACTTCTTTAATCTGATTTAAAATCTAATATCACGAAAAAAACACACTAATTACACGTTACGTAGACATAAATATAGGATGAGAAGCGGTTTCCCGATCTGTTAATCTTTGCAGATTTTCCCTACTTCGACCAGACGCGATGATCTTTATTAATAGTATACGTCTTTGACTAATAAACGCTTATTCGCGACTAAACTCCTATACATATATATACGTTCATATTCAGGAATTTTACTACCACTGTGTGTGCTGTATTTCATATGTGTGCAAACCTGCTGTGAGATCACACGAACTGGTAATATAACCAAGAGATGGAGTAAGAGGGGAAATTCTCTCTCGCGTTCCTTGGAAATACGCGAGGGGGCAAGATCAAGGAAAATATTACGTATGTACTGTGAGGTGCATTAATACTGTACGCACATGTATATGTAAATACGTATAAACAAGCAGAGAGACTGTTCGCTATGTAGCGAAAGTAATTAGTTTCTTATCTATGCCAAGTTCGCGAGACTCTACGTGAGCCATTGCGCAATATGACATAAAGCGTACGCGCGCGGATAATGTCTATTACATCAGAGTATATACCGCGGCGTTTGATAGCTTTTCATAAGTACAGTGATCGTCCTGTTTCAATGAATTAATTCAACTACTCGAAGAATCCTTGATATTCGCAAGATTCCCTTGAATCACTCGACACTGATAAAATCGTTGAAGTTTATTTTTACAACGAAATAATTACTCCAAATTTTCATTTATTTTTACGAACAGAAGATAATGATTTTCTCGCTAAATAAATTTCGATTACTTTTTCACGGTATACATTTATATAATTCTTCATAATGTAGTGAATTATTGATAAAATAAAATAGCTCGATTCTTGGCAAAGGAGTTTACCGAAGGGTAGCTATAACGGATAGAATAACGCCTCAAAGTTTATAATCGTTTTGTAACGTTCCTCGCGATCTCTATGGCAACCCCTTCGAACCCTCATGCGTCAGGAGCAGGTCTCGCGCCAATCAAGCCCTCGTGTACATGCCAAAGGGAAGAATAAACGAAATATCTCACGTTATGGAAAATAATTCCGCATAAATTCGTCTCTGTTGAAATTTTAATTAGAAATAAAAAGTCTTCCGTTAATTTTACGTAGTATGACAGCATGTCTGCTACAGATTTTTCTCGGGCTAACGAAAGTGTCCCGTTGACGAAAAGTAAAATGTTATCCTCGGTCATTGTCTCGCTCTCTCTCTCTCTCCCTGTATAATGACGAATTTATCAACGAATTTTGAGCCCTCAGCGGAGTATACGATACGTACATATTGACTCGTCGAACTTGATAATCGTTTCAACGTCAGTCCCTTTAACCGACTACAGGGATAGTCTTTCATGTCGCGTCAGGAGCAGAAACCGTGAATTTAACTTTTACCACCGGCACAGTATAGACACCCCACAAGTAAATTCTATATCCGTACACTTTCGTCTCGACCTCCCTGGTTTTCCGTTAACCGTCATCCATGTATATCCTCGTTTGTGCTAGTTTTATCTATACATACGTGTACGTTTGTGCAGAGCACAAAGTTTGAACTGTTATACGAGAAGAGTGCTGTCGGAGTCTCGGGGGGGGGGGGGGGGGGGGGGGATTGGAAAATTGTTGAGGGAGAGGGACAGATCGGAAAGACATTATCGACAGGTTGGTGGATGGCGTGGGCTTTGAACAGCATTATCAAGGTAACAGTAAACGAACGGGAGAACCGTCGAACACCAATGAAATGCACTTTGCGCTCAACAAACCTGTGTGCGCGGTACATTGAATGCTAAATTGCGTTTCCTATATACTATACTATTCCTATATATCAATCGTGAACACTCATCTCATAAGCATCGTCAACTCTATCGCGACCAAATGTACATTTCGTACTAGCGGTACCATAATAATTTACGTAGCGCACAGTTTCTGACACTTGTGCTCATCAAAGACCAAACCTCGGGCGTTATCAGGATATCTTATTCCGGGACAAATTCGAAATCCATATCGTACTTAGAATATGATGTTCAAGTTTGCATCGTTGGAACGTAACGCAAATAGGTTTTAAAATTTTTCTATGCCGCATTGCTGTTGCTTCTCGTGCCAATTTACGCCCAGGTCCTTGAAGGAGACCCTAATGAAACGTTTTAACGAGTTTTGTCATCGATAATCCAATTTTAACGAGGATTCATGATGTAAAAAATCGATTTTCGTTGCATTTCAACGATGCAAACTTCAACATCATCTTAGGATTCAGTTCGTTTTTTACTTTAAAAAAGTATTTATTCGGTACAAAGGGACCCGAGCAGTTTGACGAATGATTCGTCCATTACTAGTCACGATCTGCAACATAGACGCAAACAAGAGACCGACTCAGTGATTACCTTCATTTTTTCATAAATAAAACACTTTCCAGATCGAAATATAATGTCGTGTTTGCTTCGTCCATGTGCCTTTCGCATATCGAACGAAAGTTGTAATTGCTAGAATGTAGAGAACCGCGTAAGGGTCGAGTGAAGGGCCATTTTCATCTTACTGTGGTTTCAATCTTCCAAGGCGCATAAAAATCCATTAGGACATTTTTTTCTATCTCAATTCTAATGTTCCGATGTTTTTCGTACGTTATGCAACGAATTTGAATTTAAAGATCGATTTATTTCTACGACGAAATGTTAAATCGTTTGATTTTCCGAGATTTGACAATTTTTCACTGCTTTAAGGGGGGAAATAGGGTTAGGGCAGCGTTTTCTCAATGATTTTCATGAATTTTTTTATAGTATAAAAAATGAATATAATTTATTGAAACTTTGAGAATATTTTAAACATATATTTAAGTATATACTATAAAATTTTTGAAGAATTTCCTTGAAAAACACCGAAGATATTAGCGACCCCATATTGCAGGTCACAATCAGACTCAGCATTTTGCGTACATTCTGGAAGCGGCAATTTTCATCTGAAATCAAACGAGGTTGGAATTTACTTTTATTATATGTCTCTCTTCTATATGAACCTAAATGCTATCAAAAAAATAGAAAATTTAATTTTTTACAGGGGTCAAAACAAAAAAGCATGATTTTTTGCCGATTTTTACAGCTTTATTTGCAAAAAAAAATTATTTTAAAAAATGATAATATTCCGATTTTCGGTTCATATAGAAAGAATAATCTATGAAGAAAGTAACTGCCAATTTTCAAAACGATTGGTTGAAAACTTTTCAAACTAGCGTGTAAGTTTTAAAAAAATCGTTTTCAGAAAAACGCGTTTGAAAAAATAGTACCAAGAAAAACAAAGTCAAGGCAGTCATAAATTTTCTTCGGTGTTTTTCAAGGAAATTCTTCAAAAATTTTATAGTATATACTTAAATATATGTATAAAATATTCTCAAAGTTTCAATAAATTATATTCATTTTTTATACTATAAAAAAATTCATGAAAATCATTGAGAAAACGCTGTCCTAACCCTATTTCCCCCCTTAATGGCTTATAACAATAGAACGAGTCGGAATTTTCATTTAAAATTTTGGGAACATATTTTTCAATAGTTTTACTAACAATTTATGAAATTTGAAAAAAATCGATTTTTTGAACCGTCTAACCCTATTTTCTCCCTTAATACCTCTGAATCTCGTTCTGCGTTACAAAAATATGAATAATATTAACGGAATGTTTCGTAAATATACAACTTATATTATTCAAGTACCAGCTCCATCTGGTGCGTGCGTTTTAGTTCACGAACGGCCATAAGCGGATACGCTTCTTCAGCTCGAGCACGCGGATTAATTACGTCGCTTTAATGCTCTTCTCGCGTTAGTATGCGGACTATATAACAGAGGGAGAGTCTATATATGTGTGTACATACACAGAGACATATATTAAGTCACGAAGTAGCGGATATACCAAAAGGGTTCCGCGCGCGCAACCCGCACAGCAGGTCGCGAAATTCCCAGGCAGGTTAACTTACGTATTTTCTTCTCGTTCTTCGACCACCAGACAACAACGCGTATCTACTACGTACAGTTACAGCTATGGAGAGTAAACTAAAAAAACTTCACGCTTGTCCCATTTTGGTCTGGTTCAATTTATCGCCGAGCCAAACGCGTCTTCTGTTTTCTTATCGTGATTATACACAGTTAGTTTGCCTCAGCGAAGAGACTTTCAGTAAATATGTTCTAGTTAATTATAAAAAAATGTAAAAAGGATAAAATAAGAAATAGAAACATGAGCTAATACGCAATCGGTTAATGTTTATTTCTATAAATATTAATTTTATCGTTTCTTTTGTCACTCATGAAAATATCTGTCTGTCAATAATTTTCGGAGTGATTGACTTCTCCACTTGTCATAGAATTTCATTTATATCCTGAATTTTCTGAAAAATCATACTTCCGCGTTATGAATTCATGACATAAATATCCGAACGTTGATATATACGTATGTGTTAGGATATGTCAATTTGTCTCTGCAGTGCTGAGGGAAGCGTCGACTCGCGTCACAGAAAAGAAACTTTTACTCGTTATTTGGCTACTCCCCCTCCTGCCTGCTCGTTATTATCATCCGCTAGACGCGTCGACGCGCGATGTCACACATACGCTTTCTGATCGATTTAAGATCCTTCGTTTCTCATCTATCTCTCGTTGTGTCCCGATCTCGAGATAAGATCAGCTCACTGTGTCATACGTATACAGAACTGATAGCGAGGCTGTAAAAAGCAAAAGGGAGATAAACGAGAAATGTCTGCGTACCGAGGGAAATTCACAAAAAAAAAAAACCATTCTAAGAAAACCAGAGCAGGCGTCTATTATTCTCGCCGTTCCGTGTGCTAGACAGCACCTTTTGGCAACGAACCGTATTGGAGAAATGGGAAGGATTTAGCGCCGATCACCATTCGCCTTTTCACGCGTATCCTCTCTTCGTCAGCTGATAAATCCTCGAGTACGTTCCCTCCCCAATCGTTTCCATAAATATACATATATACCGATTGCTAAGAAATAAAAGAACTCGATCCGCATCGCTTTACGCGTTATGTAGTTTTCATTTACGCCCGTTTGACGATTCGTTTAAGTCTACATACAAATGTGTATAACCAACCCCGTGCAGAAATTGTGATAGGGATCCAGCCGGCTCTGTGTAATTACCCTTACTCTCTGGTAAGGATACGACTAGATCCCTAGCAAATTTCTGCATGGGGCCCGTATATACATGATGTTGAAGTTTGCATCGTTGGAACGCAACGAAAATAGCTTTTTTAAATTTTTATTTTCAGTACCGCTCTCGCCTCCATTGCCCATTTAGGCCCAGCTCCTTAAAGAACGCTCCAAAGAAAAGGTTTTAACGTTTTGGTCATCGAAAATTTAACCCTAAGGTGGAGGAATGTAAAAAAAGATATATTTTCGTTGCATTCCAACGATGCAAACTTCAACGTCACGTATATACGAGGTCTGTTCAAAAAGTATCGCGAATTTTGAATTTCCGCGGGCTACGTATATTCGATTTTCGATTTTTTTTGTGGCGTTAGGTTGGTACTCGTGTCCCTCACTTATGCTGAAAAAATCGGCCATTTTGAATGTTTAGTTAATTGTTGACAGCTGTTTTGGTTAGACGTGTTTTGGCTTGTCTACGATTTTTGCTCATTCCAAAAAAGCAGCTTCCATTGCGATGATTGAGCTTTGGTTGCCACGTCATAACCATAAACCCATGATTCGTCACCGGTTATGACCCTCTGGAGCAAATTTGGGTCGTCGCGGACCGAGTCCAACAGGTCCTTAGCAATGTTAACGCGACACCGTTTTTGTTCGAAATTGAGCAATTTTGGCACGCATTTCGCGGCGACCCGTCTCATGCCCAAATCATTGGTAAAAATCGAATAGCACGAGCCAATCCATATGTTTAGTTCCTCAGCAACTTCTCTAACGGTGATTCGACGATTGGCCAATATTATTTTCTTCACTTCATCAATGTTTTCGTCTGTTGTTGATGTGCTCGGGCGTCCGAAACGCATTTCGTTGTTCGCATCTTCTCGGCCCTCTGAGAACATTTTGTACCACCGATAAACGTTTCGTTTATCGATCGGTTATTGCCACATCGCCACAGTAAACATTCGGAATGCGTCCGCTCACTTAATTTTGTTTTTCACACAAAATTTGATACAGATTCTTTGATCCATTTTGTTGGAATAGGCAAAAATCGAAGACAAGCCAAAACACGTCTAACCAAAACAGCTGTCAACAATTAACTAAACATTCAAAATGGTCGATTTTTTCAGCATAAGTGACGGACACGAGTACCAACCTAACGCCACAAAAAAATCGAAAATCGAATATACGTAGCCCGCGTAAATTTAAAATTCGCGATACTTTTTGAACACACCTCGTATCGCTTTGGTGCGAACGATTGCCCGTTGAAACTTTGGAATCATACGAGCCATTCTTGCGATGCGAGTGGATCCGAATCTTCCTGCAAAAGAGGATGGTACATTGGTCAGGAGCTAATACATAGAAGTTTCCGCGCGATTCTACTCTCGCGAATGTGGAGAACGTCAGGCAAAAATCCGTACAGATGAATCGCGAGTGCCCTCTTACGTCGGGGTACATTTATATACTGTATACGTATATATACACGAGGTAACCATAGAAAAGGCATCGTCCGAAGTTGCCCTCTCGCACGCGGAATCCCCTTTATTTTCGGCAAATTGGACTAGTTGAGAAATGGAGTGGACCATTCCGAAGCGCAGAGAGACGAGTGTTCCAGCGGGTGAGATATACCTTCGAGAGGAGGAAAAGGCTCTCGTGTGCTCGAGAGAACGACTAAAGAGAGAGAGATAGAAAACGCGAGAGTCGGAGCGCGAACAAGGGTGAGAAAGAGAGAGAGGGTGAGCGAGAGGGGGTTAGAGAGGGTTGATGTAGCTCTCGCGGGTGTATGTAGCTTCGCCGGAGTGCCGACCGACAGTCGACAAATGGATGCCCGTTTGTATTTCCGAACGTATTTCACTCGACGGACAGTGACCAGCAGGTTCTATATGGCCGCTCCTGCGGTGTGTTTCATTGTATATATAGTTAATGTGGCAAGTCCGTGTCCGAAGTACGCCAAAGGCGGGTCCGGCGAACCGGCCACTTTTAACCAACAACTCAACCTTTAAAACCTTCACCCTTATTTTTTTTTCTTTTTTTTACGTCCACTTTCGAGCGCGCAATCTCGTCCCGTCTAAAAGTCACTTTATCCGAAATATCACACGTAGGTATTGCAATATTCAGGATCTTGATACCGATTGCATTTCAATTGAATTGTGCCAAACAGGTTGTCCGTGGATTGATTCGTTTTACATTTACAACTTATTCCAACGTCGTTGTAGCTAACTTTCGAAAAAAATACGCTAAACACACTTCGACACTCAGAATCATGATTATAATTATGACGCTGAGTGTTTCTCTCACTTTCTCGCAATGTGTGCGATTTAGATTATACTTTTGGGTTGGATGTGACGTTAGACGAGGGTTTTATCATCGTTCTTCGCCGACGGTGATAACAAAAAACTCTCGGCAACCGAAAAAAACATATACATATATATCGTCATTCGCATTTCTCGCGTTTGCCTCACTTCGCCGCCGTGAGTTCATTGATAAAATTCCAGTGATACGGAGTCCTCCCCGGAGATTATAAACTCCGTAAACACATATTATATTTCACTGTTTACTATGTGTACAAACGCTTGCAACCCAAAGTGTAGTATTCTCGTAAAGAGATTAAATAAAACATATATACTCGAGGAAGAAAAGAGTTGAACTGATAAATTTTTATGATGTTGAAGTTTGCATCGTTGGAACGCAACGAAAATAGGTTTTTTAAATTTTCATTTTCCGTATCGCTCACGCTTCACTTGCTCATTTAAGGAGGGAAATAGGGTTTTAGGACAGCGTTTTCTCAATGATTTTCATGAATTTTTTTATAGTATAAAAAATGAATATAATTTATTGAAACTTTGAGAATATTTTATACATATATTTAAGTATATACTATAAAATTTTTGAAGAATTTCCTTGAAAAACACCGAAAATATTAGCGACCCCATATTGCAGGTCACAACCAGACTCAGCATTTTGCGTACATTCTGGTAGCCGCAATTTTCATCTGAAATCGAACGAGGTTGTAATTTACTTTTATTATACGTCTCTCTTCTATATGAACCAAAATGCTATCAAAAAAATACAAAATTGAGTTTTTTACAGGGGTCAAAACAAAAAAGCATGATTTTTTGCCATTTTTTACAACTTTATTTGCAAAAAAAAAATTATTTTAAATAATGATAATATTCCGATTTTAGGTTCATATAGAGCGCAATACTATGGAGAAAGTAACTGCCAATTTTCAAAACGATTGGTGAAAAACTTTTCAAACTAGCGTGTACGCAAGTTCAAAAAAAGTCGTTTTCAGAAAAACGCGTTTGAAAAAATAGTACCAAGAAAAACAAGCAATATGGGGTCGCTAATATTTTATAGTATATACTTAAATATATGTATACAAATTTTATAGTATATACTTAAATATATGTATAAAATATTCTCAAAGTTTCAATAAATTATATTCATATTTTATACTATAAAAAAATTCTTGAAAATTATTGAGAAAACGCTGTCCTAACCCTATTTCCCCCCTTAATGGCTTATAGCAATAGAACGAGTCGGAATTTTCATTTAAAATTTTGGGAACATATTTTTCAATAGTTTTACTAACAATTTATGAAATTAAAAAAAAATCGATTTTTTGAACCGTCGAACCCTATTTTCCCCCTTAATTGATCTCCTTAAAGGAGATCCTAAAAAAACGTTCCAATGATTTTTGTCCTCTTAAAATCCAACCTTAAGGGGAATGCAGCGTTGCATTTCAACGCTGCAAACTTCTGCATCGTAAATTTTTGTCCATCTCTAGAATTTTTACGAAACATCAAGTCTGTATTCTAATTTGCATAACGGTAACGGAATATTTTTTTCTCTTTCTATCTTCTACATTTTTTTTCTCTCATTTGATTCGGCACATATCGCGCTGGTTTTTTTGCTCCTGATTTATATTCGCGTTCTATCTTGTGCCACCTGGTACACGCCCCTCTACATATACGTGCTCTTCTTCTATGCTCTCCCGGCTCTTATTGAATTTAAAGAGGCAAAAAGTGTGTCCCAACGAAAGGGCGCCTGGACTCTGCTCCGCGTCGAATAAGGTAGAAATAGGAAAAAAAAAGAAAAGGTGGAATTGGAAGGTTCTGAACGGCTTTTGTCAGATGCAAATATGTTCGTGATCGTCCGTGTGTATGCTCGCCTATATATGCTGGAAATTTCTGATGGCCTGAGACTGGTAAATTCACGTGGGAAGCACGAGAGAGCGTAATTTAATTTTCAAATTGTGAACGACGGCACGACATGTCGGCTGTGGCGAATAATTAAATACCGTCGTATATATACGAGCAACGTATATTGATCACGAATTTCTCGCAATGTTAAAGCTTTTTTTTTTTTTTTTTTTTTTTTCAACACGACGAGCATTAAAAAACACTCGACATTCGTCCGATCCATCGCTTGCTCTTTTGCGGAATATCTCTTGTTCGCGTTCAAAACCCAATGGAGGGACATTTTTCTTCGTGTCAAACGCGTGGATTTTCTCGTACTCGGCGTTAAATTTCGTTGCACCTTCTCACACGACTAAGATCGTTTGCTCAGCGTACGGGTATCTCCGGGACCGAGAGAAAGAGAGAAGGAAGACGCGTATTACGTGTTTCACGCGAATGAATTATAATGCCCATTTTCCAAATCCTCTTGTGGAAATTCAGCGAAAGTTCCGTTAAAGAGAAAGAGTGTGTGTGTCGCGGTGATGGAGAGAGATGGCGCATGCCGGGCGCCAGAAACGCCGCCGCTTTTATACTTTATATCTCGCGGATTCTCGCACGCCGTCTTGAAAGCCAAGCAGGAGAGAGAAGGGCTGGTGGTGGCGCGTGGCGTGAACAAAAAAGTGCCGGGAGAATTTTCTTGAAAAGTCTTCTCTGGCTCTTCGCGCGACCGCGGTTAAAATACGCGGAAAAATATATGAGACGCCGCTCGGCGAAGGGGTCTCCGGTGCTGCTAATTTTCACTCTCCACTTACTTCCCCATTTTATTTTATGATGTAGTATCATCCCGGTGCGGGCTGCACCCAGGATAATCGATCTCTTCGTTCACTTCCATATGGAACCGTGAAATATAACGACCCTCTTGCTCATATCCTTTGAGCCAAGGAGCAAATCATGAAATAAAAAAAATTTCATTCTCCGCCCTTTCAGAATCGTAAAGGTTTATAAATGTTTACTTCTATCCTTTGTACCGCTATATTAGCTTTCACTATTCCAGTTATACTCAGCCATATTATTCATTCATTCAGTTATCATCCCCTCGATTTGTACTCGGAGTCAAGCGATCTTTTGAACCGAGCGCAAAAACCCTCGAGATAATAATGTTCATTATCCCTTTTTTCACGATCGAAAGAGTCAAATATTTATTATTCGTACTTCGATTTTTACGAAACACTCTTAAAGCGCTTTCAAGTCGGAGCAAAAATGTTGAGATTTGCACTTTGTCATTTGTTCTGTGAAAAAAGGAAAGAACATTTTTATATACCTCATTTTACGAAACGCTTCGAGAGTGCTTTCTCTTTGAAGCTTCGGGCAAAAATTTTATGATTGAAAAATTTTCGTCATAAGTTTCTTCCGATTAAAATAAACGAGGACACTTATTTTTTACACTTTGTTCGATAAAAAGCTTTCGAAATACTTTTATTTCATGAATGCCGCGAGCGCGGTGTGCTTCACGCCGGTGGCATATAGATAAAGCAGTTTCGTTTCGTGGCCATGCATAAAGGCGACAGTACCGCTCCGCGGTAGATTGTTTTTTTTTTTAATCGATATTCCATGAATTTTTTAAATTTATATACCAATATTAAACGGGTTATAAATTATTTCTCGTGATTTAAACAAATTGCACGTCGGGTAAACTCGGCTAACTTTCCTACCGGACGTTTCTTCTTTATTGGACTGATGGAAGGTTGTTTTTCCACTCTACTCCTTCACTGTATCCACGCGCAATGACGTTTTCTCTCTGTTGAATCGTGTTACGGGAGTAATTGTATAATTTCGAGTTTTTTCTCCTTCGAAAATACTTCAACATCATAATGATACGATGGATTCTTGTATTTGTGGTTGTGGAATTACAAAAGATTTTTTACTCTTGTACTCACTTTATCCGCAATACAGAGGCGAAAAAAAATAATTGAATTTTTCTATGCTTTTGACAGAAAGAAAATTGAGTCTCTATCGGTGTCCGATTAAAAGTTAATCAAACTGAATTAATTACCATTCGATAAAATTGTCGGAAAATCTATACGGGTCCCTTACGATTACGGAAAAAAAAATAATAAGAATTAAAAAAGAGCAGAGAGACGTTGCAAACTTTTGCACTGATCGAAACAAAAGAAAAACCAACACTGAAATGCAAACAAGAGGATTCTTATTCCCCCAAAGTTATTCGAGGCAGAGAAAATCTTGAAAAATCAAGAATATTTTGCATATTTTAATGTCTCATCGTGTCGAAAGAAGAATTCTCACGAAATGGCTTCTCGTCGTTTAGAAAAAAAAAAAAGTAGCTTTTAGGTACTTTTACGAATAATATAAAATTATAATATAAAAATTGAGAAAAAAAAAAAATACGTGCGAGTAGTTATCGTGAATTTCAACGTTCCCTCTGGTATTCAAAAGTAGTAACTTCACCAGGAAGCCTCTTTGTCAATCCTGCGAACCATTTTACCGTGTCTTCGAAATGAAAAAAAAAAGAGAGAAGAAAAAAACGTAAATATCTCACTGGAGTTTCTTCGTACCTCTCGACAGCGACATCTACCTTCGCATCTTGCTTTATTTTTATATCTGTATCCGTACTACAACGTTTCACGTTGAAAATTCTTGCCCGGTTTCCTCTTGCGAATATGCATAGAACGAACACGTTATAACCAAGAATTTTCGTGCTCTTGGCATTGGCTGTGAGGAAAATACCTCGAATTATACGAACCCAGCAACGCCAGTAACGTATTGCCTGATATCCTCTCTCCTAGCGAACACGCTCTCGCGGTGAATTCTACCGTCACCGTACACCTTTTCCATATTTTCCAACATTGCCTTTTCCCGCACCGCATTTACGCTTCTTTCTCCCTTCGCTAGCATCTAAAATATCCATATCACAGCTATATAAGGATAAACATGACTTTCCAGGTTGTTCGCCAATATATCTACTCGCTAGTAAACAAAATGACGTAACCGCATACGATTTAAGCGAAGTGATGTAGATATTACGTCCTTTTGTTTTTTAACAGTCGATGTTCATCCCTTTATCCTCTTCTCGGATCCCCCCTCTTCGTCATCGACCACCGTCTTTTAACACCGCGAAGAAATTCTATGAATAATAAATATGCAAAACCGATTTTATCACTATGTCGCTGTAACATCGTTGTTTCTCACCACAAGACGTCTCATTCTTAAGGCAAGACAAAATCACGTTTGGCTCTTAGTGGTTAACGAACGCGAGGAACCGCGACTATATTCGTAGATATATACGTACATGTAACTCGGAGATACCGTATAATTGTGAAAAAATAAATAAACTGAAGTAATTTCAAATGAAAATCCGTCATTCGTTTTCTTTCATAGTGAACTCGCATTTTTCGATAAACGTAATGCAAAACAAAGTTAAACTCTTTGGATTGTTCACGTTTTCATTTTATCTTTTATTCCAACTTTTTCAGACGTCTACAAAATATAAACATTTTTGATCGCCATAACTTCAGTGTTTCAAGAGGATTTTGTAAATTTTTGATAATTTAGTTCAAAGAGATTATAGACGCAAAAATATGCGAAAATCAATGGTCCAGCTTTAACTGAAATAAAATTACTAAAAAAAAAAAAAAGAAAACCCACATAAGAACAGATAAATATCGGGGATTTTGGTCCCTTGTTTAGTTTTAAATTTCCTTTCAATTTGATTTATTTACTACAATGTTGTTGATAGCTGACATGTTATCCGGTACGATATCTTCGAGCTATATCTTCGATAACCTTGTCGAGATTGATCTTCACTGATAATATGATCCTGAAGTACCATTTCTTCGATGAGCCTTTGTTTTCAATAACAAACGATGTCTTCGACCTGATATCCTGGTATGCTTAGATTGTCATCGATAATACGGATAAGAATCGATCCGTTATCTAAATAAAAATATGGAATTTCGAGTGTTTCGCTTGATGAATATCCGTATTAGTATCGTTTTACGCTGATCTGTATTCGGAATTACGTTCGAGCCGAGAAATTTCGCTAGATAACTTTCGTACCTTTGCGTGATAACCGCGTAAACTCGCCTTTACTATCCTATACACGTGACTCTTTTCCGTTTCCGGAATAGCCGGAGCGTCGAGAGGGAAAATGCCAAAGGAATCGTCAGGAAGCTGGGAAAGTTGGACGGCCGCCACCGCAAAAACCACGCACGGTCCAACAAGCTTTGCGCTCATCCTCCATAGTACCCTCCTCCTCAAGCTTCGCGTTTCTCCAAACTCCCTCTCTCTCTCTCTCTCTCTTTCTCGTTGTACAAGCTTTAATTAGTTTTCAACGAATATTATGAGTATGGTTTCGAGGAATATTATAATCGAGGTATCAACGAATATTCAGGGTGTGGTTATTAGTTCCGGAATATTCGCAGCGTTCCTTTCATCAAAACAAAATTATATATATATACCAAAAAGGATTTCAGTCAATTTTTTTTATTACGCCTATATTTACTTTACGCGATAAAAAAATAACGAAATTTTCAACATAGAGCGTTAATGAAAAATTGCATTAGAGCAGATTTTGATAAGTCTTGCAACTCAACAATTATCGTATTGCTATCTCGTGATTTTCTCGTCTGTACGAGAAGGAATAATGGACACAAAGTAACGAACAACAATGAAAGAATAAGATGACGAGGAAACGGGGTCCTTAATTACGGTGATTGTGCCTCGTTGCCAGAAATACAGTCGTGAAGTACGTGATGAATGTACAGGGCGTAACGATAATATCCCACCGTCATTCGTTATCTTTGCGAAGACTAAAAAAAAAGAAGAAGAGACGATGAATGAAACAGTGGTAAATTCGAGCTGCGAACAAAAGAATCACGCTTTTCAGCGTAACGATGAGACACTCCGGTGATGACAACGGAGGGAGATGCGTAACGGATTTTCATTCAGGGTATTCGTTACAATTTCCATTACCTCCCTCGGACGACAATGCTACGTATAGATATGTGCATATAGTTTACGCAAGATGGTATAAGTGTACTTTTTACTGTGTTTGTTCTCTACAAGCATTGTATGCATACACGACTCTTGTCAACGCGGAGCCACAAACAAATCAGAATACTCTTTTACGAGACGTACTAATTGGTACGCGAAGAGTAAACTAGAGAAAGCCGCTACGATACGACCGAAACAGAGAGCGACGTCGCGAAATGCACGTGTTCTATTGAATTTTCCATTTCAACGAGAGAGTGTGATGAAAAATTTGAGCAAAAATCTTGCACGAAAGAAAATTTCATAATCCTCGTTAGAAGGGCTGTGCAATTTTGCTTGTGAAATCTAATTAAGTTCGTGAAAGGCGCACATGACCGAGTACGAATTGCATTTTTTTTTTTTCTGTCCTGCTGCATTCTGTCCCGCTCGGCATACTCTGTCCAATTTTACGTCGCCCACATGGAATTCGTTATATATCGCGCGACCTGCCATACATAGTCCAGAGTTTGACAAACAAAGGATCTACGAGCGAAATTAACAATTGAATTTCACTGGAGAGTTTTTGTAGAGGAGAAAAAAAAACTATCTATCCCTTTGTGCAATGATTTATCGATTTTTTTATTTCTAATTCGATTCGATTATGGAAGAACGCTCAACTTTTATATATTGCTTGGTACATCGACAATTGGTGATTCAATGTACGAAGGATGTGTGCCCTTTCAATATCATCAACGAGATTTTCTCATATATACCTGTGCATGCTTGTCGTGGATGTTTTGTTTTATTTTTTTGATCGGTTTCTACAATATTACGTCCAGCGAACGAAACCGGCCATCCGTTGTAACGAGAAATTGATTGCATGCAACGTTAGTTGTAGAACGGGGGAAAAAAAAGAGACGGGGATATTGAGAGCAAAAAATATTCGTTAATATAAAAAATAGATACTGTGTTAAATATTTAAAAAAAAAGATAACAAAAAAATTAACGATCACGTAACGAGTTTTGTGCTCTTTAAAATATTCGTCGCGAAAATTTGGTACAACATTTTTATTCGATTGAATTTTTTAAAAGCTGCTTTAAAGGGGGAAATAGGGTTAGGACAGCGTTTTCTCAATGATTTTCATGAATTTTTTTATAGTTTAAAAAATGAATACAATTTATTGAAACTTTGAGAATATTTTATACATACATTTAAGTATATACTATAAAATTTTTGAAGAATTTCCTTGAAAAACACCGAAGATATTAGCGACCCCATATTGCAGGTCACAATCAGACTCAGCATTTTGCGTACATTCTGGAAGCCGCAATTTTCATCTGAAATCAAACGAGGTTGGAATTTACTTTTATTATATGTCTCTCTTCTAGATGAACCTAAATGCTATCAAAAAAATAGAAAATAGAAATTGTTACAGGGGTCAAAACAAAAAAGCATGGTGTTTGCCATTTTTTACAACTTTATTTGCAAAAAAAAATTATTTTAAATAATGATAATATTCCAATTTTAGGTTCATATAAAGCGCAATACTATGAAGAAAGTAACTGCCAATTTTCAAAACGATTGGTTGAAAACTTTTCAAACTAGCGTGTACGCAAGTTAAAAAAAAGTCGTTTTCAGAAAAACGCGTTTGAAAAAATAGTACGAAGAAAAAGAAAGTCAAGGCAGTCATACATTTTTTCGGTGTTTTTCAAGGAAATTCATCAGAAATTTTATAGTATATACTTAAATATATGTATAAAATATTCTCAAAGTTTCAATAAATTATATTCATTTTTTATACTATAAAAAAATTCATGAAAATCATTGAGAAAACGCTGCCCTAACCCTATTTACCCCCCTTAATGGCTTATAACAATAGAACGAGTCGGAATTTTCATTTAAAATTTTGGGAACATATTTTTCAATAGTTTTACTAACAATTTATGAAATTTAAAAAAAATCGATTTTTTGAACCATCTAACCCTATTTCCCCCCTTAAGCTGCATCGAAAAATTAATAGCAGAACATGGAAAGGCCCAGTGACGATTTTTCAATTATATTAATGACCAATAAGATTTTCGTTGGATCCAACGAAAAAAGAAAAATTTACTGACAATGTACAAGCCAAGAATACCGAAAAAAAATGCGTAGGAGAAAAATTTTCCTCGGTGAAAAATAATTTGACGTATTATGTTTTATATCACACGTTATACCGTATATATATGCCCGTATCGTCGTAGTATCAACGTAGTACAATATGCATTGATATTAGAAACGAAAAGAGATTGCTCGGCCGATAGAAAAAACAGAAAAACAAAATTTGCCTGCTCCATCCCGCATGAAGATATCTGCCTGAGGAATGATTAAAGAAAAAGAATAAATCCACAATCATACAAAACACACATGAAAAAATATCTCTCGATATTGCGGCCATGATGAACAGAAGGCCGATTCTCGTCTAACCGTTCGGACCCTCGTTGTTGCAGGCACACACACCACTTCTCGCTGCGGACACGAGACATGTGAGTAGTAAAAGACCCTCTCGAGAATAAATATAGATATCTATATAGAGACCATTAAAAAGTAATAATGATCCTTCTTTAACATAGCGATACGACGCGAAAAAGTCGAGAACAAAAACGATTCTCGAATAATTGAAAAACAACTAGAAAAAAAAAAACAAAAAATTGCTTCACGTATATCTTGTCCCGTCGAATTTGTCTCTCGGTCCCTACACCTTTGGAATTTTTACGAGTCACGTACGTCCTAAATATTTCTTCGTACCTCAACAACCTGATGTCTGCGTTCGCGTTCCCATAAAACCTTGTAACGCTTTTATCACTAACTCATCCTATCTCCCTCTCTCTCATTATTGTGCTTTCGTTTCATGGCGCTCTCCTGGACCGCGAGATAATTGGATTATTTTGAAAGGCAATTGATCAGATAAATAATATATTGACGGATTGTCAGTGAAAAAAATTAAGAAACGAAGAAGAAGAATATCTTCTCTATTTGGGGTACATCGAAGGTTCATTATTCTCCGTTAATAGAAATTATCATGGGATGATCGTTAATCACCCCTAATGCTTTTAGCACCCAAATCTCTATATGATCATTAGTATATCCGTTTGTATTCCAAGTCCGTTTCGTACCCACGGAATTTTCCTTAATTTGAAAGTGACTAATATCCTATATAGGTTGCCCGGCGTTAATCCTGCAGGAATGTACGTTGCCCCCGTCCTCTGAAGCAGCATGTCGCGACCACTTCGACACGTATTGCACAACTAACACGTTTTCGTCCTCTCGCCCATATCCTCTCCAACATTCTCGCATTTCCCATTCCTCCCCTATTCACCTCTTATGTTCCTTGCTCTCACAGTCTTGAGCTTCCTCTCTATTTATCTCTCTCTCTCTCTCTATCTCTCGTTTCTCCTTGCCCAATTTAGTTCAGCGTCCTGAGAAATTAATCAAGCAAACTTTGTCGATGGTACCGGGTCTGACACTTGGCTGCTGGTGTTCTCACACCCCCTGATAGTCTCTCTCTCGTCTCTTGGTAGTTTCTCAAGTCTGCATATGATAATATGCTATATCTATATATGTTCACTCTTATACGTAAAATTCGATAACTCACTCTAATTTGCTTCAAAGTCGGTTGGTCGATTTCGAAATTCCACAGTTTCGACATCGTCTTGTAAATTACAGTTCGCTGTTACAGTTTTTTTTTTTTCACGAAAATTATATGAACGTTGATTATATAAACGAAGAATCCGACGTACATATAATGTATTACGGAAAGAAAATGCGTAATTACAGATCGTTGAAAGAAATTTTCCAAAACAATAAAAATGTTTCGCGTTTAACGATCTGTCGCTGTCACGAAAGTTAACAACACCGATTTTACAAAAGTTTATGACAAATTGCCATCGAGCTTGATCATGTCACGCCTTTTCCTGTTTTTTTTTTCTCCTCTCCTTATAACTGTGAGGAGCCCTACCGTACGTCAGATCGTCTCGTCGTACGTGAAAATGCCGTTGTCGTCGTGGAGTCTGTGTTTCCGAACAAACGGAAAACACGCGCCCAAAGTTCTCAGCTTCTGAAACTTTGTCGCTTCCTCCGCGATATACACGCGTATCCTATGACTATATATATTACTCAGTCATACCCCCCCCCCCCCCCTTTTCCTTCACTCGCTCGTCGACGAAGACATTCCTTCGCTTTTCTCACTCTCGTTCTGTCCTCGAATCTGGTGTTTGCAGCCGTCACGAAGATTCATGGGTGAGAATAACGCATTAATTCGATTTGTTAAGCCCCTCCTATCGTGAAATTTCGTAAGTCGTCCGTCGCATTTCCCGAGGGGATGTTCGGTCCCGTAGAATCCGTAGATAACAGATGAGATGTGCGCGAAAGGAGCGAAATGCTACGAGTAATGAATATATGTACATATTTATCGCGAAGGATAACACGGACGAACACAATCGGTCGAGAGTATACTATTTTATACAGGAATGAGGGAAAAAATGCGTTGGATCCATTAAGATTCCTCTCTGTTCATTATCTCCTTTGTTTCATCTCTGTGTGTTAAAGAGAAAATAAGAAAAACGCAACTCTCACAAATCAACGGTATATTGTTTCAAAGATCAGAGCAACGAGAGACATAATAAAAAATAAAAAAATCATATAACGTCTATTCCTCGACATCACAGATTGTTCGAAATTCCACAACGAACAACAAGTTCCTTTGTGAAATAATACCAGCCCTCTCTCCTCTACCTTCATATTCTCCCTTTCCTTTTACGACACGACGCAAATTGCGTTATATCATAACTTACCATCCCTTCCCCGTATCACCGTACCGTCTGCGGCTTCCGTTTCGTTACGTTTCGTTCTTTTGTTTTCTTCGTTACGAACACGGTGATAATCAATGCGAACTTTCGAGTGTGAATATACAATATACAGTGACAAGTTCCGAAACGAGTCTCTCTAGTTTTCTTCAATCCCCTGCCACATTCTACGTCATTTGTGAATTGTAACTCGTTGACGAGAAATATTAAAAATTTATCCGCGAAGAAGTACTAGAGAGATGTGTACAAAGCGATATTTCGCGAAAGATTTGCACATTCAGGAACCAAAAAACAAAAGAAGTGTCATTACAGATTGAGGCCGTAGTCTGGTATAGAGCGAGATTTTTGACGTCATTTCTAATGTGCAATAACGTTTAAACCGTTGAAGTTGTCTTGATGAAAATTTACACGTGCATTTATTGATCCTTAGAGAATACTTGTACATAAAAAAAAAAATTATTTTAAATATTTTCATGTATACATGGTGCGCCGAAATCGGCGCCCACCCTGAACGATGTTGTATGCATCTGAAAAGAAATAAATATATATATTCTCAATCTGTATGAGTATTCTAAGCACCGGTAGCAGAATTGGTACTTAAAAAAAAATTTTGACAAAATGGCGGCCTGTTGAACTTCCGTTAATGATATTTCATACATTTTCGGGTATTCGACGAGTTATAAAATGTCGGCAAAATTATTGTTCGACTCAATAAAAAAATTTTTTAAGTACCAATTCTGTTACCAGTGCTCAGAATACTCATACAGATTGAGAATATATATATTTTTTTTGTCAGATGCATACAACATCGTCCAGAGTGGGCGCCGATTTCGGCGCACCATGTTGCAACAAGGCAAAAAACTACATGAAAATATTTTTAATAATTTTTTTTTAATGTACAAGTATTCTCTAAGGATCAATAAATGCACGTGTAAATTTTCATCAAGACAACTTCAACGGTTTAAACGTTATTGCACATTATAAATGACGTCAAAAATCTCGTTCTAGACCAGACTACGGCCTTAATTGATGTTGAAGTTTGCATCGTTGGAATGCAACGAAAATAAATTTTTTACACCATTAATCCCTCTTAAGATTGGATTATCGATGACGAAAATCGTTAAAACGTTTTATTGGGGTCTCATTAAAAAATCCGGTGCTAAATGGGGCACGAGAAGCAAGAGCAATAATGAAAATGAAAATTTTAAAAACTATTTCCGTTGCGCTCCAACGATGCAAACTTCAACATCATGGTGTTTAAATAATTGTTACATTGGTATCGTCGATATCCACGCTAAAACTATCCGTTTTCACGGAGCGATAAATTATTCGTACAAAAAGAAATCTCATACGCTGATTGAGATGCCTTTTTTCCCGAATGAAATTATACACCGGACACATGAGGCGCGAAACTTTTTCAGAGCGTAATACGCGATCTGCCGCCCTCCAGCAATGAATCGTTCTCTTCCTGTCAGTCGACGATTCTGCGAGAGCATTTCCTCCTTCTTCATTCGAGCTTTCTCTCTCTCTCTCTCCCACGCTCTCTCGCGACATAATAGCCGCGGACAAGTGAGAGGACACTTCACCGCCCTCGCTATTCTATATATCACTCGGCCGAGAGGGCTGACAAACGCACGCGTCGTACTCAACGCTTACCTTCCGTTTCCCCTTGTCCCGGGATCGCGCCCCTGCCCGCAAATTGGATAGATTAGCACCGGAACGCCCACGCGGGACGACGAATTATCATCTTCGTCCGACGTGTTTGTCCGGTATGACCGCAACGTGTACAGCGTGCAACTCTGAAAATATCCATCTGACGGCGAGAGGTAAATGCCCGCCACATGGAGGGTTAACAATTTTAGCGTACAGTTGTTTTTTGTTTTTTTTTTTTTTTGTTCAATCCCAACGCGAGACAATTTGCCACGTTCATCGAGGAGAAACTGGTACCCCATTGTATTTCGCTATTTCGAACAAAAGATACGAAAAGTCCGAGATTCCAATATTCCGGGGGTAGACCATTCACAAAAGCCACGATGAATGCGATTTCTGGCACAGTCGCGATACAACCATCCCAATCGTTTTTTGTCATTGGAAAAAGAAAAAAAAAATTATATACATATATAAAAGGAATGGAAAGTAGAAAAATATTGCAAGCCGAGTAATTCGGTCCCGCGTCGTCGGGCACATTCTTGAATAGAAACGAGGGCACGGCGCGCGGTTCCGTGCATAAAAAATTTTTAATTTCATCGAAGTGAACTTCCGCGCGCTTCACGTGTGCTGAAGAAAGATGAGATTGTTTTTTTTTTTGTTATTATTCCCTTTTTTTTATCGGAATTTTTTTCTGCTGTTGGTCGTTAACGAGAGAGGCTAGGCCAACGAGGGGCTATACGGACTAGACGATTGCAGAGAGTCCGTTAACGAACGGACCACAATCACCGCGCACACCACGAAACCCTCACTCATATGCAATTCCCGTCCTGTGTGTAATGACGGACACGATCCTCGTTCCTTCTCCAACAATCGTTTCTCCCTGCGCGTATATAGATCAACGAAGTGCATGTGTAGATCGAGAGCTATATTGTGTTCTGTGGTCATTCTGTTCGCTTCTGCTAAATCCATAACATGTCATCCGGCCGTTCACTTTCTCTCTCTCGCTGTCTCTCTCATCTCTCATCTCTCTCTATCTCTGTTTCATCATATACGCGGTTTTTGTGAAAATCGTTCAAACCCGTTGTTCAACGAAATAGGAACGTACTTCAATGTGAATTTCACAATACCAGCCGTCACTCTGTTGCACGGAATTTCCTACTTCCCAAAAAAACCCGCAAAAGTGATTGTGACTTACCGGAAATTGTCGATAAAACGTTTCGAGGGGTGCTTTTTCATTGTAGGAACACGATGTAGTAGAGATGATCGAGAGTACGAGTATATTAAAACTCTCTTCAAAACTTGTACGAGGGGGGACCCAAAAAAAACGGGAATTTCGTCATAATTTCTTTATTTAAACATTTTTTTTGACACCAAATTTTGATCACCTTCAAAGTATTCTCCTTTGACCAAAACGCACCTCTGCAAACGGTCCTTCCAATGTTCAAGACATTTTTTAAATTCACTTATCGAGATGTTCTTTAGACCTTCCAGCGATTTTTGTTTTACCTCCTCCGCAGTGGCAAAACGCTTTCCTCTCATGTACCTCTTGAGTCTGGGAAACAATTAAAAAATCACAGGGGGCTAGATCCGGTGAGTAGGGGGGGGGGGGGGTGTGGACAATTGGTGTCATGCGGTTTTTGGTCAAAAACTGCTTTACGGAGAGAGGGGCGTGGGCCGGCGCGTTGTCATGATGGAGAAACCAGTCACTTGTTCGCCAAAGATCTGCCCTTTTCTTCCGGATACTCTCCCTCAATCTTTTTAAAACCTGCAAGCAGAACTTCTGCTTGACAGTTTGACTTGGAGGAACGAACTCCGCATGCACAAACACCTCTGCAATCGACGAAACAAATGAGCATTGTCTTGATATTTGACTTCACTTGGCGAGCTTTTTTCGGACGAGGAGAGCGAGGTGTCTTCCACTGGCTTGATTGCTGCTTTGTTTCGGGGTCGTATCCATAGCTCCACGATTCATCACCAGTAATCACCTTGGAAAAAAGTTCAGGCTCCTCTTCGAGCTGATTTTGAAGTTCAAAACATGCCTGAAGTCGACGCTCCCTTTGCTCGTCTGTGAGAAGGCGAGAGACAAATTTGGCTGCAACTCTGCTCATGTGCAAATCTTTGGATAAAATCCTCTGAATTGAACTCCATGATATCCCAGACATCTCACAGAGTTGATCAATGGTTCGGCGACGGTCTTCATGAATGAGAGCATTGATTTTGTCGACGTTTTCGTCACTTCTTGACGTTGAGGGGCGTCCTGAACGCGGTTGGTCTTCAATTGACATTTCTCCATTTTTAAAACGTGAAAACCACTCGTAGACTCTGGTTTTACTGAAGGCAGCATCTCCATAAGCAGTCTTAATCATTACAGTAGTTTCCGCGGCCGATTTCCCCAACAGGAAACAAAATTTCACAGCCGCGCGTTGCTCTCGACAATCGGCCGTCACGTTTTCGCCGAAATGGAAAAAGTTGTTTTACTACAAAAATTCCCACGGGCGAACCGATGCACTCACGGCGACAGAATTTCGCACACTAACTCGGGAGACGTGTCCCCAACGGACACCTGGTCGAGCAATGGGTTCCCCCATTCTCCCTCCCCGCCGCAGCGCAATTCCCGTTTTTTTTGGGTCCCCCCTCGTATATTAAAACTCTTCTACATTCTATGTCTCGTACGAGCATTCAAAAAGCCATTAGTGAAGATAATTTTTCGATCGAAGTAATTCGGCATTATTGCCGACACAAAATGTAAATTATTTGTTGCAATAAGAGCCATTGCTGACGCGTAACAATATTGTACATTTTTTTCCAATACTGGCGCGTTCGTCGGGCGCACGGAGATTCGCGCAAGTAATTGAATATAGACATTACAATGTCTGTATGAAAACGATGCGGTTACGTCGTTGGAACGACAAAACCAGAGAATAAGGAAATGACAAAGAAGATAAAAGATTGGATAAACAAACGAAAGAGGGAAAAAGACGATGAGACGGTAGAATGCGTTTCTTGTTCGTAAGGGGTCCAGAGTAATTGCGTAAGTTACAGCTCTCTCTCGTTCATGGCAAAACGAGGTTTAGCTCGCTTAAATCCAGTCGTTTGGAGTACGGAAAGAACTTTTTATTATTATTATTTTTTATACCATCTTCAAACGTCCGCGTTATCATGGACCTGTCTCCCTCTCCCTTTTTCCCTCTTCATCGTCTCACACAGGTGGATATCACAGTATATATGTCTATGTGTATATATATATATATATGATGCCGCTGACAAGTTTTCCAATTTGCCCGGGTAACGTTCCCTCTCTCTCTCTCGTTGCCTGACGCCTCTAGATCTCTTGGCTTCACTCTCCTCGATACAAGAAATTTCTATGCAAAACGCCTGCCGGCGTTGAACGGAAATTGGGATGGATATGCGCCGCATCACCGTAGAGTGTCACATTGGGTTTGCTTTCTCGCTCCCTCGGTTATATATACCTTTGCCGCGGGAATACCTCTCTCTCTCTCTCTCTCTCTCTATCTCTCTTTCTGGTTATACATCTCTATTTCAGTTTATTGCTTTTGATGCATATCTGACATTTATTAGATATACTGCGTTAAATATATAGCTGGAAGCTGCGAGAAATTTTGGAACTCTCGTTTTTTTTCTTTGTAGATTGAATTGTAATGCGGTTAAAAGTAGGCACACAATATAACGCGTGGAACATTTTGTTACACTTTGATTTTTTTTTTTCATTCATTAGCGATAGATAATTAACGAAATGTTTATTGTTTTATTTAAATCGTATCGAAAACTATGATTGTCAGTAAAAATTTCGACATTTACTGGATTGTTGAGTTACAAAATAGTGCATAAATTTAAATGCATTTGTTGGAATTGATGGAAAATGAAAAATTAATCTTATTTAATTCAAGCTATTGCAATTATCCTCTGAGTGAATCGAAGTTTATGTTAATCCGTTAAATACATTTTTCGTGCGCATACATAACGTTAAGGAAGATAAATGTTATTGCCTCAGGGATTGTACGATAGTTTCTATGACGGTGTGGGTTAGTTTGCGCCGACAGTTGGTTTACGTATCAAAGACAATGCTTTCGGTAATCATGGATCAAGTATAATTTGCTTTTAGGATTATACATAGAACTGTACGTGTAGAGGATGTTCCGTAATATCCTCTTGTCAATTGCACGAACTCTCTGGAAACTCCTTTGAATTACTTATCCACGTAATTGACTGTATGAGAGGGTTGTATAGGGATGCATGAATGTAACATGAGAGGTTTCGACATCCCCAAAGGGAACGAGAGAGAGAGAGAGAGAGAAAGAGAGAGAGAGGACATTGAAATTAAATTACATTTGTGTGCATTTGATCCTGGATATATTAGGGAGTCGCGAATCTTATTGCGTATATATACAAACACACAATTTTCGATCCCTCTGGTATAAACAACAAGATAGCTCCGAAAGGTCTTGATGGTCGATTCGATCAAATTCGTTTGCGAAGTCGACACGGGAGCTGCTAGAAGACAATGGACACGAAGTGTACGCAAATCAAATTGGTTCGTTAAAATACACGATGTTGAAGTTTGCATCGTTGGAATGCAACGAAAATAAATTATTTATAGCATTCATTCTCCTTACGGTTGGATTCTCAAAGACAAAAATCATTGAAACGTTTTTTTGGAGTATCTTTTAAGGGAGGAAATAGGGTTAGGACAGCGTTTTCTTAATGATTTGCATGCATTTTTTTATAGTATAAAAAATGAATATAATTTATTGAAACTTTGAGAATATTTTATACATATATTTGAGTATATACTATAAAATGTTTGAAGAATTTTCTTGAGAAACACCGGGGATATTACCGACCCCATATTGCAGGTCACAATCAGACTCAGCATTTTGCGCACATTCTGGAAGCCGCAATTTTCATCTAAAATCAAACGAGGTTCGAATTTACTTTTATTATATGTCTCTCCTCTATATGAACCTAAATGCTATCGAAAAAATAGAAAATTGAATTTTTTACAGGGGTCAAAACAAAAAAGCATGATTTTTTGCCATTTTTTACAACTTTATTTGCAAAAAAAAAATTATTTTAAATAATGATAATATTCCGATTTTAGGTTCATATAGAGCGCAATACTATGAAGAAAGTAACTGCCAATTTTCAAAACGATTGGTTGAAAACTTTTCAAACTAGCGTGTACGCAAGTTTGAAAAAAGTCGTTTTCAGAAAAACGCGTTTGAAAAAAAGTGAGCGCTCGGTTATACACGTGGCGCGCTCGGGGCCTGAAGGAGAGCTACGCACTTTAATGGCTTATATGGTAACAATAGAACGAGTCGGAATTTTCATTTAAAATTTTGGGAACATATTTTTCAATAGTTTTACTAACAATTTATGAAATTAAAAAAAAATCGATTTTTTTAACCATCTAACGTTATTTCCCCCTTCAAGGAGATTCATTAAATGGGCGAGAGAAGCGAGAGCAACAATGAAAATGAAAATTTAAATAAACCTATTTTCGTTGCGTTCCAACGATGCAAACTTCAACATCATTGAAATACAGCGAAAAAACTAAGAAAAAGAATATCTTGCCCGTTTCGATTTCGGCACTATAATACCAAATACTATACGATGGAGATTATATCGTTTTATAAATCACCCATTGTCATTATTCATTTACCTATATCCAGTCAGGATTCAATTGCTCGTAGTTCGCTCATCTCCCTTTCTCTCTCTCACGACTGGCGATAATACACCCTTCTTTTTAACCTGACAAATCCGTTTATCTTTTGCAACAAGGTGAAACCGGAGCAACGGGAAAGAAAACAACACGGAAGTGATAGCCGAAGAAAAAAAAATCAGTCCATAGCGCGGATTAATCCTCGACGCGTTCACCGGTGTCGTAAATTTATTCCAATCCTAGAATATATATATATATAAATATATGTAGAGAGCGTAGATATTTCTCTGCGCATTCTGCGTGATGGCGCTTTTGCACCCTCCTTTCTTTCTCGCTCTCTCTGTCTCTCCCCCTTGCTGCGAGAGGGATGCATAGTCGCGCGAGCTTAACGCTATCCCGGTCACGTTTACCCATCGCTTTTTCTCGCGTCTTTTTTTTTATCCCTTTGCTCTTCCTCTCCTACACCCCTATTCTTAACCTCCACCGGGCGCATTCAACGTACAGCGTTCTCACACATTCTCGACTTTCGTTTTTCATTATTTGTTTCTTGCTCCTTATCTTCCTGGATCAGTTTTAAAAGCTCGGGCAGTTCTTCGCTGTCGTGAAGAAACATCCCACCTTTTTTTTGCAATGTTGTACCACACAGAGTCGTGATACTTGGCCCTTTCATTCCTCAATGATATTCTCGACAACGGTTTCGAAATTGGTTTTTTTTATGATGTTGAAGTTTGCATCGTTGGAACGCAACGAAAATAGCTTTTTAAAATTTTTATTTTCAGTACCGCTCTCGCTTCCTTTGCCCATTTAGGCCCAGCTCCTTAAAGAACACCCCAAAGAAAAGGTTTTAACGTTTTGGTCATCGAAAATTTAACCCTAAGGGGGAGGAAAGTGATAAAAAAAATCTATTTTCGTTGCATTCCAACGATGCAAACTTCAACGTACTTTTTTTTTTTTTTTCTAAAAAAATGAAATCTTCCTCGGATTGACAAAGACGGCAGGATACGATAGTTGGTTATCCCGCAGTTACAATAACTCACGAATCAGTTGTTATTTTTATCTTGACGTATTCAGAAATAATTTACATTTTTTTACGATATCATTTTTGTTTATTTTGTTTACTCGTTGATATTTTATCGTCCCAATCACTGTAATGGGAGGGTTTTTTTTTTTTTCGCAGCTGTGGTGCATAATATATCCGTAACCGAGCTTTACCGTTTGCATCGAATTGATTGGCTCTGCTTTACGTATACAGTGAATAAATCACAACAATTCCACTTCCAGCCTACTTGATGCCAAACAACCGTCTCCCCTGTGGTTATACACTTTCGTAAAACAAATAAACAAGAAGGAATCGCGAAATACGAAAACTTTTATTCGGTCAAAGCAAAGCACTCTACTTATTTACTCCATTCCTATTTCTGCACACTGAGATCCTAGAAACTCGGCATCTGGTCTCTCGTTAATGAATATTTATGCCGTTTCATCGTGTCACGCCGCAAAATGTCCGGATTTTCATAGAAAAAGAAGAGTCTCTCGATCGCCATAGACAGAGAGCTCCGTCGTGTATTTTTTTTTCATTCCGCACCGTCAGGATATTCTCCAACAGTGGGGTTGTTCGACAAAGCGATTTCCCTTCGACAATCGTGTCAGCGGACTCCCGCGAGTCTCGTTCACGTATGCGGGGATAGTCTACGGTGTGGTACAGCAATAAAAACCTCGCGAGAAAGCAATATTTGCATAAGACTCAAGTTACACAGCTACATAGTTTTAGTGCCATTGCGGTTTTTGTTTAATTCCAAAGAAAAACCGACGGGAAAGTGTGCTTTGAGATCCCTTAGTTTTATTCAACTCAGCACTCAGTTGTTCTCTAATTCAATGCAATTTAATCAACCTTTTCTTGCCCTAAATCTTCTTATATTTGCCCTTTGAGCGTTAAATCACAATGAACTGCTTTCTCGAAACACGATTTTTGCTTTATTAAAATAAATTAAAAAAAAAAAAGAGAGAGACCCAAATGAACAGTTGTAAAAAGCAGAAACGTGACATTTAAAAATATAACGTCGGAGAATATACATTCGCGGAAAATCTTTCGAAGGATGAGGGTTGAGCTTCCGCGCGGATGCAAAGTCGCGATGGGAACGAGTTTAGTCGCGCATACACCACCAAACACCCTCTTCTCTAAAGTCTGAACCAGCGTTTCTGCCAGTGTCCGTGCCAGACGGCGAATTTTCACGTATTTAAATATATAAACAAAAGCCTCGCCCTAATTAATATTCCGTCGTCCCTCTTGTCTCGAGAGCAGCTCGCGGATTCTCTTTTATACTCGATTTCAGACCCAAGCTTTCGCATCTTATATAAAATATATATATATGGCTTTCGCTACCGTAGTTTTATCTTTTCTCCGTTCCACCCCCTGATGCGGCATCTTGGACTTAACTTCAACCAAAATGTTCCATTCTCGTCAATTTCCAACTATACTGGCTCGGCAAAAACTTTTTCTTCGCGGATTTTAGTCATCTTAATTGATCTATGAATAAATTACCCTTTAATTTCTGCGCGAAGCAAGAAGCTTTTCCCTCGTCATTCTTTCATTCTCGGTCGCGTAGCTCTGGTTCACACGCCACCCGTAACTTCCATCGCCACGAGGGCTTTACGAAAGAAGGGACGCGCGCTCTAATCCTTATTTATGAATCTAAGACCGAACCACTGTGAAATTTTGGCAGAATTTATCGAAAGGCTTCTTCTGCCCCTACCCACAATCCTTGTAATCCGCAAAACTCCGTCATATTTGTTATCGGGACCCTTTGTTTTACCTCTCACATATTTTTGTACTTCCGGAGGCTTCTTCACTCGTCACCGTGCGTTTTTGTAATTCCAATGGCACTTTGGGAAAAAGATCATCTGGATATTGCACGATTTGCTAGCCAGATCGCGAACACTTGTCTCTCAACTACTTTTTTTTCCTATTAAAACTCGTTGCTAATTAAAAAATTCACGAGAATTCGGTCAGACCCAAGATTTGCCAGTGTGCGTGTGGTTTTTTTTGCGGCCATGTAGTATATTACCGTTGAGCAATGTGCACGAGATATTTCTCGGATATATAATCGCTTGTAAGTGCCATGTCGCCCTATATGAGAGAAACGGAATGAGCCATTAGTATATTAAACACCGTTGCGAAGTCTCAGGGGTTTTGCCATTTCAACGTTTCGGATGGTTATAGTTTTGTCCTGGTGTAGAGACGAGCTTTCGCGTGTTTGTGCGCTTTCAAAGTTTCATGTTTAATCACTTACAGGCCTGTTTTTTTCTCTATCGCTTATATAACGCTTTCTAGTTGTTCGTATACAGAAAGAAAATGTACGGCATTAAAGGCATGACTTCGAATACCCCCTCTAATACCCCTTTAATTATGATCCATAAGATCTAACCTATTAGCTAGCGCAGGCAGTGTAGTGTCATCAACCATGTTTTTTTATCCGTTGACGACGCCAAAAGCCCTGGCCATGGGCAATTAGCTGCAGGCATCGAGACTTTCCTCTCACGAGTTCACCGGACATACATCCAACAGCCCCTCGAGCCGCGGGACTATTTTACACTATATATAGGCACTAATGTGTACGCTATAACTTTTCGTGCTCACTACACGAGGATCTATGGACCTGGGAGTACTTCTGCAACCAGCAGCTAAAAAACTCTCTCGTTTCTCTCGATCGTAACGTCGTAAAGTTGGAGATACTCCAATTTTCCTAATGCACCACGCCCGCAAGCCTTCTCTCTTTTGCCCCTCCCCCCTCTTGATTCCTCTCGTGAGTATTAGGGTCGTTGAAATGATGCTGCCCGAGTGAGTAAAAGTGGTAAATAGTACCTGGGGCTTGAATGTTATAGAGGGGCTGTGAGGATTAGATCGCGAGGAGGAGAGACCACCTGTAACACATAAACTGGTCCCGCGTTTTTTTCAATCCTCAGTCCGGCACAATACTCTCGGGAAATCACACGAGGCCGATAAAAAGTACAATTTTTCTGCCTCACGACATATTATTTTATGCGACTCGATTTTTATATATTTTTCTTGCCCGAATACACGTCCACTTGTGATGTACTTCGTTCGATCAATCTGCTTGTGAGTTTTCCTATTTTTATAACACCGCCGTCCACGAATGAGAAGTTTAGTTGCGAAAGTTAAAGTGAGGAGTTAGTTTCGCAAACTTGTGATTTTGTCAAGCCTTTCGGGATCTCAAAGTTGCTCGCTAACTCTTTGGACGTGTGACTCGCGAATCGTTTGCAAATCTAAATTTATACCTGTACCGTGTACCTAAAGCTTGTGTATTGGCAATTAACCACGCCAACGAACTTTTCATGACGGACGAGAGTGTTCTTCGTGTGTGTATTTGTGTTTTCGATCATCCATGACATCAAGCCCGAAAGATCAAGATCGAAAACACAAATACACACACGAAGAACACGAAGAACAATATAGAGTGGGTCAAAAAAGTATTCACACACCTTGTTTTTTTGCGATAACTTTATAGACATAAGCGATACGCAAAGAAAGCCAATTTTATTTAATAGTACATCAGGTACAGAGATAAACTGCAAATGGAGATTTTTTTCCCAGGAATAATAGAAGAATTACGCAAACAAAACGAAAATTTTCGGGCCAAAAAAGTATTCGTACACTTAAGATTGAGCTGCTAACCTCGATATTCACTCACGAACGATCTGACCTCTGCGTACAATGTAAACAAGTCTTCGTTTACACAGTGGTTTTGACCTATTCCATGCGGTAGTAGATCTTCAAGCTCTGAACAGACATGATGGCAAAGAAAAGCGAAATATCAATATCCATGCGAGATAGAGTGATTTTTCTTCGGAACCGCGGTGAAAGTTATCGAAAAATTAGTAAAGAACTAAATCTAAGTTTCGCAACAGTGCAATATGTAATACAAAAATACGAAAGAAAAAACAGCACAGAAAATAAGCCACGAACCGGTCGACCGAGAATACTAACAGTACGAGAGCGTCGGAGTATCGTTACAGAGGCTACAAAAAAACCGTTCACAAGTGCTCGCAGTTTAGCGAATGATGTCGCGTCAACATCGGGGAAGAGCGTGTGTCCCCGGACTATTCGAAACGTTTTGCATTCTGCCCAAATATACGGCAGAACTGCCCGCAAAAAACCATCAATTAATAATATAAATCGAGAAAAACGTTTAGGTTTCGCAAAAACCTACGTACAAAAATCTATAGTATTTTGGAAACGTGTCATATTCTCGGATGAATCGAAGTTTAACATCTTCGGGTCCGATGGAAAAAAATTCGTCTGGCGGAAACCAAATACCGAGCTCCAGCAGAAAAATTTAATACCGACTGTAAAGCACGGCGCAGGAAGCGTCATGGTTTGTGGCTGTATGGGATATTATGGCGTTGGTAATCTGGCTTTTATAGATGGTACAATGAATGCCCAGAAGTATATCGACGTGTTGCGCAGCAATTTGAAAGCAAGTGTAGATAAAATAGGCCTGGACGGAAATTTCTACTTCGGACAAGATAACGACCCGAAACATACTGCCACGAAAGCGAGGGTATGGTTACTCTATAATGTCTGCAAACAATTGATTACACCACCACAATCTCCGGACATCAATCCTATTGAAAATTTATCGCACTTGGTGGATGTAGAAATTAGAAAAAGAAAAATAACAAACAAATCCGATCTCCAAAGAGTGCTTTCAAAAGAATGGACGAAAATAGCAAAAGAACCAACGCAAAAGCTAGTAGAATCCATGCCTAAGAGACTCGAGGCGATAATTGAAGCAAAAGGGATGCACACCAAATATTAGTTATAATTAACAACTATGACGATGTAGGTTTTCACTATAATTGTAAGTGTATTAATACTTTTTTTCCCCGAAAGATTTCGTTTTTTTTGCGTAATTCTTCTATTATTCCTGGAAAAAAATTCTCCATTCGCAGTTTATCTCTGCACCTGATGTACTATTAAATAAAATTGGCTTTCTTTGCATGTCACTTATGTCTATAAAGTTATCGCAAAAAAACAAGGTGTATGAATACTTTTTTGACCCCCTATATATATATATATATATATTGATTCCGAGCAGACAAAATGGACCGTAACCCCTACGATTTTGCACGTAAATTGACGTACAGGCAAAGTCATGTACGCCCTTTTGTTTGCTAGTAGTCGATTTATATTCGATTCAAACTGTGTACGAGTACGTACCAAAACTGGCAAAGTTCCGAATTCTCGTGTCAGACACGTCGACCTCATATAGATCCTCATTAGATTTTCAATCGCATATAGTGAATCAAGCTCTTGAATATACCCATATGCATTTATTTTATTCACCTGATTCTGTCAATTTTACTGGCTCATCATTTAGCCTTATCGTTTTCCACGTGTATTCAGAAGAAATACCTTGAAAAGTCTAATTAAACTGTCAACGCGCGATAAGTGTTTGTCACGAAGCTACGAGAGACTTTGCGATCAGAATATCATTCGATCAATCGTGAATGATGTGATATTTATTCATCGGTGTACCCGAGTGATGAAACTTGTTGGTGCAACCTCGAGAGAAACGTATGTTCACTATACATGTCTAACATATATGCTTGCACATTTATATACCGTATACGAACTCAGGGAAGGGGTACGAGTAATACAAGACGAGAAGCGACATGCTCTGTATAACGTTTCCGCGTTGTGGCCACCGCTCTCGCGACAAGTGCAACTAAACACCGCGTCCGTTATTAAAGACAATTTACCAAGGCAAAAGGGTGAGAAAGCGCGCGTGTGTCCTCGAATATAAGGCGCGTGTCGTTCACCAAGGGACATTAGAATATCATATATTCTTTTGTAAATATTTGCGGGTAATTGTAATCGTGAAACGTGAAAAATAATTAATTCACTGTTTAACGGCGAGCGAACGAAGTTGAAGAGCTTGTGGTGTGATTCCTATGGAAAATTACTGTCGGTGGTTGCTATGAAAAGTTACTGAAAAGAAATTTTGTTTATAAAAGCGTATGAAAGGTTTAGAAAATTTTAACAATGTTTTAACGATCAATTGTCATTGGTTTTTCAGATTTATAAGATTACATGCGAGTACCTACTAATGTTGTGGACGATAAACGTTTTCCGTTACTCGAATGGTACGGCACTCACAGTGCGTGAAGTCTGTTAATGCTTAATCGGTTTTTCAATCAATTCATTCGTTAATTCATTGATCGTGGACGAATCATTGAATTTAATCATCCTTTCTACTATATTTGCAAAACAATACGAATTTACGATAAAACAACAGAAAGATCGAAGCTTGATCGACGTCGTCGAGCGAGTTTGCTCACCGGGAAGCGCGAAGTTTACTTTTGGATTTTCCACCGTCCCGATAGCGATAACCAAGCGTTGTGCTTATCAAAGATAATTCAACAATTCTCTACCCAGCATCTCCAATCGGAAACGACGCGCTTCGTCTGTGCTCTCTGCAAAAATTCTCGGTGTAAATTCGTGTTCCATTTTTCTCATACAGAAAAAAAAGGGGAGAGTCGAAGAGCTTCTCAACCGAGTACTCACACACACACACACTCATATATATGCATACGTTTGCATGCATGCATATCTGCTTATTCGGTAAAACCACAAGCTGGAAGAATTCTGAATTTTTCACGAGTTCTCGTACTACCGACGAAGGGTGAATAGGAATGAGTAGATTTGTGCTGTATAAGTCGTTGACTCAACGATCTAAAATGCCCTGGATGCATTTTCGGAGCTTTTACACATAGGTTAGGTGCGGAAGTTCTTGAATGTTTTTTTTTTTTTTTCGCCTTCATTTTCTCTATGCTCACTTCAACCCCTCAATTCCGTCCTTCTTTTATCGTTAGCTAATTTTCACGTTTAGACGATAACGTATGTGTGCGTGTTTAGTAAAATCAGGTCATTTTTTTTTGGTTTTTGAGTATTTACGCTTATAAAGGATTTCCGGGAGGATTTCATAGTATTCAAATTCCGCAGTATTTAACGTTTCTTCGTATTACACGTACGTCTTATGAGGATATTGGGAATGGGTAGATAAATAATGTAAAACGCAGTGAATTATATTTTATATTTTAACTTGAATTTTATTTCATGACACGCGAGGAAGATCTGTCTGAACTGTCTGGAATACTTCAGAAGACTAAAGGCTGGTCGCAAAGACCAAAAGCATATTCGTCACATAAAGAAAGAAGGCTCAGTTCTTTCTTCCCAAGAAATCACTGTTTATGTTTATGCTAACTCTCAGCCGACTCTCCGGTGCTGTCGATGTCGATTGGTTTTTGTCACTGTCATTTCTTTATTGGCTAATTTTCACTATCGGTATTAAATAAATCCAATAGAGGAGATTGCAAAAAAAAATACATTCAATCACGCGCCTTTTTTGTTCATGTAGATGTAGAATATCCGAAATTTACGTGGAATGAAAAATCTAGCTGGAAATTTTCGTATCGGTTCGGTAGCACAGGTAACGCATATGGGTTATCGAACATTTACCTTCGTGGCACGCGAATTGAATATGAATTCAATCGATAACACATAGCGACGGTATATATGTTTAACACCGTATATCTCTTTCCAAACGTCGAGATTCACAGAAATTGTTCGCTCGACGTAGCGCGAATTCGTTTCCGCGTCTACGCCCCCTCCTCCGTCTCGCACTCGTATAGCTAAATTTTACCCTTCGCTGTTATTTGCGCTTTTTCTCGTATATACTGAGTACGCATTTCCAATCCTCTCAACTACCTCTCATACTATATGTTACTCTCTTTCATGGCCCTTTACCTGTGCAAGTTTCGAAGATCACGATATATTTCGCCTTGGTCTTATGCACGCGTGCGAATCGATTGTGTGGGCGCCTTTCGAGACCTGCATAATTCACGAAACATGTTATATACATGAATAAGGCTTATTCACTATTTACGATTTTATACGGGCTAACAAACACCCAAGAGTCTCGAGAATCTCTGTACCTTTGCCTCCGAAAACGTGTGCGCAAATTTCATTCGACTCGGTATCGAAAGTACGAAATGCTCGAACGTGTGAACGCTCTTCGGATACCGCTTGTATCTACGTATTTGCACACGCATTGGCACACGCATTTGCGTACACCCTCCCCACATATGTTCGACGACGGTGTAGCGTACATGTGCTGAATTTATACCGTATCACGCGTTACGTGTTGCTGCAGAAACGTCACGATTCCATATATTTACATGATGTTTGAGTTTGCTTCGTTGGAACGCAACGAAAATAGGTTTTTTAAATTTTCATTTTCTGTATTACTCTCGCTTCTTTTGCCCATTTAATTAATCTCCTTAAGGGGTGAAATAGGGTTAGGACAGCGTTTTCTCAATGATTTTCATGAATTTTTTTATAGTATAAAAAATGAATATAATTTATTGAAACTTTGAGAATATTTTATACATATATTTAAGTATATACTAGAAAATTTTTGAAGAATTTTCTTGAAAATCACCGAAAATATTAGCGGCCCCATATTGCAGGTCACAATCAGACTCAGCATTTTGCGTACATTCTAGAGGCCGCAATTTTCATTTGAAATCAAACGAGGTTGAAATTTACTTTTATTATATGTCTCTATTCTATATGAACCTAAATGCTATCAAAAAAATAGAAAACTGAATTTTTTACGGGGGTCAAAACAAAAAAGCATGATTTTTTGCCATTTTTTACAACTTTATTTGCAAAAAAAAAATTATTTTAAATAATGATAATATTCCGATTTTAGGTTCATATAGAGCGCAATACTATGAAGAAAGTAACTGCCAATTTTCAAAACGATTAGTTGAAAACTTTTCAAACTAGCGTGTACGCAAGTTCAAAAAAAGTCGTTTTCGGAAAAACGCGTTTGAAACACTTAGCGCGCTCGGGGCCTGAAGGAGAGCTACTCACTTTAATGGCTTATAACAATAGAACAAGTCGGAATTTTCATTTAAAATTTTGGGAACATATTTTTCAATAGTTTTACTAACAATTTATGAAATTAAAAAAAATCGATTTTTTGAACCGTCTAACCCTATTTCCCCCCTTGAAGGAGACCCTTAAAGGAGAGAAAAAAATGTTTCAATAATTTTTGTCTTCGAAAATCCAACGTTAAGGGGAATTAATGATATGAGTAATCTATTTCCGTTGCATTCCAACGATACAAACTTCAACATCGTATGTTTGCAGTGTAAGCATGAAAAAAAATAAGTTTCTGCACTCGGGACCAAATAGCTCGGAATTTCCAACACTTCGCATACAGCGCACATTTTCGTTTTTTTTTCATTATCGCCAAATTGTCGCATAATTCATATTAATTCTGTATCTTCTTTAATCAGGATGATGAGAAAATTTTATTTTCATTACCATAACGGGAAATTATCTGGTCGCATTGACGGTGCGTAACCACCTCGATTTGATGGGTAACAAGTTGGATGGAGGGTAACTCTGTTTCAGGAACTATCGAGAATTTCTCGAATATTTCAAAAATTAAATATCAGTGTATATCCCACTGATTTACATTTTCCACGAACGTTCGCTCACCATAAAAAATATTAAAACGTCGATTATCGCATCTAATTTCTTGCAATAGAAAAAAAAAACTCAAAGATGATAAGCTCTCAAAAACGGAAATTAGCACAGTAAAGAAATATCTGGAAAATATTATGAGATTCGGCACAATTTTCAGTGTATTAGAAATTAACAAAATACTAACAGTATGTTTTTCGTTTAATCGCTTTCACGATTTATCGAAGGCCAGTATTATACTGGCTCAATTTCTTAGAATGTTGAGGGATTAAATGGAAATTAAGAGGCAGCGGTAGCGTGTGTGGGGTAGCAAGAAACACCTCTATAAGCAATCACCCCTTCTCCGCTGGCCACGGGACGCGAGAGTTATTTCGGCCGCCACGTCGATGTGACAAGCAAAGAAACGTTGCTTTTGGCCCTCCGCTCTTTCTCTGTCTCTCGGACGAGTGTATTTTCACAGTCAGTTGGAAATAGTCGTTCTAATATCGTTACCGGGAATAAGCGAACGGTAGAGAGTGGTTTCTCGCCGGCCCTGGCCAGCCGGTTACCGTGTGACTCAATGCCCGCGGATATAGCGATGATCATCATCACAGCATCTAATCATTAAAGTGATGATCGAGCTATCCAAAACTGTTACATAAAAATTACGTTTAATTCTCGTAAAGCTCAGTAATTTCGATGAATTATCGCAGCGTGTGTTATCCGTGAATTTCCGTGCGTGTGTATATAGAAAAAAATATGTGACGATTGACATATCGCGAGTTTATGTAATCGATTAAATTATTCTTACGCACAACGATGACCAATCATCGAATTACATTTTAGTATAAGAGTATATCGGTGGCTGTGCTACGGGTATGGAAAAAAAAATCGACTCGAACAAAAGTCAATTTATTGAGTAAAACCTTTGGCACAGTGAATGGAGAATCGCGGGCCCCTGGAATGAAATAATCGTGGCGCTGTCGTAGTGTGTTTCGGTCGGAAGAGCCAGTGGAATTTGCACCCTTCTCTCATAAAATAATCATACGATAATTATAAACTAGCATCGTCTATACGCGTATAGAAACGCGAACTTAATTTATCTCGAGCTTTCGACAAACCGCGAGCGCCGCAACGACACTACGAAACGTGAAGATATATGGATAGAATTTCGCAATATAGTAAAATAATACGGTAGCAAATATATTCGGTTGTGAACTCGGTGAAATTGGAGCTGTGTTACAACGACAATAATAACATTAATAATATTAATCCGGCCACGTGGAGCGACGAGAGATCGTCGCTCGATCTTGCAAACTTCACGAAATATGATTGCAACCACCGGTTCCAGCGGAATTGGCTCGCGGGAAATGGTAATTCACGTAATCAGCCCTTCCGTCGTTCCGTCATTTGTAACACAAATTTATTTTACCCTTTTCCTTTCATAAATATTTATTTTTGTTCCAGTAACAAATATATCAATGTTCAAAAGTTATGATTAAAATACGATAGTAGAGATGTTTCAATATCTCGGTCATTTCAATATCTTGTCACGAACCCACGTGACAAAAAGCGTTGAAATCGTAATTTCTGGAAGAAACAATAATTCTCGTACTTTTTATCATGCGCGCCGAATGTATTACACTAGGGCGATTTTTTTTTTTCGACTATTTTTTTTTTCAGTCCCCACCCGAAATTTCGTTGGATATGTCGGAAAAGAAATTCCCTGAAAGTTACAGCCCTTAATATTAATTCTAAGTACTTTCCCTTAGCGTGAGAAGATTTTCCATCTAAAATACACGTGAATCGAATTTTTTTTTCTCAAATTTTTATTACTCACCCGTATTTTATGCTATCATATTGTTCTTGGTTTCGATTTACTCAGAATAAAACAATCTAAAAGAGTGCCTTTTGCGGCGAAAGTGTAAATTGTACTGGTGAGTTGGTACGGGTCACTGAAGTTGATTTTTCCCCAAAATTCTCGTTTTTTCCCTGTTATCTCCGAAACAATTAACTTTACGAAAAAAACTGTAAATGAAAAATTTGTTGAAAATTTAATTTCTCACAAAAAAGGTCCTATCGACCCAATTGCTTAGATTAATATTTCTTGAGATATTGAACTTTAACTTATGAGTAGTATAAAATTTATAAAATATGAAATATTAAATAATAAAAAAAATAAAATAAAATGAAGTTCAATATCTCCAGAAATATTAATCTAAGCAATTGGGTCGATAGGACCTTTTTTATAGGAAATTAAATTTCCAACAAATTTTTCGTTTACATTTTTTTCAACAAGTTAATTGTCTCGGAGATAACAGCAAAAAAACGAGAATTTTGGGTAAAAATCAACTTCAGTGACCCGTGGGAACTCACCAGTACAATTTACACTTTCGCCGCAAAAGGCACTTTTTTAGATTATTTTATTCTGAGTAAATCGAAACCAAGAACAATATGATAGCATAAAATGCGGCTGAGTTATAGAAATTTGAAAAAAAAAAATTCGATTTACGTGTATATTGGATGGAAAATCTTCTCACGCTAAGGGAAAATACTTAGAATCAATATTGAGGGCTGTAACTTTCAGGGAATTTCTTTTTGGACATATCCAACAAAATTTCGGATGGGGACTGAAAAAAAAAATAGTCGAAAAAAAAAATCGCCCTAGTATTACACGTTAATCTCTTTTTCATAATTTTTATGCGAGGCAAAAACGATTGTTTTTCATTCAGCCAGAATTTTAAATACCTCGTTGGCGATCGCGTGTCTGTGGGGATCGATGGTAAACTCTCCGCTACATCTCATATATCGGCTTCGAAAATAGTATTATCGTATATACGTGCGTGTCGTCGAACCACGTCCGCATCATTGATATTTCCGGAACTCGCGGATTTCGCCAGCCGGTCAGAAACATCGATATATATATATGTATGCACGGTTATTATAGTCATGTACATTATGTGTCGAACGATGACAAACAAAAGGGCATGATTAATACTATTTGACACGTAAAATTATACGAGTTAGGGCTTTTTGGTATTGCTAGCAGTCAATCCATGTACAATGTGGATAGATACACGAGTGTATGAACGACTTAGATAGTTCAACGTACCAAGTTATTTCGTGAAGCGTTTGCCTCACATACCCCAGTACCCTTTCACTCGAAACTACGCGAGGTTACTCTATAGCCTGCTTGCGGTCTTCATTCCCCGAATAGCGTCAACGTGCGCGCGTGTGTGTGTGTGTGGACCGGTTCAAAATTGATGCAAACCGCAGAATTTCTTCAGCGGAGTAACAAAAATGTTCTAACATGCAAGGACATACGATACACAGTCATTGACGCATTGAGGTATAAGCTATTCTTATCATGGCCAAACAGAGTGGATGGGTTTTTCTTGTGTTTTATTTTTTAACGTGTTTCATGGGTTAATCAATGAGTTGCTGTTAACTGCAAGGGATGCTAAGTCAGTTTTATCGGTTACCCTACTCAATACGTCCAGAAACAAATTACGTAAATGGACATTTAAAAAAATACTTGCAGAAAATCAGTCTCGATGATTCGATCGCATTCGATGATGGTGAAGTTCGCATCGTTGGAATGCAACGAAAATAAATTTTTTACACCATTGATCCCTCTTAAGATTGGATTATCGATGACAAAAATCGTTGAATCGTTTTATTAGGGTCTTCTTAAAAAATCTGGGGCTAAATGGGGCACGAGAAGCAAGAGCAATACTGAAAATGAAAATTTAAAAAACTATTTGCGTTGCGTTCTGACGATGCAAATTTCAACATCATCGCATTCGAGGACTAATTTTAATTTTTTTAGGACACCAAATAAGGGCTTTAACGTTGTAAACACTCGAGATATTACCTGTATCATATCAGAATATACTTCAGATATTTTAAATGTTAAAATTCATAATCTAGAAATTCTTAGAAATTCTACAGGGAATTTCAACACGATGGCGTCTATAGTTTCACGAATAGTTCATTGAATGTAAGTAAATGTGCATATGTTCTCGAAGATTAGGATGAGGCTGTCTACTCTCCAGCCACAACTGACTATTAATCAGGAAGAGGGATGCACACACACACTCCCCTCTATATACGTATATATTACATCTCAGGAGCCGCAAGAGGGGCGGATAGAACAGCAGAGACAATCTTCCGAGGCGTCTGAATTTAATTACGCATTTACGAGGCTTTAAATTTTCATCATAATGTCGCACAGGGCCGCGCTTAATATAACGTAGATTTTCTAGAAAGGACGAGAGGGTTGGGGAGAGCGACAGAGATATGGAGATTAATAAATTCGCAGAAGGGACTCGGAACTATCGGGGTTCACTTGCGGTGCCCTGTTACACTATATAAAATGAGGAATATATTCTCCTGATACCGACGATGTTCGTTGATCGCGAAACACCGTTAGCCTTTTTTTTCACACAGGAGTATTCAGTTGCACGTCATCATAATTTCCAACCTCGTTTCCTCTCTATCATGCCAAATAAATTAACGAAAATATTTTCCGATAAAGTTGGTTTATATCTTTATATATAAAAATGAACCCCCATTTTCCTTGGTCACGCCATAACTTGAGAACGACTTTACCGATTTTATTCATCTTTTTTCTTAAAGTTTCCTAATACTTCGTAGGAGGTTCTTACGGAAAGGAAAATTAAGAAAATCGCGCCTAAAATTGGAAAATTTCAGAAAACTTAACGACTATTTAACCTTCATGCGTTTGACAGTTCGCGCGAAGCGAATGTGATTTGATAGATGCATGCATCTATCGATCAAAAAATAAGATAGCTCAATTCAGATTCAAAATAAGATAGCTGGCGAATTGATGACATACAAATCGGTTGATTCCGTTACTAACCAAGATGATGTTGTCAACTATCCAACGGAATTTGTAATCTGCAATTAAAAGTCGAATCGGTAATCATTATGTTGCGGAACATAAACCAGTTTTGTAATGACACTCGGCTTCCGGTGAAGAAATTAATGAACAACGCCAACGTTACAATTTCCAGTGTGGCTTGCATTTACAATATCGATAAATAAATCGCAAGGGCAGTCGTTAAGTGTTTGTGGCATCAATCTTGATAGTCCATGTTTTTCACATGGCCAATTGTATGTCGCCTGTTCCCATGTCGGAAAACCATCAACATTATTTATTTACGTGCCAGAAAACAAAACTAACAATGTTGTGTATCAAAAAGCATTACAATAAACGCTATGTTTTTGAAATAACGTTTTTTTTTCTATTATCTATTCCAGTTCGAATTGAATATTCATAGCTCAGACAGGACAACGTCTGTCGGGTCAGCTAGTTAAAAATATATTTTTCACAAAAGAAAAATCACATCGCATAGATATCATTGGAAGGTGACCCGATAAATTTGCGATCTGTGCTACGGTCATTTTTTCAAAAGAACCAAAATATGAGTAAGATCTTCTGGGATTCAAATTTCATTCTCACGAATTACCTCATTATATTTCCTAATCCTTCGTTATCCGCAACGCCAACTTCCGTGTTCGGTGTTACCGCGAAAATGGTATATTCCCTCCTATCGTATATATAGATACGCAGAGAAATGTCTGTTCGCGAGGTCCGCAAGCTCGGCTTATTCGCAAACATTATTCCGTCCGGAAATCGACTAACTGAAGACAGACAAATCCCCCGGCACAGCATTCAGAAGCTCCCCGTCCGTGTCCCGCATATGCAACCACACTTCCAGGATACACACTCGGACAACTGGTACTGGGTGTGAAGAGAGAGAGAGAGAGAGAGACAGGGTTCGAATTCCCGGTGCAATCAAAGCCGACTGATCCGGATTGTGGCTACGATGCCCTTTCCTCCCTGTATTACCAAATTTACTCGCGGGGGGTCAAACTGGATAGGGTCAAGCGCAATTCATCGTCCTCGTTGTATCTCGAGCCTTCACCTCTTCCTCCCCCCTCTCCGAGCACTACTCAGACAATTGAATTGTATTTTCGATGCTATGTCCGAGCGAGTACATTCATGATGATTCTCGAACACCCTCCTCGCGATGGAGCCCCAAAATTTCGTTGCTTGCTCAACACTCAAACGCATCCGGACGAATTGTTACAATTCCGAGTGATGTTTACCCAAACGAATATATATCCTTTTGAGTATTTACGTGTCAGCTTTCGGTGGAACGATATTATTCCGAAACTGCAACTTTTAGAGCTTAAAGAAAAAAAAAACGAGGAAAAATTACCTATTAATTTCTCCATAATTCAAATTAATGACACTGAATATGTCATCCGCATTTTTCACAGGATCATCGATTTATTCTCAATGATCAAATTGATTATTGCATTTACTTGAGTCTTTAATTAACCTGATTAATCCTTGATTGAATTAACAAAATTGTTATTTGTATTATTTATTTGTTATTTTTCGTTTCGTTGATTTTTAGGCAAACGGCGACGATGACTGGGAATACGAGGAGATTGTTCTCGAGAGAGGTGGTGCCGGTCTCGGTTTCAGTATCGCCGGCGGTACCGACAATCCGCACTTCGGCAACGACACAGCGATCTACATCACGAAACTCATACCCGGCGGTGCGGCATCCGCGGATGGTCGTTTGCGGGTCAACGACACGATACTTCAGGTCAACGACGTGACGGTCGTCGATGTACCACACGCTAGTGCCGTCGATGCCCTCAAGAGAGCCGGAAATACCGTCAAGCTCGTACGTTTTATCAACAATATAATATTAATACATTTTTCATTGATAATATATCATCAAATTTTCTTTTTATTCACTGTATTCAAGCTATTCAGATGTTTCGCTACGTTGAACGATTTTCTTTCATGGATTTATGTATTATTTTTTCATCACTGGAAACAGAAGCTCTTTTCACTTGTCTTTCACATCGAGTCACAGCAGTGATCGACGACTTCAATTATTTATTCATTTTATTATCGTTTTTTAAATCTATTTATTTATCTCATTAATTCACTACCTATGGCAAAATTTGTTGAAACGTGTCAACTCTCGGAACACTCAGGACAACACATAGACGAAATAAGAAAGTTAATTTTTTATAAGATATGTTCTAGTGATACGAGAAACTTTTGATTCTCACAAGAACAAAACGGGAGAAGCGCGAGAGTTTTCATTTCGCACCCTCTTCTATTCTCGTGGCATGTCCAAAGTCCAATTATCGTTCCTGAAGATAAAGAAGTAAGATACAGAAGTTATATAGCCTTTGGACCAGGGCTGTCAGCGCGATTCTTTGACGCGACATCGATTTTTTATTCTTTCATTTTCATTGATTTTCTACATTCCCTCGAATTCCACCGGGAGACGTTACCCGTTATTATATATATCCAATAACTTCGCACTGTCCGTATAAATGTGGACAATGTCTCGGCTCTTTTCCCAAAGAAGTTTAATTTTTCGTTTTTTTTTTCTTTTTTTTTCTTTTGTCTAGCACCTTCCAACAACGTACAGGAACAAATAATGGTTTGTCGGGTTTTTCGATTTATATATAAAGTTCGATTGGTAATTTCATTAAAGGAATTTGCTCGAAAGTTCGAGCCGGAGTCTGTAACGTGAATTTTCGCGCGATCGGAGATAGCACGAGAATGCCGATGAAAATCTGCGGCGGGAAGAGTGAGACAATTTTCTTCGTCCTGGAAAACAAATATCCAGTTATATAACTCTCTCCCTCTATCTCTCTCACGCCTCATTCTCACGGCGAACGAAGGAAAGATAATGGGATATTCTGGATATGGGTCATAACGGATACCCAATTATATACGTGGTTCAAATGTTGAGCCAGGATACGGAGGGAAAAATTGAACTTCGACCGCACGGGAAAACCGAACGGAATCGGAGCTTTATGATTTTTCTTGCAAGATTCAAAAATTTCTGTTTATCCAGGATCCCGGGTCGAATAAGAATTACGAATCAGTCGATGCCCGAATGAAATTTGGTAAATCGATTGAAATTTAAGCTCTCTACACTAGCGGCCAAAAATATTGCACAAATGAATTGAGGGAGAAATAAAAAATTCACAACTTTGACTAATCCGAAGGCAGTGAATTCTCGTCTCGCGTACAATTTGAAATTCAACACTAAATCTTTATTGAATTGCTGTGAAACAAACAGATTATTTTTAATAGTTCTGTCGTTACAATATTCAATGTGAAACAAAAACAAAATTTTTTACAATATTCTTCCAGTATGTACGAAGACGACGTCACACGCAATTGATCGAGATCGAGCTTATAAAGGGCAACAAGGGCTTGGGCTTTAGTATCGCGGGCGGAATTGGAAATCAGCACATACCCGGTGACAATGGGATATACGTTACGAAGATCATGGACGGCGGGGCAGCACAGGTCGATGGTCGTCTCGTTGTCGGTGACAAATTGGTGGCTGTGAGAAATGCGCTGGTAAGATTAAACACACGCACGCGCACATACGATATTGAAATAATTTTTTGATCGCTCAAACATTTTGTCATTAATTCGCATACAGAATTATTTAACGATTTCTTTTCTGCTTTAAGGGTGAACACCACTGTGACCCCCTGTTTTTTTTCACATTTTTCAAGAATTTTTTTATGTGGGAAAAAAAGAGATATTCGAAAAAATTTTTTGGGTTTTGTTCCTTGTTTATTAATGTATCAAAAAACATTTTTTTCATATTTTTCACGCCGCATGGTGGCGCTGGGGAAGCTCTCGCGTCAGGTGCTGTCATCTCCGCGGCACGCAGCAGAACTCTCTTCAACGTCGATCTGAAAAAAAATACCGAGTGTTTTCGTTAATAATATGATATTTTGAAGAGAAGTACATAGGGATTTGGAAAAATATTTTTTTTAAAACAATATTTTTCCAAATCCCTATGTACTTCTCTTCAAAATATCATATTATTAACGAAAACACTCGGTATTTTTTTTCAGATCGACGTTGAAGAGAGTTCTGCTGCCTGCCGCGGAGATGACAGCACCTGACGCGAGAGCTTCACCAGCGCCACCATGCGGCGTGAAAAATGTGAAAAAAATGTTTTTTGATACATTAATAAACAAGGAACAAAACCCAACAAAATTTTTCGAATATCTCTTTTTTTTCCCACAAAAAAAAATTCTGGAAAATGTGAAAAAAAAACAGGGGGTCACAGTGGTGTTCACCCTTAAACAAACAGAGAGAGAATGACCGTCGAATTTGAAGAAAAAAAACCGCTCTAAAATCATTTAAGGCCTCACATATCGATGCGCGCGCTGAAAACTGAGTAAATTTGAAAAATTAAATTGTTCACTTCACATTTTTCACATTCAAGGCATCATATACCGCTGCGCGCGCTGAAAACTGAGTAAATTTGAAAAATTATTGTAAAGGTTGTATGGTGAAAAAAAAATTAAATTGTTCACTTCACATGTTTTACTAAATTTTCAACTGTAAGAAAAAACAAATTTTTTACTTTTTCTTTTAATATTAACATTATTTTTTACGGATATAAATGTACTACTGATGAAAACCATGTCGCCTCCTTGTCAACATCATAACTTCATCAAAAATTATCCAATCTGCAAAAATAAAAAAGAATCTAGTAAAATAATGTAGTAGTAATAGTCCGACGGAGGGAATATTTTTTTCTCAAAAATAAAGAAATTACAGTATTTCAAACTTTAGTATGCAATTTAAAAAAAAAAATTGTTTAATAATTTAGAAAAAAATTGTCTAACTAAAAAATTGAAAAAAACCTCTCATCAGACTATAGAGAAAATAATTGTCAAGATTTAAGAAAAAAACAGTTAAAAAATATTAAAAGTTAGCTGAGTCATCGTGCTGACACTCTGAACACATAGTTTCGAGAAAAATGCGTTTAAAATGTCCGGTAGGTACAACGTGAACTTACGATCCGGTCACATTTATTGCCATAACTTTGTAACGGCGTGGAATTTTCTTTAAAGTTTTTTTTTTTTTTTTCTGAAAAGTAGAATAAAAATCTGTGAAAAAAATCGATTTTTTGAAAATTTCAGGGGTATGTGAGCCCTTAAGAGATTGTGAATTATCTTTTAAACTGTAAAAACGTGTGTCCACATTTAGATGTAAGTATACTGAATTTACAGTCATCAATAATTTACATTTAACAAGAATTGGTACATTGAAGAACCAAGTACAGCGATAAAGAAGAATCGTTCTTAAATCGATTGCACGAAGTAGTCATTTAAAAAGAAAATGGTAATACAAAAAGAATTAGAATTTTCCCATTTCTGTGCTCGAATGAGCGCATAACACAGTCTGCTACACGATTCTATGAAATATTGTCAACGACCTCTCGTAAAGGGCTCACTTTTTCTCGTCCATTTGTCCGATTTCTCCCAAGTGTCGAGCGATACGTACATATATATTTTCACAGTACCACGGGAGAGAGAACTCTTTGGCATAGTCGTTACATCGATATCACAAGAGACGAGGACGGCGAGAGCGGGGGTGTATAGTCGAGAAAGTGTACGAAAATCATTTTCCCTTCTCACTCGTTCAGTCTCTGACATTACCAGCGGGCAAAAGATCTCTCGTTTTCAACTTTTCCTCTTTTCTTCCTCATTCCGCATTACGTTACGAAGAAAATGGACTTTTTTATATTCTATCCGCTCTTCCCCTTCTGCCGTTCGCGCGACAGTCTAAAGATCGTACTATCGGCCCGCGCGATACCGTACAACCTTGTGCTGCATTTGCGTGATGTGAAAAACCAATCACTTTCATTCTTGCATATTACGCGAAATAATTCAATGGAACGTGTAATGGAATTCGACTTTTGCTCTCTCTCTCTCTCTGTGAGAATCACATTTTTTTTCTTCTTCTTTTCACCTTCGCGAAGGCCGTGAAAATGTGTCTCTTCGAACTTTAGTCCACGAGGCGGGTAAAGATCGTAACAATCGTGTTTTTTTTTGTCATTCCCTCTCGTCCTCTCGTTCTTTGTACTCGTTGCCTTTATCCGATCGTATAACGAAAGGCTTTCCACTCTCGGAGAATAATGAAGTCCCGATCATTTGTCACTAGGACTTTTTTGACGATGCTATATACCCCGTTACGATCTATAGATATAATAGTTTTTTAGGTGAACAAATAAAAAACGATGGAGATTTAGTAAAACGAACGTCTCTCATATCGCACCACGACAAATGATCAAGTTGTGCGGATGAGACAAATAGGATTAGGACCACCGAAGATTGGGTCTATTATGTAACGATCGATAGCTCTCTCTCACTTATACCCTCTCAAGAGTCCCAACGCTTCAATGCACCGTCAAAAATAAATTTATTTCGTTGCCATCAATTTTACTCGGTGACAAATCACTTTTTAATTGATCGATACGGAATTCATTTGATAAACAGAAATTTGAGGTCGAGTTAATTTTTCTTGCATAAAAGAAATTTCACACAAATGTTATTTCATTGGAATCAACATTTTTCATTTACTGAAAAAAAACTCGAGATCCAGCTCCATCTGCGATCGCGATCGTAAATCTCGCAAAAATTTGTTAAACGGAAATGAACAGAAAAAAATTAATATAAATTTTAAAAAAGGTAGCTGAGAGTGACAAATGTTAAGTCGGTTGGATTTTGAAATTGATTCTTTTTATATTTTTTATTCAATGGAGGTCTCGCGATTTTTATTTCTTATTTTCACGAAAGAGAGATGAGATGGTGGAGAAATAACGTCATTCCCGAGATCCATAGAGAAAGATGGCAGGGGTAGAAAAGGGACACGGGAAAGCTGTTGGTAAGCCTGCTTGCGGGATCTGGTGAAAATGGTCACGTCGGCCATTTACCGCGGCAATCCCGGTCAATGTTGATGGCAAAAACCCGTACGGGATCGTTTCGCGAAACAGGAACCACGGAAGCTCTCAAGAGCTATAGAGGGTGACCGCTCTTGGTACTACGTAGCACTGCGGACGTTACTGCCATTCCTTTTCCTAATCTCACGATTTTTCCTTCTCTCTCTCCCCCTCACTCTTTCTCGCCGCCATATTTCCTCTCTTTTGCTGCACGAAATTCGTATCACTGGTATGTTTGACTGCGTTTTTCTCTGCGTATAACTGCCAATTCAAAGCAGGAACGAAAAAAAGGAACACTATTCCATGTTCATTTTTAAGTTGATTAAGGGGGGAAATAGGGTTAGGACAGCGTTTTCTCAATGATTTTCATGAATTTTTTTATAGTATAAAAAATGAATATAATTTATTGAAACTTTAAGAATATTTTATACATATATTTAAGTATATAATATAAATTTTTTAAATAATTTCCTAGAAAAACACCGAAGATATTAGCGACCCCATATTACAGGTCACAATCAGACTCAGCATTTTGCGTACATTCTGGAAGCCGCAATTTTCATCTGAAATCAAACGAGGTTGGAATTTACTTTTATTATATGTCTCTCTTCTATATGAACCTAAATGCTATAAAAAAAATAGAAAATTGAATTTTTTACAGGGTTCAAAACAAAAAAGCATGATTTTTTGTCATTTTTTATAACTTTATTTGCAAAAAAAAATTATTTTAAATAATGATAATATTCTGATTTTAGGTTCATATAGAGCGCAATACTATGAAGGAAGTAACTGTCAATTTTCTAAACCATTGGTTGAAAACTTTTCAAACTAGCGTGTACGCAAGTTCAAAAAAAGTCGTTATCAGAAAAACGCGTTTGAAAAAATAGTACCAAGAAAAACAAGCAATATGGGGTCGCTAATATTTTATAGTATATACTTAAATATATGTATAAAAATTTGATAGTATATACTTAAATATATGTATAAAATATTCTCAAAGTTTCAATAAATTATATTCATTTTTTATACTATAAAAAAATTTATGAAAATCATTGAGAAAACGCTGTTCTAATCCTATTTCCTCCCTTAATGGCTTATAACAATAGAACGAATCGGAATTTTCATTTAAAATTTTGGGAACATATTTTTCAATAGTTTTACTAACAATTTATGAAATTTAAAAAAATCGATTTCTTGAACCGTCTAACCCTATTTCCCCCCTTAATTGATGCCACAGTTTATTAAAAGTTTCAGGATCGTTTTCGAATTGTTGAAACGAAAAAAAAAATCATTTCGAAAATCCTAAACGATCAATTCCTAAAAATTGTAATAAAAAAATGTGCTAATCCCTATTTTTAAAAAACTATAGAGGAATCCTTTTTATTTCAAATGAAACATATTTTAAAAAAATACTTTTTCAATTTTTCTATATACCGATCTACATATTGTTTCATCTGTCTGGTAAAAGTATTTCGAACAATTTCTCGTTTATGATTTTTTATGCGATCTTTGGTTGCAAGTAAACAGAAAGATACAACCCCCGTTTTATCCGACTTTTAATAATACTTTTAAATATTCTCATATTATGTGACATTTTTCACGTAAAATTGTTACTTCCGAAGGGTACCGGTTTCGAATTGCGCGCCATGCATTCGAATCGTAGCTTGAAAAACTTTTCAACAGAAACGAAATAAGCATCGAACTGCCGAAAGTTTGTGGCGTAAGTAATATCGTAAAATCGAGTGAAACACGCGACTGAATTGCATGGCTGCGCTTGAAAACGATTGAGATAAAACTTTTTCTCTCCTTTTCTTTTTATTCATCGCTCCCTTTCTCAATCGTAGTCGCGCTGCAATAACGATTCGACTCGCGATAATCATGCCCGTTGCACAGACGTCTCTTCATCGTCGTCGTCGTTCATTTGCAAAATCGAACTAGTTCTTACTTGGAGAGTAAATTTATTGATTTTTATATGGAAAAATCTCGAGATTGAGAGTCAAAAGTTTTTGAACTCAGTCTTGAATAAATGGATATCTTAGTTTCCCGTTATAGAAAGGAAACGGACATTTTTCGCGACTATTTGTTTGTACGGGACGCACGGAATACCGCGTTGTTATAACTATACCGACTTAGAAGAATGTCTCACAACTATAAATCGCCAAGTAATGCCTCGTTAAAGCTGGTTAGGTAAGCTTCTCCAATACCGTGGAATTTTCATGGTGGAGACTTTGACTTTTGGTGATAAAAAAAAAAAGACCCGGGGATCAAAGCAATTCGTCTTTCTCCTTGCCAGAGTGGAAAATCAGACCGGATAACGCGAAAAGCTTCTTTTTTTTTATTTTCATAATTGAACGAGCGCTTCGCTGTATGTGGTATGTGCTTCCTTCTTTTTCATTCTTCTCTCTCTTTCTCTTTCTCTCTCTCTCTCTCTCTCCCTCTGTCTCTTCCTCTTCTTCGTGCCACATCAGCGAGCATTTCTTGCTCATTGTATAATACCCGGGGATTGAACCTGAGGTGTCGTCTATGTATATATATATGTACGATCGCTGATGGCTGAACGGTGGAAAGTGAACGAGAAAAATCAATTATCGGAAAGCTTCGGCTCACACACGCAATCGAAACTCCCCCGATTTCCCACCGCATATAGACGTATCTCACATATCGGTTCAATGCGTTTTTTTTTTTTACTACCGAATCGATCTATTCGTATGAAACGCTGAAACGTGCTCGGCAATGTGAAAGAATGATACATTTATTGCAAGCTGGTTATTATGGCTCAGGGGACTTTCCACCCTTGCATTATCACACATTTTATCGAGTTTAATTTTCGCCGGGAATCAATGGGATATTTTCCAATCGGATAGCAATTTGATACGCAATAAATGACGGCAAAAATTTCATTACATTTTTTTCGTCCACTTTTGAAATGCCTTAAAGTAACTTTCAAATTTTCATAATTTTGCTCCGTTTTCAAAGATTTAGGCTTGTTTGTGGTACTTTGAAAACTCTACGAACAGACTTTGATGTCGTTTTATTCATCTCATTGTCCCAATTTTTGTCGACCATCAGGGCCACTTCGAGGATCATCGAAAAATCATGGGAGTGGTATAATGCGCGAAAATCTATGGGCTGATAAAAAAATCTGTAAAAAATCAAAAATACTTCGTAGCTTAATGAATCGAGTGGTTTTTTGAAGCTCGAAAGATAACGAAGACAATGAAGCACGTAGTGTCGTGTGTCAAATTTATCCGGAAGCAAAATTACAGCGTTTTCAGTGCACCAACTTATTTTAGGCCAAGATGCGAAAAAAAGCGCTTGAATTTTTCATTTTTTTCTTTAGAATACCATATCGATGTATTTTATCGTATTGAACACACTTCAATACAAAAATAGGATTATTGAAGTACCATTAATTCGATTAGAGACGATAAAAATCCTATTTCAATGATTTCTTCCTATCACATTATTTCTATCAATTGCTATATTTGTATATCGTCGTAGTAACATACTCTATATTTCTATGTATAATCGTAATAAGTCGAATGAATTCAACGCGGGATAAAAGTTATATTCACAGAACGTACTTTATTTTTTTTATTCCCCTTTTTCAACTTCCTCTTTTGCCCAACAATAGGGCGACAAAAACTTGGAAAACGTGACGCACGAGGAGGCGGTAGCGACGCTTAAAGCAACCCAGGATCGGGTAGTGCTGCTGGTAGCCAAACCGGAAGGAACATTGCCACCTCCGCCACCGGCCTCGGACCACTCCGTCTCGCCGCAACCACGTAAGGATCTTTGAAAAGCTGGACTTTTGCCTATACACATAAACCTGCACACACACACACACAAATAGTTATATAGAGCGGATTGGCGAGGGTACGTTTTATCCTTTTGCGCGTATTCTCGAACGCCATTTTCAGTTCTCTTTCATCCACATTGGGTTCTAGACAAATTTCCTTTTATTTTTTTCTCTCCACACCGCTCAAACGTTCTTACACAAGCTGCTGCTGCGTTTGTCTTCCGCTCGATAAAGATTTTGCGCGGGAGACTGTGAGAGAAATTGCGGGGATCTCCATCCTCCGAAATGTTGTTCTCTCTCTTTCTCTCTCTGTCTCTTTCTCCGTATCTCACTCTTATTCTATCGTTTGTTTGCTCACCGAGAAAGAGACTCTCTCGGATGGTTGTGCAAGCCAAACTTTCCCTCCGTTTATAATCGTCGCACAAGCGAAATGCTGGAGATACGAGAAGGGAATTTAACGGAAAATCGAGAATAAACTCGCGACGATGAACGATCGTGGCGAAGAACGTTTCGATAGCGACGTTTTACTCGAAGCGTAACAAAAAATTAAAAAAAATATTACTCTCGAATATGCAAGCTCACTCGGTTACTCCGAGACTAACAAAAGTGTGCTTGCTCGTGATTATTGAGCAGACACGATTAAAATCTAACTTGCAAATTTGATTCTTTTCGTAATCGGACAAAAACTTCATTCACGATTCACGAATGGATTGACAATTTTATTTTATTTTTCAAGCTGCATCCCCACGTACCAACCAAACAAAACGATCTGTTGAAAAAAAAAAAATTGAACGATATGTCAGATCGGAATAAAATTTTTTTTCTCGGATTTTATCAACAAAAAATTTAATTTTTCATAAAATCCAAGGTGTATTATCCAAAATTCATTTCATAATAACGAATATCATTGTGCCATTTTTTTTTTCGCGATTCTTACGTCCTAGTTTCTTCATCCACAAAGTAGACTGCAAGAGATTCAATATCGTTATTGTCTCTTCAAAAATGTGATTTTATTATTTTTATCTTCTTCTCGATTTTCATACGTTTATTCTCAATCGTCGTTGCCCATTCGCAATTTTATCAACGACTCATTTAATTTCCTCTCTTATTTCGAGCCCCGTTTGCATCGTTGCGTCTTGCAATTTATACCACAGCTGGGGGGGGGGGGGGTGTAGACAAGTTTTTTAACGATTGTCATCGATATCATTGACTGCCCAATCGTTTACTATATACCCTTGCAATAATGGAATCCAATGAAGTCTCGCTATTCTTGCAACACAATTCTCGATCTTCTTTGCCATTCAACCTGACGAAAATAAATGAAAAGCGCTGAAAAAATTTATCAATCAGACTCGAGTGTCAGTTTTTTCGTATCTTTTGTTCAAAGGGGTAAAATAACATTTTAATTAATAAATATATTAAAGTTCGTTCAGTTAAAAAGTTTTTTTTTCAATTTCCGCAAAAGGGGATGTGCTGGATTTGCGTTAATTTCTCGGAGTTTGTCAATCAACCATTTTCGTTTGTAATTCATCACCGGACCGTTACAATATCCTTCAGAGTACGAAATAACAGGCACTCCGCGATCATTGCCTGCGCGTTAAATTACATAGTTCGCGGTAAACATTTATTTTTCACTAAAATCGTCGAATCGTATTTTTCATTAAACTCGCAACGTTAAACCGTTATTTTGGCAAATGATCCTCGCTTTTATTCTAATTACTTTCGTGAATAGCATTATCCAATGATTCGTACCCGTAAACTCTCTATGCTTTTCTTTGTTTTCCGTTTATCCACAACGATACACATTCAATTTTCACGAAAATTACTCGGAGAACCGTTAATTTAAACATTACTTACGCGTTAATGGTAATTTAAGTAAATTGTCATTTTCAACAAAATCATTCTTCCGTTCGTTTCAATTACATTCATGAATTTCTCATTCCAATCGTACAGCTACAATTTATTCGACTATTTACGCATTTATGTTTTTATTTTGTTTGTTTTCTGTTTCTCCGCGTCTAACAGGCAAACAAAATGGTTCGGTTTCAGCGCTGGAGAACAGCACTTTGACGTACTCGCAAGAGTCACGTCACGCGTCTTCGTTAGCGCTACACGGCGCCGTTACGCCGCGAGCCGTTTCCCAAGAAGACGTATCACGGTGAGTCCTCTTCACATTTTTCCTTGTATTTCGATAAATGAATCCAAATAATCTATCTTTTTTTTTTTTTTAATTATCACCGATAATTATCGAGATGAACGTTTTTCCGATTTTATACCGAAAAGATCCGAATTATACCCCTCGAAGAACTAGTTTTGAAAAGCAAAAAGAATTTTTGAACATAGTAAGCATTTTTAAGGGTTGCTTGAAACAAAAAGTGTTTAGTCCTTAGCCCGAACATTATTTCAGCACATAAAAAAGTCTTCTCCAACCCCAATAGCTCATAGAAAAAATACAGTAAAACAAAAACCATTTTTTTTGCAATGACAATTCACCAATTTTTCAGTATTTTTCGCCCTTCACTTTATGAGCACGTCAGGCGCTAAAAGATTAAGATGATTAGGTGACAAAATAAAGAAAATAAATCATCGACATAATAGTGATAATAACATTTTTTTTATAATTTGAAATAATAATTAATAATTACTTTGAAGAAAATTAATTACAATGATCTTGTTAAATAATCATTTAAAATGATTTTCCATCGAATTTAACGCATCTCCGCGAAACTTAACGAACAAACAGCGTGAAAACTCTCGAAAATCACAACTATACAAGGACATTGATTGCATCCCGTGGCGGAGTGTATCGTACTCGTGAAATTTTCAATCCGTGTAGAATCAGTAGACGGTGACGAGGGTGTGGGTGTATATGTATTATGTATCGACTGTCAGCAAACAAAAGGAAATAACCCTTGGCACTTTACGTGTTGAATCGTTTGGTTTACGACCTTTTGTTTGCTAGCAGCCGATAAATATACATACAGTCAGAAATTCGGTTCCACCAGTCCCTCTCTCTCTCTCTTTCTCCCTTTTGCTGGTCGGATCGTAGGGAATTAGTCGTCGGGGTAAATTCGATCGAACAGAGCCGAGCGATCCGACGCATCCCACATTCAGAACCGCAAAATTGGCTACACCGAACTGTAGCCCTCTATCGGCTCTGGTCTCTCCTGCCTCTTCCTCGTTTCCAACGGTCGCTTACGAAGACTGTTTAATTATACAGTCACGGGTTCGGCCCGTTTTCGCGTGGGCGCAGGTCGAATAGCGCGTGAGAACGTTGTATATGCACCGGAGAGAGAAAGAGACCGCTGCTCTCCCGTCTCTTCATCGGCGTGAATGCTCAATGGCATCCCGCACACTGTCCGATGATACCACCGATGGTATTGGCGGACGAAGGGGGTGAGAGATTAGAGGGGCAACGGTATTGGTGGTAGCCAGTGCACGGGCTAATTGCCGATGGATCAAGGGCTTATCGAATCGCGAACCGTCCGCGCATTGGCTGAATTCGACACGTTATATATACGTTATTTAGGCATATAGGGTCTTCCAGATACACCGGAACGATTTTTGAATCGTGAGCATCTTTGAAGATCTTTTAATTCACTGATGGTTTTGATGCAACATTTTTTTTAAAGGTAACCTTTAAAATGAAATTTGCGAAGCTTTTTTTTATTTTTTTTCAGAGAGCGAATTAAATGACTGTCGATCGCTCGGACTAAAAAAAATGCACCACTTTACGTGGAATATCTCATGTATGACGAATCGCGGCGACTCAATGATTAAGGGGGGAAATAGGGTTAGGACAGCGTTTTCTCAATGATTTTCATGAATTTTTTTATAGTTTAAAAAATGAATATAATTTATTGAAACTTTGAGAATATTTTATAGATATATTTAAGTATATACTATAAAATTGGTATATACTATATACTATAAAATTTAAGTATATACTATAAAATAAAAAAGACTCAGCATTTTGCGTACATTCTGGAAGCCGCAATTTTCATCTGAAATCAAACGAGGTTCGAATTTACTTTTATTATATGTCTCTCTTCTATATGAACCTTAAATGCTATCAAAAAAATAGAAAATTGAATTTTTTACAGGGGTCAAAACAAAAAAGCATGATTTTTTGCCATTTTTTACTACTTTATTTGCAAAAAAAAAATTATTTTAAATAATGATAATATTCCGATTTAAGGTTCATATAGAGCGCAATACTGTGAAGAAAGTAACTGCCAATTTTCAAAACGATTGGTTGAAAACTTTTCAAATTAGCGTGTACGCAAGTTCAAAAAAAGTCGTTTTCGGAAAAACGCGTTTGAAAAAATAGTAGCTCGGGGCCTGAAGGAGAGCTACTCACTTCAATGGCTTATAACAATAGAACGAGTCGGAATTTTCATTTAAAATGTTGGGAACATATTTTTCAATAGTTTTACTAACAATTTATGAAATAAAAAAAAATCGTTTTTTGAACCGTCTAACCCTATTTCCCCCTTAACAGCTCGATCTCTTGGTATTATTGACTCTCTCTCTCCCTCTCTCTCTCTCTCTCTCTCTCTCTCTCTCTCTCTCTCATGTGCGATCATTAGAGACATATTCACACCGGAGGGAATTCAAATGCGAACAAATAGGGTTTTGGATTTTTTTTTTTAACGTAGCGCCAGATTGCCAAATGTTAATTACAATTTCTTTTATAACGTTTTTAATCCATCTCTACCGTTCTCCGTCAACATTTATTATCCATGTAAATTTGTTATCTTTCGGACATTCTCCGTTACCAAATTGTCCTATAACGAGTTTCTCCTTTGCGTCTGAATAATCACCCCTGTCGTCCCCTTAATAAACAAAAGCTTAGACAACAATTAAGGATGAAAGTTAAGTGGCAGTAGTGATCTTTCCACAAATTCGCCAATAACGAATGAATAAATGTTCGACTGGTCAATAGTTTTCAGGCGCTCGACGAACGTTAAAGAAAAAAAATTGTAAGGGTCGAGGTAAGCCTCCGTTATAACGTTGATGAAGGACGAAATAAAGCTCCGAGTGTTGAACGTGAGCGGTCGCGGTAGCGGAGTAAATTACGACGACGGTATAATGGTTGCGGAAAGCTAATTTAGGAGAGGAAGAAATTAAACTTACGTTTCTTTTTTTCTTCGCGTTCTTTTTTTTTTTTAAATCTCCTTTGCGCATTTGCCATGATGGCTGAGTACCGTAATAACTCTTGTCGAGCGTTGCGAAGCCACGCGGTATTCGCGACACCGTCGGTAAAACGTTCCCGGGCGGAAGAACTTGAAACCGTAAGGATTGTATCCCTCGCGGCAATATGCTCCGTGCCACTGAGAATTTTCATACAGCTTTTGAAAAGCTGGATGAAAAAAAAAGAACGGGAGAAGGAGGCAGGGGACCGGGAAATAATCCCTCGAGAGGAAAGCTTTTCGTGCTTGGTACCGAAAACTTTCGACGAATAAGACGCCGAAATAAGTGAGACTTTGGTCGGGGCGAGGGAAGAAAATTCCGTTTGCCAGTTGCACTGAACGGACAAACGGCGAAAGACGAAGGGAAATAGAGTAGAAAAGATGAAAATTACGGGGCCACACTTCTTCGTAGAGAGAGAGAGAGAGAATGCGAACTAATGACACTTTCGACTCGTTGCTCCGTGGGAAAATTGCAACATCGCTAGCAACTCATTGTGGTGACAGCGTCGCCACCACTCTCTGGTCGCATATAAACACGCATTTATTTTATTTCATTTTATTTCATTTCCAATATGCATTTTCTTCTATGCAGTCATTCCTTTGTAAGGACTCGATTCTTTCTCACGCGTTTACTTCTTTGACTTCTTTCATTTCGTCGTCTACAAAATAGAACAACCGTGTCTCAGTTTTCCCTGTCATAAAACTCGAGTACTTGCGGGTCCCAGTCGAGTCTCTCCCGAGACGAGGCTGTTTTACGGGGAGTCTCTTATGGCGACCAAAAGGGCCTACACGCGCTCTGGCATTTTCTAAAGCTTTGGTTTCTCGTAAAACCTTTCCTACCCTCTCTTCGATATTTTCTCTCCGTCAACAAGCAAACTATCAGGAATTCTCTTGTTGACGAGGGAGTTCCTAACGAACAAGCGCCGCGACAACAACTCAACCGACTCTCTGTCAAGTCACAAATTCATTCACCGCGCCAACTAATTTTTACTAATTAATTTTGTAATTGGTTATGAATAAATACTGTGCATTACTCTTATGGTAAATCCGTCTTTTCGTACCACAACCAGCACCGAATCACCACACACCCCCCCACAAATTGGTGACCCCGACGTGATCTCGCGAAAACCGTGAATATTCGCAACCTACGCGATCTCGCGGAATCGTGATCGACCGCTAACTTTTCTTGTGCGTGATTCGTGCCGTGCGTTCAGTGAGTTTCGTGACGTCCGTTCAAACAAGTGCTATAAGAATGGCAGACGGCGATGCGCCCAACGCAGATCAGGTTGCCGCACGGTCAGTCGACCGGGTAGCTATTCGTATACCACCCTTCTGGCCTTCCGATCCAGAAATGTGGTTCGCGTAAGCTGAAACACATGCAGCAGCACCCGCAACAAGTTCAACAGCACTCCCAAGGACCACCCCAACAACATCCACAAGGACCGCAGACACATTCTCGACAGGGTCCTTCGCACACGCATCAGGCGCAGCAACATGCTCAACAGGATCCTCAGCATCCTCAGCAAGGTCCTCAACATTCGCAACCAGGATCTCAACATGCTCAACAGGGTCCTCAGCATCCTCAGCAAGGTCCTCAACATTTGCAACCAGGATCTCAACATTCGCAACAAGGGCCTCAGCATTCTCAACAGGGTCCGCAGCACCCTCAGCAAGGTCCCCAGCATTCGCAACAAGTTCAACATCCTCATCAGGTTCAGCAACACGCGCAACAAGGTCCCCAACGTTCGCAGCAGCATCCGCAAGCGCAACATTCTCACGCTCAACAACAGCAGCAACGGGCGACTCAGCAGCATCAACAACATACTCAGGTACACGCGCAACAGCAAGCCGCTCAACAGGAGCAGCATCAGCATCAGCAACTATCCCAACAGCAGCATCAGCAATCGTCTCAGCGGCAGCAGTCACATCCGGTAGCATCGGCACTCGCAACACCGAATGCTCCGCCCACTCAGCAACCCAACGACGTTACGCTCCAGCATACTAGAAGATCGGGCTTACGAGTTCGATTTCCCGATCGACTTCAAGGCGGTTTTTCGTGATTGGCTCAATCACTGGCCAGGGGGTACTGTGGTGACAGCGTCGCCACCACTCTCTGGTCGCATATAAACACGCATTTATTTTATTTCATTTTATTTCATTTCCAATATGCATTTTCTTCTATGCAGTCATTCCTTTGTAAGGACTCGATTCTTTCTCACGCGTTTACTTCTTTGACTTCTTTCATTTCGTCGTCTACAAAATAGAACAACCGTGTCTCAGTTTTCCCTGTCATAAAACTCGAGTACTTGCGGGTCCCAGTCGAGTCTCTCCCGAGACGAGGCTGTTTTACGGGGAGTCTCTTATGGCGACCAAAAGGGCCTACACGCGCTCTGGCATTTTCTAAAGCTTTGGTTTCTCGTAAAACCTTTCCTACCCTCTCTTCGATATTTTCTCTCCGTCAACAAGCAAACTATCAGGAATTCTCTTGTTGACGAGGGAGTTCCTAACGAACAAGCGCCGCGACAACAACTCAACCGACTCTCTGTCAAGTCACAAATTCATTCACCGCGCCAACTAATTTTTACTAATTAATTTTGTAATTGGTTATGAATAAATACTGTGCATTACTCTTATGGTAAATCCGTCTTTTCGTACCACAACCAGCACCGAATCACCACACACCCCCCCACATCATTATTAAATATTGCAATGAATGGAATATTTCAATTCGCCCCGAGAGAAAAAGAAAGTCAAAAAATAATTGAATGAGTGAAGTTTGGTTCTGGAATATACAATATAGTTTATTTAGTGCTTTTTACACAGGCTTCATTTTGTTCCTGACGTCACAGCATCCACTTTGAATGAAAATTAAGCTCTCTCTTGCCCGCTCTCGTCGCTCACGTTGTTCGAATATATTCGATCTGCATTTCGATCAAGAACATCGATTTCTCTCTTGCGATTTAAAAAAATTTAGTTTTGGGCCTTTATATCGACGTATTTTCTATCACAAATTGCACGTAAACACAAAAGAAACGATATTATTAAATAAAAATCCTGTACATGAAAAAACGATAATTCAAGAATTCAAAAGTCATCATCGTGAGTCTTATTCAGACCGCAAAGCCTGATAAACATCGCGGAATTTTGTCGAATGTCGTTCAGACATATATGAGGTCTGTTAAAAAAGTATCGCAAATTTTGAATTTCCGCAGGCTCCGTATATTCGATTTTCGATTTTTTTGTGGCGTTAGGTTGGTACTCATGTCCCTCACTTATGCTGAAAAAATCGGCCATTTTGAATGTTTAGTTAATTGTTGACAGCTGTTTTGGTTAGACGTGTTTTGGCTTGTCTTCGTTTTTTGCCTATTCCAAAAAATGGATCAAAGAATCTGTATCAAATTTTGTGTGAAAAACAAAATTAAGTGCGCGGACGCATTCCGAATGTTGACTGTGGCATATGGTGAAGCTACCTTGGACCAAAGCAACGTTTATCGGTGGTACAAAATGTTCTCAGAGGGCCGAGAAGATGCGAACAACGAAATGCGTTCCGGACGCCCGAGCACATCAACAACAGACGAAAACATTGATGAAGTGAAGAAAATAATATTGGCCATTCGTCGAATCACCGTTAGAGAAGTTGCTGAGGAACTAAACATATCGATTGGCTCGTGCTATTCGATTTTGACCAATGATTTAGGCACGAGACGGGTCGCCGCGAAATTCGTGCCAAAATTTCTCAATTTCGAACAAAAACAGTGTCGCGTTAACATTGCTAAGGAGCTGTTGGACTCGGTCCGCGACGACCCAAATTTGCTCCAGCGGGTCATAACTGGTGACGAATCATGGGTTTATGGTTATGACGTGGAAAAATGGCCGATTTTTTCAGCATAAGTGAGAGACATGAGTATCAACCTAACGCCACAAAAAAATCGAAAATCGAGTATACGTAGCCCGCGGAAATTAAAAATGCGCGATACTTTTTGAACGGACCTCGTAGATATCGTGAGAGAGAAATAATATCGGAATTCACTTGGTTCACGTGCACACAGATCTTAAATCTGAGCGTGCATTACAGTGTACAGAAGAGCAAAACAACCCCTCAGTAAATGCCTGCCCGCGGAATTGGTCGCGTTGTCCGGGTATGCACACGTTCTATTGGCACGCTCAGATTTAGCATCTGTGAGCGTACACGCGGAATATCCAATACCGCGAATCCGCGGTGGTACGCGTATGGTTGATATGTTTTCTGTCATCGACCAAACTGTGGCAACAGTTATGTATATCCAATCGGGAATACGACATAAACATCTATATGCCTAAATATTCAACTCATTACGTACATATCAACCATTGACAAACAAAAGGGCGTAATTCACGAAACTTTACGTTGTTATATCGTGCTAGTGAATAACGCACTTTTGTCAGCCATTCCATATGAACAAAATTACGTACACATATTTGTGTGTTATACTTGTTTATGCGTGTGTGTGTGTGGGTGTGTGTGTGTGCGTGGATCGGTGGCGAGAAGGAAATTCTTGGCACGCTCGCGGCAGTTAACCCAAGAACCGTGAATATATATATCTCACGTTTGTGTGTGTATGTTTGTGTGCCGTGTGTGTGGATTTCGCGGATGCAGGCCATGGTCAGAGCCGCAGGGACGTGAACTGCTCCGGAGAGAACAATCCGCTTACGTAACGCGTGTATGTGTGTGCATTCTCGCGGTCGGCATCGATCTCTATATATATATATCGATTGTTCGCAAACAAATTGGGCGTAAATCGCACGATTTAACGGGCAAAACTTCATCGCGTTACGCCTTTTTGCTTGACAATAATCGATATGTATTTACGTTTATGCATGTATAATCTCTTTACGTATAATGCATACGTACCTAGTGTACGCACCGTTTATCGATTATTGCCGGTCGCTCCGATAGACAGATACGAACCAATATTTCATACACCCGAATGATAATGATGATGATGACGAGTGCTTGACAAATTTATTAGAGAAACTCCGATCGGATGACTTAGTAAGATCATAAACCACCCTCTCTGGTCGATTAGTCGACTAGTTTTAGGTGTTATTAGCGATTTTAGGTATTTACCGCGATTCACTTTAGGAAGGATTTTTATAATCATTTTTACACATTTTCCTATGTATTAAGGGGGAAATAGGGTTAGGACAGCGTTTTCTCAATGATTTTCATGAATTTTTTTATAGTATAAAAAATGAATGCAATTTATTGAAACTTTGAGAATGTTTTATACATATATTTAAGTATATACTATAAAATTGTTATACATATATTTAAGTATATGCCATAAAATTTGTATACAAATATTTAAGTATATACTATAAAATATTAGCGACCCCATATTGCAGGTCACAATCAGACTCAGCATTTTGCGTACATTCTGGAAGACGCAATTTTCATCTGAAATCAAACGAGGTTGGAATTTACTTTTATTATATGTCTCTCTTCTATATGAACCTAAATGCTATCAAAAAAATAGAAAATTGAATTTTTTACAGGGGTCAAAACAAAAAAGCATGATTTTTTTGCCATTTTTTACAACTTTAATTGCAAAACAAAATTATTTTAAATAATTATTTTAGGTTCATATAGAGCGCAATACTATGAAAAAAGTAACTGCCAATTTTCAAAACAATTGGTTGAAAACTTTTCAAACTAGCGTGTACGCAAGTTAGAAAAAAGTCGTTTTCAGAAAAACGCGTTTGAAAAAATAGTACCAAGAAAAACAAGCACTATGGGGTCACTAATATTTTATAGTATACACTTAAATATATGTATACAAATTTTATGGTATATACTTAAATATATGTATAAAATATTCTCAAAGTTTCAATAAATTATATTCATTTTTTATACTATAAAAAAATTCATGAAAATTATTGATAAAACGCTGTCCTGGCCCTACTTTCCCTTTAATGGCTCATAACAATAGAACGAGTCGGAATTTTCGTTTAAAATTTTGGGAACATATTTTTCAATAGTTTTACTAACAATTTATGAAATTAAAAAAAAATCGATTTTTTGAACCGTCTAACCCTATTTCCCCCCTCAATTGAAAGTAAAAAAAACAAGATGGATTGTTTAAGATTTATTTTTATAGTTTGTTTCTGCTAATAAAAAGTAAAGTTGACTTTTTTTTTGCGCATCTATCGCTACGATAATTTACCTTTTTTACTGACATTTATGCCGGTAACATTAATCTCTCACTACTGTCATTTACACACACGATAATTCGTCGGAATGATAAGGATAGTTTTACACCGTATTGATCCAACTGGACTGCAGTGTAGTTATCTTAAAATGGTGAGGATTATGAATTTCACATTTTTCCAATATCCTTTAGTTTCTTTTCTCGATAAGTACCGTTAAAAGTGTTAATATATTGCAGAGCACATGAAAAAGTTCCCGAACGAACACTCCAATGGATCGAATAAGTTTTAATATTAAAACGGTTATAAGTACAGAGATAATGTCACTCGATTGTAGAGGAAAAAAAACTGAAAAATCAGCGTCGAATAAGCTTTTGGTGTACTTTTAACTCATGCCCTTTTATATCCGAGAATCAGACCCACGAAAAGATAGTGATGCATCAATAGTTTTTTTGTTCAATTTGTCGTGAAATTTTTATAATCTTTATAAACTCGATCGAAATTCAAGAGAGTTTCTCGGTCTTATTATCCGCCTGAAACTTTTATCCGATTGACCCAAAATGCAAACTAAACGATCGTGGTATGTCAATCCTTTATTTAATACGATCCGGCGTGCTTGAAACTAAATTCGGCAACTCTCGCAATTACATCTTAATTTGATCGTAAGCTTACGTTCATTTAGCTAAGTACTCGTATTTCCATCGTATATAACTTTGACTGTACTTTTTGTGCTGATACAGCACTCAAGTACGAGTGTTTATGACCGATAGAGATTCTCTGTGTCCTATAGAGAAAACATTCGAAGAACAATAGCGTATGATTGTGGAATCTCGCACGAGAAGGAAACAAGATTATTATGGTGAAAAGAATCGACACGAATTGTTTTTCTTATCCTCGAATGTGTCGTCTGGAAAATCGCCTTTCGGTGATTTTATTTTCTCCGATTACTCGAACGACGAGAGCCAGGGGTTGTTTCGTGAGATAGAGAGGGATGATAGAGAAATGCGAGATTCCCGAGACATCTCTCTCGCTCTGTCTCTCTCTCTCTCTCATGAGGCCACAGAATCCGAGACAGTCGAGTCAGCTCTCGGATAGTCACGTGCTATACATACAGATGTGTGTATATACAGGAGATATCCTATAGAGAATCTTTTCGAACAGTTAAAGGCGCCGGGTAACAGAGAGTTTGCTCGCACAACGAGAGTAGCAGTAACGGTCGAAAGACTTATCGTTTCCGGCGTCCGGATACAAATTGTCCGATCCACTTTCCGTCCTTCGAGTTTAACCAACGAGACTACCGTCTTCGACTAACGGCTATTTCAGCGCATATCGTTTTCCACCCTCCTTTATATACATTTATATTCATGTACACGCGTGCTGACAAACGAAAGGGCCTAATTCACGTTTACTTTACGCGTTAAATTCTACGAATTGCAACCTTTTTTTCTCTTTCCTTCTAAAAGACATATAGTTAAGGGGGTGATCTCCCCGGTGTCGAACACACAAATGTGGCACTATAGTCATTGCACGGTTTTCGGGGATCGTGCTACTTTCGAGGATAGTTAATCCATCGTTTAACTTTCCGGAAAACTTTTGGAAAATCGTGCAGGGTAATCGGGTACATTTGCTTGGCCAATCCCCAGTCATTCCTTCGCGGTAAATAGCCCCGGATACAGTGAGACGGTGAAACAAATACTCATCCGGAGAAGCTTTATATACGAAAAGGAAATTTGTCAGGGACGTGGAAAGTTAGCTCGATTTGAATTTCGAACATTTCTTTCAATGGAACAACATTAATAACGATTCTGTTGAACGGAACAAAAATTTATGACAATTAGAAATCATAATGAGATGATAGTTCGTCAGTTTGACTGTAACAATTTATTGAATCCGACGGAAAGCTCATAGCCAACAAAACCTCATCGATTATTTTGTTCTGTAAACGAATATTCAGAATCTAAAATATTTTAGGACGAGATGCAGTTTTTTTTCTAAAATGAAACAAATATTTAAAAAATAGAACTCATCTTCCAATTTTTTATATACCAATCTGAGGATTTTTTTTTACATTACCAGAAATTCATTTCAAACGATCTCTTGTTTGGGATCTTTGATACAATATTTCGTTTGCGAAATGAAAAATAAAACGCATTATTCTGACTTTTAATCGTGCTCCACTCCTGCTGTCGTTTACTCCGGTACAAAAACCAATTTCGCGCAACCGTTAATTCCCTTCACCTTGTCTCGGGAACTTGAGAGAAATACACCTGCAATAGCTCGTAATGAGTTGCGTTACGCGACCTTCGTAAAATCGCGAATTAAGCCAGCCACATTAACACGAAGTATTGAGATCGCGAAATATTTGCGAGAATCAGCTGTCGTCGCTCTGCATGAATTGTTCACACAAACGCACACACGCACCCGAACACACGCGCGCGTGCATGATATGTTACGTAATAATAATAATATAACGAGAACGGAAGCTGTTCGGAGTGACTCGACGATGCTTTGGATGCGCGTTCGATAACAAGACGATAAGTGCCATTGTTTCTGTGACATCCAAGGACACGCGTGTCCTTACAAATCGCGTTGCACGATTACGTCACTCGTCCCAACGACTATTGTCACATGCAGATAAGAGGCATAAATACTTTACGTTCGTTTCTAATTTTACGCGTTCTCATTTTCTCACTTCGTGTGAAAATCAACTCGGCATTTAGAAACGAGAGAACAAAAGGTAAATTTGCAATTTCATTCTTGTCAGTTCGACGAGGTTTTGATGGAGAACATAAAAAAATGAATAGAAGTGCGGTTGATTTTTTATTTGACATGTTATTTATGCTAATTTTCCGGCTTATCTTCTCATTTGACGATAAAATTTATTTTCGTCGATTTTTATTACTTCACCGCTAATTTTGTTAAGAAAATTCTTTCTTTTTTTTTATACGCCGAATACGAAAACATAAATCAAATTAAAAATTACGCGACAATGTCATCGTGAAAATTATTCTTCAGCTTTTTCTCAGCTGCTCGTTTTTTATTCTCTCAATTCCCACCCTCGGTCGCCCTATCCCTTTCTCGCTCTCTCTCTCTCTCTCTCCGAAACACTTGCTTTCTCTTTATGCGGTTATTCCAAGAGCGAACGCTGGGTACAGAAAAAAAAACCTCTTTTTCTCCGTTATAAAACCTACCCCTGGCCCTCCGCACACTTCATTAAGGAATGAGAAATTATGCAAAGAACAGGGTGACGAGAAAGGGCGAGTGGGTTGTTAAGATGGAAAGGGAAGAAAAAATACAGTGGTAGATCTCGTCCCGAGGGATCGCGTGCCACGGTATTCTCGGTAGAGAATTGAAGATGAAGAAAAAAAATAGGAATGAAAAAAAAAACCTCTGGCGAGGAATTTCGTTGTAGGGAAACCAGAATGAAACTGCTCCCCGTAAGACTCGCGAGATTTCGATGTATTTTTATTCTTATAGATAAAAGTACACTCAATTAAGAATAATTAAACAAAAACAAAATGACTCCACTACGAAGCGTGCTCACAATTATTCGTAAACATTTTTTTTTTCCTTTTTAACTATTTATTAAAATTACTTTCAGTGATTTTCCTATTCGGTGTCTCTATGATGATATGTAAGTGCGAACTTTTGAAAATGCTTGCATACTTTTTGCACCAAGGGTGTGTTCTCTCGTAGGAACTTACAAAATCCCTATTCAATTATCGGTAAGCCGATTGGCTAAACTTTCGCGCTCCAGAAGACTCAGAAAGTTGGAGACACGGCGTGTACAGTCTCTCGCTGTCTCTCTCTCTCTCTCTCTCTCTGTGGGTGGCGAGATGTTTCCGAGCTTTTGGAACATTCTTGCCTCGACGTGTGCCTCCCTATGGTCTTGTATACCTCTTTGTCGTTTTCCACTTCGGCGTTTTCCACTTTGCCATCTCTTTTTCTCTCTCTCTTGCGTCTCTCGTCGTATATTTACCAGGCAAAGCTTCGGTAAAAACCGGAGGACAACGTCGACATTGTCAAGGAACGTGGTTTTACTTCGTTCTTCCAACTCCCTTGAAACTCTGCATGTATATGTAGGTGAAGAAACGCGCCGATGATTTTATACAACGTCTATATACATTAATAGATGTATATATATATATATATATATATATATACTTTAATACTAAAACTAGTAGGAGTCACTACTAGCTACCATGATCGAGCAAATAGCCCGTAATAAGTTTTTCCTTTCCCTCTTTATCGTCTTCCGGGTTCAATCTAACCCCTTTCCTCCCTCAGTCGTTTTACAAGACCGTCTCGTGTCATGTGCTGGCAATTTTCAAAAGAAAGTACACGAAGGAATGTATACGATCCGCAATACTTTCGGTCGGTAAACCTTCAAAGTACTCTCACTCTTTCCTCTTTTTACCGGGAGGTATAACGCTGTAAGTCATAAAAAGCAAATGGAAAAAAAACACACAGGTTGAAGTAGATAAGGAATCAAAATGATTAGTATTTTTAAGAAAACGGCACCCTAGTAAAAAGGCAGTAGAACACGTATATATCTAATATAGGTGTGTGTATAAATTGAAGGGGCTATATGTGTATGTTTTCGCTTTCGATGTACGTCAGACAGGTTACAAAACCTCACTAATATTCGAATTAACCTCAGGCGGACTATTTATGACGTTGAAGTTTGCATCGTTGGAATACAACGAAAATAGATTTTTTTATCACATTCCTCCCCCTTAGGGTTAAATTTTCGATGACCAAAACGTTAAAACCTTTTCTTTGAGGTGTTTTTGAAGGATCTGGGCCTAAATGGGCGAAGGAAGCGAGAGCGGTACTGAAAATAAAAATTTTAAGAAGCTATTTTCGTTGCGTTCCACCGATGCAAACTTCAACATCATGACTATTTTAGAATTAGCCGCAAGGTACGTTCGTTAATTCATCCGTTTCGGCCCCTCGCTCTGCATCTAAGATAAATTCAGGATGTTTTTCAGAATTTTTCAAAGCGTTCTCACGTCTATGAGATATTTAATTCACTATTTGAGTGGAGGCGCCAAAATTAAAAGACAAAATAACGTGTTTGATTTTTTTTTATTATGTGGAAAAAAAAATCCTATCGGTTATCCCAAACGCGAGAAAATTCTAAATACATTTCTGCTCGTGTAAAAAAAATATTCTGATCAGTGGATAAGAGAAAAGGTAAGAGCAGTTGTGTTTTTCTTTATATTTTTTTCATTTTGAAGAAAAAAAACACTCGTCGATACATTTCGAACAGTCGCTCGTTTGGGATATTCGATACGGTTTTTTGTACAGTATGGTGAAAAAGAATAATGGAACCCACCCTTAAGTGGTCGCTGAGAAAACGGTTCTTTTATTCACGTCTTCTTGTTTTTTTATACGAACGTATCCAATATATTACGGAATATTTAGATACTGTTCATCCTGGAATGCAGTTTATACAGAAATTTTAATTCTTGAACAAGCAAAAAATTACCGAAATGTGCTATTGATCAATACTTATACAGTTAATATTTTATTCCAGCAGATTTTCCCTCTTTTACCAGAAAACTTCGTTGAATTTCCCGAGATTTCAATATTAATTCTCTGCAACTCATTATTCCCTCGGAGTCGAAACGGTCTCGACGTTTCAATCTTCTTGGCTACTTTCACGATGTTCTATATACAGAACAAAAGAAAAATAAAATGTCCGGAAGTCGACGAAGGAGCAAAAAAAAAAACGAACTTTTCACACACATAGACAGATAAACTCTTTCGTCGCTGTAACATTATACAGTACTTACCGCGTAGTTCGCACGTAAAACTTTCGCGGAGAATTTACGACTCGTCACGGTGTGCGGGCATAAAAGAACGAGTGAGAGGGGGAGAGATTGGGGGAGTTAAAAAAAAATGTGCAAAACGGATTCCCCAGACTCAATTAAACTTGTCGGTCTCACTTCGAGGTTCGTGGTAGACGCCAGGGTGAATGAGAGAGGAAAGAGGGACATGCTATAAGACTAAGGTACCATGACTCACGACAGTCCCGAGGGTGAATCTTTCGTGCGCCAACTACAGTTTTTTTTTCTTTGATATATATATATATATATTTATTTTATTTTTTCCTGTAGTACTGCGACGATCCCAGGGGTGTAACGACGTCATTCCTCATTTATCTTTGCCCATTTTTCCATCGGTCTAATACCACGGCGTATATATATCTGTATATTTTAGTAATAAGAAGAGAATAGCTTCAATTAACGGACCGGTCGGACTCGCAATATTTCTCAAATTTATCATCGAAATACAATTATCATTTCATTATTACAAAATGATATTAAAAAAGCACACACACAAGGCACAGAGGGGAAAAAATGCAGTAAAACTTCTGTGAGTAAAACTTCGAGACGAGCGTGAAATGCCTCTCGATATCCGATAATACGATAGTGCTCCTTACACGAAAATATATTCAAAGCTCTGCATCGTCGAACGTCTTTCGCCAGGTTGCCAGAAAAGAATGAATTTCTATCGATCTTTTATCATTCTTTTATGTTTATTTTTTTTTTCACGATTGCTGTTGAATTTATATCGTCTGTGTCGGGCACGTGATCCTGTGATATTTGGTCATATAAATGTACGTGCAGCCACTGCAAGTGCACCTTTATCGTCGGGAAAAACTTTTTACACCACGAAATAGCGTATATATCTGTATTCTCTTACGTTATTTATCCGAAAAGCCGATTTTATAGAGCCACTGTTACGTGCAAAAGGCCAAATTTATTAAAGGTAAAAAAAACAGTACAACACACTCTATATATAGTGAGTAGTCACTGTCTCTTCGCGCGGTCATTTGAGTTTTATGAGTTTTGTGATGACGACGAAAGAAAAACGAAAAAAAAAAAAAAAATCAAATTCATATATACGCTGTAGAAGAAATAAAGTAACGAAGCTCCTCGTCGTCTTGTGCACTTTATACGTTTGGGAATCGTAACGCTTCATGGGCAAAACGTGCATGTGCACTTTTATTCACAAGAATGCTGGCAAAACCTCTGTGGGAATTCCAAGGGTTGAAAAGTGAATACCGAAAAAAATAACGATCCGATTGTCGAATCGTTATATTTGACAAATTTACTTTTCTTTACTATCGTTCGAATACTCGTATTTTTCAAAATACGTTAGTCGAATGACGCTTTATGGATAACGATATTGACTCTGTTCGAGATTTTGAATTTTTCACTCGATAATTATCGGCTATTGCGACCTCATTTTCGAAATACGGGGGACACACAGTACACACGGATATCGAGATTTTATCGTTTTGTATTTTAGTCACGAAATGACGTTATATATACATATGTCCATTTGTAATAACGCTACTCATTGACTCGTTGGTGTCGCTGACTCAACGTTTCGTCCAGTCATCGCTCGTACACGGTGTGTTAAAGTGAAATCAGTGTGAAAAGTCCACGATGTAAAACACTCGTTGAACTCGTGATTTAATGGTAATGGATACTGTGTGCAAACAAATAAATAAGAAAATCTAATTTTTCTATTTAAATAACAAGATTAACGATGATAAAAATATTGTTTTATTAGTTCATTTTATAGATATAATAACATTCAGTTTTTCTATTGAATTATACTGATAATCGAATAACACAAACGAATGATTATGCGATGTGTAGGGTGTGTTGGGTTTATTGTGTTTTTGTTGAGTTTGTTTGGGTTCGACGATTCATCCAGTTGTGGCCAGTACACGATGTGTTAAAGTGAAATCAGTGAGAAAAGTCCACGATGTAAAACACTCGTTGAACTCTCGTAATTTAAGGGGGATAATAGGGTTAGGACAGCGTTTTCTCAATGATTTTCATGAATTTTTTTATAGTATAAAAAATGAATATAATTTATTAAAACTTTGAGAATATTTTATACATATATGTAAGTATATACTATAAAATTTTTGAAGAATTTCCTTGAAAAACACCGAAGATATTAGCGACCCCATATTGCAGGTCACAATCAGACTCAGCATTTTGCGTACATTCTGGAATCCGCAATTTTCATCTGAAATCTAACGAGGTTGGAATTTACTTTTATTATATGTCTCTCTTCTATATGAACCTAAATGCTATCAAAAAAATAGAAAATTGAATTTTTCACAGGGGTCAAAACAAAAAAGCATGATTTTTTGCCATTTTTTACAACTTTATTTGCAAAAAAAAATTATTTTAAATAATGATAATATTCCGCAAGATAAAAAAAAATCGTTTTCAGAAAAACGCGTTTGAAAAAATAGCGCGCTCGGGGCCTGAAGGAGAGCTACTCACTTTAATGGCTTATAAAAATAGAACGAGTCGGAATTTTCATTCAAAATTTTAGGAACATATTTTTCAATACTTTTACTAACAGTTTATGAAATAAAAAAAAATCGATTTTTTGAACCGTCTAACTCTATTTCCCCCCTTAATGGTAATGGCCACTATGTGCAAACAAATAAATAAGAAAATCAATTTTTTTATTTAAATAACAAGATTAACAATATTGATAACAATATTGTTTTACTAGTTCATTTTACAGATATAAAAACATTTAGGTTTTCTATTGAATTATATTGATAATCGAATAACACAAACGAATGATTATGTGATATGTTTTTTTTTTTTTTTATGATTGGATAATCCATTTCAAACGAGTCCTTGAGTTGAGTTAAAAAATAAGATTTTGTAATAAAAACGTCAAGATTTGTTCGAGTGTCACTGTCAGGAGTTTCGAACTGTATAATCTACTACATTATGCCTGACAGGCTTTCTGTTATAAATATATCTATGGTTTAGAACGTCGTCGAAAACGTGACCACGAGAACCGATCGGAGTAACGCGAAGGAATGTTACAATCGTCTTGTGTACCTCGCCACGGGCCATTTAAGTTTCGTACACTACCGGTGGTCGAGCAAGAATCGTTTCTCAAGGTACTACGTTTCCGCTCAAATGTTAGCCTCTCTCTCTCTCTCTCTCCCGCTCTCTCTCTTTCGGACCAATTATAAAACTCCTTGGTAAATTGAGTCGTAAAACGGAATGAACAACGTTCGACATCAAATTGTAACTAAAAATTACAAGAACAAAGTTCAAAAGTTCATTCAATGTACTCGCGTTAATTAGAAACTTTCAAGAAGACACTTAGTGCCCCGAAACACGTGATTACATTTAATCTTTTGTCATATTTAACAATAGATCATTGATTTGAAAAAAAAAGTACGACAATCTCATAGACGTAATACAGTAAATTAGTGGAGTTTTTTTATAAGTCCACCTTCATTTCAATGAGATCAATGTAAAAAATTATGATCGAAAAGTTACTAAAAAAATCACATAATCCCAAGTAGCTTATTCTCGAAAATACACAATTTCCAATGATATTTCTCTCTCTAGAATCGATGTACCATTTTTCGCTGCCTTTGGTCCTATTTTCGTCACTCTCGGATCTCAAGTACAAAAAAAAAACTAAATATAATTAAATTCAACATGAACAATTTCTTCGATTATTATCGAATACTATCGAAGCACCATTGGTTTATGGCCACGATAAAAATGGCGAAAAATGGTACGCCGGTCCAAAAAATGTTATCCCATCTGATTTGCTCGTGACAAAATCGTCTTTGAGAGGGGAAGTTCAGAAAAAAAATTACAGTACTTCGATGTAAATGCTTTGATCGTGTATAGTCGACTGATAGTCGCGACGAGCTCAACAGTGGCAAATACATATATCGCTAAACTGTACGTGCAACGAGAAAAGGTACTCTATCGGTATTCCTCGCTGGTCGGACGGGGGGGGGGCTGGTAGTGCGGACTTGAAGACTTTGCATTCGTAATCACATGACGCCCAATGGATTCTCCTCTCTCGCACACGTCTTGTGTCACTCTCGTGACTCAGTCGGAGTTATATATGCTTATAGCATATATATAGCGAGATTGAAGCGTTGTGGTAGGGTGGTGTATACGTACCGTTCTATCGTTTCTCTTGGCATGTACAATTTTCTTGAAACTTACGTATATGTCTAGTACCGTACGAACCACTGAGGTAGCTTGATCCTCTCGCGTCGATTACTCTCTCTCTCTCTCACATCCAATTCAATTGGTCCTTGCAAACATCATTCTTCCAAGTTCAACGACGTGATGTCTCAATTTTCGTCTCTCATGCTCCCCTAAATGACCTAAACTTCGAACACCGCATAAACAAGTGAAATTGTCCGTCGTCTCGATTTTTCCTCAATTCTGCAAAAAGAGTAATGTTAAAAGTGAAATTAACTCGCTCGTGGTACGCGGTTTTTTTTTCAATTCAATATTAACCAATTGGATACAGTGCTGGGACAATTTTCACAAACAATATATCGCTTCGAAAAGAGGATTCTGATAGCCCCAACGACGACAAAAGGTGAGACAGATATATCGGAAAAATCATAAATTCAACGAGATAAGAACGAGTTTTGCGTTCTCCCGATACGAGAAAATATTCCCTCAACAAACTTTCACGTACCACGGGATGTATCAAGACGACGAGAAATACAGTATAACGAAGGGGTGCGTACACGTGAATATTTCCGCGTAGAACCGGCCCGGGGGGTAAACGTCCGGGAGAAATGAGTTTCTGTGGCTTGGCGTATGGTAACGCGATATACGATATTGCCAGCTCGACGCGAGAGGGAGAAAATAAAATCTCGATAGAAAACAAAAAAAAACATAGAGTAATGTGCGCGGTAACGGAAAATAGGTACATGTATATTTTCACCGAGTGAAACGAGAGCCGGCTTCAAAAGAGTGGACTTTTGTTATTTCGCGAGTATAAATATAAATATATACAATGCGTGAAGAGGATGTACATGACATCCGTACTCTCAGTTGATGAAATGGATCGGCTTGCCTTTTGCGCGGGGCCAGTTTTTTTTTTATCGAGCCGGAACTTGTCTCTTTCTCTCTCCGATGTCCAATCGATACATAACAATATTCCTACTGCACCGTTGAACGTACAAATTTAACGAGAGAACACACGGATCGTTGGACCATGCCACAAACTCATCGTTTGCTCGGAGTCGAAAAAGGGCGTATTTAGTGTTTTTATGCATAGATTTAAGACCCACCCCCAAACGAACGTAAAGCCCATCAAGAATAATAAGTTGCTACGGTCATCGTGTAGCGAAATATTGATCGGAGAGGTAAATGACCTGTGCCGACATATATACATATAAATACATTTTTTTTTCTCACCCTAGATATCAGTCTATTCTAGTGCATATGTCATATACACTGTAGAATCATTTTTTAAAAAATGTCAAGGAACTCTCGTGAACTCGAGACTCTAGATAAGGAAATGTCGAGTCGATGACAAGACGCGATCTAAATTCAATCGCAAATTACTCCGCGACACAGAAACTTTACAACACGTTGATATGAACACGTATCCGAAAGATAACGAAACATCTCGAATAACGGATGCATATAAGTTCAATGTATACCAATGATATATTTACTTCTTAAGGGGGGAAATAGGGTTAGGACAGCGTTTTCTCAATGATTTTCATGAATTTTTTTATAGTATAAAAAATGAATATAATTTATTGAAACTTTGAGAATATTTTATACATATATTTAAGTATATACTATAAAATTTTTGAAGAATATCCTTGAAAAACACCGACGATATTAGCGACCCCATATTGCAGGTCACAATCAGACTCAGCATTTTGCGTACATTCTGGAAGCCGCAATTTTCATCTGAAATCAAACGAGGTTGGAATTTACTTTTATTATATGTCTCTCTTCTATATGAATCGAAATGCTATCAACAAAAATAGAAAATTGAATTTTTTACACGGGTCAAAACAAAAAAGCATGATTTTTTGCCATTTTTTACAACTTTATTTGCAGAAAAGAATTATTTTAAATAATGATAATATTCCGAATTTGGGTTCATATAGAGCGCAATACTATGAAGAAAGTAACTGCCAATTTTCAAAGCGATTGGTTGAAAACTTTTCAAACTAGCGTGTACGCAAGTTAAAAAAAAGTCGTTTTCAGAAAAACGCGTTTGAAACACGTGGCCGCGCTCGGGGCCTGAAGGAGAGCTACTCACTTTAATGGCTTATAACAATAGAACGAGTCGGAATTTTCATTTAAAATTTTGGGAACATATTTTTCAATAGTTTTACTAACAATTTATGAAATTAAAAAAAAATCGATTTTTTTAACCGTCTAACCCCATTTCCCCCCTTAAGGGCTCACATACAGCTGCGTGCACTGAAAACCAAGTAAATTAAAAAAAAAAAAAAAAAAAAATTATTATAAACGTTATATGGTGAAAAAAGAATTAAATTGTTCATTTCACATTTTTTATTAACTTTTTAACCATAAGAAAAAAAATTAAAATTTTTTTTTTTAATAATATTATTTTTTACGGGTATAAATGGACCACTGATGAAATCCATGGCGCCTCCTTGTCGACATCATAACTTCGCCAAAAATTATCCAATCTGCAAAAATAAAAAAGAATCGTAAAATAATAGTGAAATAATATAAAAGTAATAGTCTGACGCAGGGATTTTTTTTCTCAATATAAATAAATTACAGTATTTCAGACTTTAGTATGCAATTGAAAAAAAAAAAAATTGATGTTTAATAATTTATAAAAAATTGTTCGAACTAAAAATTAAAAAAACCTCTCGTCAGACTACAGAGAAAATAATTATCAAGATTTATAAAAAATTAACTTAAAAGATATTCAAAATTGACTGAGTTATCGTGCTGACACTGTCTGAAAACATAGTTTCGAGAAAAAAGCGTTTAAAGTTTCTGGTGGGTACAACGTGAACTTGCGGCTAGTCTCCCATTCCAGCTATAACTTTGTAACAGAGTGGAATTTTCTTAGAAGTTCTTTTTTTTTTATTCTTAAAAGTATAAAGAATAAAAATCTGTAAAAAAAATCCATTTTTTGAAAATTTCAGGGATACGTGAGCTCTTAAGGGGATTTCTTGAGAATTTGATTAGTACTTGTAAAATCGAAAAATCTACTTTTTGAAAATACTTCATAGACATAATGGTGCATTTAACGGAAATTTTATATGCGTAAAAATTGAAGTTGGCAAATAATGTTTCCATGACGATATAAACGAAAATCGGTGAGTGAATCACTAAAGGCACGTATTAAATAAAGGCTAAAAGATCGTGAAAGTAGGAAGCGTTATCATTACCGTAAGATACCGTCCGGACATTTGTTCGAAACTATTGATTCATTTGATTTTCTAATCCTTTAATTATTCTTACTTTTCATCGAAGTAATGATACACCCGGAGAATCCAACCCGTACATACGTTTGTCCACAATCCGTTGAAACATAAACAAAAGTCTCAATTTTTATTCCGTAAAAAATATTAAAATAGAGGAGAATGAGAAAAGGCATCATAAAAAGAAATCCGAGCATGAACGCTTTCATAGCTTTTATACCCTTGTTTTTTGTAACCCTCGTATGTCATGAGGCTACGTACGGTCGTAATTCCATGCTGCAATGATCGGCACCTATAGATAGAGTGGAAAATTCGTAGCTACAATAAATGCGCGCACGCAATTTTGACAAAAGAAAGAGAAAAATTCATTACCTCGTTGCTCGGCGAGCGAGCGACCAGAGATTTATGAGCTTTATTTCGAGCAAGCCCTTATGTAGCCGGTGCTACGTGGTCGCGTCAATTTTCCTATAAAAGCTCGCCTCCGTGTAACGGCTCAGAGAAGCTGCACGGAGCACGCAATCTGCCGGAAGAGCGTAAAGAGCAAAAGAGAGATAGATAGAATAATTTATCAAACGGAACAAAAAAATTGCAAAGCTTTTTATCAGCTGAATTTATACGAAGGAGAGAATATCCGCGTTGTGGTACACACCCCGCGGACAATTTTTAGCTCGTTACAGGCGAACAGTAAATTCATCGTGTCTATATATATATATATATATATATATATATATATATATATATATATATATTGATATCTGAGTTGCGGATCGTGAAACAGAGTTTTTATTTACCTTACGAGAGATAATGAAAATCCCATTTCTCCGTAACAGTATTGACTCCCAGTAGCTTGTTACTCAAACTTTTCATTCTCGAACATATCGCTTTTATTACCGAAATATTTCTTTGAAGCAAGAAGCAACGAAGCGAAAAATCGAATTGAATCTTTCTCGATTCGTCCGAGCCTGGCATATCGAGTAAAAATAAATATTGAAAAAAACAACACAGAAAGAATTCAGAAGGAATAAAAACCAGAGGTGTACAACCGTTTGCGCCATGCTCCAGTGGCTTTACCCCTCTTCGTTTCTCTTCCGTTCGAGTTGCCCCATAACACGATACTGAAGAGGATGAACCCGGGACTGATTGGTAAATTGATACAACTGGCGAGAATCCCTGCCCCTCTCCCACCGATACCCCCTCCCAGACGAGAGAGGGTGAAATATCCGCGGATTCAGGAGCGTTTCGCATCAACCCTCCTCCCTCTCTCGTCGCGATTTCATTCCCTCGCTGACTCTGTCGTGAACAGCAGTAGAACCAGTGAGAATGAATTTCTATACATATATGTTTGTACACTACGATCCCTGTATACATGTATAACAAATCCGAGCGAATCAATCGCTCTTTGACAAATTTCACGAATGCACAGACCAATAATTCTCCAACCGCGCGTCGTATGGATTGAAAAAAAAATAGGGTGCCGTCTGCACGATATAAAACGTAGAAAGCGAATATTACGTATATTTCCCATGGGCGCGCTCGTGATAGATATCGCTTTTCCCGTCGCGTTTGTATATCAATTGTTGCCGAGAGGTCGTCTCGACGGTGGCGAACACGACACGTCGGCTTGCTTCCACCCTCTCAGAGTCAGAATCGAAGTATATACGTATTTGTGTATCTGACAAATCGAATGTTTGCCTCAGTTCTCAATAATATGCAATTTTATCCACGAAATTTGACAATTTCCCACGATGTCTGACTGGATGCACAACTCAAAGTACGAAAAAAAATTATATTACTTGCAAAAATTCGATTATTCGTCGATTTTTTTTTTAGTACATATTGTATTAAAAAATGTTCTATAAGATTTGTAAGTAAGGCTTTTTAAGCCTGGAAGATTTGTACTAACGGTTTTCGACCCTTATTTGATTTTTTTTTCTTCAATTTCCATCACCATTCCCACATACCTCAGCAAATGATGTAGGATTTTGTCATCTATACAAATTTAAATCGAAAGTGGAATCAAAAAAAATATACAATATTAATGAAATTTCATCCACCGATTGAATACATTGAAATTTTTATGTAGGCTCCCCTCAGTAATTCTTAATTCCAAAAACAAAATGAAAACTTTCAGCTAAAAAGAAACTTCCAAATATCGTTTGTAAATGTCGACACGAAAAAATAACTCACAACAACAGTACTATAGGGGTTATACGCAATTTGAAAAAATCGATTTTTTTAATTGCATTTTCGGAATGAACATATATTTGAGTATATTCTCTGAAAATTTCAAATCGATCCGGCAAATATTCTTGGAGATATATGCATATTTGTAAGGACGCTCGGAGCGTTACAAAGTAGACGGCGTAAAGACCGGAGTAACAGCATGAAACTTTGAACGCGTTTTTCTCAAAACGGTGCTTTCAAAGTTGGTGAGCACGATTTCTCAAAAACGGCTCAACCGATCGATCTGCAATTTTAACACAACCTTCTCAGATATATTCTTTAGGTATTGATCGAAGGAATAAGATTTCCGATAATTATTTCTACTTTTTTTAAACAATTCAACGAAAAAATGTTGGTCGAAAATCGAAATTTTTTCTTTTTCGAACCGCCATTTTGGCAAAAATCAAAATTTCGACTATTCCTTCGATGAATACCTAGATTTATCTATCCGCTAATAGAATCTTTTTGGTTTCTTTATTTTTAATAATCCAAACCGGAGATATCGTGCTCACCGCCAGACACCTTTTTTTGGAAGACCTCTGGGAGATCGTCCACAGGAGCAGTGTAAATCAATATTTTTGAAAATGAAAAATACCGATATAAAGTTAAAAGCTACCACTACATTTATCAATGCTTCTTGTATTTGTCAAATGAAATCCCTTTTCAGAAAAAAAAACGTAAAAAACGTTTTTTGTCCGTGCAACTGCTTATAAGCCGTTAACACGTCAACGCTACCATAATTCTTGCCATATCATTTTCTTTTTTTCAAAAGAATATCTCTTGAATTCAATATACAAATGTACAAAAGGTACAACATAATTTATCATTCGCAATTTTCGCGTAGATATCTCTATTTGGGTTTTTACATGCAACGATATACGTGCAAAGGGGTTAGTAAAGCCGCGAGGAACGACTGTGCAATATAGTGTCGCGAACAGAGCCACAGGGTACCTAATGCGACACCAAAATCTCTCGTGCATATGCCTCTGTATGTACCATAGATGTACCATTGAAACTAACGATCGAAACATATTCGGAATTAACGATGATCGGTTTTACGAGCTATGCATACATCTACAATACAAGTATAACGAGTGAAGCAGATTGACCGAGATGCTGGTATTCATGGATAAAAGCCATTTCTGTGTAAGTGCGTGAGTATATACCGAGTACCGTAGACACGCGAATTCAGGAACAACCACGCGCGATAGATAGAACCATGAATTTCTCCGTGTCCTCCGCTCTTCGGTCTTCTTCGCCCTTGTTTAATATCTCCGTACTTTTCACGGCGTGTATATACATCCTGTCCTAACAACAGCCTCCGGGCCGTTTACGAGAATCGTTGTTTTCATCCGTCGTTAAAGCTTACGTTCCCATGTTCCCCCAAACATACGATAACAACATGAAGATATGAATATCGACTAATGGCAAACAAAAGGGCGCAAATTTCACGGTTCAACCCTCCGAGCAAGGTAAATTAGGCCTTTTTCGTGAGCCAGCAAAATTTTGTCGCAACATCGTCGTTATCCACGGGTATAACATATGCCCGTTCTCAGCCATCCATTATGGATGCTGAAAGTCTCAATCATCCTTGTAACCAATCTCGATGCTGAACTTTTATGAAAATGGCTAATGTGATATAAATTTAATTTGTATCATAAACGAGATAAAGTCTATTTCCCAAGCATCGGCGCAAAGAAAGTACAGAAGAAAATGGTGTACTGGTAATTCAGATTCGAGTAAAGTGCAAGAACCTCGCAGCAATGTGTATATACCACAAATCGTGTGTATCTTGCTGTTCCTCCTCGATCCTCCCGCGACAAGTCCATTCGATAATAGCTTTGTCGAGATTTGCGATCGTTGCACCGTCGGTCGATGTTTCACCGGTTCGTGAAATTCTCTATCCGTATCACCCTTATACGAATTCTCGCTAAAGTCGCTCTTATTCACACAAATCGTAAGCCGGTGGCAAACAGTTAACCGTTTTCCCGAGGGGGATGAACTTCTCGGCGGGTAAAGGTGACTCAATGGTATACAGGACGATTATTTGTGTCGAGTGGACCAGGTGGAAAGCCGCCTCTCTAACGTTTGCTAACGGTGTGCACTGTGCGCAGGATTCTCCGCTAGGATTCTCCCTTTTATACGATACGCCGAGGTTAATAATTGTATTTGTCGCGAGTTTCTAATATGTGATGATGTTCCAAGGGATTCCAAAGGAACGTTATTATATTTTGTCGATCTTTATTTATGTTATTTTTCGTTAACTCGTTGTAAATAATTTCATATATTTTAGTTCGCAAAAGTAGGACATTTTTACTGTACAATTTTCTTCGATCTCTTTGTACTCGATAAATACGTGTTACAGTACTTTAAATACGTTTCTGTCGAGAGCGACAGAGATACGAGGTCTGTTCAAAAAGTATCGCAAATTTTGAATTTCCGCGGGCTACGTATATTCGATTTTCGATTTTTTCGTGGCGTTAGGTCGGTACTCATGTCCCTCACTTATGCTGAAAAAATCGGCCATTTTGAATGTTTAGTTAATTGTTGACAGCTGTTTTGGTTAGACGTGTTTTGGCTTGTTTTCGATTTTTGCCTATTCCAAAAAAGCAGCTTCCATTGCGATGATTGAGCTTTGGTTTCCACGTCATAACCATAAACCCATGATTCGTCACCAGTTATGACCCTCTGGAGCAAATTTGGGTCGTCGCGGACCGAGTCCAACAGCTCCTTAGCAATGTTAACGCGACACTGTTTTCCTTCGAAATTGAGCAATTTTGGCACGAATTTCGCGGCGACCCGTCTCATGCCCAAATCATTGGTAAAAAATCGAATAGCACGAGCCAATCGATATGTTTAGTTCCTCAGCAACTTCTCTAACGGTGATTCGACGATTGGCCAATATTATTTTCGTCACTACATCAATGTTTTCGTCTGTTGTTGATGTGCTCGGGCGTCCGGAACGGATTTCGTTGTTCGCATCTTCTCGGCCCTCTGAGAACATTTTGTACCACCGATAAACGTTGCTTTGGTCCAAGGTAGCTTCACCATATGCCACAGTCAACATGCGGAATGCCACAGCGCAATTAATTTTGTTTTTCACACAAAATTTGATACAGATTCTTTGATCCATTTTTTGGAATAGGCAAAAATCGAAGACAAGCCAAAACACGTCTAACCAAAACAGCTGTCAACAATTAACTAATCATTCAAAATGGCCGGTTTTTTCAGCATAAGTGAGGGACACGAGTACCAACCCAACGCCACAAAAAAATCGAAAATCGAATATACGTAGCCCGCGGAAATTCAAAATTCGCGATACTTTTTGAACAGACCTCGTATATAAAGCGAGATATACACGATATAGTTACGACTCGCGATGGGGGAGGCAGTCGACACAATTTCCTGTCTCTCAAGGGAGGATGACTCTTCCGCGCGTTGTCGTGTTCCACGTCGGATACACACCTGAGTCGCAAATATCCTCGCGGCTTTGTAGATTGCGTCAAACGATAAAACGATACACGCAAGTGAGCTCATTAATGTCGAAATGGGGTCTATCGAATATCGATAATACTTGCGGGATCGCTTTATATACAACTAGGAGGGCAAAATGATGAGTTTCTATCGTAAATCTTCCGAAACATCTGGATAAAGATCGATTAAATTTGTCTTTACTTCCCTGTGAGCGTTTTATAGGTTAGGTGCGTTTCCATTGTGGTTCGAAACGAGGAATCGATATATCGAATCAAGAACACGACAGCAGCCATTCGTGAATGACGGTGTGTGTAAAACAACCCCTCGACAGCATTTTATCGAAATGCTGTCAAGGGGTATATATTGTTCCGTTACTGGCGTATCCTTTTTTTAGATAGGACGAACAATGACCGCCATGATCCATTTACGCGTCAATTTACCTCACTCAACGCTTTTTCTTATGTTTCCTATGTGGTTATTGTTATTATCGTAGGAAAAAGAAAGATAATGATTGCTTGAGAACACCGAACTCTGTATCGGACTCCTGGCGTAGCGAACGATAATATTTGTAGAAAGTCAGACATTCCGCTAGTATGGGAACTATTCCTATAGTTCGATGAACCTTACTCCCCCGAGGGTAAACTTCCAAAGGCCTGTCACGACGCCGCACATGCATTTTCCTCTTCTGTCTGGGCAAAGAGGGAAGAACGCAAGCACAACCGCATCGACTGCTGGCTCCTTCGACTCTTCCGCAATGTTGAAGGTGTGCCGCGGTTGTCGGGATGTACGCAAAAGCCTCCGGGGTCCTCGCGAGCGAAAGCAAACAAGCGAACAGAGAGAGAACGAGAGAGAGAGAGAGAGAGAATATCGCGAATAGAAATCCCCGATGAAACCCTCTCCCTCCTCTGACTTGATTTTGCCAGTCATGCAAATACGAACCACCGTGAATTCACTGTAAGTGGGTGGTTCAGCATAGTAGATAAAAAAAAATACCTCGATGTGAGGAGGAGAACGAGGTTTATATGTATATATACATGTTTGAAACATGAATACGATTAACATCCTCATATTTTGAAACATCATATGTTTCGTATCGTGGATGAATTACGAGCTGAATTGAAATGAACGAGGAAAATCTCAAGCGTGTATATTCCTCGTAATTCGCTAATATCTTATACGTTCGCCGATCTAAATTTCGCCTCGGTTGATATTTCCAATTAACGAAGAAATATGTAAACTCGAATATGTAATTTTTTCATCGTGTGCGACGTATGTAAGAGTGAAAGTATTTTTTTCAGTTATTTATTAGTAATATTAACTTTCGTCTGTTTTTTTTTCTGCTCAGCGAAGTGTGTTTTTTTTTTTTCGACGCCATGCAAATATTCAGATGAAGCAATATTCTTCAATTTTTTCGATACAGTACGTTCGTTAACGAACACGATATCGAGGAGTTTGGAATTAAATACTGATTGCACGGAGACCACACTTTGTATTCCGATATTTCGATTGATGTGATACGTGTACCGTCTCGCCAGAAGGGCGTCATAGTCTACACTTTAGACACACGATGCGACTGTTCGACTTTGAGCCATCGATATCTACGGATATTTTGTATGGATAGATGGTAAAGTTGCCAGATATCGAAGTACAACCACGAGAGACCGAATAGTCGAGGCGTGGATCGTGTATTTTCCCAATTAACGAGTGAAGCGAACTAGCTGCACACACACACATATATATATATATATATATATATATATATATATATATACAGGGTGTCTCAAAACTAGCACGTCAGAGTGACACGGGGGCTAGATTGGCTCCGGACCTATCAGAATAAACAAATATGACCTCAGTAAAAGTCTCATAGTTTTCGAGAAAAATAGTCTTTTAATGATTTTTCAGAAAATCGCTAACCTAGTACTTGTTATTCCGCTACCATTGCTATGAAAGTTCAAATCGTACGCTAATCAAAGTCGAAACTCACACCAAATCCTAAAGTGGTCAGAAACACACAGGAAAACAGTGAGATAACAAGAATAGTGATTGGTCGAAAAATTAAATAACACGATTTTTCTGAAAATCGCTATTCTTCTTATCTCCGTGTTTTCCTTTGTGTTTCTGACAGTGGTCAGAACAAACAAATATGACCTCAGTAAAAGTCGCATGATTTTCGAGAAAAGTCGTCTTCATTGATTTTTCGGAAAATCACTAACTTAGTACTTGTTATTCCGCTACCATTGCTACGAAAGTCCAAATCGTACGCTAATCAAAGTCCAAATTCACACCAAATCCTAAAGTGTTAGGATTTGCTGTGAATCCAAATCGTACGCCAATCAAAGTCCAAATTCACACCAAATCCTAAAGTATCGTCTTTATTGATTTTTCGGAAAATCACTAACTTAGTACTTGTTATTCCGCTACCATTGCTACGAAAGTCCAAATCGTATGCCAATCGAAGTCAAAATTCACACCAAATCCTAAAGTGTCAGGATTTTGCGTAAATCCAAATCGTACGCTAATCAAAGTCCAAATTCACACCAAATCCTAAAGTGTTAGGATTTGGTGTGAATCCAAATCGTACGCTAATCAAAGTCCAAATTCACACCAAATCCTAAAGAGTTAGGATTTGGTGTGAATCCAAATCGTACGCTAATCAAAGTCCAAATTCACGCCAAATCCTAAAGTGTTAGGATTTGGTGTGAATTTGGACTTTGATTAGCGTACGATTTGGACTTTCGTAGCAATGGTAGCGGAATAACAAGTACTAAGTTAGTGATTTTCCGAAAAATCAATAAAGACGACTTTTCTCGAAAATCATGCGACTTTTACTGAACTTATAATTGTTTATTCCTATAGGTCCGGAGTCAATTTAACCCCCGTGTCACTCTGACGTGCTAGTTTTGTGGCACCCTGTATATAAACTTGTCATCATTATTAATTCTCCGCTTGGCTTAATCCCAGTCTGAATACTACGAACCCGACGTTACATCTCGTTCTTCGTATACATGATTATTTCAAACCCTCGCAGTCCCCGAACCACCCTCTAGTTCTCTCGTTGCACGTTTCACATTCATTCGGTTGAAACGGATGAGATTGAAAGGAAACGTGTACTCGCGGACCGGTGAGAGATGATATTTTTCTATTGAAAATACACCTATGTCTACCGTATACGTATATTCTCGAGATGTAGCGAAATTAGTTGAAGAACCAATCTTTGTATGAAAATCCAATACGACCGTATTCGTACCGATATAAATATATTGTAACGTGTATAGATATAAATTCATATGACGCGAGATTCTCAATCTGTTTTTCCTCTCGTCGTGTCCTCTATTTTCATAATACGGTTGAATAAATTTTAAAATTTCGACGCAAACGTAATTTACGTAACGACGATCAAAGGAATAAGCATCAATCAGTATAAAAAAAAACCACAAATCAAGAGCTACATCAGAGATTCCGTTTCAACTGCAAAATGTTATTTTACCTGAAGATCTCGTTGGATTCTCGAATATTTATCACTTTACGAATGAACTTCTAGATTTTTTTTTTTTTTTTTTTTATCAATCGCAACAACTTTATTCGAAGCGTGGTATATACACGGCTATTATCGCGACAAACTTTATCTTCATAACTGGATTGCAACGCGAGACCGTTATACAAAAGTCAGACGAGGATACGTCTACTCGTTAGAAAAGCCAGCCTCAGTACATATTTTTCCTTTTCCAATAAGTCCATTCCTAATTAGCGATCTTCTTTAGTGGCAATAACAACCTATATGATAAAAATAATATCCCGCTGTGGACGATGAAGAATATCACGAGATGTCTCTTTTCTCTCTTGTCAAGCTCTGTACTTTTCTTTTTCTCTCGTTTCGTTCAGGCTCTATTCAATAGTCTGTCTGCGCGTCACCGCGTTAGAAGATAATTTCCGATGAATCTCTTCACATAGAGTAGCGATCTTCAACGACAAAATATATATATATCGTTTTAGAACTATATGAAGAACCTCGTTTAATCATACATTATCTATATGTGTCATCGACGTAGAAAATAAATTTCTCTTTTTCTTTCCAATGTTTCAGGTGAGTTCTAATGACTACTTCGTTCAATTTAGAGTGCCATATTTGGTGAGTAAGGAACAAATTGTTACACATTGAGAGAAAAAGATATCTACGATTGTTGAGGTGAAACGACTGCGACGACATACAGAGCAGTTTGTCTTTTCTTCTCTTTTGGCTAAATTGCAGATACGTAAATATTTTTTAGCACCGATTGTTGAGGCGGAACAGCTGTGACGACATGTATAGAGCAGTTTGTCTTTTCTTCTTTTTTGGCTAAATAACAGATACGTAAATATTTTTTTAGCATTGCTGTAAGAAGTTGAACAGAAAAAACACCTGCTAATTCGAAACTGTGATAGTAAATTTCAATGTACTATAGGCGTTTCGTCAAAATTTTTTACACGAGATCATTTTGATCTCGTGTAAATCGTAAAAATTGACGCAAATTCTAAAAAACAAATATAATTGCCATGTTAATTTTAACATGGCAATTATGTTTATTTTGTAGATGCTCGGAGCTCGGATTACATACACTTTCATAAAATAGCAAATAAAACTTTTCATATCGTTAGCAATTATTATTATTATAGTGCATTATCATCGTTATTAGTTTCGAGGGTACGCTCAAAACTGAATTAACGTAAGCTCGTCGTATTATTATTCGATTTCACCGAAAAGTACGCGAGTCGTGGTTAAACTGTGTCTTGTTGGCGTTGTCATCTCGTGGTTATCCGACAACGAGGTATCTAACGAGATTACCGCTTCCTCTTTGTAATTAGTTGCGAGAGGCGCTCGCATTAGGGAGTATTTAATTATGAGGGTTGAGTTTATCGTCTCTTATCGCTTGTACGTATACTCCGAAACCGATTTTCTCGTACCCTCTATACGCGGCAAGGAAATTAACCGAGGCTACATTTCCGGAAGCTTGATAGTCACGATCCCCACTAAGGCTATTGTCAAATAAATATTTCTAGAGGTTTTAACGTAAATAAAACATTATCGACCTAAACTTTTCGCGACTATAGAAGAAAATTAATAGTTAAAAAATGTCAATGAAACTAATCAAAAACTCAATTTTTTAATTGCCTCTAAATGTGTACTGAGATTTTGTCTGATTCGACAAAAATAAAACAGTAAATTTTATTTATTTTTGTATTTCTCAATTGGATTCGTAGAGTTATGAAAATGCGCCTTCTCCGTTACAATGCTCGCCAATCGAGATGTGTGAAATTTTTCTTTTCGGCTCTTAAATTCTCCCCGTTGACGTTTCCTTCTACAGGTGTTAAAAAAGTACGGTAATAAATAAGCGTTTCTTCTCGGGCGTATATCGGCCGAGTTCGAGAAACTCGATCTTTTCTTCGATACTTCCGCAATAGCGAAACGCCCATTCCTATCTTTCTCGGTCGAGTGATCAAAGTAACAATGGGGCCATGCGAGAGAGAAAAAGAGATCCCTAAGACCCTAGAGTTGGTATACATTTCACGATATAGTAGACACCGTTGAAGCTAGATGTAGTACTACGTCACGTTATCCGAACGTGGGATCAACGACTAAACCCAAAGTTCATCAACTCTATATATATATATATTTATATATACATGGGTACATATATCTATAGGTACATAAAAGGAACACGTGACTTACGATACCTCGATCGAATGGAAAACACGCATGGAGAATCTCTTTGTCTCGCTCTCGTCTCCTGTCGCTGTCGCATCATTATCAAACTCCTACGCGTCATTACGAATCGACAGGACTTTGCTAAAGTGCAGCGACGACGAGGAGAAAACGATTGATGGCATAGATCGACCCGTAAGCCTTATATGCGCTGCGATCGATCTTTAAACGTCGAATATCCCGTATACACGACACAGTCGGATGAGAGTTTCTGGAATATTGCCAGCGTGTGTCCTGTAACTTTGATAGATATGAGACTCGTGAACGTAACGAGGGAGAAAAATGTACGTCTCGTCTGATCGATTTAAAAAAATGCAACTACCTGTCTTTGAATTGAAAAATTTGAAAACCACTTCAAAATCAGGGGTGCAAACGTCCCGTTCATTGCATTGACGATCCTTAACGTACTCCATGATTTCCAAAAATTGAATTCGATGGGAATTTTGGTTCATTGTAATGGAACAAGAATGGAGAAAAAAAAATCAACCGATAATGCCGGATTAATAAACCTGTTGAAACGTTTATTTAACAAATATTTAGAACTCGTTTCCTTTGCCAAGAGCAATCACAGAATTAATTGTAAAAATAAACAGTACATTTCTTAAAAATTGTACAACGTTAATAATCTCTAGGAGAACATATACAAAATTCACTACTTCACAATTTTCATTGAATCTCACTTTTAGGAATTCACAGGTACACGATTGATGTTCCGTACAGATACGAAAATTCTCGTCCGAATAAAAATGATGAGGGATTCTATCATTTATTTGCATCATTGCAATAATCGAAAAAAAAATGAACCGGTATTACCAGCTTAATAAATCTGTTAAAACCTTTATTTGAAAAATATTTAGCACTCGTTTCCTTCACCAAGAGCTGACGCAAAATTAATTGCAAAACTAAACAGTAGATTCTCTAAAAATTCTGAAATGGTAATAATCTTTCACAATTTCACAATTTTCATTGATTCTCACTTTTAAGAATTCAAAGGTTCACGATTGATGTTTCATATAGCTACGAAAATTCTTGTCGAAATAAAAATGATGAGGGATTCTATCATTTATTTGCATCATTGCAATAATCGAAAAAAAAAATGAACCGATATTACCAGCTTAATAAATCTGTTAAAACGTGTATTTAAAAAATATTTAGCACTCCTTTCCTTCACCAAGAGCACTCACAAAATTAAATGCAAAACTGAACAGTAAATTCCCTAAAAATTCTGAAATGGTAATAATCTTTCTCAATTTCACAATTTTCATTGATTCTCACTTTTAGGAATTCAAAGGTTCACGATTGATGTTTCATATAGCTACGAAAATTCTTGTCGGAATAAAAATGATGAGGGATTCTATCATTTATTTGCATCATTGCAATATGACGCAAATCCTCGAAGTTAAATAAGGCAGAAAAAAAGAGAAACGGCAGGAGCGTTGTAATGCATCAAACTGTTGCGAAGCAAGAAAAAAAAAACGCTATGCGCGATAAACGTTCGCCAGGAAGCAGAGTAGGATGAACACCTGCGTATCGCGAGAGGTCGAAGGAGGCCAGTGATGTTGGCGTCTCGTTTTTGATCAGCGACCAACCAACACGCCGAGGCGTTGGACGAGAGGCGCGAATAAAATGTATATATATACACGGGGTATAGAGATGACTAGAAGCTGATGTCTGCCTGAGGCTTATCATTCCCTTCGCTGACGTGGCTCTCTCGGTCTTTCCTATCAATTTGATGGACGATCCAGCGAGCCGTTATACCAGAGATACGTCAACACTCTATATATACTGCATACTCCTCTCTCGGCAGATCCGAGATTCTCCCTCTCTCTCGCAGTATGCACAGAACTCGTAATCCAGGATAGCGGAATGATTCTTGGAATGTGGGAAGAGGTTCAATAAATTTAAATCAAATTCATCCCCGTAAATGTTGCCAGTAAATTCAGTTTTTTTTATGGATCTCTCTCTCTCTCTCTCTCTCTCTCTCTCTCTCTCTCTCTCTCTCTCTCTCTCTCTCTCTCTCTCTCTCTCTCTCTCTCTCTCTCTCTCTCTCTCTCTCTCTCTCTCTCTCTCTCTCTCTCTCTCTCTCTCTCTCTCTCTCTCTCTCTCTCTCTCTCTCTCTCTCTCTCTCTCTCTCTCTCTCTCTCTCTCTCTCTCTCTCTCTCTCTCTCGAATCAACTGTCCGAGTACACTGAATTTTTTAACTATGATATAAATATTAATATCCTTGAAATTTCATCCACAAAATTATAGATCAACATCCCTGAAGATAATCCGTACACATAAAATGAGATGATCATTGTCCGAGAGAGTTTTTAGTAGTTCTTTACACAATTGGGTTACAAAATAAACAATTAAAAAAGATACCCTTTAATACAAGAGTGGAAAAGACTTGGTCCGCTAATTTCTTTTCTTTTCCCCCCCAACATATTAATCGATTGAACGATCGAACTTCAAAAATTTTCTCTCCCAAAAATCGTCACATTTGAAACGGAGTATCTCGTACGTATGCGGGCAATCGCGCAATGTCTTTACTTCGTGAGGGCACCCTTTACCATGTTGTACCTCGAATATAGCTACTTGCACTTCGTCGACAACGGAAGTTCTTCCGGATACGACGATCGGAGAACTTACCCGCAAGAACAATGTCGTAATAATCCGTCCCTGAAAGCCCTCCAACTCATCCAGCCGCCGTTGGGCTCCATATCCCTTTCTCTCTCTCTCTCTCTCTTCCGGTCTGACTTTTCCTCGACACTTTTTCAGCCCATTTTGAACTACATACATACCTGTATATACGGATCACTGTAATATGCACATTTACATATACGAGAGTCGAGGCGAGAGCTCGACGTGAAATCGGGGCTTTCCTACTCTTTACTCGCGGCAGTCTCCGTTCTCGTCTTATCCCTCGACAGAAGTACCATCCAGACTTTGCCTCGTCGAGAATATCCCGGCGGTTTCATATCCACGAGGCAACGGGGATTTTGACGCTCGTATCCATCTAATGCAAGTCAAAAGCTCAAGAAGGACAATGAGAGGTTGGGGCATTATATACTTCGGTAAAACTCCTTCCTGTCTTACGTTCTCTCTTGTTCTCGGCCAATGAAGACGCAGACGTTCAGCGTCTTCTTACGGGAACGTAATTGTTCGAGTTTCGATCCTCCGAACTTGTTCCTGCCGCGAGCACATCCGGATACTTCGCCGCTAATTATTTTCGGTCTACAATCTCGTACAACAAACCAATTTGCTTTAATAAACTGCAAAAAAAAAACATGAACTTCATAAAATCTACAAGAGATTTCTACTTGTACGGAATATTGCTCGAAATGTGCTCTTAATAGATATACATTTTTGCTAATATAAAGGAAATGTGAGATTGTAGATAGAGTTTTACGATAATACGATGATTCCTAGTCTCAAATTAAGAAGTTTCATAGTATACAACGTTTTATCTTGAGAAGGAGTTTTGGGACGCGATAAACGAATATATTATACGTACAATGCAGAAGTGTCGCACGGGAGAGACAGTGAAGTGTGCAAACCACCGGACAAAGTTCGGAGAGTCTCTTGTTGGAATGAGATCACGAGAGTCTCCGAAAGTCTAATGTACCATGTAACACTAGTCGAATTTGCGGAGGATCACGTAACTAATCAGAAGTAAAGGCAAACGGAAATAGAAGCTGACGGCGGCGAGGGGGTGGGGGTTGAAATACCGTTATACAAAGCTGTGCTGCGCTCGCGACAGCACCACGCTGTTGCTTCTTCGCTTGAGCTTTAATATAGTTGTATACATTACGATCAACAGGAGTATCCAAAGTGCATGGTAGCTTGTGAAGTACATCTGAAACATTTGTACGTGAAAGTTCACAAAGTTATAGCAATCGTTGGAATCCATCGTACCAAAAGCAATTTCCATTACAATTATTTCGCAGTCAATTGACTTTTCCTTTGCTTATACCATTTCCTCTTCTTTATGCTTATTTCTCGATGACGACGGCTCCTTCATACATCTCTCCATTATTACTCACTTCGAACTTTGGCTTCGGCGCACTTTCTCACTGACCAGCCGCGACTAATGGAAATGTTTTAATTACAGATAAAATCAATGATATTTAGAAACGCAAGGTTCGTCTTAAAAATTCCATATTGCTTCCTCGTCATTTTTACCACATACCATGGAAAATTCTTTCTGCTCTAAACTTTGACTATAGAGCACGTAGAGTTTTTTTAATGTGAAAGAATTATGAGCGAGCAATGCTCGACTTCCAATTTGCATATTTTCAGTAATCTTTAAAGTGCGAGGTCCATCTGAGTTTGAAGATTACCTCATCCACACAAAACATTTTTTAACACGTTGGGCACGAATGTCGAGAGAGTGAAAAATATTTCTTTAGTGAAAACAAAGCTTTATGAACTAGCTGAAAAAGTAACGGAGGCACTTCCGAATATCGAGAGTATCACTGAATAAAATTGGCACTATTACAATTGATACTTGTCGCTGTGAGACCCCGCGGAAAATTACGGTCAAATGCTTAAAAGAGAAATAATAGCTTGGGAGTGCCTTAAAGATCCATTTTGCTCGGGGAAATAGTGACAAAACGCAATGTGAGAAAGGATTATGGAGCGTATATTTAGTTGAGAAACGTGCAGACACGAGGAGGCGTTAAACAGAACAACGGGAAATATGTCATGATGTAGTGGGTTTTTGTTACATTAACTTTTGCTCACACGCCCCGGAGCAAAGACCTCTTTGTACCGTATATACGTACGTACGGGGAAATCACGCGCATGACCGTGTAATCCTCGCGCAACTTATGGAAGAATGCAACCACGTTGGAGTGTTAAGAAAAAAAACAAATGCCTCAAGGCTTTCCATATGTAATAATAATAACCTTTGCGTGTGAAAAACGTCCGTTCATTGGCGCATATTACCCTTTTCACACGTACAATCAAAACCCAACGTGACTTTTCTCACTCAAAGAAGAAAATTACATTATCCCCTTAGCCTACATATGCGGCAAAATGTAGGTACACCTTTAGCTACATGAGAAGTATTAGTAAATGTGAATGTATATGATCAGCACGTGGTCAACCCTTTTTTGCAAACATTTTCGTATATATATACATACACGCACTCTCCGACAGAGTAATAACTAAAATTCCTTAGTCCGTGAAAGCGCCACGAAGGAAAGTATGCGAGTTTTCGTAGTGGTACACATGAACACACATCCACTCCAGCGACACGTTCAATTTCGACTTTAATACCGTGCGGAGCTGGCATGAAAGGAATGACAGTGTTATAAAAAAACAACGTCAACTTCACGGGACCACGGAATATACGAAAAAATAAATAAAACAAAATCGACCAACGTAAAACCTGAGATGTTCGCAAAAAAAAATGGACTTTAAAAATAAAGATGGGGTTTCTACTTACCCCGCGATATTGTGGAAGAGGAAGGACAGGAAAAAATTACCGTCAGCGTTAATATTGCATATCAATGGATGCTAGTCAAAAATAAATAAATAAAAAATCTATATGGAATTAACGAATCTTCGGGGATGAAACGTTCGTGAAATATTTTCTATTAAATTTTCCAGCTATTTCGGCACATCGTGAATTTGTTCACAGTTCTTCACTGATATATTACGACATCCGCAGATTGGTTATTCCGACCTCGTACAGGCAATCGCTAGTTAGACAGAGAATTCGAACATTCGAGAACTCGGAGATTAGTGCACGAACCACATCGCAGTTATGATGACGCCTCAGACGTGCAGAGGTTTGCACAAATCTGGACGATTTCATGGCGTAAACTGCGAGAAGAGGGTGTCTAGTCAGGTAACGTAAATTCACGAGAGTTGATAACGAGAGGAGTGTGTGAATATATCCTATGTGTGTATAGGAGAAGGAGTGTTGCTTGGTGGATGTATATAATACTCCGGACGTTACAAGTGGTGTCTGAAACAACCGGAGGCAAACTATTTCGAACGTCTTTGCGGGGGCTGCGCTCTCTCGTCGTCCATGACTCGCAGAGAGAGAGAGAGAGAGAGAGAGAGAGAGAGAGAGAAAGAGAGAGAAAGCAAAGCTCTTCTTCGTGTGCGGTATAAAGTTAAATTAAACATAGACCGGGCTTGTAGTTAAAGGTCCGTAGCTTAAGTTCTGTTGAACTGCAGGGTGATAATTAGCGGAGTTACAACGACGAGTCGGAGCATTCTGAAAGATGTGACCTGGAAACACTCCCACGATAAACAAGTTATTTTTTTCTTTTGCCGTAAACTGGTCCATTGTTTATCACTGCTGTAAAAATCTTTACTGACTCTTTCCTTCACATTTTCATTGCGCAAACTTTTCGTTGAAATTGCAAATTCCCGCAAAATTTATCCTGGTAGCCATAATTCTCGAAACATCACTTTAACCCTTGTGTTTCAAGTTTTTTTTTACGTGAAAAAGGACATGCCAGTAGTAAATGGAAATATCGACGTGCTCGATGATCTTTCGACATCTTGGGGCAATATTTGTTCTTCATATATTCCCCGCCCCCTCCATTTAATATTCGCACTGTTTTACTTGGCTATACAACCAATAGTTGTACAACATAATAAACGATCTTGCGAGAACCGTGAAGTGTTTACACTTACCAAAAGTTATATTTAATCTGTACGGGGATGAAAATATTATGCTTCGAACTTTTTTCATATATATATATGTGTAAAATATTAACGCTGCCGCGTCATGATAACGAAAAAAAAGGAACAGCGTTAATGGCATATCTCCCTCTCTCGCTTTCATGGCTTGTCGAGGGGGGTTGAAGTTTGCTTGAATATTTTATCGACGTTTGTCGAGGACCCTGCGAGCCTACTTTTGCTGAGTAGGGACAGAAGAGGGTGACAGAGATGGAGATAGAGAGAGAGAAAGAGAGAGAGAGTGAGAGGAAGGAAACGAGAAGATGAATAACATCCCTACTTTTTTTACATTTTTCTCCCTTATCTTTACGTTTCTTTCCCTTTCTATGTATCTCCCTCATCGAGGTCACTTGACTCACGACTTATCGAAAAATATATACGAGACGGCAGGACGCGAAACATTTCGGTTGAGGGTGCCTGAAGCAATTAATCGTTCGCCATTAAATCGAGAGGAGCATCGGGTAAGCGACTTCGTCATCAGAATGTCGTCAGTCAAGGGAAAATACACTCGATGCAGACCACATCCCTCCCTCCCCACCTTCGCCCTCCGATATTGTGAAGATTAATGAATAAAGTGTCTGCAATATAAATATACGAAGAAAGTTAATTTTTCATAAAAATCGTTTAAGCGACATTCACAACGATAAGGAACAAGGACTCAAACAAACATAAACCAGAAAACACTTCAACCCCTGCCTCCTTCCGCGGTAGTTTATCGCTTCTATATTACGCAAAATTTGCAACGGCATGTTATAGTGGCTCGGCCGCAATATATAGTGCAATTATCCCCTTTTTATTAGAAAAAAAAAGGTCGATCTTGGTGTACATTAAAATGTTTCTGCGAAAGGAATATTACACAATACTCACGAGCATCCAGTGTTAAACGAGTTCGTTAAAATTAATTTTGAAAATTTCATCCTATACTACCTATCGGACATTTGAATTTTAAGGTAGTATTCTGGTAACTTAAGCCGATTTTCATGTCTTTTTTGGAGGGCGTTTTTTTGTAGGAAAATAAAAATGAATCGTTTTGGATATTTAGGATGTTTTTATTTCCATATTAAAGATACAAAAAAAAAATTTGTTAAAAAAATTTAATAGTTTATTATTTCTATTATTATTGATCGAAGTTGGCACCTCGAAAAAAAAGCGCGTGGATGGCCCCGGTGATTTTGGCTGTTAATGTTATCTGAAATAAAAAATTCTTGATAATTCTTAATCTATAGACATGTCATTCTGGTCGGAACTACTGAAGTTAAATTTCATGGATAAATAACAAAATGGCGGGCTTTGGAAAAAAACGTCCTTATCCATTTTGTTATATATCCATGAAATTTAATTTCAGTAGTTCCGACCAGAATGACATGTCTATGAATTAAGAATTATCAAGAATTTTTTATTTCAGATAACATCAAGAGCCAAAATCACCCGGGCCACGCACGCGCTTTTTTTCCGAGGTGCCAACTTCGATCAATAATAATAATAATAATAAACTATTAAATTGTTTCAAAAATTTTTTTTTTTGTATCTTTAATATGTAAATAAAAACATCCTAGATATCCAAAACGATTGATTTTTATTTTCCTACAAAAAAACGCCCTCCAAAAAAGACATGAAAATCGGCTTAAGTTACCAGACTACTACCTTAAATGGATTCGACGTTGTCCTCGTACATATATATTAATATATATACGTATCTGACTAACCTTCGAGTAAAATTATACTTTTGGCACACAGACATACTGTATATACAACGAATATAAGGGTAGTATATAACACGGTATAGATAGATAAGTTTTGAAACCATTTGCCAACTTCATCGAGTTCTCAAAACGTCGAATTTTCCTCGACTAATTTCTCCATCTCGAAACTTTACCTCTCCCCAGAGACGAAACTTAAGCGACCATTGTTTCGACGCGATAACTCTATCGCGACATGTTACACAAATGAATACGCGACAAATTCATTCGAAATTGTTCATAATTTGTTGAATTAATCAATTATAACGATATTGCACATCTCCTGGGCTTTTCTAATATCAATTTCAACGAATTTATTCACTACGACGAAACCGCATATGCAGGACGTTTCGTCGTTCATAGAACGACAAATATCCCGACGGATTCCACGACTTGCATAACTATCCGTGCAACAGAATATAGTTATATGTTGTTCTGTGAGGAGCATCGTCGCAATACTCGCAAACCAGTCATACGGCTTTGCCATATATCGACTGGGGGGCGGCGGCGGAGAGGGACCTTCCGGATCACAATGTCTGGTATGCTCCTCGAGGGGATTCGGGCAATTGCAGCCGGCGGCGCAGCCGTCAAGCCAAAGTAAAATCTAGTCATGTAGAGAGAGAGAGAGAGAGAGAGAGAGAGAGATAAATAACCAATACATTTAAAAATGTTAACAAGTAAAAGAGCATTTACACGATTTAAAACGTAGAATAATGGAATTTCAAGCCTTTTCGTTCTCTAGAAATTGATTTTACGCTGAGCACTACTGTATACGCGATCCTAAGTACAACGAGGTTGAGTCTTTACACGTACCGGTACAATAACGTTAAGGGGTATGGCCACGGTGGCGGGTATAAAACAATGTGCACATTTAATAATTGTTTTTGTATGAAAAAGTGATTTATTTATAAAACTAATTATGCATCTATTTAGAATAAAGATCAAGCTAATAAAAAAAAAATTTTTTTGTTTTTTTCTTATACAAAATGTCTCACTAATGCCATTTGCTTTTGGTAACTTTCTTTTGACATTTGGCATCCACAATATTTTACCCAGAGTGAAAAAAAAAAAATTCTCGTTAATCTACGTCAGAATACCTAGAGCAGTGCGTACGGAATTTAAAAAATATTGTTTTATTCGAATATTGTAGGCATTTGAACTTGAAAGGCGAATTTCCAGTGAAAAATTTCGTATAAAACTGCTAATAAAATGGAAAGATTTTAATTAATCAGAATTTCCGTACGTACTTCTCTGCGAAATGCAATTAGAAACATAATTCAAAAATTTGAAGTCAATCAGGTAAAAATTGTCGAAGTTATTTGTCACGCGGCGCGCTCCGGTACTCTATGGCTGTGCCAGCGATAGGCTTACGTTGTACGGTCAAAGTCGCTGAAAAAAAAAAAGCATCGTGTAAGCCAAAAAAAAGACATTGATTTTTTTTAAATTCTACCGTGGTCATACCCCTTGAAACATATTATACCGCACTTTACATACCCTTTCGTATACACTATCCGTGCATATATAAAATATATAATATACTTACCGGTATCGTCATTTTTTTTTTTCAACCATCCAGCCATCCACCATCACAAATATCCGTGCGATGCTGCGATCGCGTCTGCTCATTATATCCTGAATTATTTCCGGAATGCAACTGTGGGAACGCGGACGTACGTCTGACCGTCTGTTCGACACGTCAAATCGTTTATTTCGCACGTGCGATTAAGCTGAAGCGAATAAGAAAAACCGATACATTCGATAAAGATAAAATATCAAACGATAATTGATGACTCAATAGACAGTAATAAATGTCCGAAGATTGCGATGAAGAAGTAGGAAAACATACGAGGAAGAATTCTCGTACGTTTCCCATTGGGATATTCGTATAAATATAAAAATCGTTTGATCTAGAGATTGGCAAAACTCAATTCTCAACTAACACATTAATTTCTCGGACATCACACATGCCGGATATGATCGGGTTATTTCTTCCTCAAATTTTAACGAAATGTTAATTTGTATTTATTTTATTTTATTAAAAATAATTGATAATTCGAAAAGAAAATAAAAAATTTGAATTTGCAATTTTTAAAAATAAATGTAATTGCTCAAAGATTTGCAATCTTTCGATCTAAGATCTCGGTACGCTCATAATTATATATTAAACGATCCGTTCGACGATAACGCATCGTGTTCCTTTGTGCCTAACGCATATCTCACGCCTAACTGCAATTACCCGTACGCGTACTTAAAAATTCACTTCGCTTATATAGGCACGTCGCGGCATTCTTCGTAGCCATATTTCCAGTAGTTTCCAAGCACTAAAAATCTATGCAATACCTGTATACTGGTATTAACAATGGATGCATTCAGATGCTAAGTACACGCACCGTTAACGCAACTTCTCATGTACCGATGCGCTGGTTATTCCGGCTCGATACGATACATATAGGGTACAATGTATCCCATATTATTACGTGGTATATAGTATTATATATATATGCGTATATAAAATACGAAACGTACATATATTTGAACATTCGACGTGTAGCTCCCCGCATCGTTACAAAGTCATAACGGTCGTACTTTGCAGTCAGTGAACGAGTGAGGGAGAGTAATAATTTTTTTGCATTGAAATAATCATGAAGAAACGAAAGAAAAATTGTACTTTGAGAGATGAAACTTTAATGCTAGGGAAATAAATTAATTGTCATAACGGTCGTACTTTGCAGTAGTCACCGAACGAGAGAGGGAGAGTAACAATTTTTTTTTGCATCGAAATAATCATGAAGAAACGAAAGAAAAATTGAACTTTGAGAGATGAAACTTTAATGCTAGGGAAATTAATTAATTGTCATAACGGTCGTACTTTGCAGTAGTCACCGAACGAGAGAGGGAGAGTAACAATTTTTTTTTGCATCGAAATAATCATGAAGAAACGAAAGAAAAATTGAACTTTGAGAGATGAAACTTTAATGCTAGGGAAATAAATTAATTGTCATAACGGTCGTACTTTGCAGTCACCGAACGAGTGAGGGAGAGTAGCGATTTTTTTTTTTGCATTGAAATAATTATGAAGAAACTAAAGAAAAATTGAACTTTGAGAGATGAACCTTTAATGCTAGGCAAATAAATGAATTGTCATAACGGTCGTACTTTGCAGTCACCGAACAAGTGAGGGAGAGTAACAATTTTTTTTGCATTGAAATAATCATGAAGAAACGAAAGAAAAATTGAACTTTGAGAGATGAAACTTTAATGCTAGGGAAATAAATTAATTGTCATAACGGTCGTACTTTGCAGTCATCGAACGAGAGAGGGAGAGTAACGATTTTTTTTTGCATTGAATTGATCATGAAGAAACGAAAGAAAAATTGACCTTTGAGAGATGAAACTTTAATGCTAGGGAAATAAATAAATTGTCAAAACGGTCGTACTTTGCAGTAGTCACCGAACGAGAGAGGGAGAGTAACAATTTTTTTTTGCATTGAAATAATCATGAAGAAACGAAGGATAAATTGAACTTTGAGAAGAGATGAAACTTTAACGCCAGCGGAAATAAATTAATTGTCAATTGATTGTTATGAATGCAAAATTTCTCGTACGATCGTAACTGTATATCAAACGGAAAAATGATTGGCAAAGCAGTCTCATCAATCTCACAATTAATTATGTAAAATTAAAAATAGTTTGGTAAAATTCAGAAATTTGTTTCATTAAAATACAACTTATCAAATTGTACGAATTTCTTTTAGATAATTTAACATACTCGATTAAGAAACCTTATTTAAAAATGTCGAATGATCAGAACACATTATTTACTTTTTGAAACAAAAAAAAAATGATTTGTTTCAAAACTTTTTGAAACAAATCTGCAATATGCTTTATAAACACGTCGTTTAAATTTTACAAATTATCTTGCGCATGTATCCGCGTGATGATGAATTTGATGAATGATTTATGATGAATCATAAATTTCGTTAAAAAGATTTATTTGTTACTCCGAAAGCATACAATCTTGGCGGGGATGCTAATACTTTAGAACTTCATACATACGTGTAGTAAATTCTACGCGAAGAGGAACGATTATTGAGCGAGGCGATTTTTGTGTTTCAAAAAAGTAATAAATTAAAAGGATTTCCGAAATATGTTGTTGAAGACATCTTTCTTTAGTTCACTACGTTGACAGCGATTGATTCACGAATTCAATCTTCAAAAAATCCTCTCGAGCGATAATCGTTACACTTTATGTGGAATACCCCATATTTACATACATATATGTTATACATAAATGTGGTACGGGGTCGTAAGCTCAGGAGGCCTGCAAGAGGGGTCGTCGAGGCACTATATATGTATGTGTTTATATAATAGCACAATACAATAGTCAAACGACTAACCCCCGGTGGTCGAAGAGGGGTTGCACCCCAACTACCGTGCTGGATGGGTGATGGAGTTCGGGCTTTTCCTTTCCACGAAAGTACGTTAGTACATACCAGTTGGCTCGCGCCGTTAAGAGCGTCGAGGTATATGTCGCCGCGTGTTCGCGTTTCTATCTGAGCCCTCGCGCGGCACTAGACGGGATTCACGAGTCGTTCGCTTTTTTGCCTCTACGATTTTTTTTTCTCTTCTTATACCAACGGTCTAACGGTGGCGAGCCGTTATATTCCAGTGAAGAAAATCGACGTGAATGTGTATATAATAATAATAACAAAAAGTATTACCCATTTCGTTCGAAACGTTTGAAAACGGAATATATATACATATATAATTGTCCATCTGTCTGCGTGTGTGTCTGTAAACGTCGTGGGAAACGTACGCATAGATGGGAACGCAGGTGTGATATCTTAGATTATTCACCGCTCTCACGATTATATTGCGAAATCGTGAGTGCTATCGGCGAGTGCCACGAGAAACGTGTGTGGGTGTTTGTGCGTTTGTGAATTTTACGTCCCAGAGGGAAAGGAATCTGAGGAATATTTTGCATGTTTATAATATTTTCGTGGATTATATGTAACGGTGAGTAATTTTTTTCACTCTTTTTCGTTCGCATTTTCTGCGATGTGGAACCTGCACTAATCACTATCGTAATATATCGAGTGGATGAATAAATTACACGTATAATATTCATCCATAAAATACATTTTACATATAAATGATATATTTATCTCACTACTATAATAAAGCTGGAGAGTTCGTTCGTTTGTTCGTTTGTTTATTCGAACGCGCTAATCTCAGGAAATACTGATCCGATTTGAAAAATTCTTTTTTCATTAGATAGTCCGTTTATCCAGGAAGGCTTTAGACCATATAACTTCATGTTATGACCCTAATCTTACTATCTTACCACTATACTACTATATCTATACTACACTATAATAAAGCTGGAGAGTTTGTTTGTTTGAACGCGCTAATCTCGGGAAATACTTAGCCGATTTGACAAATTCTTTTTGCATTAGATAGCCCGTTTATTCGGAAAGGCTTTACGCCATATAACTTTATGCTACGACCGCCAAAAGTAGCGATGGCGCGTCGAATCAAGGGCACGGAAATTTAACGCGGGTGAAACCGCGGGGCACAGCTAGTATTTTCTAAAATGTGATGGTCAAGTTATTGCCCACTCAATACCGTTACAAGTGATAACGATAGCGATCGAGCATCGTGAGGCCTCAAGGACCTATTAGTTAGTGTCCCCGCTCGTAATATATTATTCACTAACTGCACGACTTTAACATTAGTCACCGAGACTTTGCTCATTCCTTAGTTGAGGATCGTAATAATTTTTATCTTCACCTTTTCGTCGCCTCGACTTCCGCGGACGCAGACGAGAGACCGTTCATCTGGCGATAATAATATACGGTCACCGAGTCGAAGCTCTTATACCAACTCGAACTATGTTTCGTCGAACACCGGCTTAGCGAACAAACGGGCGTAAATCTAACGATTTTAAGACGTAAATTGTCGTTTAGCTCGCGTCTTTTTGTTTGGCAACGTGAGTCGACGCGTCCAAACGCCATATATATTGTCTCGAGAACTCGTTGCACTTTCTAGCAGCACGTACGCAACGTTAAACGGTATATATACCTTTCTGCACTCTTCTCCATCGTCCACCCACAAACTCAGACGCGAACGACGAGAGACTCCGGATGACGCGTTGTCCATGAACGACGGGTCACACGAGGGGTTGTGATCCCTGCCGCGTCATCGACAATTAATGCGATTATTTTAACCCTCTCGCTTTTATAACCGTACGCGCGTCCTCGATCTTTTGTGCTATTAAGAAAATCTTCGATTAATGATCCTCGGCACATTTTCTATACATTTTTTTTTTTAACAATCACACCCACGTTGGTTGAATTTTTTTATTGGAAATCAAATACGAGGTCTGTTCAAAAAGTATCGCGAATTTTGAATTTCCGCGGGCTACGTATAGTCGATTTTCGATTTTTTCGTGGCGTTAGGTTGGTACTCGTGCCCCTCACTTATGCTGAAAAAATCGGCCATTTTGAATGTTTAGTTAATTGTTGAAAGCTGTTTTGGTTAGACGTGTTTTGGCTTGTCTTTGATTTTCGCCTATTCCAAAAAATGGATCAAAGCATCTGTATCAAATTTTGCGTGAAAAACAAAATTAAGTGCGCGGACGCATTCTGAATGTTGACTGTGGCATGTGGTGAAGCTACCCTGGACCAAAGCAACGTTTATCGGTGGTACAAAATGTTCTCAGAGGGCCGAGAAGATGCGAACAACGAAATGCGTTCCGGACGCCCGGGCACATCAACAACAGACGAAAACATTGATGAAGTGAAGAAAATAATATTGGCCAATCGTCGAATCACCGTTAGAGAAGTTGCTGAGGAACTAAACATATCGATTGACTCGTGCTATTCGATTTTTAGCAATGATTTGGGCATGAGACGGGTCGCTGCGAACTTCGTGCCAAAATTGCTCAATTTCGAACAAAAACAGTGTCGCGTTAACATCGCTAAGGAGCTGTTGGACTCGGTCCGCGACGACCCAAATTTGCTCCAGAGGGTCATAACTGGTGACGAATCATGGGTTTATGGTTATGACGTGGAAACCAAAGCACAATCATCGCAATGGAAGCTGCTTTTTTGGAATAGGCAAAAATCGAAGACAAGCCAAAACACCTCTAACCAAAACAGCCCGTCAACTATTAACTAAACATCCAAAATGGCCGATTTTTTCAGCATAAGTGAGGGACACGAGTACCAATCTAACGCCACAAAAAAATCGAAAATTGAATATACGTAGCCCGCGGAAATTCAAAATTCGCGATACTTTTTGAACAGACCTCGTACTTCAAACCGCTGACTACAAATTATGTTACTTTACGATGAACGAGAGAATAAATTGAATCACAACCTTTCGTTTCATTCGGGGAATAGCAGAATTTTTTATTTATACATCTGTTGTTTAACCATCCCAATCGAATCGGAAACTCAATTTATTCGCGTTTGTTTTTTCTTTTTATGAATTTTTCCTGTCGGCGATTACAAAGAAAATGCATTAATTTTATCCTCTCGACAGGAGCATTACGCTTTATCGTTTTCAGCTACTGAAGATACCACTTTTTGCGAAGTTTCGATATTGTTTTACGAAAAAATGCTTTAATGAAGGGTCTTAAAATAATGGGCAGTTTTTCTTTTTGCTTTTATTTTTCTTGTTTTCATCGAGCTTACTTTATTAGTGGATAAATTTCCCGGGAATACTGACGGGTATATGGTAAACCAATGTATAGATGTAGAAGTTACCTCGTTCACCTCTCTCACAGCGAGGCAATCTGAGCTTGATCGCCTACGATTTACCTCGAAGGTATATAGAAAGTGCGCGCCGCCTCTCCGTTTTCTCCGCTTCCTACCACCGTGCTCCCGCCAACTTCTCGCCGTCGAATATATACATAATAATATATAATAAAGGCGGCACACGCATATCTAAAAAATCGTGTCGCCGCCCGTTGCGAAAAAGTCACTGGGCATTGCCTTGCCTTCCGAGCCTCATTTTTCTTTTACACGACGCATACGTGGCGTTTTGCACGTGTTTCGCGAGCGCAATTTTTATAGCCGCGAATCAAAGCTTATCACTGCCGCTTATCTTTACGGTTATTCGATACGAAAATTGGTTCCTAGATGCATTATTATCCGCGTGTCAAAGATACGATGACGAACACGTCGACAATTCGCTATGGAATTTAACAAAAAAAAAGCATCAAATAAATTTATTCTTCGGTATTGTGAATCATCGAAGATGAAAAAAATTATGACACACTCGTTGACCATTTGGCTCTAAGCAATTCGTACATTTTAGTGAAAATGATTTTAAACGATTACCCTTCATTTGCCAACAATCAAATTCGGAAATATACGATTTGAAATGCGAAATATTATCGTGAATTTCAATTGTATTATTTTTACTTTTATTATAAATTATTAATATTCCAAAAATAGTAAAGTGTTTTGTCTACTTTACGTTTTTCTCTCGTTGCTTAAAAAGAAAAGAATTCAGCACAATATCATAATCACAGATGCGCGGTGAATAAATGTATGAAGAGTAAATTTTATAAAATGACGTGGAAAACTTTTGATTCTCTGAGGCCAGAACCCCGATGGACACACACCCACTGTTTTATCGATTAAACACAGACTGGCCTTGGTGTTCTTGCGCTATCGTTTGATACACGCATTCTACACATAGTATACACATAACTATATATAGCGGTTGGCAGACTGGATCGAAGCACCCGAAATGAAAGTTTAGCCACCGAAACTTCGTGCATTCATTCGTTTATGTATTATAAAATATTTCGATGGTAGTTTCTAGAACGGAAAAGATATACCAATAGTATATGGAAAAAAAAACTTGTACTATAAACCGTGGGCACGATTGATCCATCATGAATTGTGTCATTCTTTCATCTTGTCTCTCTTTCTCATTCGCACTCGTTGGCATAGTGTTTTTTTTCTACTTTTATTTTTTACAATGACGAAACATACGTATGTGAGTGCGGGCTCGATAGTAGGAGCGGCTCGTGATCCGTCTCGTAATTATTTTCATTTTTTTTTTTCAGTCTTTCATGTAAACGATCGCCGTGGGCGTTGCACTCACATATTTCGCATCTCTCTCTCTCTCTCTCTCTCTCGGTTTTTCTCTCCCCTCTGTCTTTATCATTATTTTGCTGGTACATGGGTAAATCGACAACGAAACCGACGAGAGTACGTACGGGTTACAACGACCGATAATAATGCGTTCCATTCTCGCTCGTTAAGGCATCGTTATATCCCGAACCGTTTCAAACGATCCCTTCGATCTCGATTTCCCATCCTGGCAGAGTCACGACACCGGCATCGCGGACCAATATAAATATATAAATTCTGCATATGTGCACAACGGAATATACCATAATGTGTGTACGGTATGAAACATCGTCGACAACCGAACCACAGCTGCCGGGTACTATCTTTTCTCTCGTAAATCTCTCATCGCGACTCAACGCTGGCAATATATTTTTGTCCTCTCTCATATCTATCGTGATTCTTTTTTCCTTTTCCCGCACGCGGAAACTTTCCCAACGGTCACGAATAAACTCGCTGGCTAATCGAAATTTCACGGGAATTAAATCGACCGCGAAGTTTCGTACCACCCGAGACTTTGTCTAATACAGCGTGAGAGAAAAAATAAATAAATTCTCAGAATCCATTTCATCGCTCTCGTTTCTATCTTTGTACGGATTTTATTCACGTTTTTTTTTTTCTTTTTTTTCGTACGCAATGCGAATATAATTTAGCACAGAAATATCGGGTTTACACCGAGTGCACGACTATATTTAACTTTCGCGGGAATTCTCGGAATAATTGGTAAAGCGGCTGGGACGAGAAACAAAATTGCAATGAAAAACTTTTAATCCGCGGAAACGCGCGTCAGCAGAGGTTTTTTCTTTCTCAGTGGCGATTTGAGTTTTCGTACCGACATTTAAATAGCAATTCGGGGGCGATGCGAGTTTTTCGAATAATTAAATTGATGCGTCTGGTATTTAAAAATTTCGTTTTTCAGCTGTTATTGCCAGAAATCAGTGTGTTCATTAAATTTTTAGCGCGCCATCTTAACACAAAAATGATTGACATTGAGGTAATTTCAATTTAACTCGAAAGATTGCCATCGAAAGTTTTGAGGCATTTGACGGGGACATTTTTTAACTAAAATTTTACGACATTATTGTTCGTGGTAAAAAAAATATTAAGGGGCTTAAAAAAATTTCGTTGTTCAGTTGTTATTGCAAGAAATCAGTGGGTTCATTACATTTTTAGCGCGCTATCTTAACACAAAAATGATTGACATTGAGGTAATTTAAATTTAACTCGAAAGATTGCCATCGAAAGTTTTGAGGCATTTGACGGGGACATTTTTTAACTAAAATTTTACAACATTATTGTTCGTGGTAAAAAAAATATTAAGGGGCTTAAAAAAATTTCGTTGTTCAGTTGTTATTGCAAGAAATCAGTGGGTTCATTACATTTTTAGCGCGCTATCTTAACACAAAAATGATTGACATTGAGGTAATTTAAATTTGACTCGAAAGATTGCCATCGAAAGTTTTGAGGCATTTGACGGGGACATTTTTTAACTAAAATTTTACAACATTATTGTTCGTGGTAAAAAAACATACCAAGGGGCTTTAAAAAAATTCGTTGTTCAGCCGTTATTGCAAGAAATCAGTGTGTTCATTAAATTTTTAGCGCGTCATCTTAACACAAAAATGATTGACATTGAGGTAATTTAAATTTGACTCGAAATATTGCCATCGAAAGTTTTGAAGCATTTGACCGAGACATATTTCAACAAAAATTTTACAACATTATCGTCCGCGGTAAATAAAATAGTGAGAGGCTTTAAAAAACGAATCACCCATGCCGAGGGTTCAATTTAAATTGAACTGGAAGGCCTCCTATACATAAATTAACAAATAATATATACGTATATGCTTATGTTCAATCCGTTATGTGCTTTGCTTGAAATGAAAGACGCACGTCCAGCGGAAGAAGAAGAAAGAGCGAAGAAAGATCCGTAAAGCCATAATAGCTCGAGTTCTCCCGTCTAGAACACATACATGTAGACATAAACACACACACACACACACACACACATACAGACAGTCAGATAGTTTGGCCTCTCGTTACTTCGTTACCGGGTCGTCGTGGCAGTCGTGCTTCGAGCTCCCGAGTGCGTGGGTGGAGATCGGCGAACCGCGAATGACGCAGTCTCCGGAGGATACACAGAATACTGTCTCACAGACAGCATAGAGAAAGAGAAAGAGAGAGAGAGAGAGAGAGAGAGAGGCGCAAAGTACACAAAGATCGGTATGGACCGGTGATGCTGGAGACTGTGAAGGCGCGCGCGTGAGTTCGCGTTATTTCCCTAGGCATCCGAAGAGCACCAAGACGAGAGATCCCCGTCCAGATCATCGTGGGTTTTTCCCCTTCTCCTCTTCCTCTCTCTCTCTCTCTCTCTCTCTCTCTCTCTTTCTCTCTCTCTATCCACCTTTCCCTTCCCATTCCTCGAGAAACCGGCATCTGTCATTCCATGAAAGACTCACGTTCCGGACGCAGTCGTTGATTTCCTCCTGCTCGTACATTTATACACACAGTCTTTTTCCTCAAATACACAGTTTTCATACGATCATACGCGATTCTTTTGTCATTCGTGTATCTGACGAACAATAGTTGTCGCGAAAGATGCGGAAATTTGGCTCAAAGTGCGTACAATTGTCGTTACGTGACGTTATAACGAGAGTTGACGAGTCGCGCGGTCCATGAGAGATCGACGAGCAGCAGACCGATTGTCGTTAATGGATAATGGAATATAAATGCGTTCAAGTGCGCTTCGATACAAATTGTAATTCTGTCAGTTAACGATTTATTCGGTACACAGTGAATTGTGTATATACAGTTGCTATACAATATATACGCTTCGAATTGCCGTTGGTATTTGATTGGAAGCAATTCGTGAATTTGTTTAAATCAATGAATAGCCATTGTTTTCCCCCCGGAGTATTTCCCATCGCTATATATATACGTATATTTTCTACACACTCGATGTACGTACTCGATTTACATCTCGACACGTTTTTCTCACTTCCGATCTCGAACGCCACACCCTCGCTTAATTGTTTCGCAGCGCGTGCACACATAAATTCCGAAGTAGGCGTTTTGAAAAATCTATTTCGATCATGTTTCGACGATAAAACGCCAGGATAGTTTCGACATTCGAGAAAATTATTTATCATTCGAGTTTTCTCTTTTTCAAGAATCGAAGATTTAAACGATTTTTTGCTGAAGGACATCAGTGAATACGAGAGAATAAACGACGATACATTGTGAGAACTCAAATATGTTATCTTAACGTCTGTGGTCCTCGAGACATTTCTCCCTTTTACTACACACCCTACCGATGTATGCCCGTTGCCAGGAGGTGTTGAACTCATAAACTGTACCAACGACTGATGGCTACCGCCTGTGATACCCTTTTGCCGGATATTCGTTGATCCTCCTGGCCATGTTATCTAAAAATAACGCTGCCAACCGCTGCGAACGAGTTCGTTCGGGATTTTAGACCCACATTTATTCTCACACAAATATAATCACGCGTGTGCGTGCGCGCGTACGTGCGTGTGTGGTTGACGTATGACTACCAAAGAAGTGAATGAGAAACGCAGCGTACGAAAAAAAAAAGGATAGAACATTCCTGGATGCTGAGTGGAGAGATAGATGGGGGAGGAGACAAAAAAAAAGCAGGGGAATAGAATAAATAAACGTCGAAAAGTTCTTTGAAGCATCTTTAAATATAAAGTGTGTTGTATACGGATGTACGTCTCTGTCGTGCGTCTGATAATAGATACGAGCCATCGGATTGATATACATTTTCACGTCCTCTAAACACATTTTCCTTTGTTGTTACAACGTGAAAAATTGTATTCCGAAGGAAGGAGATAATGTATTTTTCCAGTGGAGTGAAAGAACTAAATTACAAGGAACAATAGACAACGGCATTGAATTCGAAAAATCCGGAATATAAGAACAAGGATCATTCGTGTCCGCCGAGTTGATACAATTTCCGTGACAAAATGACGCGTAACCGGCAACAGATCTTTCCAATGGTCGGTCCTTTCACGTCGCTGGGCCTACGAATCCTACGGAACAAATTCGTGAGAAGGTAGGTTGTAGGTCGAGGGTGTGTTTTACATTAATGCAAAAAAAAAACAAATGTACCCGAGAATTAATAGGACGATTACATGGTTTTCATTGTGGTTTAGACTGATTACGATCACGACAACATCATCCGGCATAATACGAGGGGGGACCCAAAAAAAAAACGGGAATTTCGTCATAACTTCTTTATTTTTTAATATTTTTACACCAAATTTCGATCACCTTCAAAGTATTCTCCTTTGACCACAACGCACCTCTGCAAACGATCCTTCCAATGTTCAAAACATTTTTTAAATTCACTTATCGGGATGTTCTTTAGGCCTTCCAGCGATTTTTGTTTTACCTTCTCCACAGTGGCAAAACGCTTGATTGCTGCTTTGTTTCGGGGTCGTATCCATAGCACCACGATTCATCACCAGTAATAACCTTGGAAAAAAGTTCAGGGTCCTCTTCGAGCTGATTTTGAAGTTGAAAACATGCCTGAAGTCGTAGCTCCCTTTGCTCGTCTGTGAGAAGGCGAGGGACAAATTTGGCTGCAACTCTGCTCATGTGCAAATCTTTGGATAAAATCCTCTGAATTGAACTCCATGATATCCCAGACATCTCACAGAGTTGATCAATGGTTCGGCGACGGTCTTCATGAATGAGAGCATTGATTTTCTCGACGTTTTCATCACTTCTTGACGTTGAGGGTCGTCCTGAACGGGGTTGGTCTTCAATTGACATTTCTCCATTTTTAAAACGTGAAAACCACTCGTAGACTCTGGTTTTACTTAGGGCATTACAGTAGTTTCCGCGGCCGATTTCCCCAACAGGAAACAAAATTTCACAGCGGCGCGTTGCTCTCGACAATCGGCCATCACGTTTTCGCCGAAATGGAAAAAGTAGTTTCACTACAAAAATTCCCAAGGGCGAACCGATGCACTCACGGCGACAGAACTTCGCACACTAACTCAGGAGACGTGTCCCCAACGGACACCTGGTCGAGCAATGGGTTCCCCCACTCTCCCTCCCCGCCGCAGCGCAATTCCCGTTTTTTTTTGGGTCCCCCCTCGTAAACCCCCTCTTATTCTCGATACTACCCTCCTTGCCGGTATACACTTTTTTCTCCGTGTAAATTTTTCCCGAGAAGATCAAAACTCGTATATGTATTGCGGTAATACTAGTCCGCCACCGCCCCAATCGGCAACGAACGGCGACGATTTATCGCTATTCAACATATATATATATATATATAAGAAATGCCTGACCTGGATACGACGAACGGATTCTCGTAGCTCGGCTCACCCAGTCCGCCATTCCGGAGAACACACAAACCCGTGTCCTTTTTCGATCGTGAAGAGATTCCGTACCCGCGATACTTTCCTAGCCAACATGTGCGCTATATCTATAGCTATATAATACTACCGGTCTCGAATGACAAACCGGATGCCAATGTCGAGTCCGCTAATGGAGCGACGGTGAAACGCCTCGACGAGTACACACACCTGCGCAATTGTCATGGAATTGCCATTTTTTTTTTCTTCAATTTTCTTCATCAAATTTTCGTCATTTATTTATGTTATTCAGATATGCGATAAAAATTGGTAATGAGAAACCAACAGTACTGATACTTTGGTTGTTACGTTGAGAGAATTAAGGGGGGGAAAAGGGGTTAGGGCAGCGTTTTCTCAATGATTTTCATGAATTTGTGTATAGTATAAAAAATAAATATAATTTATTGAAACTTTGAGAATATTCTATACATATATTTAAGTATATACTATAAAATTTTTGAAGAATTTTCTTGAAAAACACCGGGGATATTAGCGACCCCACATTGCAGGTCACAGTCAGACTCAGCATTTTGCGTACATTCTGGAAGCCGCAATTTTCATCTGAAATCAAACGAGGTTGAAATTTACTTTTATTATATGTCTCTCTTCTATATGAACCTGAATGCTATCGGAAAAATTGAAATTGAATTTTTTACAGGGGTACAAAACAAATAAGCATGATTTTTTGCCATTTTTTACAACTTTATTTGCAAAAAAAAAAATTATTTCAAATAATGATAATATTCCGATTTTAGGTTCATATAGAGTGCAATACTATGAGGAAAGTAACTGCCAATTTTCAAAACGATTGGTTGAAAACTTTACAAACTAGCGTGTACGCAAGTTAAAAAAAAGTCGTTTTCAGAAAAGCGCGTTTGAAAAAATAGTGACCGCTCGGTTATACACGTGGCGCGCTCGGGGCCTGAAGGAGAGCTACTCACTTTAATGGCTTATAACGAAAGAACGAGTCGGAATTTTCATTTAAAATTTTGGGAACATATTTTTCAATAGTTTTACTAACAATTTATGAAATTTAATAAAAATCGATTTCTTGAACCGTCTAACCCTATTTCCTCTCTCAAGGCAAAATGTTTTTTCACGTGTGTGTGTGTGTGTGTGTGCGTGTGAAGGAAAAAAAGGTAAATGTATTGTAGAATGTGAGTTGGGCGGGGTGTTAGGTCAGGGACGAACATTTTCCGATTCCGTTTTCATCGCCCTTCGTACCGTAGCGGTGGTAAAATTCCACAGCCTTCGTAATCTCGGCCACCCTATAATTTTCTCATAACCCAATGATACTCCCGGGAATAAAAGCCACAAAACGAAATAAAAAAGATCGATTATTTACGATTTATTGGAAAATTTCGACACTACACAAAAAATCCGCTGCCAATTCTCGTTTGTATTTTATAAATGTGTTGAACACGTGGTGAACATACTTCCACCGAAAATATCGTGTGTCCCTTGTTCGACGATAAAGGGACGATACCGTGACACATTTTTCGGCGCACTTTGTCAACCCCGTGCGAGAATGCTTCAAGGACAATATGGGAAGAAAAAGAGAAGGAAGTCAAGGATTCCGGCGTCGTGTTTGCTTGGCCGTGAATTTTCCCAATGTCGTTTTGTTCTCTTCCGATGGTCGCGTCCTCGTCGCATGTCGACGACGAAAAGCCGGAAACTTCGAGTGAGAGTTCGGCCTCATTTTTCTGTAGCTCGTTCGTTGTGTGCAAAGTAAAAAAGTGAATGGGGTGTGGTATGAAGGACTGCTCGGGAAACAAGAAAATTATATACGACTAACTGTGCCCCGCGATTTCACCCGCGTTGAATTTGAATTATATACGCATCATACGCGCGTTTCATGACTACATAACCAAGTGCGTCTCATTAACTGTAAATACCATCCGGAAATTATTTGGAAAAATCAAAGAACCAATCACTAAAAAATAAACGGACGCCGCCGCCGCTCCTTAGGATTATAGCATAAAGTTATATGGCCTAGAGCTTTCCCGAATAAACGGGCTATCTAAGGCAAAAAGAATTTTTTAAATCGAATTAATATTTCCTGAGATCAGCGCGTTCGAACAAACATACAAACTCTTCAGCTTCATTATAGTAGTAAGATTACTCCCAATTCATATTTATCGTATTCTCAGAGCAAAATCTCTTGATCGTCGTGCGAAATTTTTTAGTTAATCAATTCATGATCTTTAAGCAAAAAAGTTAAGCAGAAATGGAATTTTTTTTATTTTCATTTATTTATAGAAAAAATCATTATATTGATAGCATTATTAATACTCTTGATATATTTTCTCGTGTGTCCTTAAGACAGGAAATTGATGAAAAAGAAAATAGAATGTAGATGCAAAGAGCCCGAAATTTTTGGCCGTGAGTTTACGTCAAATTGCCCAACGCATTGTCGAGAATTCATTTCAAAGACAATAATACTATAAACAGATACTTTTATTCTGTACCCTCCGTTATCTATTGTGTATATATACAGTGATGTCTACGTCTAAGAACATTAAGCTGGCGTTACGCCCCCGATTTCCATCAAAAGCGCGACTCCCCGAAGAATCGTCGTGCGGATTTCCCGTAATAGAGAAAACTCGGTCGTGGCATCAATATACAAAGACCCTGTCGCCCCCATATGTTTTCGCCAGTACTGAGTACTCCAACTCCTCTCTCTCTCTCTTCATTTATTTTCTTCGGAGGTCCACAAATCCATCGTTGTTTCGGGGGACATCCACCGGAAAGGCCATTATAGTACGTTGTAAATATATCTAAATATATCCATCGACTGAAACCACGAAAACCATCGCAGCTGAGGAGCATTTATTCAACCGTGAAATAACAAAGTTCAAGTGTAGTAAGAGTTTTGTATGTATATACAATATATATACAGAACTCGTAGAATTATTTTACATAAATAAAGTTTCTTTGAATCGCACAAAAATTTATTTCAACGGAATAAAATCGATATCACCAAGTTGCAAATTTTTCAACAGACCTTACGAAATTTTGTCAAATTCAAATACATCCTGTTGTCGATGTGATTACATTTTGTGTGACTCGAATGAAATTTCGTTCAATCATATATAAATACTCGGTTTCATCCCTTAAATTTCCATCGATAATATTCTCATTGTCTTGACGATTCTTCGTTCTCGCTTATTCTGGGAAATTAAGCATCATTCATTCGATGGAAATACTACAAAATGAACCTGTTTATGAACTGATTTATTCAGTCTGCGGTTTACAATGCACCATCATCCGGTGCATAGTACCAGGGTAAGCAAGAGGATTAGCTCTGTTACTCGATAATGCCCCAAGCGAAATTCCTCTTGCCGGCGAAGAGCACAGAGATCTGGCATAGCTATCGGCAATTTATGCGTGGCCACTTGCGCTTACCACTCGCAAACACCGAGGTTTCGCCGCAAATTCTCCGGGAAACGATCTCTTCGGCTATTTCATTCGAAAGTTTCGAATCACTATATATATATCCTATATACGTATATACGCTCCACCCTCACTCGCTCACGCTCTTCATCCCTCACACTATACCGCTGCTCGTACTTAATCCTATTAAAGTCACGAAACTTCATCTCTTTGGTCTGAGTCCCCAAGGATTTCGGTTCTGGTACCGATCCACCGCGCGAGAGAGAGAGGCAACTGAGAGCCACCAAGGTATCTATTTATACGAAAAGACGACTACCACCAATGTGTAGACCACTTTCGTACGTCGTGTTACCGCCGCGATGCGCTTTGTAAGTTTCACGTAATCTTCGAGCCTCTATATATCTTTCTTTACTCTTGATTTTCTCGTCGTGGATCGGCCCCGGAAAACGTTTTCTATTCTCGTTCTCTCTCGTATTCGTTGAAACGAAAAAATTCAAAAGTTTTCCCGTCATTCGCAACGATTCGAATAGAAAAAAAAAGATCGATCGATTGTCCATAGCCGTCCAGTCGTCACTTCGTAAGCGAGAGTCAGCATAAATCCTTGTTCTGTGATACGAAAAAAAAGTACTCAACTCTTGAGCTCCCCAAGTTGAATAGTTTGCAAGGAACTTTGTCATTTCGCATTAACGAAGTTCTTCGCAAACTATTCAACTTGACGAGCAAAAGAGTTGTGTACTTTTTTTTGATATCACATCACAACGATTTTTCTTGTAATGCACAATCGTGATCCTGGATAAATGATCAAAGCTCGCAACCCCATATCGTAGATATTGATATTAATTGAATCTAATGGCGTTTGTGGTATCATGAACACTGGAATAGAGGTTTACAATTGCAAAATTTCAACGTCAAATAAGTTTTGACCCTCAACCACATCATCTTACAACATTTCACACAATAGTGTGAAACCAGTGTTCTAAAACACTACGGAATATTCCGTTCTATATATCTTTCTACATATCTTTCTTTACTCTCGATTTTCTCGTCATGGATCGCGCTGGCAAATATTTTCCACTCTCGTTCTCTCTCGTATGCATTGAAACGAGGAAATTCAAAAGTTTTCCGTCATTCGCAACGATCCGAATGGAAAAAAAGTTCGATCGATTGTCTATAGCTGTCCAGTCGTCACTTCAAGCAAGAGTCAACATACATTTTGCGTTATCGAAGTTCTTCGCAATCTATTAAACTTGGCGAGCAAAAGAGTTGTGTTCTTTCTTTTCGTATCAAAGCACAAAAGATTTTTCTCGTAATGCACATTCGTGATCCTGAATAAATCGAAGGTTTTCACCCCCATACCGTAGATAAAATTAAATCTAATTGTGTTCATGGAAGCATGAACACTGGAATAGAGTTTTATAATCGCAAAATTTCAACGGCAGTTCATTTATTGCTCAAAATCAACGTGAAATAACGTTTAACCCTCAACCACATCATCTCACAACATTTCGCACAATATTCCAGTGTTCTAAAACACTACGGAATATTCCTTAATGTCCTTTACACCTATCACTCTATTTTCTCGAGTAGCGAAGTATCGTCAATCCTGTCTCCTTGTGACATGCTGATGACACAGCTGCGACATCAGCACATTTAGCGAGAGAATATAGAGACGACGCCCCCGTACCCTAAAACGATTTTGAGCCAGCATCGAGAGTCGAGAGGGTTGATAAGGCACACACGGGTTGCTACAAGCCAGAGGGAATCTATATATTTTACTGAATAACCAGTCGAGGCTCAGACTTCAACCGCACCGGCGGCATATCGGTGATATCAACTGCCAAGTTCTTGTCTGCATTCGGCAACCAGTTTTACTCGAAACTGATCGCTTTCGTGTAGTTTTTAGATATTCTGCAACGTCAGCAGCACGGCTGACGCATGCAGTCGTATCAGTTTTTATTGTTACATCGAGATTTTTCTATCGAATACTCGTGATCCAAATTCAATACATTTCAAAGTCACGCCACCACATTTACGGTTTAATAAATGAAATCTTGGAAAAGCAGCAAAAGATTTTATAAAATGTGTAAATTAATCGTTCCTAACCATTGCATTCCCAAAATACTTACTGACTCACGAAATTAACAATCAAAATTACTGAGTCTTCTTTTCGGCAATACATTTTTTGTTAACCCTCCGTGAATATTTTGATCGTTTACTAAATGCGCTTTTTTTTTGTAAATCAATTACTCAGCAAAAATGTTTACGGGGACGATATCGCCCGTGTACTTGAAAATGATTGAGAAAGCTCCGAAAAAGTTTGTGCTTTGCGCAGCGATCACGAACTCTCGGTCGCGTTGGCAATGCCGATGAACGAAGAGAGAGAGAGAGAGAAATAAGGAGAAGAACGCCATACGCGATAGAATTAGCATTTTACGAGGGCATGTTTTCTCCCGTTAAGGGAAACTAAACGATTCTAGAGAATACGTCGAGGGCTTTGGGAATGCTTCGCCAAGCTGGTGCGCAAAAGCAACGGCACACCGCCGGTGTACCAGAAGCGAATAACGATTCTATAAATCGGTAGGCATTTTTATCGTTCGCTATACAGCTCTGTTGTGCCCGTATATCCCCCCCCCCCCCCTTTACGATATGGGAACGCTACTGGTGGGCCTTATCGTTTCAACACGCGAGATCTGCTCTGTGTATGATAACACCATAGGAGACGAGAGATGTTGTCGTGAGAGCTTTTCTGGTCGTTTTTTTTTTTTTTTTTTTTTTTTTTTTTTTTTTTTTTTTTTTTAGTTGCTCGAGGCTTCAGCGATAGAATCGTTAAGGCGTAAATTTAACCGATAATTTATCTTTCAATTTTTTCAATACCTTTTTTGCCAAAAATACCCTTGCTGAGTGTTATTTTCGTTAAAGTGATAAATGGTTTTTATAGTAATATTGTTCATCGTTCATGATAAATCGTCTAACAATGAAAATCCAAAAGAATACATTAATTTTCGAACGTTCGTTAATTAAATCGAGGATCCTTCCTTTCTCTTTCCAATCCTGAACAACAAAATGTCTCCTCCTACGATAAATTTCCCGTAAAAATCGCAATGCCGAGGAAATAAAATAATCTTTAACGCCAATTCATCATTCGTTTTATTCGAGCAAGATGCATTAATTTTTTATGCATGGCGGTTTCTTTTGATTTCATTTTTTTTTAAGCCACTTTATTTCTCACACATTGTACCGAGCGAAAGTTCGTAGGTTACGGCAGAAAGCATACAATGGCACTTAAAGCCCCCCCCCCCCCTCTCGTTGAATAGCGACAGATTTACCGGCTGCTGGGCTCTCGGGGGAGTAAAGCTTCAATGGGGATAAAGCTCTGGTAACGAGTTTGTTTCGCCGGTGTTATAATCCGTGAGGCTCGGGCTCACAGTTATCTGCACTATCGCGGCGACGCGCTTTCGCAGAGTGGCAATTTTTATGCATGCCCATAAGCTCGCATATCAACCTGGTCTCTCTCTCGGGATAGAATGCTCTCGCTCCTCGGCTATCATCCTCGGTTATACAAAAGGCATAGACCGCCAGTCGTTGCCTTATACCGCGATACGAAGTACATGCATGTATATCTATAAATATATATCGTCGGCTCATTTTGCATACGTTAACGTGTAGGAGTGTTACACTCTGTAACAAAATATATGTATAACAAATGCTAAAAAAAAAACAAAAGGGCGCAACAGCATGCCGTTGATAATTTAAATCGAGGTTGGTTGTGCCTTTTTGCTTCTCGTGTGCAGTCCTATACACACGCACGTTACTGTATTACGCTCGTATTTCGTACGACCCATCTCAATACCTCGAGGAACTAATTTCGGGATAGTTACGAGGGCGGGCACGAAGTGCTATACGCGTTTGCCACAGCAATTTCGCCCCGCACTGATACCGCTGGCGGTTTGAGGCGGGAGGAAATCTCCATTATTACAACAGTCGCAATTTTAACCGATGGAAATCTCATCTCTTACTTTTTCCAAAGGCGCAACAAATCCTCCTTTTTTTCTCGTAATTACGTTGGGCGTCGAGTGACCCTTAAAAATGAAAAGATTTAACGGTGGGGTAGGGTTTTAAAGGCGAAAAAAAGCGTATTTTTATGATTTTTTTGCGGCGACATGAGTAATATAATTTTATTAAATAGAATTACATATTATTGTACAACTATTGAAGTATCTCAGAAAAAAATTTCAATGAAAAATATTGATAAATAAGCCGGTGACGTTGAATCTCCAGAGGCGCCTTGAAAAAAGTGGTTTTGCGGTGAACATTATAACTCGTCACCGGATCATGTGAAACAAAAAAATTGATATGCATTTTAAAGGTGATGTATTTCTCGAGGTAAACAGGAAGAGTTTTTTTTTTTTTTTTTTTCTATTTTTTGCAGCACTTGGAAGTGAAAAACGCAATTTTAGCTCAAAAAATCGCGCTTAATTTGTTATTAAAAAATTGAAAAAAATGAAAAAAAAAAAACTCCTCCTGATTACCTGTTGATTTATGCGAAGAAGTAATGTTCCAATTTTCAAAAGGATCGGTTCAGTAGATTCTGAGTTCTAATGTTCACAAACTTCAAAAATGACGTTTTCGGGAAAATCGATTTAAAGTTTTTTATACGTGAAAATCAGGTATCACGGCCGGTCGTTTGAAACGCTGTAACTCTGTTAGTTTTACTCCGATTGACTTAAAATTGATACACAATTTTCTCGACATAATGTTCATTCAGAAAAAAAATAAAAAAAGAATGCAACAAAAAATATTTTGAACCCCCCCCCCCCCCCTCTAATGATCCCCGGCAGCGCGCTACGAAACTTTTTGAATCAAAGCGGAAAGCGTGCGATCATCGTTGGAAAAGTTAAATATCCAACTGATCGAGAAAAAAAATATGTTCATCCCTCTTTTTATACTCAATCTTAACGTAGCTTGTGTGTCTTTCATTGTATTAGAAGAGGAGAACAAAAACTTCAACGATTACCTTCACCCTCAAGATCAAAGAGTGGTAATGAACGAAACATGCGATATCATGGTCCGAGTATCACGGGGGATGCGGGGGTGTATAGATTTTCGTAGAGCTGACCGAGAAGACTAGGCACTATTCTTGTGTGGTATGCGCGTCAGTTTATATTCCTATCGATCTGATGATAGCTAGAAAGAGAGAGAGAGATAGTAAAGGGAATTCGAGGCGCGCATGGCGACGCCGTGGGCGCACCGCACAGTGGCGGCCTTTAATCCGTCGTCGCGACGCCACCCTCCGAGTCGAGAAACGGACAGGAAAACTCTTCGGCGGCATTGTCGCTCGGACTTGGGGCGTGCATGGAGACGCGTCTTACTCGAGCTTTTTATTTAAAAAAAAAAAAAAAAAAAACCCCTCTCCGTGCGATCTTTAAACCACCCCGTGACGTTTCGTCTGATTCATCGCGGTCTTTCAATTTATTATCAAGTGTTGAAGTAGATCCACATGTAAATACGATATCTCTGTGGAAAAATAAAAATGTAACAGCTGGACAGCTCGCGGTGAAATAATACACTCCACGTTGTACAGCGATGAAATATCCATTTCGGTAAACGCGATATAACACAATTTTGTGCCACGCCCAGTGAGTTCGCTTTAATTTAACGATGAATTGACGAAAAATCGTGCGCACAGACTCGATATTTCCATGCGAACGAGGAAATCCATTGTCAATCACGTGAAATGTGAATCATCTTCAATGTAGAAATTGGATTAACCAGTGCGTGGACAGGTACATCCTCTCTTTCGTGCTGCGAGGATCGCGCTTCCGCGACGACAGTCTCGCGAATCGCGCAAAACTCGCGAGCAACAGCGCGCGACCCACCGAAACGTATCCACCACGCATTACTCGTTGCGCAGCCACGTAACAATGCGCGCAAGCACGTTTTATATCCCTTCCAAAAGTGATTCATCGGGAAACTGTTGCGGTAAGTGAATTCGGGGGCGCAAAACGCGTGATTATTTTTCTCGAAATAATATATTTTCGTTATATCGACGAGGGCGGTTTGGTCGTTCACGATTTTATTTCAACCAGAGTATCGAAATGTTGGACGTTGGGATAATTTTTTTTTTGTTCTTCGCGATTTTCCATCGAACGCTGGCTAATTATAACGATACATTTAGTGTAATTGCCGCGGCGAGCGAATGTGAGGAATGAGAAATTTGTAATCTTACTACTATAATAAAGCTGAAGTGTTTGTTTGTGTCTTTGTATGTTTGTTCGAACGCGCTAATCTCAGGAAGTACTAATCCGATTTGGAAAATTCTTTTTGCATTGGATAGCCCGTTTATTCAGGAAGGCTTTACGCTGTATAACTTTATGCTATGACCTTAAGGAGCGGCGACGGCGGCGCGTTAAATCGGGGGACGGAAATTTAACGCGGTTGAAACCGCGGCTCACAGCTCGTTATTTTATAAATTAGTTTCACAACTTAAGAGCTTTCAATTTATCATTGTATGAATTTATACAAAGTACGAATAATTGATAATCAATTGTTCTGTTACATTAGCACAATAATCTACGATTAAATTAGTGAATAATTATTGTACACAGACACGAGCACAACTATACTTTGATTTTTTTTTTCTCCTGTTGAACACTTTGCACCGTATAGAAGTTTAACGTTTCATTAACCGATGTTTGCCACCTTGTCGCGCAAAATACTCCAATAGAATTGAGAATTTAGTGCTCGCGTTGATACACATACCGCATTAAACTCGAAGTCATTAATGAAACTCTCGTATAATACATGGGTTTCAGCGAGCCATCGTCACGGCCAACGGAGTAGCCAATTAACCGTGTTATGTATTATCTCGTCTAGTTTATAAACCGTGTATATCAACACTAACTTTACAAATATTTAATGAGTGGAATATTGACAGGTCGTTTGTGTATACAAAGTCAACATATACGTGCATATATACGAGCGAACCGATCGAGGTGTGAGATAATCGTTAAACCGAACCGAGCTGTATGTCATTTTATAACGTGCGCTTGTAAGTGCACATAACCAGAAGCTCTCGATTCTAGTGATCGATCCAGCAGATAGTCAGGCTAAAAGTAAACGGGAACACGTTAGTTTCTTTGTTTTTCTCTCTCTCTCTTCCTCTCTTTTAAAATTATTGTAAAACACCTATATGGATGATAACGCGCCGTTCATTTATTTCACAATTACGGGGCAAATGATGCCCCGGTGATGACCGAAAAAATAGAAAAGATTATTTTATTATATTACGAAAAGGGACAGGCGAGATAAATTGCATAATTTGGTATGGAAAATGACGTTACGATGAGGTCGTCCATCGTCGCTAACAGAAATTTCCATGTGGAGCTTTGCGATGTCATATATATATATATATATATTTATATATATGGAACACGGAGGGTTGGAAATGACAATGAGGTACGAGAGCAACGTGCTATCGTGTAATTTAATTTTGTATATCTGCATACAACGTCCATCTCCATTATGCGAGAGTAGGCGACTAACGCACATATATAGACCGTTAAAACATTAATTAAATTTTGTCAAGGGTATTCACGCATGTATACATCTCTCTCTCTCTCTCTCTCTCTCTCTCTCTCTCCCCCGGCATCGGTGTGAAAGCATTGGTGTACATCGAAAAATCAAACCACATATGTAACCAATACCGGTATAATGTTGTTTGAATGCTCGATAAGTCAATTGTTAAAAGCTCATGATGTTGAAGTTTTCATCGTTGAAACGCAACGAAAATAGGTTTTTGAAATTTTCATTTCCAGTATAGCTCTCACTTCTTCTGTCCATTTAGGCCCAGGTCCTTAAAGGAGACCCCAAAAAAAAAATTTAACGATTTTTGTCATTGAAAATTCAATCTTAAAGGGGATGAATGGTCTAAAGAAAAACCAATCTTCGTTGCTTTCCAACGATGCACACTTCAACATCATAAAAGCTCGCTCCACCACAATCGCTCTTTAACAGAATCATTTGCTTTTTTAATTTCTGAATTGTTCGCGAAGCTTTGTACATTGAAATTACTCATTTTGCTGATTAATATTTGTTAGTTGGTCGTTTTTTAAAATTCCTGTGCAATTTAATGAGTATGGGTATTTTTTTTGTATAAAAAAGTGATTGATTTATAAAATTAATTCCACATCTATTTAGTATAAATATCAAACTAATAAAAAATATTTATTTTGTTTTTTTTGTTACGCAAAATGGCCGACTACTGCTATTTGCTGTTGGTATCTTTTTTTTCGGGCGTGTCATTTGGCATCGACAATTTATGACCCAGAACAAAAAAAAAATTTCTCATTAATCTACGTCAGAATACCTAGAGAAGTAAGTACGGAATTTGAAAAATATTGTTTTATTCGAATATTGCAGTCATTTGAACTTAAAAAAGTGAATTTCCAGTGAGAAATTTCGTATAAAACTGCTCATAAAATGGAAAGTTTTTTAATTAATCAGAAATTCCGTACGTACTTCTCTGCGAAATGCAATTAGAAACATCATTTTTTAATTTGGAGTCAATCGGGTAAAAATTCTCGAAATTATTTATCACGCGACGCGCTCGGGTACTCTATGGCCGTGCCAGAGGTAACCTGACGTTATGCGCTCAAAGTCGATGAAAAAAAATACTAAACACTACCTCAACTTAACTTAACTTATTTTTATGATGATAAAGCATCGTTTAAGCGACAAAAAAACATCGATTTTTTGAAAATTCTACCGTGGTCATAGACCTTAAGAGATTGAAACAAAAATTCGATCGATTGCCAGTTATAAAATGAGCTTTCCAGAGAAATATTGGAAGTGGAATCGCGATCGCGTTCGTTTGGACGAATATAACACAATTCAGAGATGTTTTGTCCTCGGTCTTTAGAAAATTTTCTACCGCAATGACGTAATAATGAACCCTGAAACGTTCGTCTGACTTGGCGTAACGTCTGAACGTACACACATACACATATATATCTTACTCTGTCTCATATACGAGAGAGGTTTACTTGGTTGCACGACCTAGGTACTAATTTGCGGTCTTTGTTAACGGAAGAGAACGAGAGCCAGAGGCGGCCCGAAAGCACGATTGTGAGGGAGATTGCCGGGGGCCTTGGTACTTCTGTCGAGTGGTCAGAAAATAGGGCTGAAACCCTTTTGCTAAGAGAGAGAAAGAGAGAGTGAGAGAGGGGATCGTGCAAGCTCCGCGTGTGCTTTGCTTGCTTTTCCTTCTCACCGTCGCGTCACTAACGCCACTCTCGTGAGGGGATTCTCGCATTATCCGAAACTGAGTCAAGTACACACTCACGAAAGACCTACTCGTCGTTTTTTTTTTTTTTTTTTTTTTTTTAATATACGCATGTACTCACACACATGCATTATGTAGTATATTGACTATGTACGTACGTGACATACGAATTTCCACGTAGACACTAATTAACGCGCTAATTTCACGCTTCTAATTCGTCACTGTTTTCTCTCGGTTCAACAGCGTTAATTGTCGTTTGTTTCTCAGACTATAAACATTGCCAATCCTTTTGATGCGACATGCGGAGTAGAACAAGAGGCAATTGCGAACGGATTTAAACAACGATCGAACATATTTATTATATGTCTAGATCGCATATGTCACGTCATATTCTATCTACGCTATTTTTCTATTGATCGGTAAATACCGTTATTACGATCGACGAATATAATTATTATGATCGTTCAGCATTTTTCAATGCAGTACGAAACTTTGGGAATGCACAAACTAATTCTACCTGTTGCGCCCTCTTGAGAAAATTACATTTTTCCCCTCACGCACGTCGCAAACACTCGTTTCATTTGTCACCCCTGTACGATATAACTTGCACCCTTGTCATTTGAGTAGCCAATAATCTAGTTTCTGTTGTTCTATTTGATTTTTACAGAGAAGTTCGCACGGTAATTCTTAACAAGGGTAATTCGGGTCTTGGTTTTAACATTGTGGGCGGTGAGGACGGCGAGGGAATCTTCATTTCCTTCATATTAGCCGGTGGTCCCGCCGATCTTAGCGGTGAATTACATCGCGGTGATCAGATACTAAGCGTTAATGGAATCAATCTCAGGACCGCCACTCACGAGGAGGCTGCGGCCGCCCTCAAGGTAAAACAAAAACATTTGTCAACATTTACTCTTGTTTTTTTATCTTTTTTTTTTAATTCTACGTTGGGATTGCGTTCAAAATTATTTATTTTATTTTATTCTTACTTTACGCTATCCAGGGTCCTTGTCAGACGGTAATTGTCGTGGCTGAGTACAAACCCGAGGATTACAATAGGTTCGAGGCCAAGATCCATGATCTTAAACAACAAATATCCCAGCAGAATATGACGACAGGCACCCTCATGAGGACCTCACAGAAGAAATCTCTCTACGTGAGGTAATGAATCTCCTTTTTAATACACTTCAAGCTGTGGCGAATTGAATAATTATTTTTTTTACACCGTTTTGTCAATAAAATTAAAAGCTTCTCGGCTATAATCAAACAAAACTTTCTGCAAAAAAAATCTAAAATAAAAAACATTAACGTAATTCCAAGATTTCATCTATCGACTGGCGCGAAGAAAAATTGAATATTTTGTACGGTCTTTTCGTTAGAAACAACAGACATAATTTTGCGGTCTTAAAGCTTTCGGTAAATTTTCAATTTATATTGGACGAACGAGCGACAAGAAAAATATCATACTTCGCTATTACTCTTGCGATATGATACTGTACAACATGAGCTTTCTCCCATATTTTTCCGATGCCACGTTTCAAAAGTTATCACATGTTTGAGAATAAAATTTCGGATAAAATTTCTCGCGGCTTGTACACGGGACTTTAATCTCTAACAAATTTTCCGAACGATATCACTCGCGTCTTTCGCATTTTTCATTGAAACATCGTCTCTATTCGTGAAAATGTTATCAGGGCCCTGTTCGATTACGATCCGAACAAGGATGACGGTCTGCCAAGTCGTGGATTGGCATTCAGATACGGTGAAATACTTCACGTTACGAACGCGAGCGACGACGAATGGTGGCAGGCGAGAAGAGTTACGCCCCAGGGCGAGGAAGAAGGTTTAGGTATAATACCGTCGCGCAGACGATGGGAACGCAAGCAAAGGGCTCGCGATCGTTCCGTCAAATTTCAAGGACACATGCCGGTCATACTGGACAAGGTAGGAGGATCGGTAAGAATAGAAAACTTCTCTCCTCCACTTCTCTACAAAATACTGCGTTGAAAAATATATATATATTAGGGCGGTTTTTTTTCGACTATTTTTTTTTCAGTCCCCACCCGAAATTTTGTTGGATATGTCGAAAAAGAAATTCCCTGAAAGTTACAGCCCTTAATATTAATTCTAAGTACTTTCCCAAAGCGTGAGAAGATTTTCCATCTAAAATACACGGGAATCGAATTTTATTTATTTTTTCAAATTTCTATAACTCAGCCGCATTTTATGCTATCATATTGCTCTTGGTTTCGACTTACTCAGAATAAAACAATCTAAAAAAGTACCGTTTGCGGCGAAAGTGTAAATTGGTACTGGTGAGTTGGTACGGGTCACTGAAGTTGATTTTTACCCAAAATTCTCGTTTTTTCGCTGTTATCTCCGAAACAATTAACTTTACGGAAAAAATGTAAACGAAAAATTTGTTGGAAATTTAATTTCCTACAAAAAAGGTCCTATCGACCCAATTGCTTAGATTAATATTTCTTGAGATATTGAACTTTAACTTTTGAGTAGTATGAAATTTATATAATATGAAATATTGAAAAATAAAAAAAATTAAAATAAAAAAGTTCAATATCTCAAGAAATATTAATCTAAGCAATTGGATCGATAGGACCTTTTTTATAGGAAATTAAATTTCCAACAAATTTTTCGTTCACATTTTTTTCGTAAAGTTAATTGTTTCGGAGATAACAGCAAAAAAACGAGAATTTTGGGTAAAAATCAATGTCAGTGACCCGTACCAATTCACCAATACAATTTACACTTTCGCCGCAAAAGGCACTTTTTTAGATTGTTTTATTCTGAGTAAATCGAAACCATGAACAATGTGATAACATAAAATGCGGCTGAGTTATAGAAATTTGAAGAAAACAAAATTCGATTTACGTGTATTTTAGATGGAAAATCTTCTCACGCTTTGGGAAAGTACTTAGAATTAATATCAAGGGCTGTAACTTTCAGGGAATTTCTTTTTCGACATATACGACAAAATTTCGGGTGGGGACTGAGAAAAAAATAGTCGAAAAAAAAATCGCCCTAATATATATAATTGTTAACAAATTGACGAAAAAAAAGGTCATCGGAATTTTGAGTTCTCCGTATTGTCTTTCATTTCAGCAATCGACGCTCGATAGAAAAAAGAAAAACTTTTCCTTTAGCAGAAAATTCCCCTTCATGAAAAGCAAAGACGACAAGTCCGAGGATGGCTCGGATCAAGAACGTGAGTATTACGTGCGATTCTCTATACATATATATACACACACTCTTATTTATTTACATGTACCCGGTCGTAAGAGAAAAAAAGCACGAATCCTGCACGTTCGGTAATTTATTCAATGTGTCTATTTTTTTTTTAAATACGTGTACGCCATATATTACTTGCCATCACTCGACTATTACAATATCCTTACGTGATTCTGTGAAGACATCCGATCGTTTTCCCGCTCAACGGTAGAGCTCACGCCCCTAAACCGATCGGCAAGATAAATAAGATTTTCGATTTTTCTTTTTCTTTTTTTCGTCACAAATTAATTGACTCCAGTCATTAGTAACTTTGAGACGGATATAATACGAGACAGGACATTGCGGTACGACAATTAAGAATTTTGAGTGTATACAGTTGCATGAAGAAAAAGAAACATCAGGATGAGATTTTTTTTAGCGAATAATCGTTGATGTTTAACTGAACAATTTTTCAAATAATTTCCTGAATATTTTTTGTTCTCAATTGTTGAAAACCGCGTTGCGATGGACATTGGTCTTAAAAAAATTACGGCTTTCTACCAATTTTCATTCTAACCCCCCCCCCCCCCCCCCCCCCAGCCGACACATACAACTAAGCGTCGAAGCTCAAACTTTTCTAGCAAAATAACGAACTAACTGGAACGCCAATGAGAAATATATAATTAGCAGTGAAAAAAAAAGAAAAGGAAAAAAAATGATTCGTAGATTTTATAAAAATTTAATATCTATTCAATGAATTAATTCGCTATCCGACAACGCCGTTGTCTATCTTTGTACATCTCGTTGCGAACAAATATGACGAATTCCGCAAGGATTATTTTAAAAATTTCAATCTGTACGTAACTGTTTTTCTTCTTTTTTTTTTCTTCTCATTCCGTTCGAACCCTGCCCCAAGCGTTTGAATATAGCAGCCATCGTTGTAATCGGGCCGACAACGATATATAACACACGTACCAAAATCCCGAATGAGCTTTTGTGATTATTATGTTTTAATTTAATTTAATTTTTTTTTTTTTTCGTTTTCCTACCATGTGAATACGTGACATGTGTTTTGTTTTGCCTGCTTGTGTAGGGTCGCCCACCACACCCGAGAATGAAAACGATCCTACTCGTAAGTATCTTACGTAAAATGTTCGATCCGGTATAATGTTTAAAAGCCCCAATTGTGCTTGCTCGCCCACACATATAAATCCGCACTACTTCCGTTCTACACTGCATCAACCGTATCTCTTTTCCCCGTCCAACCCTTGAATCCACTCAATCGTTTCTCGCTTGAAAAGCTAACACGATGTACCGTAATAATCACATGGCAAATTCTTTCGGCCATTGATTTTTCAAATTAATCCTCGAGTTTCGCACCTTTCCTTATACGCAATATCCAATATTACACGCGACGCTCGTTACTCTCCACGATTACACGAATATCGTATTCTCGATATCGTCGTACAGGGCGATAGACTCGGAAGTCTTCGACCGAATGACGATAAAATCGTTGAGCAATGCTTATTAATTGTTTCCGACAAATGAAAACACAATGGACAAAAGATTCCGAAACATAGTCCAGTCGTGCAACAAGTATCGAATATGCGGACGTAATGTAATTCTTGATTTGTTGAAAGCGAAAGAAAAAAAACAACGATCGTGAGTGCAGAGTGTCTTTGAGATTGTACCTGTTTGTTATGTCGATGTTTTTTTTTCTTCGTGTTTATCGTTGAGTACTTTTATCCCATCAAATGTAAGCTGAAAGATTTGATAAAAGTTGAAATTTATTTCCCCGTTTAATATCTCATTTATTCGCTCGTACTCACAATTGGCGATGGTGTTAACTGTCCGCTGATGTACACGAATATATGAACAAATATATTCATGTGCATTTTGTATACGATAAATTTCACAAGATTACATCGTCAATGATGCGCATAAATCTTGTTACACGACGGGACAAGTGTCGGACAAAAAGAACGATCAAACCTCCCCTGTCTCTCTTATCGCATAGAGACAAACTATAATTGTCCATCGAAATTTTTCCTATTTATTATCACGGCTTCAATATGTATTTCTACGAAACAGCGTGCAATTTTTTGTTTCCATTTACAAAACATCGTTCAAAGTAGCGGCAGTAAATAGTTAGATTTCAAAAAAAAAAAAAAAAAAAACACGCAATCTGAAGTATCATTCGATTATTCGTATACATATCATTAGAAATGAATCGTGCTTCGCGGCAAGCCTTTTGATCGTTGCTACGAAAAAACGTGCTGTCGTACTGTTGAGTTTATCATTAATTATAATATTACTATGTTTCAGCATTCATGCTGTGCTACACTCAGGATGACACCAATACCGAAGGTAAAAATCAATAATTCATCTCGAATTTTGCGGAAAAATAAAAGGGAAAAAATTTAACGAGCACAATTTCTCATCAGCTAACAATATTTTTTCACTCCATCTCGATAAAATCGTTTATCACGACTAAAATAACGATTTCTTTCTTCTTTGTGTGTCGGTTTTTTTTTCTATTATTATTATTTTTCTCTCATTCGTTCAAGATTTGTCTTCCGCAGCGGGAAGTAAAGAAATTTTATATCGCGTTGAACTGCCCTATATGGAGGAACTGACTTTAGTTTATCTGGAAAAGGAGGGTGAAGAGAATAATGACGAGCTTAGTAAGTCGTGTGAAAAAAAAAAAAAAAACGGAGTGAAAATATTACGACGGGACTAATGAACTATCGAAATTGGAATTTATCTAACGTGTTATACTCCTCCTAAACTTTCGTGATTACCAGAAACGAATAAACATTTTATTTATTTTTTTCCAAATGTCCAACTTGAAACGCGCATTTGACAGTCGCGACACCGTGCATGCATCGGAACCCGCATCCTTCGTCCATGTTTTTCGAGCCTCACCGTCTCCACGTGTTTAATACCACTTTTGTTTTTATATCGCCACTTTCTTCCTTCGTGATTTACCAAAATAATCGATACGCACTACGGTTGATTCACAACCGGAGCGTTTAAAAAATTGTTTAATTCTTGCCGTGTCGTTAACTCGTAAAAAACGTTTTGAAAATTTGCTATTCAACCTTTGATCCTTGCTAACCGTACTTTTGTTAATAAAAATAATTGCTAATAACTCTTTTTTTTTTTCTTCTTTTTTTCGTCCCAACGTTCACAGGTAGCGAAGAAAATGTATTGTCGTACGAGGCAGTTCAACAACTCACCATACAGTACACTCGGCCGGTCATCATTCTCGGACCTCTCAAGGATCGCATAAACGACGATCTGATATCCGAGTTTCCCGACAAATTTGGCAGCTGCGTACCGCGTAAGAAATTTTACGATACAAAAAGTTTTTCGTTTTCTCAGGGCGATATACGTTTTATTTTTTTCCTCGTATAAAAAATGTATCGATTATTTAACGAACGCAGATACGACGAGAAGTAAAAGGGAGTACGAGGTGGACGGTCGGGATTATCACTTTGTCGCGTCGAGAGAGCAAATGGAGCGCGATATACAGAATCATCTTTTTATCGAGGCCGGACAGTACAACGACAATTTGTACGGAACTTCTGTCGCATCGGTCCGTGAAGTCGCCGAGAAGGTACGTTCTATAATAAAACTTTGGCTAATTCTAATCGAATAGTGGGGGGCTTCACGTTTCTTTTCACCGTTAGTAAAAAAAAGTTCGAATGAAAGGTCTATTATCTACTTAGAAAAGTATCTTAAATAATTTTGGATCTCATGGTGGTCGTTTCTACTATAGAAATAGAGGCCCGTTGATCTCAATCATATTATCATTTATTTTTTTCATCAGGGCAAGCACTGTATTCTTGACGTGAGCGGCAACGCAATCAAGAGGTTACAAGTCGCACAATTGTATCCTGTAGCGATTTTCATCAAGCCAAAATCTACTGAATCCGTAATGTAAGTATAGTCAATTTCTCCGCTCTCTCTTCCTCTCTCTCACTCTCTCTCTCTCTCTCTCTCTCTCTCTCTCTCTCTCTTTCTTTCTTTCTTTCTTTCTTTCTTTCTTTCTTTCTTTCTTTCTTTCTTTCTTTCTTTCTTTCTTCCTTTCTTTCTTTCTTTCTTTCTCTCTCCCTCGCGCTTTGTCCGTATCGCAATTGAGTAATATCAATATTTTGTGTACCATTGATTGATCGTTCATAAAACTCAATGTCTTTTTAGGGAGATGAACAAACGGATGACCGAGGAACAAGCGAAGAAAACGTACGAACGAGCGCTCAAGATGGAACAAGAGTTTGGCGAATATTTCACCGGTGAAAAAACCATTTGACTAAATCCTTGAATAACAAAACTCTGATTAATGAAAATCTCAATAAAAATCTCGCGAGTCGAGAGAGTCTCGAAAAAACAACGTTTAAAAAAATGTACATTACATTTATCGTGTTTCAGCGGTCGTCCAAGGAGACACCCCGGAGGACATTTACGTGAAAGTGAAGGAAGTAATTGGCGAACAATCGGGACCCAACATTTGGGTGCCATGCCGCGATCAGCAACTGTGACGTCCTGCCCCCCATGTCAATCCCAGTCCCAACGCTTGGACCCTACCTCCAAGAACCAACGAGTAACGGATTCTCCCGCGCGCCGAAATTATTACAGATATAAGAAAGGAAAAAAAACACTTAAACGCCTTTTCTTCATCTATGTAGCACAACGTTGTAGCAAAAGAGAAGGAACGAAAGAAAGAAGAAAAAAAAAAGACGACGAGAAAGGCCGTGTGTAAGTCCTCGTTCGTAGCTTCGTTTGACATGTCCCAAATTGCCACAGGAATTTGACGCGTGATGAGAGAAGAATCGAGAAAAAAATATATATATATAGAGAGAGAGAAATAAAAGTGTGCGAAGAGTTCATAATCTCGCTCACTCAAGTTCGATGAATAATTCATACGATTGACCATCGTTCGTTCGGCTTTCGTTATACGCGCGCATTACAATCCTAACACCGACGTATATTTATCACAAAAGATTGAACGGGTGATAAACATTGCTTGATTCAAATGATAAAGTTAAAATGACGATTGACCGTTAGCGGAGTGAGGGCAACATCGAGACACAAGGGACTTTTGAATATTTCGCGTTCTTTTCACTGTTTGTGCCGGTAGCGATCGGTCGACTATCATTAATTATTCAAAACGCCCCGCCACCAATCTGCGATTCAGCTGCCGTTCGCTTATTAACTCTTGACTATGACAAATCGACTCGTTACGATGCGTTAATGAAAATAATAATAATAATAATAAAAAACAAGTAAAAAATACAAAATAAATAATACAAAAAAAACAAACAATATGAATAAAGTGACCCCGAAAAAAGAGGTGAGGAGATTGGAAACCGGGGGTAACTCCGATTACACGACGAAAATTCGGAGTGATGCAGGACTAGAACGCGACTTCTTGCTTCGCCGGCTCATTAAATAGTTTTTGTCAGTTACAATTGAGCGAAGCATCGCGATATTTTTTATTAATGTACTTAATCGCTGGAAGAGACGTTATTCGCGTTAACGGTGAGATAAAAAACAAAAACAAAAGGAATATGGAGAAAAAACATGGTATGTCTCAGAACCGGACGCGCGATACATTCGATAAATGTTGGGAAGCAGCGAGAACCGAGGGGGATAAATTAATATGAAAATGTTATGAATAATAATACGAGATCTTAAATATTTGGACGACGCCTCGATAATCTCGCTGCATCGAGCGATTCAACTGTGGATTATAAGGAAAGTTCGAATAATTTATATATATCTATATATATATACATGTATAAATACATATATATAATTGCATGTCGAACGCGCAACCTCACGATCTATCTGACCTCACAGGACAAATCTTTTAGAGCTAGAATAGCGAATATATAATGTTTTGTACAGCTAGATGACTAAGCCAGTAATGGGTTATGTGCAACATTATATAGAATTAAACGGAAAAGAAGAGAAAAACAAAGGGAAAAAATACTATTGTAATTTAAATACAACTACTAAATTATTATAATAGTAGGTACGTATTATTGTAAATACCTATGCCTGTATTGGGTAGAAAACGAAGGCGCAAAAAAAAAAGTATAAGGTTTGAATGTTGTATGTAGGCCTGCCGGCAGTATTTCTGAAAGTCCAAGAAGCGCTACTCGCGAATTGGCATAATTGTTAAGCCTTAATGTAAGGGGAGGTTCGTAAGAAGAAGAACAAACAAAACAAAAAAACCACAATCGTTGAGTGTACCCCCCCCCCCTCCCCATTCGAAAATTTCCTTTCGGTCTTCGAGCCGCGTTCCTCGGGGATGGAGAGAAAGAGATTACACTCGAAGACCGCGAAACCCTCTAAAATCCAACATCAGATTGCCTTTGTGGGTTGGTTTCCTGTCCAGTAAGTAAAGAAGCAAAATGACTCGATAAAATAATAAAGGAAACGCTGTTCGTGCGTTCTCAATTGAGACCGTAATTACGTTACATCGCGTTTTCGTTATTTACAATGGGTAAACACAAAGACGAAGAAGAAAAAGAAGCGGGATAGATTTTTAGATGAAGAGCTAATAGTGATGATATTATTATGACGATTGTTTGTCAATTTAATTGTAATATAAACTATATTATTGTAACCGTATAGAATTATTATAATTTTTATCCGACGATCTGCGCAGTTATTTCGTCGATAATCGAAGGTTTCCGAAGCACAGAAGAGTTACAATCACGTGGAAGTAGCGAAAAAAAAAAACAAGAAGAATAACAACAACACAAATTCCTAATTGTCAAATCATTGTACACAATTTGCCTTTGCCACGGAAAGAAAAAGGAAATTAATAATTAATTTTTGTCTTTTTTTGTTTTTTTTTTATCTGTTATACGCATATAAGTCGAATGAAGGATATTTCGTGCGAGCATAACCCATTGCGTTACTTTTAGTGCAATGGATCCTAAATAAGTTCAACAGCTGTCGCAGAGCTGCGTCGAGTATAAATGTGAAACAATGAAAACTCAAAAAAGGAAACAAGGACCGCCGTACTCAGTACAGTTGATGGTGTCTTGAGATACTAGAGAGACCCAGGGTTCAACCAGCGATGGTATCTCAATGTAAAGGGAGCGTTATTAAAATAAAAAAAAAAAGAATAATTATTACGGACACCTATTATACATCTCTATAGTCTAATAATATTACTTATTGAATTATCAATCTCATGTTCACTTTGTTTCATCGTTTTTAAATAGTTAATAAACGTTTTACCAATTTTACGAAAGAATTTAATTATCAGACTCCTCCGCCCCATCCCCCACATCGTAACAGTAAAATAATATTGAAATATGTAATTCGGAGTATTGGTAGTGAATAAACGCAAAGCCTACGTAATCTGACTATTTTACAGAACTTCGTGTGTATACGTACCTTCGTATAACATTGCAATGGACGAAATATGTTTACGCCTCGGTACGCGTGGTGGACAATTCGAGGGGAATTTATCTTCACAACCGTTCCTGAGTCACTGACGTTCCATCCAATCCACGTTTTTCGGGGTATCATCGGGAGGCTTTTTATATATTCCAAAAGGATGTTATCGGTGAAATTCGAATCGAAATTTGTGTCGATCGTTGTATTGCCGCGAATTTTATTGCATGCATACCGCCGGATCTTCTCTATACGCATAAACGAAAGTGGCCAAAACATTTCGAGACATGTCACATGGCTTTTTCAACGAGGGCATGAAGCTGGAACTGGAATTCAATGGGGGAGCCTGTAAAATACACGGAACAATGAAAATGATAATTGTATTTTAATTCCATGTTTTTTTTTTTTTTTTTACAAATCACAGAGAAACTCTAATTTGTTTTTCTCGCTTCAATACATTATTTCGAACTAAACTCACGAAATAAAATATATATGTATATGTTTATATATATATATATTTCTTTTATCCATATATAATTTCTTTTTTTTTGTCGTTTCATAAAGCAGTAGCATTAACACATTTAGAAGTTTCTTGAATCTATAAATATGAGGAGAAAAGTTATGCTTAAGAAAATGTACATCGATGTTAATTATTATATGTATAGTACATTAAAAAAGCGGATTATAATATAATGGTAATTATACGTTTTTTTTGCTCTGTAATATTTACATACACAATGATACGATCGCATACCTAATTGATTTACCAAGTTACATTTAAACTATTCAACACCATCCCACTTCTACATACACACGTCCACGCACACAATAGCAAACTCGAAAGAAACGAGTATGCATTTAAACTATATAGTTACATTATTTTTCTGCTTACGCTAAATATACATACAATATACATACACGTTTAATTACATTTATTGTAGAACCGCTGTATGGGAACTTTCCCAAATCCTCCTTCAATTATTTTATATAAAATAGTCCATATATATACACATACAATCGTCTTCAAAAGTCCATCTGTACTTTTTTTTCACAAGGATCGTCACAAAATCAAGCAAACGAAAAAAATATATAAAATAAAATAAAATAAAATGAAATAAAAATAAACGAGCGTCTAGGCGTAAGTATCAGCTGGCATATCGGAAGAGGTTTAACTGGCTACTATACATTGGTACAATATTTATATCAATACACAATTAATAGGCTGACGACCGATGCCCATGCGCTTCTCTCCTAGATAACATGTAGGTAAATGGAAATTAAACATCGATTTCCCTGAGACTGATTATAACGATTGAAATCTGTATACAGCATAAAAATTAACGGATAATCGTACTTAAATGGTTAGTTATTCGTAATAGTGTCTTAACGGTAATAGTCGGTACATATTATTATTATTTATTAATATTATTGTAATAGTAGCAGTGGTAATATGTAAGCTTGAGAAGGATCCTTCCCTCGTAATGTTTAACATGATTTTAATGATTACCGATATTCAACGCGATTTTTATAATCATTCTTTCACACCGTTAAAGAATAAGTACGTACATTAGTTTTACGGCGAGAACGAATCCGATGGAGGAAGAAAAAAAACGAACGGTTTTACAGTTTAACGTTGCCTACTATAAAATACTCGGCTCTCTCACTTTAATTTGTCAGAAATAAAATACCATTGCTCAACGATCGTCAAAACCTTTTTAGAAAAAAGTGATCGAAATTCAACTAAACGATTAAATAAATGTAGCGTCGGGATACGTTATTGCACAGTGAATATTGTTCATTCAGAATGATCCCTGGGATCATCGACATCAACAACTCTCTCTTTCTCTGTCTCACTCTTCAAACACTATTTTTCGATTGCATCATAAGTTGATCCGGCATCATTAAACAGAGGAAAAATTTTCCCAAATTGCACTTCCCAACTTGTAACTGTTTTCGCTAAGCAAAATAAGTATGTACATTCAAACTTCTTCTTCGTTATATTCGCAATTGGTAGTTAAAAAAAAATAAAAGAAAAAACAAATATAAATAAGAAGTGGTAACATGGTGGTGCTGATTAACACAGTCTTTTAATTAGCCACAGAATTCTCTAAACGTTTCAAACATAATCAAAATTTGTTCTGAAAAATTTAATAACAAAGAAATTGTTTCGCCGCGAGAGTACAATCATTCAAGCCGATGGGTCTTACCCAGGCTCTTTTTTTACATTACTGACAGCTGGTACAGAACAATGTTCTTTCGTCATCATATCTCATGGTATTCGAGATCAATAATAAAAATCAAAGTCAATCTCTCTCTCTCTCTCTCTCTCTCTATTCTCTTTCTCACCGTCGTTAAATAAAAACTCCCAAAAATTCGCTTTCTTTACGGTCCCTGTGCGCCCGTTCTGATAAACAATGATTCGACACAACTTTCTATTGTCATAGCGGCGGTTTCATTTGAAAAGCGCTACAATTACGGATCTAATTAACCAGCCGGACTTCACCGACTTGCTAATAATATATCATCGTTCTACTGTTATATATATGTATGTATATATACGTACATATATATCCATATAGATCTCGAATAAATACTCTAATATAATGTCACAGATCGCTGCTTTGTTATTTTCCTCACTGTTCCCCTTGTAAAAACTATTCCACATCTCTCTCATCGCTCTAATTTGAATTGCACCGTCCGGAACATTGCGAGATTTGCTCGGCAACGATAATCCAGTTTTAATAATAGATATATTGATCTGAAACGGGACTAACGTAATAAACAGGACTCTTCCTCTGTTCGACAGTTCAACCGTTACGGTGGCAGTTCGATTGCGATTTTATCATATTTTTTTCCCCGTTTCATTGGACCAAAGCGGGGGGCCCGCTCTTAATCTGAATTTTTATTACCGACGGTCTGTCTTTTTCTCAATTTTCTATCCTGCTTCAGCGCCACTCGTGACGCATTACGTTTTTCAATCTTCTGAGATTTGACGGTAATGGACGTGGAGGGTTTAATATCCTGAAGAGTTTGGCTCTCCAGTGACTCCTCATGTCACCTCAAATTAATAACAACACGCTCAACGTTCAGCAATGATCTTACCTTGTCATTGTACTTGATCAGCGTTACTTTGGAACCGCGCACATTTATTCTCTCGCCGCCGCTCAACAAGTGACAGCAGCGCGATTGTTCGAGAAAATCGTGAAGTTTTAATTCTCGCATTACATCACGATGAGCCACCGATGGCGGTCCCGACGGAGCTTTAGGATTGACTTGTCGGAGAAGAGCATCCCGACTTTTCACTCTAAGTGCCGTCATGAGATCTTGAAGTAGGACCCACTTGTCGGTGTCGTTGACGAGAGTAAAGAGAACCGGAAGATTCACGTCGCTCACTTCCATCTCTATTTCCTCGAGTTCGGGCTCGGGAATACCGATTGGCGGATCCTCCAATGGATTATAACCCGTTTCCTCGGGATCTGAAACAAAAAATGAATGCATATTAATTTTACCCTGACTACTACATTTTACGTGCATAATGTAAAAAAATACAAATGTTAAATGTAGAAAATAAAAAAAAATACTTTTAAAACATTTGTACATAGCTTCGTACTGTTGTACATACCAAATATCGTAGAAGGACCACCAAAGCTCCACGGGATGTTGGAACGACCTTGAACGTCGTTCAAATGCTGTTCGAGAATTGTATACGCGTCAGTGTCGACTGCCAGCATTAAAGGGGTTTGTCCAGAGTAAGTAGCGAGCAGCGGATCAGCACCGTATGACAAAAGAAGTCGCACAAGTTCCGTAGCACCGTTTTCAGCTGCTTCGTGAAGAGGCCTGGTGAACAAACGAATTTTATCGCATTCAAATTTCATCACAACACTGTCGTTCGGGCATTAAAGGTTTATTTCTATAAATACATAAATGATAGTCGCAAAATTTATGCGATGTTTCTTTGTCCTTTGGCAAAGAAATAATTAATTTTTGTCTATGCTCGCCAGAAATTGGTTGGTTCAATGATATCACGGTAATTTTGCAACGAGTTGTCGATAGCTGAAAAATTCAATGCGAAGCTCCAAAAAAATCGTGTTTTTTGTAATTGCTTGAAAACAGTCCGGTTGATAACATAACTCACCTAATACCACCGTTAGCGCTCTCGCTAGCATTGGCACCGTAGGCGAGTAAGAGTTTTGCAATTTCCAGATGACCCCTCGAGCATGCCTCGTGAAGTGGAGTGTAACCGGCATTGTCTTTTGGACTCGGAGCACTGCTGAGCTTTTCCAAGCAATAGGCAGTAACGTCCTGAAAGAAATCAGACAAAATTAATCAAAGTTTTGCAACAACGAAAAATCGACGTCCACCAATATAAGTATTAAAATTTTCTCCACTAACCGTGTAGCCAAGTCTCGCAGCCCGATGCAAAATAGTTTCGCCCACACCCTTCTTGATCACCCAAGTACGAATTTCCGACTGAATATCTGCTACGCACTCCGCGTTCGGTCGTGTTATTATTGGCTGTTGTATAACACACACACACAAAAAAACATCGTCAATTAAGGTATACTAGAATTCACGATAAATCCGTTACAATGCGCGTGGATTATATCGATTCGTTAATAATGTATGTTGATTCGGTCATTTTCAACTTTACGAGCAGAAATTTCAATATTTTTCCAAAAGTCTCATTCAATATTACTATGTCGACTCATAATAAATATGTTCTTTTATATACTTAATATGAATAAACTATTGAATTACATATGTACTGCTATTATTAAGAATAAAATAGATTTTGTATCTTTACGATTACTCGCCAGGTAAAAAGATAAATCAATAACATACTCTTTTCCGTTCCTTGGGAGACGTCTCATCCTTCTTCAGGGGCTTCTTTTTCTTACGAATATAATCGAAACCAGAACGGAATTTCCGTCTACCGGTTCTCAATTTGAGCTTCTTCTTACTGGGTATCTCCGTATCGTCGTTATTGTCGACTTCAGGCCTATTAATTCCCGTCTCCTCCTCCTCGTCCTCTTCCGGTGTAACGGCCGCCTCCTCCTCCGCTTTTTTCTTTATTTTCTCGAGTTTCTTTTCCGCGAGCGACTTTATGAGATCTTTACGTTTCTTCGCCGTAAGAAGATGACGTTTCGAGTTTACAATGGCTTTGTGACTTCGTAATATACCAACGTTTCTCAATCTCGTGACGACTTTTTGCTTCAATTTACGCGTTCGTCCGAACAAATTTTCTCTCGTCTCGTTCTGCGAATCATCGTCTTGCGACGTGTCACCGGCGTGATTTTGCATTGGCGGCGCTGAGGCGGGTCTTTCCTCACCGAATACCTCGCGTATAGTAGCCTGTTTCTTAAGAACTCTCGTTTCCGTTCTCGTTCGGCTCTTCAGCACAAAAGTCGAAAATTCATTGGGCAACGCGTGATTGTTCTTGAAGGTATTGCGAAAATTATTGACAGTTTCTTTCCGAAAATAGCCGAGGAGATAGGAGTCAGTGACGTTAATCGGTTTCGTTGATTTGTTATTTTTAACCGGTGTTTTGCCCTTTGTTTTCGGCAAATTTTCGTTCGACAGAAGAGCGGTCAAGTTTGGCGTCGGCAATAATTCCGGTTCGTTCGTTGCTTTTGGCATAATTTTACCTACCCTATCGAGCTTTTCCTTCAATTTTTTCTTCTGATCTTTCTTACCCGTTCCACCGACTTTCCGCGCCAACAGATCGACGATCGAGTTGCTTTCCAATTTGTTCTGTCGCGAGCTTGTTTTCGATGGACAAGATATGGTGGTCGACGAAGTCGCCTCTTCGTCGTCAATTTTACTACTAGTCCCGAGTCCCGTTATGCTAAAACTATAATTTGACTCGAGATCACTGTCGACGTTGCGCTTTCTACCGAGACACACGTCCGAACTGTCCATCGATACGGATAACGCCGGTGAGCCCGGATCAAGATCGGGCAACGACGTCGATAGCCTGTGAAATCTTGATGGTTTCGAGACGGTTATCAATCTATGCGGCATTCTCAATGATTTCTTGTAAACGTAAACTTCCGCCTCCCAACCGGGCCTAAAGTCACTGCCATCGCCGAAAAGTGGTTTTGGCTTTGGTTTTTGCGTCCCGGCGCTTCCTTGCTTACTCGGCGTTACTTTGCTATCCTTGTCCTGTTTTACTTTGTGCGGTGTCGTGTCTCTCGACCGTAATTTCATACCTTCGTTCTCAACGGCGTTACCGGTTGCCGAACGTTTTCTAGCTCTCAGTCTATGAGCAACCGAGGAACCTTGAGGCAATCCCGCACTAGCATCACTCTCCTCGTCGCTCGACGACTCGCTGCCGCTCGATGATTCCAACTTTATTCTACTACCACGACGAACTCGTCGCTTTCTGCATATTATCTCATCGTCGCCGTCGCTCTCCTCCTTCTTGTATTTCTTCTTCGCGGCACGTTTTATCAGCGGCAACTCGTCGGAATCTTCCCCCGAATTCTTGTCAGCTTCCTCGTCATTGTCCTCCTCTTCCTCCTCAGCCTCCTCTCCCTCCTCATCCTCCTCGTCCTCCTCTTCCTCTTCCTCCTCATCCTCCGCCTTAACTTCCGCTTTAACGTTTATCGTCTCTTTCGTCTCGCTCTTCACTTCCACGGAAATCTCGTTCTCCCTCGTACTTTCAACGAGTTTCGTCGTGACGATGAGCGGTTGATCGATATCAATGATCTCTTGTTTTATATCCTCGGGCTTTATTTCGATCTCAGGTAGTCGTGATATCGCTTCCTTACCCTCGTCCTCGGGCTCGTCCAGTTTCGAACATTCGCCTATTTTCTTTTTTCTCCCGCGTTTCTTCGCGGTATCACCGCTGCGCAATTGTTCCATAAATTTATCACAGGTTGCGGTCCAAAATGGATCGGGCTCGGTTACCTTGTCGTTTTCCTGTTGACGAGAGGACCAAACAAACGATAACAAAATTTATTACGTAACAATTCAACGAGAATGCGCTTAAATAAAGAAAAAAAAAAGCAAAATCACGATCGTTTGAAGAATATACCTTGAGCTCGATTTTAACGAGATCCGTCGACGACGTCATTCCCATACACATAGCATCGTTAAGCGGTACGGGCGGTTGAACTTTCGACAATTGTTTTCTGTCCCTTCTCATCTCTTCCAGAGTTTGACGCTCGAGCACCGGCATTTCGCCCTCCGAGTCGCTCTCCCGAAAATCGAATACCGAGGTCTCCGAGGAACTACGAAATCCGCTAGCGCGAGCCGGCACCGTTGAGGCTTCGGCGATAATTGGCGCGGGGGCTGGTATCGTTGCTGCGACGGGCATGCTTTCTTCCTCGTTTCTCGAAAACAATCGTCTTCTCGGTAGCGCGCACGATGTTTTCTCGCGCGTTAATTTCGGCGGGCTCCCAGCCGACGAACCCGCCGATTGCGGCGTCGAAGTCGAAGCCGAACCTTCCAACTCTGTAATAACGAGCATTTTTTTGTTTGTTTTTCATCGATTTTCAATTTCACCCGATTGTCGAATCAATATTGAACAATTGGATTTTTTTGTCCAATTTAAAGAGAGCGTTAACACTTACCGGTCGGTGTGGCAGAAACATCTTGGAACGGAAGTGATGTCGTTGGCTTTGTGACAAATTGACTCGAACAGACCTAATGGCAAAACGCAATGGATCAATGACAACTCGTTATTTGTTCGTTGATAACGGTACGCGAATGAATATTAATGAGCAAACAAAAAATATAAAAAAGTAATAACGAACCTGCTTCAGTTCACCCTTTGTTCGTATTTTTGCCGCCAGTATCGCCGCGAGACCGTCATCTTTGTCCCGATGAATCTGATTATCAGTGCCGCGAGGTCCCAGTAGTGCCTCTTTGCCCGGTAGAGTGGCTGACGAATTTACCCGCGAACCGTACAGACTGCGAGGTGCCTCTTGAGTTATCGAGTCTACCGCTCGTGGCACGTGAAACTTGTAATGAGGCGGTGTATTGCTGTTGCGCTCGAGCAAACTCGCCGCTGTGAATGGCGACAAGTTGTGCCTGCCGATATTTGTTTTCGGCTCGACAGGAGCTACCACCTTGAAAAATAAACAAGCGACGATTGTTACAAATATTCCCGAGGTTTTTCTGGTATATATTTAAAAAAAAAAATTGTATCTGATTACATTGCGTTCGTTAAATTCTTCGTAATAAAGCCGTGCCAAATTGCTAATTTTTTCAATGGTAAAAAAACAAGGTAAATATGGAGCAAAGGGGACCCACTTCCGATTGACTTGCCTTTAATATATGTTGTGTAGGGACCCTTCCTGAACAACTTTTTCCCCTGACACAATCGGGGGTCGTTATTTATTAAAAAGTTATTAACAAATAAAGTTAATAATTCATATAGCTATTTTCCTTATACCAGCCAGTTCTAATCATCTTGTCCTTCACATTTGTTGTTACGAATACACCCCTGAGTAGCATACAAAAAGTTTTATCCATCGCTCATTGTTTGTTAAAAAGTTATTAACAAAAAAAGTTTCATAAATCAAACATGAACTACTTGTTCTAGTATGAGGGTTGTTGGGTTGCTTGGTTGGCTTGTTTGTTGAGTTTGTTTGTTGGGTTGGGTTGTTTAGTTGAGTTGTTTAGGTTGTTTGGGTTTTTTGTTTTTGATTTGTTTGTTTATTGGGTTTGGGTTTTTGGTTTGGGTTTATTTTGGATTTGTTGGGTTTTTGGTTTGGGTTTATTTTGGATTTGTTGGGTTTTTGGTTTGGGTTTATTTTGAATTTGCTGGGTTTTTGGTTTGGGTTTATTTTGGATTTGTTAGGTTTGTTGGGTTTGTTCGTTTAGGTTGTTAGGTTAGGTTGTTTAGTTGAGTTGTTTGTTTGAATTATTTCGGTTGTTTTTTGTTTGTTTAGGTTATTTGGGTTTTTCGTTTGTTTTGGATTTGTTTGTTTATTGGGTTTGGGTTTGGGTTTGTTTTGGATTTGTTTGTTGGGTTTGTTCGTTTGGGTTTTGGGTTTGTCTGTTTGTTTCTTTAGGTTACTGGGGTTGTTTAGGGTTGTTTTTGGTTCGTCTATGGGCTGGTATGCGGTGGGGGGAGGGGGGCCGCAGCCCCTCCGGTCATACGTGTACTGGCCACCATGCAAGTATTTAATATTCTATTTATGAATTTTCTTTTGTTAATAACTTTTTAACAATGAGGACGGATAAAACTTTTGGTATGTCACTCAGGGGGGTATTCTTAACAACACATGTGAAGGACAAGATGATTGGGACTGGCTGCTATAAGGAAAATAGCTATATGAATTATTAACTTTATTCGTTAATAACTTTTTAATAAATAACGACCCCCAATTGTGTCAGAAGAAAAAGTTGTTCAGAAAGAGTCCCTAGACAACATATATTAAAGGCAAGTCAATCGGAAGTGGGTCCCCTTTGCTCCATATTTACCAAAAACAAGAATGAAAATTTATCATCCAGGTAACCGAAATAATCTAAGCGAGCTCTGAATTTACAATTATTTGTATATAATCGAAATGCACATTAATTACGCATTGTGAACAATTAACGTACGAGACTCGTGAGAATATTATAAATTTTCATTTTTTTTTTTTACTGTATTTCACTACGTTTTCCAACACGACCGTGCACATTCTCAAAAAGCGTGACTGCAATCTCACCTTATTCTGAAAGCTCTGCTGACTGTGATTGACGAGAATGGGTTGTTGGCTATTGAGCTGTTCCTCTCTCTGCTGTTTATTCTCGAGGCTATTTCTGAGCAAACTAAGTACCCTCTTGTCGGCGCCGGTGTTGCTGGGCTGATCGGAAGTTTGACCACCGGGACCAGTGGCATATTGAGTTCTTTGGTTCTGTCTGTATCCGGGATAAGACGTTTGACTGCCCGATGGCTGTGACATTGGATGAAGAGGAGTGGTCTTTGTGCTCGAATGATTGTAGGACGTTGGAGTAACGGGTAAGACGGACTCCGGATAGTTTCTCTTATCACAGTACGCTTGGTATCGATTCGTCTCCGACGGGCAAATTGAATTGTCGACTCTCGGATTGTAAGAACCCGACGAGATGAAAGTGCCGTTGGGCAACGGACCCGTCATGTTCATCCGTTGTCTCTTCTCGTGAAGCGCCTTTGCGGTCGATAATTTCTGTTGAATTTGCTTGTCAATGGCCAATCTCCAGGTATCAAGACGAGGTTGTTTGTTCGGTATACCGCCAGCCGCCGGATACAGAGTATCGGCGGGACGCTTTCCGCTCGTTCGTTCTCTCGTCGCTAACGTAGATGACGTAGACGAGGACGAGGAGGAGGAGGAGGAAGTAGATTGAGGAAATTTACTTCTACCCTCTTGATGATAATACTTGTTTTGATCGGGTGGATACTCTTGAAGGGGAAGCGCCGTTGCCGCTGTTCTCGTTCGATCTACCATAGTCGTGTATCTCTGTGACGTTGGCCTGGGTACAACCGGCGTCTCGTTAATCGTTGAGTACGAGGTGGAAGGATTTTTACTCTCGTAGATCGGCGCATTGGGCAGTGATGCCTTTTTGAACGTTGACACGTGCGGCAATGGATTAGCGTTTATTTGTTGTTGCGATGGTTCGTACATTTGACGCGTTGTTCCACGTCGAACAACGCTTTCCGGATGACCAAGATTTCCGCCGGACGATTGATGATGATGATGATGATGATTGTGACTGATGAGAGGTGTGGAATTAAAATCAGGGAGAAAATCGACTTTTGGAGCGCACACCGTTTGTGGCGTCGAGGCTCTTAGACAAGAATTCATTGGATGTCGCGTGCCGTTAGAATTTCTGGAATCGTAGCTCGCGTAGGACGTGACGTTCGGCGGCTGAACGGACGGTGGTAGCATAGCTCTCGAACCGTTGCTTCTCGGCGTTACAACCATGTTCGTGCTACTGACATGCTTGTCGATAATACAATTATCGAGATCATCGCGAGCTGTCGAATCGGCCGGTGTCTTTATAGTCTTTACCGATAGATCGAGCGGCGATTCTCTCTTTCTCACGGGTATACCGTTCAATTGTGGTGACGATTGAATCGACGGCAGAGCGGCGGATACGTCGCCGGATTGGCTCGACTGAGCGGACGATTGTGAATTACCATAAGGATAATCCTTGTAACCGGTATAATTGTTGTCGTTGACACGTTGAAGCGGATAAGAGCCCGAACGATTTGTCGAATCGGAAGACTGACGACTGTGAATCGTCACGGCAGTCGATACCGTTGATCTACTCCCGCCACCGTGGCCCAATGACGTAACGGTCGTACTACTGGAAGAATTATTTCCATGATGACTCGGCGCTATAGTCGTGGCGTAGGACGGAGCGTAATTCTGTTGTCCGACGTATCGCGAAGAATTCGTATTTACGCTCGAGACGACATTTCGCTCGTTTGGCAAAATTGCCGAGTGACTGAGACTCGACGTGCCGTGAGAATATTCCGTGGCGCGAGGTGGTAACACGATCGATTGTGATACCGCTGGTACGGCGGTTGTGGTATCGTTGACGGGGCCGTTGCTCGTATATATTCTCTGTCTGTTGTTGCTGTTCGTTTGAGACTTTCCGAGACTGTTTTCGCGAGCCCCTCTGTTGGTATGATAGGACGAGACCGACACGATAGGCGGTAGATTGTGCGTATTGCTGTTACCACTGCTGACCCTCGATCCCGTTACGTGCTCCATTCTGTATGGTCCGTAAGACGACACTTGTTTGTCGCTCGGCGCGACGCTTCTCTTCGCGTCAGCGCCGTTGTAAGACGCGACTTTGTTGTTCTGTCCGGTTGTTTGATACGACGTACCATTGGCATTGTTTCCAGCGTCATTAACGTTATTGCCCATAGTCGAGCAGAGCGATATACTCTGACCCGTTGGCGCGCCACCTCCGATCGGCATTTGTCCGTACTGCGAACGACCGGACGACGATTGAGTGTAAAAAGCACCCTGAGACTGTTGGCCACTCTTCTGGAAGGAATGGTACGAAGACGGTAGGAATGGATGATGTGACGGGGCTTGATACGGATTTGGATAATTTGAGGGTGGACGATACTGTTGCGAAGGCGATGGAACGTTGTAGGGATTGGGCGGTGCCGGAGGCGGTGGTGGTGCTCGTTGAGCCGACGAAGACGCGGGCGGATACGAGGGCGATTGGGACTGAAAGTTCGTAGGATTGTGGGGCGAGGCGGTATGATGATGCGGCGATGGTGTCGTGTGATGAGGCGATGGTGTGTGATGAGGGGATGGTGCGTGATGCGGGGAGGCAGCGTGAGGATTGTGCATAACGGGAACGTGAGGCGATTGCCTCTGGGATGTTGGTGGAGCATGATGATTTTGCTCGTGGGACGGTACCGTCGGATGACAAGTCGAGGAAGAGGCGGAGGAGGAGGAGATAGGAGCCGACGAAGACGCGGACGATGACGAAGGTGGTAACATCTGTTGTGGGCTAATCATCGATGTGTGACAAGTCGGCGATCCCGTCGCATAATGATTTATCGATCTGTTCGTATAAGATGGATTTATGCCGCGAGGTGGTCCGATCGTCGGGCCGATTCGACTAGGATGCTGATGATGAGAAAATTGTTGCGACGGCTGCTGCGCCATTTGATGCAACGACGTTGACGAAGAGGCTGGCAACGACAGAGAGGCCGACGGTAGATGGGGCGACGGAATGTGTCCCGGATGATTGTGAGACGAAGGAATGTGAACCGAAGGATTGCCGTAACGGGGACTGCACGGATTCGACGAGGCCGATCCAACGGACGACGATGGTACGATCGAGGCGGTATTCACGCTCGAAATTTCGGGCACGGAGTGATGTAACGGCGCGAGTTGTTGCTGCTGCTGCGGTTGCCGATGGTGATGATTGCTTTGCTGATTCGTCGTTACGTTCGAAGTTCGGCACTGCTGTTGGTGTTGGCTATTGACTCGATAATTAACGGTACTCTGACTGGAACCGGGATTCTGATAGACGCTCGTAGCACCAACGTGATTAGCCATTGGCAACGCGGACGAATAATTCGACGAGTTAATCACTCGCTGAGACTGCTGACGCTGATGATCCAACGTATTAACGCTGTTATTAATATTATTACTGTTGTTACTACTGCTATTATTCTGATGAGATACCGATATCGAATTGCTCGATTCCGCGGTACTCGGCCTCAACGACGTTTGCTGATGCGTCAAGGAGGGTGATGTAGCCGATGGGGATGCGGCCGATTGATAAATCGAGCCCTGAGTGAACGGTACAGGCGCACTTTTCGTGATGTCCGGATGATGATAACGCGGATAATACTGTGTTCTTTGTGCCGCTACTATCGGCACACTCGCTGTTCTACTCTCGGGCAACTGATAAGTCCCGTGAGGATTTATAACGTCGCTCGTCGTGTACGACGACGAGGAGGACGATGACGACGACGAGGATCTCGATATATTGTTCAATTGTTGATAGATGGGCGCCGGCGATTGATTTTGCTTTGGTGCCGGTTGCATCTGATGCAATTGCGGCGAGTGTCTCGAGATTATCGTGTGACCGCCGTAAGCAACAGGATCGATCATCGTCGTTGATCCACCGACCAACGAAGAAGTTTGTTGCGGTTGCTTTTGAGCCTGTTGCCGTTGCTGTATGGACGTTTGCATCTCGGTTAGATTGTGACAGGTGTTGGTCGTTGAATTCGCCTCGTCGATTGAATCCGGTGGCCTCGTGTCCGGTACCTCGACTCTCGTAGGTTGAGGGGCGTACGGCTCGACGATCGAGCGAATACCAACGTTAACGGTACTCGAGTTCCAATACGATGAACTCGCGTGTGTGTCGTCGCGCTCGTGCCTGTCGTTGCTCGATGACGGTGGTAACAGCAATGACGTCGTCGTCGTCGTCGTCGTCGTTGATGATGACAACGACGTCGGAGACGACGAGGAGCAATCAGTTTTGTTCGTTGTTCCGACTGATTGGCCATGATCGTAGGTGGACGATGGAATCGCGTGATTTTCCGTCAATGACGAGGACGATGACGACGACGACGACGATTTAGGCGGCGGTGGTAGAGGCGGCGGAGGTGTCGGCGGCGCTGTCGTCGTCGTTGTCGTTGTCGTCGTCGTCGAGCCCGACGTACCGGTTGTACTTGGCGCAGGCAGTCCCTGGAAGTACTGACGAGCACCCTCCAACACGTTTGTGAAACTCACATCCATGTCACGCCGACTACGGGTCTGTAAGATTACGGGGGCCGAGAGAGAGAGGAGGAAAAGAAAAAAATAAATAAATGTCGTAATTAGCCAGGTTATTATCGTTGCATTAAAATTAACGAGCGAGAGATACGAGATAAATTTTCGAGTATTGAGACTGGCAAATGAGGCACAAATGCGCCACGGTTGGTTCGTTTAGCCGAGTGAGTACATACTGGAATACCGAGATGAGAGGCTTGGGAAAAGGAGCATCGACCGCGGGCACTGGCCACAAATGAGTTTCTGGATGTGCATATACGTCTATATATACACTGTTCCTGTCACCACAGTTACTCGGCCACTGTGGTGGCTGAGGGGCTCCCTACCCACGAGACGTCGATAGCTCGTTGAGTAAACGCAGCGAGAGAAGGGTCTGGTACATCCTATCACAAGCACTTTGCCTCTCTCTCCCTCTCTCTCTCTCTCTATCTCTAACTATCTCCCCCATCTCCGTTTCTGCTGAATACCGAGCCGCTTAATTACGAGGTCATTATCGACCCGATCTCGTCGCGAAATCGCAGGTTGACGATAGAGAGGAAACTTTGTTCGCACAAACATCGAAAATCCGTGCAGACGCTTTGCGCTCCGGAGACATTTTGTTTTCAACAAAACTACAAATATTATGGGTTCTAGAAGATTAGATATTTAATTTTGTCAACACACGTCCGTCTATTTGTGTGTGTAACTAGTCTTTATAACCGTTTGCGTTACTCCAGAGTAAACGTTTTTTTTTTTTTTTCATCCTTTCTCGATCGAGTCAACACCTTCGAATGAAATGAGAAAAAGGGGACAAAAAAATATTCTCATCGGAATGGAACGGCGAAATTTCTTGGCGTGTTATATCAGCAAAGTTGCCGAAAGGCATTTTCTCACGCAGCGTGGACGAGAGAGAAGGAGGGGCGAAGGAGAGGGAGGGGGGAAGAACGATGCCACGGATCCGGGGCCAAAGCGACATTAATCTTCATCGTCTTGTATTTGTCTTGGTCGGGTTCGGGCTCTCTCGCGCGAAATTCCTTGCTTAGCTCGCGGAGAGAAAAGAGCGAAAGAGAGCGTAAAAGCCCAAGAAGATGGTGTGCCGAGAGAAATCGCGGGCACCAACAAAACCCTCCCGGTTCCGACGCCTCTTGGATCTAGCGGCCTTATTAATCGCGTTTGGCTCAGCATCTCGACGAGTTGAAGATAATATCATCGTCCCGGTATATGTATATACGTACACACGTTTAATACGCGAACGAGAGAGAGAGAGAGCTTGACCCGAGGAAGACGGAACAGCAGCCCGATGAGGGGCTGATGAGGAATCGTCTCTTCACCTATTGCCATGCCGCTCTTTCAACGATGTATAAAAAATTTCGTAGTACTTCGCGCTCTCATTATTTCAATAATACCGCTGTAATTGAGGAAATCGTTAAAAATCCGGCAGAGAGGAATTTACGAAGAAAAAATTTAACTCCAAGGACGGGAAAACGAATGATTCGTTGAAATTCTTTCGAAATCATTGGGTATTCGTTTGGTTTATATGCCGAATTTTTGGGAAAAGTAGAAAGAGATTTCTTTAAAAAGTGGGCAAAAACATGCAGTCATTTTTTGTCATTTTTATCGACGTTATAAGTCTAGTCAATCGGAAATGTTTTCCTGATTACTAATCGGTATGAATAATCGTCGGAAGCTCCAAAAATTCATAGTAAAAACGTTAAAAAAATGTTTAAGTTCCTCGTTTCTTACGCTCGCACGCTCGCACACACATATTAAGAAATGGGAATGAGCGAAAAGGAGAAAAGATAGATTTGGGTCCTTAAATGGGTGCTGGCTAGATTCAGCCACGAACGTATGTACTAGTAACAAATTTCAAATCGAGGCATCTTTAGCATTTTCGTCTACCATATTGGATCCGCCATCATGAATTTCTGAATTTTGAGTACGGATTCGGAATCAACGACCCCGAAAACTTTTTAGTACAGATTTCAGCACAATCGAATCATTTTTAGTATTTTCGCCCGCCATATTCAATCCGCCATTTTGAATTTCTGAATTTTGAGTACGAATTCGGAATCAGCGACCCCGAAAACCCTTGAGTACCACATTTCAAAGCATTTGAAGCACTTTTAGTATTTTTGACATTTTTTCGGTTTTCTGGTCTGTACTCTGTGTAAACATTAATATTAAGAGTTCAGATGAAAAGTTGCAAAAAGTAGCAGGCTCATTTTATTCGTCGATAATTAACGAATGCAACGATAATTTTCAATTGCTGATATCAAGGGTTGCCTAAAGTTGACGACATTCCAAAGTATGATGAGGAGCTGCAAAGGACGAAAAGTCTTACTGAAAGATAACCGTGTTCCAAATCATGTTTAATTTTCCGTAATTTCAATTTTTTTTCTCATACCTACGATCATTAGTAAGAATAAAAACCATATCCCACATTTAGATTTGCAACATTCGTTGAAATTTATCATATTCATGACATAATGAACCATCGCATTCTTTACGCAATTTGTTTTCATTCAACTACTTATTGTAAGAACATTTGAACCTTAATAGCCACAATATTTTCTCTAAATCTGCTCTCACGTATTAATGTGTGAAAAATTATGATTTCATGTCAAAATTATGAAGTTGGTTTTTGGCCACGATTTCTACCTTTTTGCCCACTGTGGATTGGTGTGTATATATATCTACAAGATATGTGAACTTGAAAGCATGCATCAGACCTGCTCCGTTTTCGCCTCGTCAAACAGTCATTCGAGCGACGAAATAAACAAGACGTTGTCGTTATTTACCGAATCGAGGCGATACTTCATCTAACGTTTGCATTTTTTTAATTTTCACAGCCCTCTATTACTGCTGTACAATATTGATACACACTTTGATATAATATAAAACAACGGAGTCGCACTCCGGTTGATTCGTTCAATCGAAACGGCAATTTTCATCAATTTATTTATATTACAATTATTGTCAACCTAAACAACATTTTATAGCGTGTGTATGATTAACGATGGCGCGTTACTTAGGAAATGTTGAAAAAATATAATAAAATAAATTAAAGTTTTCAATTTTTTGTTTAACTGTTTTTCCATCGTAATTTAATCAGCTTCGTGGTCTCTTCATATCGAAAAAAAACAACCATTTAGTTATGAATGTGTAACATCGTTCGAACGATTTGCACATTGTTGTAAGTGTGCAAACGCAAAAAAATCACTACGAGGGCTGTGTTCGCGAGAGCTATGGTATACGGAGAGTTTCTACATGTATATTTTATATATACATGTACGAGAACCGATACGATCGATCGATGGACAAGGCCATGCTCCATTACCGTTCTCGATATCGTGCCAATCTTGTCGCCGGGCTGTGGTTCATTGAGACGTGTTCTCGCGTACACGAGACTCTATATCTCGCTCTCTCACTCTCTCTCTCTCTCTCTCTCTCTGCTTCCCTCATAGAGCGATCGGAATACCAAGATGCATCGATTCGAACGTGAGTGTCGCCCAAAGGGGTATATGTGTAACAGAACTTCGTATCTTGGATGCTCTGGGGACGTATATAAATGCCTATAGAATACGGAGAATGGACCGAGACGAGAAAAACGAAAGATATATCACAAAGTCCCGACACGTATACACTATAGTTTGTATTATATAGTTATACGTATATACACGGTGGATATAGATTTATATATATATATATATATATACCTATGTATGGTAGTACATATTGCGGAAAGTCATAGAAAGCAAAGGAACGGTGCAAATAAGAGACGTGTATGCAGGAAAAAGGGAGCGGGAACGATGGTTATAGAAAGTCAAGACCGATGAAATCAATATCTCATTCTCGTACCCCTTCCCCCCTATTGCAACTGCCGGAAGAGCTGACGGTGCGTGTGTAAGGGGATGAGTTTGAATACATACCCGATGTCTCCTTGTAACCCAGGATATATTGCGAAGAGGACGGGGGGGATTGGATAATTGAAACGAAGTTAAAAGAAATTTGATCGTACTATATACTTTTGTCAAAACTATAAAACTTCCAATAGCATAGGATCAATCTTTCTCGATTCCTCGTCCTCTTAGTTTTTAGAAATATCCCACGGATTTACGACGTTATTTGTCAGTGAATTTGAAATGGAAAACTTTCGTCCGATTCTTTCGTTCTTTCGGTGATATTTATCTCAGATACTTCGAACTTCGCCATCATGCAAAAGTAAACGAAACCACTGAATCCCGGAGTACCATTTTCATTGGTCCGAATTTACACACACATCTACACACAGAGATATATATATACGGGAAAGCTTTGTTGCCGATGAACTTTTCGCCTCTAGAGAAATCAGCGATGGCTCTCTGTACTCTGATCGCGCGATATATAGAAGAGAGAGAGAGAGAGATCGCGCTTAAAAGAACACCCGGCCAGCTTGAGCAAAGCACCAGTGGGGCTTGTTTCCGTGGAATCGTACGATCGTTCAGAGTAGACTTATACCTTATAGTCTATAGTGTATATTCCACTTTGGCGGAATGCTAAGAGCGATTAGGCTTCTGTGGCTTCGGAAAAGTGAAGTTGAATTCGAACGAATTGAAAGTTACATTGCAATTTAATTTCCACTTTAACATTCAAAAAAAATGTTTAACAATTGCGATTACACAAAAATGAATTGGTAAAAGGATGTTGAGATTTTAATATGATGAGAAAACAAAGGAGCCGGAAAAGAGGGTTCTTCGCAGTCAAGAAGCACCAATAAGGTATTAATAGATCTTAATTGTAAGAATCTTACTTCTCATGCTTCTTCGGATAAATCATCGCTTTACCGAGAATTCAATTCCCGTAGAATAAATCTCACAATTTGAAGAATCGTCCATACCATACACAATGTTCAGGAGGCTTTGTGGAAATTCAAAGATGAATGTCGAACGGTAAATCTTTAACTCGAATCTTTCGGGTTAAATAATGTCTCGTCGCTGGAAGTATTCTCGATTTACCGAATGATTATTATAAATAGATTAATTGACTAAGGAATTATATGATGTTGAAGTTTGCATCGTTGGAATGCAACGAAAATAAATTTTTTACGCCATTAATCCCTCTTAAGATTGGATTATCGATGACGAAAATCGTTAAAACGTTTCATTGGGGTCTCCTTAAAAAATCTGGGGCTAAATGGGGCACGAGAAGCAAGAGCAACAATGAAAATGAAAATTTAAAAAACTATTTCCGTTGCGTTCCAACGATGCAAACTTCAACACCATGGAATTATTCGTATCAAGATTTTCCCCACTTTCAATACGCTATCTCGGACAATTGATGAACAATTTTCATACCCGGTAAAACACTGTACTCATTCAAATACGAGTTTTACTGAGTACAATGGAAGATCGTCCGCCGTGAACATGGGAAAATTGGCTATGGAAAACTTTCGTTTCCGGCAATACTTGCAAATTCTCGAGATATAAATTTAATTAGATTAATGCGCGGAGAATGGTTCAAGCTCTTTCTGTATGTGTACACGAAATGCACAGGAAATTTCTGTTTCTCAGTAGAGATTCGACAATATTCATCAAAGATTCGATGCATTATCGTTGTAGTTTCTGCGATTGTCATTCGCAGCTGGTTGCGTGAAAGACGAGAGTAGCGAACCGCATTTTGCTCGTTCAGTATATACAACACACGCACACCGACGACAGTTTTGTCTCGGCAGAGTAAACTCGAGCTGTGGCAACAGCATGGTAAACTATATATACCATCAAGACTGACAAGAAAAGCCGTGGGTTGGAGGGGGGTTTGTTTTACTACTGACGGGGCAGAAGAAGAAGAACAAGAAGAAGAAGAGGATGAGGAAATACGAAGAGGATGGTAAAACGGGATAATAAGAAAGGGGTTGAAGGATCGCAAAGCAACTGTACAGCATTCCATCATTCATCAACCGGGTGCCCCTCTTTGTCCTCTTCACCTGTATTCATAACGAAATATTCACGGTAAACTCGAATGCAAAACCTTGAAGCGTCTTGCGCTTGTGTTTAATCCTTTGCCTCGGCGCGATAACGAAACGAGAGCGAGAGGATGAGAGAGAGGAGGGGAGGAGGACAGATAAAAAGAAACGATGCGCCTCGAGTAATTCCTAAGATTTCTCGTGTCAGCCTGAAGCTGATTTCCTTGATCCTTCTCTCTTTATACCCTTAAGTAATGTCGGTCTTACCTTAATGTTGAAAGCAGTGATTTTAGCCGTGATCTCGTGGCCAATTCAATTAAAACGAAAGGCAATTTAATCCGAATTCCGAGAGACTGACAAACGAAATGAACGAGCATAATAAAAATCTTTTATTTTTTCATTTTATATTTATTGTGTATTCCAACGTATACCCATACGGGTTTTTTACGTATGACCCCTTTCAATATCTCTCCTATCATTCTCTATCCGCACTATGGCTAAGCTAACCTAATTTCCGTAGAATCCGCAGCTGCTTTTTAGCTACACTGTCCCGCATTCGCCGTGGGCATGGGAAAACTGCGGAAAACATGTGCCGATGAGGACGGCATATTTATTTTTTACTGAATTTCAGATGATGTTGCAGTTTGCATCGTTGGAATGCAACGAAAATAAATTTTTTTCACCATTAATCCCTCTTAAGATCGGATTATCGATGACGAAAATCGTTAAAACGTTTTATTGGGGTCTCCTTAAAAAATCTGGGGCTAAACGGGGCACGAGAAACAAGAGCAATACTGAAAATGAAAATTTAAAAAACTATTTCCGTTGCGTTCCAACGATGCAAACTTCAACATCATAATTTCAATTATTATCATCAAAAACTCGGAAAAGCTGCCGCCCAGTCGGTAGTTGGCGGGCAAGCCAGTGAACGACCAAGCACTCATAAACTAAGCCCCAGTACTGACCGCGGTCAATACTGGTTAACATGTGAGATCGCCGAAATAAAAATAAAAATAAAATCTATATTATTTAAAGAAATACTATAATAAATATATATAAAAATGTATTTTGTTCAATCAACTTTCCAAAATATGTCTATCACAATATCCTTCTTCTCCAAATTATGTATCTCGTATAAATTCTCAGAGGTTTGGTTAAATTGCCAAAACTCTGGAGGACGAAACTCCACGGCAACGATATTTCGCTGATATGCATTTATATCATGCTTTAGATATGGGTATGACGATCCAGTAGTATGAACCAGTCTTTGTCGGACATCAAAAGCCCTATGGCGACTGCGAGAAACTAGATGCGTCGTTGGTTGATATACGTATATATATATATATGAAATGTCATAGAGAATACGGAGCAGTCTATTCACGGAAGTTTGTGAAAGTGGCGAGACCAAACGAGAGCGGTGTTTGTCACGAGGGAGAGACTGAAGCAGAGTGTCATATACGCAAACGTTCATGAATTTCGAGCAACCTTACGTACGTTGGAAATCTCTCTCTCTCTCTCTCCCTCCCTCTAGTTAACACGACTCTTCCCATCCCCCTTTGCTCTTTTCCCAGCGTGCATTTTCTTTAATTTTATTTCATTGCGTGCGAACCTGAGCATGCAAATTGCACGCCATACGCTCGTATACGGGAAGCACTTTTTTTTCCGTCATCCGACATGTATATATTTATGGAGACCCAGAGGACGTTACACGACATAATATATACGAGAGGACTACAGGTGTACCGAGAAGTTGTAGTATCACAAACACACACACACACATATATACATTTTTTTTCACGAAATTGCAGGACCACCAGCGTTTAATATATTCTCCGAGTGTGAATGCGCACGTGGGTCAAAACGAATTGGAATCGTAGCGTGTACTTGAATGGAAATTTTAACTGCTGCATAATGAACAGTAATAAATCCTTTTTTTTTCAACATTACGAAGAGAATAATTGACACTTGAAAATGGTCCGACGTCAAGTATTAATTATAATTGACCCTCGAATCGATAATTTAATGAGAAAGTCATGACACGAAAAAATAGTTTCGGGTAGTTTTTCTCAGCGAAATCTAATAAAGATTGATTGATTCGTAACGCGAAGTTTGATTAGCGGTACGAGAGCACGAACCGTGTAAGGGATGTTTTGCAGTTTTCAGTTTTATTTTGTATTTAAATGAAAATTTTAACTGTTGCATAATGAACAGTAATAAATCCTGTTTTTTTTATATTATAAACAGAATAATTGACAGTTTAAAATTGTCCAACGTCAAGTGTTACTTATAATTGACCCTCGAATCGATAATTAAATGAGAAAGTCATGACGCGAAAAAATAGTTTCGGGCAGTTTTTCTCAGCGAAATCTAATAAAGATTGATTGATTCGTAACGCGAAGTTTGATTAGCGGTACGAGAGCACGAACCGTGTAAGGGATGTTTTGCGATTTTTAGGTTTTTTTGTATTTGAATGAAAATGTTAACTGCTGCATAATGAACAGTAATAAATCCTGTTTTTTTAAATATTATAAACAGAATAATTGACAGTTGAAAATTGTCCAACGTCAAGTGTTAATTATAATTGATCCTCGAATCGATAATTAAATGAGAAAGCTATGACGCGAAAAAATAGTTTCGGGCAGTTTTTCTCAGCGAAATCTAATAAAGATTGATTGATTCGTAACGCGAAGTTTGATTAGCGGTACGAGAGCACGAACCGTTTAGGGATGTTTTGCGATTTTTAGGTTTTTTTGTATTTGAATGAAAATTTTAACTGCTGGATAATGAAGAGCAATAAATCCTCTCTTTTTTTAATATTACGAACAGAATAATTGACAATTGAAAATGGTTCAATATCAAGCGTTAATTATAATTGACCGTCGAATTGATAATTTAATGAGAAAGTTATGACGCGAAAAAAAAGTTTCAGGCAGTTTTTGTCAGCGAGATCTAACAAAAACTGATTTATTCGTAACGCGAAGTTTGATTAAGGGTACGAGAGCGCGAACCGTGTAAAGGGGGTGTTTTGCGGTATTCACGTTTTTATAATCTCTTTATCTCGCCGTCCGGTGACTAGCTTTCTCTTTTGAGCTAACGGAGCATCGGGAGAGATTTGAGTTCGAGAGAGAGACGCTTTCCGTTTGTTTTATATCTCGCTCGTCGACCCTATAGGAGCAGCGCCCCCTTAACAACCCTTCCGAGAGACGATACTATAGTCCACAGCTTTTCTCGTTGCCCATTCTGCTTACAAACCCTCTTTACCCTCCATATACATACACCCACAAACACACACACACATAGATGTAGTATTACTCTGTTCACACGTTCCGCATGTCGCACGAACGTTCCGGCACTGATCCCCTTGGCTCTGCCGAGAGTTCCCGAGAGTCGGTCGACGACACCACGTGCACCCTCCATATACATACACGTCTCGTTCTACGACTAGTTGTTATCCATATATAGACATACATTCAAGGGAGTCTCGGGGTGAAGTAGTAAATGAGTAAAGTCGGTTTATAGTTCGCAGACAAGATATTCAAATGGGATTAGAGCGACGCTTTTTCCAGAACAAAAAAGACAGAAGCGACGAAAAAAAAAAGAAAAAGAAAAAAAGAAACAGCGAAGAGACGTAATGGAAATAAGTTGCAGATCTGTGCTGCGAAAATAAAGAAATAAAAACTTCAAGCAGTCGTTGCTGCTGTACGAAAAATCTTTTTAATCTCCTCCTCCGGTAATCCGTGAAATAAAAACGATAAGAACAAAAATCGTCGCGGACGATAGAATTTTCGGATAGAATAAACACTAACAATCTCACGCGATGATAATTAACGTCACATTTTCGCGAGACATAACAAAAAGCGGTTGGCTGAAAAACAGATTTGCTAATTACGAACCTCGATACTATGATTGTGTATATGCCACACACGATCCGTGGATACGCGTTTCCAACGCGTTGTATATTTGTCTATTTGTTATCTGTTGCCTTTATGTACTATAAATATCGATTCATTTAACGTGCTGACCACACGCTCTCGTTACCATCGTCCTCAGCGTTTACCCTCTGGAAATCCATACATATATTTATTATGTACACCGGGTAACAAACTACTCTGTCTGGGTTTGTCGTTCGATCGATACTCGTTCGCGTGTACCACGCGAGTACACGTACATATATTCGTTCATTTAATTTCCAACGGGGTTGCGGGACCGAGTCACCTACATGTTTAAATATATATGTATACATGTGGACACACCCACGGACTTCGGTTAGCCAAATATGTGATACGACATCGCATCTGTATCAGCATCAGCATAGAAAAGTCATATCTAAGTGAACTACATATATATGACTATAGATATATTTATATATTTATGTATGTTGGCATGTGCAAATATATACGTGACCGAGCACGACGTTTCCACTGGAATAATTGGGATGCAAGGCCGTGGCGGTACGTTGCCTTACCTACTAAGAGATAAACGTTGGGAATCGAGGAGAAAGTGTGATGGTAAGTCATGGATCATGTGGTATCAAAAGGCACCGTCTCGAGAACGTATGTACGAGGTCTGTTCAAAAAGTATCGCGAATTTTGAATTTTCGCGGGCTACGTATATTCGATTTTCGATTTTTCCTGGCGTTAGGTTGGTACTCGTGTCCCTCACTTATGCTGAAGAAATCGGCCGTTTTGAATGTTTAGTTAATTGTTGACAGCTGTTTTGGTTAGACGTGTTTTGGCTTGTTTTCGATTTTTGCCTATTCCAAAAAATGGATCAAAGAATCTGTATCAAATTTTGTGTGAAAAACAAAATTAAGTGCGCGGACGCATTCCGAATGTTAGCTGTGGCATATGGTGAAGCTACCTTGGACCAAAGCGACGTTTATCGGTGGTACAAAATGTTCTCAGAGGGCCGAGAAGATGCGAACAACGAAATGCGTTCCGGACGCCCGAGCACATCAACAACAAACGAAAACATCGATGAAGTGAAGAAAATAATATTGGCCAATCGTCGAATCACCGTTAGAGAAGTTGCTGAGGAACTAAACATATCGATTGGCTCGTGCTATTCGATTTTTACCAATGATTTGGATGAGACGGGTCGCCGCGAAATTCGCGCCAAAATTGCTCAATTTCGAAGAAAAACAGTGTCGCGTTAACATTGCTAAGGAGCTGTTGGACTCGGTCCACGACCACCCAAATTTACTCCAGAGGGTCATAACCGGTGACGAATCATGGCTTTATGGTTATGACGTGGAAACCAAAGCTCAAGCCATCGCAATGGAAGCTGCTTTTTTGGAATAGGCAAAAATCGAAGACAAGCCAAAACACGTCTAACCAAAACAGCTGTCAACAATTAACTAAACATTCAAAATGGCCGATTTTTTCAGCATAAGTGAGGGACATGAGTACCAACCTAACGCCACAAAAAAATCGAAAATCGAATATAAGTAGCCCGCGGAAATTCAAAAGTCGCGATACTTTTTGAACAAACCTCGTATATCACCCTCGGGCGATTTTAACCATAAAAAAACAAAAAGATATTCTCGTAGCGGGTGATACAGAGAAATCTTTATAAATCCACACTTCGTTTTTTCGCGGAATTTTCCACGACCGGTGGCTACTTGAAAATGAATCGTACTTGGAACAACTAAACTTCAAATGTAAAAATGGTCAAATTTAATCGAGAATTTAAGTACAAAAATTGTCTATGTGAAAAATTCGTTAGTATATAACGTGGAGAACTAATTGATTCACGTTAGTTTCCTACGCTAAGTACTAATGAATTTTTCACATAGATAATTTTTGTACTTAAATTCTCGTTTAAATTTGACCATTTTTTCTTAGGTTTTCTTACGTATTGTTTTTACTATATGATGATATCCAGTAGGTATGAAAAGATATGATGTCTCGAGAAGATGCGAACAACGAACGATTTGCCGCATGTATGAGTAGAAAAGTAGTTGTGAGAGAGGCTGAAGAGAAAGAAGAGTACATATAAACCATATGAATCCCATTTATTCGATGATTTGCAAGCGTTTGGCGCGATGTTACTCTCACTACAACGCTCTCGGAAAGACACACAGCATCCCGCGCGGGCGTTGCACTCAGCGAACGAGAATAAAACGTGATTCTCGAGACACGGCAACGTTTGTACTGTATATATAATATATATACTATACACACGCTCCTCAAGATTCGATAATGCAAATCGTCGACAAATATGTGCGACGCGAGGGAGGAACAAGGGTGGGTAGTCTCAGGAAAAGATGAGATTGTGTGTGTACAGAAACAAAGTAAAAAGAAACAGCTAGATCGAGATTCAGAAACAAAATTGGCGCGAGAAACATTTTTTTCCGATAATTGCCTCATATTTCTTTTAAATAAAAATTTGTACTGCTGTAAAAAAGACATGCCATGGTTAATTGGACGAAACAGTCAAACGTGAAGGCTATCTTATTTTGCAAACGAGAGATATTTAACCCGATGGACCGTTTCAATGAACTCCGTTTGAATTTTTGCGAAGCGGCAGAAAAAGAAAAGCGAAGCGGCAGAAAAGACTGGACGACATAGAGTCAAAAGTCAAAAAATTAGATAGCGAAGAATGCACACGAAGATAGGGGTTGGGTCGTGGTATAGCGGTAAAAGTTGTCTGGAAGAGAATTTCGAAATTCTCGAGAGAGGAGAATTTTGAAAAATGCTGGAATTTATATATATATACCTTGGTTGGAGATAGAAATGCATATAAACGTGAGGATAAAATTCGACAACGGGACGCTCAGATTCTTCTAGTAAGGTGGCGTCGTTGAACGAGCTGTGTGGAACAACGATAATTCAGGAGGGTTACTTTCGGGATGATGCAAAACAATTCTTGGCTTATATGCATAAATACCTGTACGTATATATACGGGCTATGAATTGCGCGGTATACTATTCACGTTCATAAACTGTAGAGACGAGACACGGATGATAGACATTGTACGATAGTATAGACCTATACAATACGGTAGTAAAATATTCTTGAAAGGAGCGCGGAAAAGCGAGACAAAAAGGGCGAGGATAAAGAAATAGAACGGGGGTTTTGGTTGAAGAGAAAAGCTTGAAAGAGGAGATCTGGTATGCAGAGCTCTGGAGTATTACAAGAGATTGAAAGGAGAGGGAAGAGCGAAGAGACGAGAGAGTACTGTAACTTACAAATATATGTGGAGATTCGAGCTTTCGCGGAACAAAGTAGAAAGGAATAACGGATAGAGAGCTAGAGATATTGCAAGAGAGCGAGCGATGATGCGCGGAGCGATAAAAGTAAAAGGAGCAGAGACAAGCTCTTCAAAATATCTACAGTTTTCTACACGTACATTCGGTACATAGGAAAGTATTTTTCTCGAAAAAAAAAAAAAAAACGATTTTCCCCGGTCGTCTAGTTATTCGCGATGCGACAATGTCAGCGCGATATTTTATCGTCTTCCCAGCCATCCCCCTTTTTTCTTTTTCATTCAAGCTTTTTTATCGCGGTCCTTATTGCAAGAAAAATATTGTAATTGTATGTCCGTGATCGCTGGTATCCGTCCAATTTGATTTAATGTTGCGGTTGCATTTTTATACGTAAAGCAAAGAAAAGAAAAAAACAAAACAAAACATTTCGTATTACCAAGGAATAGAGGGTAGATAAAAATGTAGTGGTAGGTCATAAGAGTTATAAAAAGTTCGCGTGTGGCTGTTGAATCACGAATGCTGTGAGGTCACGGAAAAGGTTATCGCGAGAGAAAGCGCTCAGGGAGATGGAGAAGTGTAATGAGACATGTTATTAGCGAAGAAGAGAGCCAAGTTGTTCGGCGCGGAAAGTTTTGTCGACAGAAGCTGAGGGAAAGAACGAAAAAAAAAAAAAACGAAAGAAAGAAAAAAAACAGTCTCGAACTTTGGGAAAACAGAGGAAAAGCATACACCAATGGGCAATTGGAAAAGTCCGACACCAAGAGAGAGTGTGCGCGGAGGGTGTGCTCGGTCAGCTAGTTGAAAAGAAATTTATGTTTGTTTCGCGAAAAAGAGAAGAAAAAAAAAATTTGAAGTTGAACTACTTCGTGCCCAACCAGCATAGATTTTTTAATGAAACATTTGCCTTCGTTTTAACGTTTCTACATCTCTAAACCCCTCCGAATCCGCCCCGTTCGCGACACATTATATTCGTTATGTTATTCGTACTAAAAGAAACACAGACACCCATGTGGAAACACAAACGAAACGTGAAAAATACACGCGTGACCGAGCGCACAACGTTTCGGCGATAATGAGACTGCAATTAAGAACTGTAGAGGGCGACGTTGGATAAAAGTTTGAAATCGCGCAATTAACGAGGTCTCCAAATCGTGAAATACCATTTGCTCTGTCACTTCGGGCGAGTTCTTCGCTCGGTAAACATAAAATAGGTACAAGATATATATAAATGTATAGTTCAAGGATCATTGGAGCGAGAAGATGAGAATTCAGTTCAACGAGATGCGAGAAACGTCTTCTGGGAATGGGGATGAAAAATTTGTCGTTTTCCCGTTATCGAAACGAGGGCAGGAGGTTACCAGGATCGTTCTCGGTCTGAGAGCCAGAGAAAGAGAAAGAGAAAGTGAGAAAGAAAGAGAGAGACGAGAGAATATGCAAAATATATAGCATCAATATCCACTTTACGCCCCAGAATATCTCGTTTGTCTCACGTATAGCATGTAATCGTTGTGAATGAAAAATAAAAAAGAAATGAAAGAAGAAGAAGAAGCGGCACGAAAAATCGATGGAAGATTAATTGCACGTGTAGCAGGAGTGTGTATCGAGTTACCGGGTGATTTGTCGAGCGAAAGCCGAGAGTCCCCTGGTGTATTACTTTGGCACGATATAACGGAGAGAGAAGGATAGAGGATAGAGAGTGAGCGAGAGAGATCGAGGCACGTTTTCGAGCCGTGTGGGATAGCTCGAAAGCTGACTTCCGGAAAGCTTGTATATACACTATATATATATAAGCACGGATTTATATATAGTACGAGCTGGAAACGAGTCCCCGTTCACAGGGTGTTGAGAGTTAAAGGGTCCTCTCGCGGCTCTCTGCTCATCGTGTGTGGGTATGTGTGCTTTTCTTCCTCTTCCTCACTGAGCTTTTCGTTTACCGCGCTTTGCAACATCCGGTGAGTAATATCGGCAAAGCCCAAAGCCCTCACACCCCTCGCAATCCCTCTTAACCACGTGAAAACCCTCAGGGCACGTGTAAGCGAAGACAAGCCCGAGTATATGTATATAATAGACGCCACGATGCAGGAATTGTGTTTACGATGCCAGACCTATATACGAATATATTGTACCATATACCCATGTTATTGTTATATAGAATAAAGGTGTGCGAATGATTGCAATTTACATTGTCATCAGTCTGATGGACGTTCCCATCGCTGGGTGTACGAGATATACAGCCAGAATAATGTACCTAGTAAGTATACACACATACCGATATCCACTGCATAGAGTTTCATGTGCGCACGTAATGTGAGGGTCCATGCATTCATCCCGAGGACCTCTGAACTTTGTGAGTGACTTCGGGGATACATTAAAGGGGGAAATAGGGTTAGACGGTTCAAAAAATCGATTTTTTTTTTATTTCATAAATTGTTAGTAAAACTATTGAAAAATATGTTCCCAAAATTTTAAATGAAAATTCCGACTCGTTCTATTCTTATAAGCCATTAAGGGAGGAAATAGAGTTAGGACAGCGTTTTCTCAATCATTTTCATGATTTTTTTTATAGTATAAAAAATGAATATAATTTATTGAAACTTTGAGAATATTTTATACATATATTGCGGTATATACCATAAAATTTTTGGAGAATTTCCTTGAAAAATACCGAAAAAATGTATGACTGCCTTCACTTTGTTTTCTTGGTACTATTTTTTCAAACGCGTTTTTCTGAAAGCGACTTTTTTTGAACTTGCGTACACGCTAGTTTGAAAAGTTTTCAACCAATCGTTTTGAAAATTGGCAGTTACTTTCTTCATAGTATCGCGCTTTATATGAACCTAAAATCGGAAGTTTATCATTATTTAAAATAATTTTTTTTTTGCAAATAAAGTTGTAAAAAATGGCAAAAAATCATGCTTTTTTGTATTGACCCATGTAAAAAATTCAATATTCTATTTTTTTGATAGCATTTAGGATCATATAGAAGAGAGACATATAATAAAAGTAAATTCCAACCTCGTCTGATTTCAGATGAAAATTGCGGCTTCCAGAATGTACGCAAAATGCTGAGTCCGATTGTGACCTGCAATATGGGGTCGCTAATATCTTCGGTGTTTTTCAAGGAAATTCTTCAAAAATTTTATAGTATATACTTAAATATATGTATAAAATATTCTCAAAGTTTCAATAAATTACATTCGTTTTTTATACAATAAAAAATGAAGATGTCATGGGACAGCTGGTAGATGTGAAACATCCAACATCTTGAGAATACGGTGTGGGATATGTGGCGTGGAAAATTAAAAAGAAAAATAACAAGAAAAGTAGCATTTGATTTTCTTCTATAATTTTTTATTTAGTTGCTTCATCTATTACTTCGGTTACAGTAGCAGTCGGTGCTGCGTTTGATTCGATGAAACTAACAATCGGTCGATGATAGCTAAAGTATGACACGAATGTTTTAGATGTCATGTTATCAAGATATCTATAGAACACTGCATCTATAGTCGTGCCATACCTTGTAGTAGGCTCATTTACGGGGTTGTTCATAATCGATTGAAATTCATTGTGGAGGAAATTTATAAGCGGCAATGATTCAGCCTTGGCAAAATTAACATTAAAATCCCCTGCTAAAATTAATGGAAGTTGATGAAATTCTGCTTCTAATAGCCTTGAACCAGCTGGACTATATTTCAGTAGTTCTCCGTGTAAAAATCTTATGATATTGTCAATTTTTTGGTTTGGAGAAATATATACGACAACCATGACTAATTCCCTTCCATCCTCCATAACAATTTCTGCCGCACATAAATCGCCAATATCGTCTTGACCAAAACCAAGTCCCCTTACATTTCTGAATCTAATAATTATGCGAGATGTAATAATATCCAAACAATCTCTATTTTGATAAATAGCTACACCACCAGCTCTAACAGTATTGCGTTTTAAATGAACAATACAATCAAAGTTCGGGATATCGACGTTTTCTTCATTACCAAGCCATGTTTCACTCAATAATAAGAAATTACTATTTTTAACAATCGAATCTTGTAGATCTGGGGCATGCTTTCGGAGACTTTGACAATTCAGCGTAAATAACGACAATCCCTTTCTTGATGTTATAAAATTTAATACTAATCCTTGGAGTGTCTCGAGTCTATTAAGCGATAATCTTTTAAATTCTTCTTGCAACGCTACAACCGATGGATCAATTCGTCTGCCGTGGTAGAATTTTCGATCATTATTACGTGTATATATGTATAAGCCTGTCTTTTTCGTCGGAAAAATTCCGACAGAAATAGAACAATTTATAGACTTATACACAGGAATATATATAAGTTACACACGATATAGAAAATTTATCTTGAATAGTATAAGGTAAGCACGTGTTAAAGCGTCGTTCCGGGATTAATACGCACATCGGCATGCGTTGTTATTGGCAATGGCTGCCATCAGCATGCGCAGAGCCCATGCTGATGAATCAACCCGTGCGCAGAGTTGGGTAGAGGGGAGCGTCACTTTGAGTGGGGGAAAAGTCGCCACGACGCGGCATCGAGTTCCCTACTGACCGATTTACTCTCTAACGCGGCTAAAGATGTTTCACATAAAAAATTCATGAAAATCATTGAGAAAACGTTGTCCTAACCGTATTTCCCCCCTTAAACATTCACGTAGAATTGTTCGAACTTTGGATTCACCGATCCATAAAGATTCAAGGGAATGAGACTCAAAAACATTTTTTTCTCTCTGTGAAGGCTGTTGAATTTCTAGGGAAGAAATCGTGTTCAAAAAGTTAATCTCAAATACCTTTTTGACATATTTCAATGTCACGTCGTAAAGTTATTTAGACTAAGTTTGCCCTATATCATATTTCGTTTTATGGCGATCGTACGAACGGGCGACAATGAATACTCTAAGGAATAGAAAGAAGAAAGAGAGTTTTTATCCTAAGAGGTCCGAAGCACTGGTCCATTGTTTTCTTCAATTTCAGTCTTAAAGTGCACGACCAAAAGTCTAGAGCGCGGTGCATCCTTCGTAGTATTTTAAGATAAAGAAGTAAGTAAAGTTTATTCTCTGAGTTTTTTTCATTTATTCAGCCACCCATTTCCAACAAAGGGAATGTGTATGCGATACGTGAAATTCAGTCGATAACGATACGAACATCGACAAATGTCAAAAATCATATTGACTGTCAATCCTCAAATACCATACCGATGCGAATCGAAATGTGTCGAGATTACATCGTAGGGTTATTTCGATAAATTTGACAGAATTTAAAGAATAAAAATCTTTTTAACGATACAAATTTGTGAAAAAGCAAAAATTATTCACTGTTCGATTAGAAATCTCTCGATTAATCGCGATTATTGAAGATTTTATAATTCGATCGGTCTCACAGAAATCAAGATGGACGATATTCCCCGATTGGACTAATACTAATTTTGGTAACGCGATTATCCATTATACGTGTCGGTATCGGATATATGCGAAGGACTAAATTCACAGATTCCTCCGGGCATTGGATGGCCGACCAAGCGTGTGATCAATACGACAAGCGATGGATATATACATGTGTGTATAGGTAAATCGTACGTGACTGTGATACCAGTAGCTACGACGACGACCAAGAGATTCGGAGAGACGCTGTGGGCAGTAGTGCGCTCGCGGAGTGTCCCGGCAGCAAATAACATCTCCTGTTCAACTCGCCGATCCAAGAATCTCCCCCGCTGTTTGCCAATGGTCTGGTATCCGGATATATATTCACGGATCGTAGATTAATCATCCATCCAATGTACAAGAGCTATGTGTGTATTTTCGGCCTACGTATAGACCCCGAGAAAAAAAAATCTTGTTCAAAGGATTTTTGCCACGTTTCATTTTTATTATCACTCAAAAACCGACAGCAGCGAACGCGTGGTCCATTCGCAACTTCGGCGATCTACCATGTTAAGTGGCCACGATCTACTGACTACTGAGCAAGAGGCAGGTTTTCGGAGTTTCTGATGATGAGTCAACTGAAACTCAGTAAAAACTAAAAACCATTTGTATCGGCATGGGTTTTTCGGAGTTTTCCCGTGTCCACGGCGAATGTGAAACAGTGTGGCTAAAAAGCAGCTGTGGAAGCGACGGAAATTAGGTCAGCTTAGCATAGTGCGGGTAGGGAGTGATAAGCAGGGCGAAATCGGCAAGATTAATACGTGAAAACCCGCAAGGGTATACGTTGGAACGAACAAATAATAATATCATCACTCAACATCGTGTTCCCACAATTTTTCCTTGATGGAATATCCGTGTCATCGATGGGGAGATTGATTTGATAATAATAACGATAATGGAGAATAAGAAAGTAAAGTTTATCGACAATAACGATCGCTCAATGGTAAATTGCTGCTGTTCAATGGAAATCCTAAACTGGACAATCTTTTGCCAAAAAGAGGGATGAATTGAATAAGGGATTATTTCTCATTCGATTATCATTGAACATCAAATCCGCAACGCGACAATATCTCATCAATTAACGTTCATAAACGCAATCCAGAGAACTCAAATTTCACGGATTCTGCCGTTTGATCGCGAGTTCTCTATCGTTTGACGCGCTACATTAGGAAGTACATTCGAGGCTCTCGCGCACAGCTCGGCGTCGTTATAATATTATATATGGCGTAAAATATCAGCTAGAACTACAAACTATGCCGAATATATACTGTACCACGAGAGAACGATGATAAACGGCGTCCGGATCCCATTTAATCCGTCCATTCCCTCGAAGCGTATCCGCCCTCCTGAGCGCCTGAACGATTCTCGCGCACCCACTGAGATTCCCCTCACTCTATGATATCCATCGTTTTGCAACTCTTCCATATACACCCTGCCCTTCCTCCCGCTCAAATGTTCTGCTTGAATCTTCCACGAGGTACTCTCTCCGCGAGACTTCGAATCCTCTCATCGTTTCTCCCTCGTTCTCGCGCCCGTTTCGTTTCTCGACTATGAATATGCGCCGGTGCACAAAAGCCGTCGTTAGTAACTAGGATTCGTGCCGCGATCAACTTGTTTGAAGGGGACGCGGCGCACACAACCGCGCGAACCTTTCCTCCTCTTTCAATATCCCTCCGCGACCGGTGCTATCGAAATTCGCGGCGTCGACAACGGAAAATTTTCAACCCCTATTCTCGCGCGACCCTCGGCTTTGCTCACTTTCTGCAATTTGGGAGGACACGACGGAACGAGCGGCTAGCCGAACCCTTTGCCACGAAGAGCGTGGAAGCTTTTATAACTCCCGTATATATTGTATACGGAGTATGGAACACGCGCGTCTGCCACCCCTTGGAACAGCATTCATCAACGTAACGTTGTGCACGACCGTATTGTTCGAGGATTAATTTCAACAAGCGACTCGTTTATCAGCCGGAATTTCAATCTTATGTCATTATTCAAGATCTGTTTTTCTTACGTTTTCTTAGCCTCCTATTTTTCGAAAATATCATTATTACGTCAGTCGAAGGATGCTTGAAGATTTAATGATCAATTGATCGTGCGGAAGTTGAGAGAAACGGAAACAATATCATCTCGATTATAACCAGATTTATATATATGAATGTTATATAAATAGAGGGTAAATGTGATCTATTATGATAAACTGATTAGGAGAGAACGATATTGTAGCGTGAAACTTAAGCAAGGGTATATGTAGCTTTAAGCTCGCGCGAAGAATTAATACGGAGATGAAGAGAGCGAGAGAGTGAGAGAGAAAGATGTTATGTGTATATATGTTTTAACACGGAAACAAGAACCGAGAATAGAATGAACGATTGTGACTTGATGAATCGTGACGCGTAATTGGATGGTGATTGAAGAGCTCAAGGGGAGAATGGAACAAGCTGCCGCTGCTGGTTGTATACATACAATACATATATGTACGTGTAATCCTCCGGTATGATGCGCTCTACATGTAACAACCAGCGAGAGCAGGCATGATTCTCACTCGAGGTCGATGCACATGCGGACTGTTTGTATCTATCTCGCGACGAGACCGCGGTCAGTGTATTATTTATGTGCCAATATATATATGTATACGCATATACCTATTTATTGATGTTTGAGCTCACGAGGTCGCGCGTTTTGCACTCGTGCTTTTGTCATATTACGAAGTTACTCGCAATTATTTTTTGATCCTCTTATACACACATACAGACCATATTTGTGAATTAACAACGGCAATTCTGAACGTTAAATGCAACCGGCAGGCATTTCTTTTGATCTTTATTATTAAAACGCGCTATCCACGATTTTTTTTCCATATAACGGTAGTTTTAACTGTACTTAAGGTAGTAGTCTGGTAACTTGAGCCGATTTTCATGTCTTTTTTGGAGGGCGTTTTTTTGTAGGAAAATAAAAATGAATCGTTTTGGATATTTAGGATGTTTTTATTTACATATTAAAGATACAAAAAAAAAAATTTTTGAAAAATTTTAATAGTTTATTATTATTATTATTGATCGAAGTTGGCACCTCGAAAAAAAAAGCGCGTGGGTGGCCCCGGTGATTTTGACTCTTGATGTTATCTGAAATCAAAAATTCTTGATAATTCTTAATCTATAGACATGTCATTCTGGTCGGAACTACTGAAGTTTAATTTCATGGATAAATAACAAAATGGCGGGCAAAATAAAAGAACTTTTTTTCTCCAAAGTTCGCCATTTTGTTATTTATCCATGAAATTTAACTTCAGTAGTTCCGACCAGAATGACATGTCTATAGATTAAGAATTATGAAGAAATTTTTATTTCAGATAACATCAAGAGCCAAAATCACCGGGGCCATCCACGCGCTTTTTTTTCGAGGTGCCAACTTCGATCAATAATAATAATAATAATAATAAACTATTGAATTTTTTCAAAAATTTTTTCGTTTTATCATTAATATGTAAATAAAAACATCCTAAATATCCAAAACGATTCATTTTTATAACACAAAAAACCCCCTCCTACAAAAAAACGCCCTCCAAAAAAGACATTAAAACCGGCTTAAGTTACCAGACTACTTACCTTAAATTAAAATTGTTAAATTTAAAGATTCTGCGCAACCCCCCCCCCCCCCCCCCCCCAAATAAAGACATCAGAATGGTGCTGTAACGTAAAAAATTCGAAGGTTTGATGGTTTATTGCCGTACGCGCAACGTGAAATAGTATTAAATCGACTGTAAAGGGAATTTGCGATGGCAATGTTTTTATATGACGTTACTTGCAGTAATCAATAATTAAAAAGTGTAGGACTCTCGAATAAACAAATGAAAATTCGTTTATTCGAGAGTCTTATCTTCTTAAAATCTTCTAATAGTCTTAATAGTCTTAATAGTCCTAAAATAGTCTTAAAATCTTAATCGTCTATATTTAACGATTACAAAAACGTCAACTCTCTCGAAATCTCATTCGCGGCGCTCGAATAAAATGCTTGGCACGTCGAAACCGAATGAATATATAATTGAAACGAGGTGAATGAACGGAGAAAAACTTTATCAATTCCTTGCGTGTTGAAGAAAGAATGAAAAAAAAAAAGAGGTTCAATGGTTCATTCACTAGCGGATTTATCGTCAGATTTATAAGCTTCGTTAAGTGAGTACGATGAATTTATTAATGACATGTCACTTTTTTTATTGCGTGTTATCGGAAAAAATCCGATATTCATAGACAGTGTTTCAATTCGCATTATCATTGATGCGAAGATAACGAATAGCGAGAGCTCATACGATGAACATATAGGATATGGTGGTTTGGATCGATAGGTCGACAAACTTCGATGATATACTGCTGTTCTACTGTCGTGAGTATGCGTATATAGATGTAACACAAGCGTATAAGCGTGAGAGAAAGATAGAACGAGAAATAGAGAGAGAGAGAGAGAGAGAGAGAGAGAGAGAGAGTAAGAGAAAGACGGTGGCAGAGAAAGAGGAAGAGGGTAAGCGATGAGGGAGAGAGGAGCGAGGATAAAGATGAGCGAGAAGGGAGTAAGTACCACGGGAGATAATACGAGGCGTATCGGTCGGCCTTATTCGCACCATCGCGCCGGCAATGCGCCGGGGGTACTTTACGTCGGATTTACCGTACGGCCTCCTCCTCTCCCGTCCGCACAGACGAACCATATACCGTGTGTACCACAGTGAGCAACAATGGAAATCCGAGCCGATAAACCGGCTGCCACGGCTTTATGTGTTGCTGCCTGTATACCGAGAGCCTCTTACCACCTCTGTAACGTCGGCCGTATATAGCCATAATGCTTTGCCAGGAAATCACGTCCCGGTTCCATCTAAATACGCTTAGTACACGCATCCATATACATACATGTACAACGTTTTGCATTAGAGATGTTTCTATGTAAGCAGAAGTCCAACCGGATATGAATATAGATCGATGGATCGATGAAGACCGTCAAACGGCGATATCGATGCATCCTGGTCGTGACGATTATCTAATTTCGATGTTCATACGGTCAATGAAGATCATAGAGTAAAATTGTGTTCGTTCACCGGAATAATTTCGTACGGAAATTACAATTTTTAAGATCTTCCTGCCGCAGACGTTACGAATTGTCTACCCTTTTTGTTTCTCTATGATTAATGATAATAAAAGAAGAAAAAAAAAACAATTCCACTGTACTAATAAGAACTTATTGTAGCAACGATGATTAATGAATAATGATTTTGGCATCTCAGAACCTTTGCCCAATTAATTTTTTGTCTTTTTTTTTTCACGGAGCTCTTGGAGAAGAACTTAAGACTAGACGAAGAGTGAGAAGAGTGGAGAGAGAGAGAGAGAGAGAGAGAGGATAAATTCGAGGGAAAGGAACTCTATTCTCGGAACTCTCTCGAGATAGAGTCTCGGTGGGCGTGGATAATTATTTTTAAGCCTCTTGGGTTTCAGAAATGTATGCGAAACCCCCTCGTTTGGAACATTTTCACCTCGATTCCGTTACATACTAGACGCGAAGGTCGTTCGCCGGAAATATCAAAGATTCGCGAGGTTCGTATTCTCCATGACATTTCATCTGATTTACCGATGAACATTCTTAAAGTCGCGTAGCATAATTGTTAATTGCACCACCGAGTCTGCTGGAGTGCATTTCATGTAAATGCAGAACCGGCTGTGGCAAAGCCTGTGGGTGCCGAAAGGCCGGGTTGAACTGCACGATTATCTGTGAGAACTGCACAGAGGTAACGTGCTCAAATCAGCCCGAGATAATCGTCAACAATATGGAATTCGACGATGTCGAAGAAAATATTGTTGACCACGGCGACGAAAAATTAATCGAGGCTTTGTTTATGTTTATATGCCACCGAAGAAGGTGACGAAGAGGAAAAGGAGGATATAATTGAAACTTCACCACCCACTAAACGCGCGAGAGTCGAAGAAGATTATTCATTTTTTTTTTCTATTGTACGGTTTTGAAACTAAATTTTCCGTGCCTTTTTGAATAAATTTCCCGTTTTCTTATTCTTTTGATCATTATCCCATCAATATATAATTGATAATTTGATAATAACCGCGGGGCAATTCGAGTTATGAAGTATTATTGAATTGTTAAATAAAGTGTACAAATATTTAAAAAATGTCAACGGGAAGTCGCTGTTTTTTGCAGGTAAGGAGGCAAATTATTTATTGTTAATTATGTGAATATCATTAATATTTTTTTACATATGTATTGAATTTTCATCAATACTATGCATATCTCTTTTTTATTAACCTTGCACCCAGTAGCGCAACATTGAACGCGTTAAAACTTTGAGAATATTGATTTTAGACAAAAAAGTTTTAAACAAAAGTTGTGGGAAATTTATGGATTTAAAAGATAAGTTACCATAACAGCATAAGGTAGCATTTTATTGTTTAAACAATTATTAGGAGAGATACAGGTCAAAAAGTGAATAAATAAATTTTAACATTCATATAAGTCGTAAACGGTAAGTGATACAAAAAAAATTATTTAGAAAAAAAGGATAGGAAATTCAATTGTCTACAAGAAAGGTTATTAGCATTTTTGGCCTAAAGTGCACGTTAACGGAGATATTGGCCGATACGGTTTTCGTCAAAATGGCGGCACTTGCGGTCACTTAATTTGTAAGGATTTTGTTTATTCACATTCAGTACGTGATACTGAACCTAATTAAAAAACAAAAAAAACTCTTGTAATTTAGTGTGGCACAATATTCCCTATTGATTGTACTAAATATCGTAGAATGATTTTTCCAAAAGACGAGAATTTTTTGGCGTCACGAAGAAACGCTAAAGATGTTAAGGGAAAAAAATAGTTTGTGCTCCATGAAAAACCACCAATTTCACATTCATACTTTATTAAGGTAGTTCTAACACAAGAAATAGGAGGGGATAGAAGGAGCGGTGCGTGAGGCGGGCAGCCACGTCGCGCAGCGACGTTGTCATGCTCACGAGTTCTTCTAGCCTCAAAACAATATTTTTTCAATAATCCATACTTTTTTACTGTATGGTCGAAAATTTACTGTAAACTATATGTTATTCTTCATCTACTAAACTACTTTCGTGCCAAATTTCAAGAATTTTTCATTACTCCTTCGTACATTTTGGTGACTGAATATCCGGAAAGTGCTCATTTCGTACGGTATAGGTATACGTTCGTATGCAAATTTTGCAATTTTTGATAAACGATATCTTGAAAACGGTACGGTGAAACAGTCTCAAATTTCGCACAAGTATTCTTCAGTACTTTTTCTAGGTTTTCCCAAAAACTCATTAAATTTGCATTACTTCATTTGTGTTAGAACTACCTTAACGAGAGGCGATAAAATGCGCAAAGGAAACAAGATAGTAGAAAAAAAATATAACATACTGCTTACAATGTATATAGTCATAGAGAATTGGCATTGTTGAGCCGTAGGTCGTATATGACCCAGCGAACTGTAAAAAAAGGTCGAAACAAGTTTACCAGTTTCCATAAGCGATATACGAGGGATGCTGTATAGGCAACATATGTATATAGTGAATATATAGACCGGGAGGAGCGCCACCGTCGTAAACTTCCGCTAACCGAGACACCCCGAAGGGTGTATAACCGGATAAAGTATGGTAAGGTCGAGTCTCGTTGTTCCAGTCGATAATTCTATCGCACCTTTTCAAGAAGATATATGTAGAAGCGGTGAAAAAAAAAACATTATCCATAGAAGCTACACACGCAGAGAGGATAATATTTTATCGTCATCGATCTTCATTACATGAATATCGTGTGACAGATAGACCAAGAGATAATTTTTAACGATCGTGTACGATCGTCAACAGACATTTAATGAGATACACGATGACATAAATCATGAACTTTTCAAGCATCAGTAACATTCTCGAAAGATTGTCACGCATTCAAAATACTTCTGTGGGTGATTTATGTCACTTACAGAAATAACTAAAATCACAACAAACACAAGAGCGAAATTGTATTATCTCGATTTAATTTAATATTATAATTGCGTGTATACGTGTAATCGTAACACGACGATTCTTCGTTCATTAAAGCTAAACGAGACTTTGGGGGGAAATGATTCGACGTCGGAAGAGAGGCGTGCGATAATTCCGCTAGCAAAGAGCCAAAGTGCACTCGAAGAGCATCGTTCGCGATTCCACTGCACTTCCAGTATAACTTCCGGGAAATTCGAACGTATCCCAACGTCTACATATATAATATCTATTACGTATATGTATGTAGCACACGGGGATTAATTTGCGGAGTCGTGGCGACGGTGGTAGAGGATTCATGCGGCTGACACGAATTTCACACATATATCCACAGGCATCCACACACACATATGTACATGTATATATATGTATGTGTGCCTGTGTGTGAGTATATATATTTCGGAGGGTCTCCGCCACGAGAAGTTTACGAAAATCTGGAACGCTCGTGGGGAGTTTCGTAGTCATGGGAGTCGAGTGTCGTCGAAGGGCAGAAGTTTGTGAACGGGAACGGATGTCGCTCGCGAAGTCACTCTCCAGTATTAAAGCTCTCTCTCTCTCTCTCTCTCTCTCTCTCTCTCCTTGTTTCTATCTTTCTCTCGTATACGGCGGTTATACTAGTTCTAATACAGGCTCGCCCGCGAAGGTGTCGAAAAGCCCGAGAGCATACCGAGGGATTCTCTCCAGCAGAGTCGAAGCTGTTTCCTCACGATGAACGATGATCGTTAAGATCCGAGGAAATGGTCTATATACGCGAAGGCTTAAAGGAAGTCGAAAGGTGAGCGAATCGTGGATTTGCGGTTCTTATATACCGATGGGTGCTCGCGTAACGACATAAAATTCTTTATGGCACTTAGCGAGTTTTCGTCCGCCCGAAAGCACAGAGGCAGAGTAAAAGAGAACGTTAGTGTGTGGATGTGTGTGTGTGTGTAAAGCGCGATTTTCTCTGTACGCTGATGGTTGCATAGTTCACTGTGCAGTGCTGAGACACGCACGGGAAAACGTCGAAAAGTTGAGGGTGTCAAGGAGGAAAAAAGAGTGAGAAAAAGAGGGAGACGAAAAATGATGGACCAACGAGAAAACGAGTTGGATGAGAGTAGAGAGACAGGGAAAAAAAGGGATAGAGGGAGAGAAAACGGGTGCTCGGTGGTCCGAGGTGGTTCGAGGGCTGGCGCGAAACTGTATAATTAGATCGGCGGATGTACGCGGGCGCATTGGCGTGTCATGCATATTGCATGAGAGCGCGACAACGAGAGTCGTAGTCATCGTCGTTGTCGTTGTCGCGAGAGCACGAAACGAGGAGACTGTGATAGAGAAGAGGAAGGGAGAGAGAGAGAGAGAAAGAGAGAGAGAATGAGGTGGGATGCGACAAGAAGAGGAAGCTCGCTCTACTCTGCAACACGACGAAGATCCGGACATGGGAAGAGAAAGAGGAAAAAACGAAGAGGAGCACAGAGGAAAGCTCTACTGTCGGAGAATCGCGTTTCGAGCACCGAATAAACTGTATTGCGCGTTTGCTATTGTACGAATCAGAAGCATTTGAAGATGGTGCATAATTCTTTGAAATTTAATTCTATATTTACTGTAGAATATTTCTATTTTTATCATTATTATTAATGAAATGAAATAACATTTATTTTCCTGATTAACCTGACTCTAATATTGAAGCGTTCCTTTAAGGGATATGGCAACGGTAGAATTTTCAAAAAATCAATGTTTTTTTTTGCTTAAACGATGCTTTATCATCATAATAATAAGTTAAGTTAAGTTAAAGCAGTAATTAGTATTTTTTTTCACCGACTTTGAGTGTATAACGTAAGCCTACCCTCTGTCACGGCCATAAAGTAGCCGAGCGCGCCGCGTGATAAATAACTTCGACAATTTTTACCCGATTGACTTCAAATTCGAAAATGATGTTTCTAATTGCATATCGCAGAGAAGTACGTACGGAATTTCTGATTAATTGAAAACTTTCCATTTTATGAGCAGTTTTGTACGACATTTTACACTGGAAATTCACCGTTTAAGTTCAAATGCCTACAATATTCGAATAAAACAATATTTTTCAAATTCCGTACATACTTCTCTAGGTATTCTGATGTAGATTGACGAGAATTTTTTTTTTTTGTTCTAGATCAAAAGTTGTGGATGCTAAAGGTCACGCCGCGGAGCGCCTCAATAAAAAAAGATACCAAAAGCAAATAGCAGTAGTCGACCATTTTGTATAACAAAAAAATAAAAATGAAATATTTTTTATTAGCTTGATATTTATACTAAATAGATGTGTAATTAGTTTTACAAATAAATCACTGTTTCATAAAAAAAAGTTGTTAAATGTGCACATAATTTTATACCCGCTACCGTGGCCATAACCCTTACGAATAATAGAAGGGCACGAAAATGGATAATCACGGTTAGTCCAGATTAACCCATTAGTCCAGACTAACAAGGAAAGTACCCGAGGTGTCCCCCTCCGATTTTATTGAAACTCATGTATGTTATGGAGCATTAAAAACTAAGCGATACGTATTTTTTTGATCGGCGGAAAAACGGTTTCAAGGGGTGAAACCACCCCTTAAAGTTGCACAGGTCAAAGGGCGATTTTGCAGTTTCACATGCAAGCAGTGCATCGATTTTGATGAAGCGAAAATTAAAATGTTTCTTATGCGAAGGAACGAAGAACCCACCGGATAATGACAAAAAAAATATATTTTAAGGGGTGGAAACACCCTTGAACATCTACTTCTTGCATCCTACATTGAAAACTTGCGAATCGATCGGAATGAAAATTATGTTGTTTTATAGCGGAAATAAAATTGAAGCTGACGTATTTTTGTATTTTTGCAACAAAACAGTTTTAAGGGGGCTACTCCTATTTGAGTTTTTATATTCCAGTTGTCTCCTTGTCATTCCGAATGTGTTTGCCGATACGCACTCTTCTCATTAAGCTAAAATTAATAATTTACCGTTTTTTTTATTTTAAGGGATTGAAATTTCGAGGTTCTCAAAGAAATGGCTACTGAATTAGTAATCAGCAAGTCAAAATACATCGATATAGCGTCCTAAAAGAAAATTTAAAAATTCAAAATTTTCTTTGCATTTCGGTCAAACAGAAGTGGCTTCACTAAAATCGCTGTAACGTTGCTTCCCGATGGAGTTGGAACCCCACTCTGTGTTCATTCTTTTCGTAATCGAACACCCTTTAAAATGGCGCTTGAATCATTGTGCTATCATTATTGTTCGATTTTTCACAGATTTCAAAAGTCGGACCATCTATTTTTGCGAATTTTTCCATACATACCCCTTCTCATTTTTTTCGCCGATTTTCAACCTGCTCTCACAGCTACAATAATTGAGATATCGGGATAATCCAAAATGTATTCTCTAAGTCTACTCGAGACGTTTTGAAAACGCCCGTCAAAACCCAAAATCAATGAAACGGGAGCCAAGTTATGACCATTTGAAATTTCGAAATTTTTAGGTTTCCGAAAGGGTGGGCAAAAAATGATTTTTTTTTTGTTTTTCAATGTTTCGATACCCAATTCGATCGAAAATTTTCCGCTGATTTCAAATAACACCGAGTTTTTGTCGAAAACTCAAAAAATCAATGTGAAAAACGCGATGATCGAAAAAAATCACTTTTTGGAGCCCCGCTCTGTGCAAGAAGTTGCAAGAAGTAGATATTTAAGGGTCTTTCGACCCCTTAAAATAAAGAAAAGACGGTGAATCATTAATTTTAGCTTAATGAGAAGAGTGCGTATCGGCAAACACATTTGGAATGACAAGGAGACAACTGGAATGTAAAAACTCAAATAGGGGCAGCTTACTCCCTTAAAACTGTTTTCTTGTAGAAATACAAAAATGCGTGAACTTTAATTTTATTTCCGCTATAAAACAGCATAATTTTCATTCCGATCGATTCGTAAGTTTTCAATGTAGGGTGCAAGAAGTAGATGTTCAAGGGTGTTTCGACCCCTTAAAACATTTTTTTTTCTCATTATCTGGTGGGTTCTTCATTCCTTCGCACAAGAAACATTTTAATTTTTGTTTCATCAAAATCGATGCACTGCTTGTATGTGAAACTGCAAAATCGCCTCTTGACCTGTGCAACTTTAGGGGGTTGTTTCACCCTTTGAAACCGTTTTTTCGCCGATAAAAAAAAACGTGTCACTTAATTTTTAATGCTCTATAACATACATGAGTTTCAACAAAAATCGGAGGGGTACACCTCGGGTACTTTCCTTGTAAGAGTCACCTCCCGAGTGCAAAGGGTTAATATTTGAAGTTAAACTTATTCATTTAAATCATCCCCAATTGCCATTATCAATGGCAAAACGCTAATTTCCCTAGTCGCAAATGTGTCTATAAATTGCTATCCTATTTATTTGTTGTTTTTTTTTGGTCAATTCTTGTTTCGTATCATCGGCCTGATATAAAGAAACAAGAGAGAGTATATCAAAGTGCAGATACTATACATCATGTCCCGCAGCCTTGTCACGATGGCCTTCACCGATAAAGCCGATCTAGGGACACGTCAATGACTGCGACAACGAGACTACGATGAGTCTCTCTCTCTCTCGCGTTCAAGGTAGGTACATTATCGAGTGTATTATAGAGGTGTACGTGTTCTCTCGCCCAAGGCGAGCTCTCGCTCTACAATATATATATATATATATATATATATATATATATATATATATATATACACATATATATCGGCAACGAGGCCGCATACGACGGGAACTACCACGCTCGCGACAGATATGAGTTATTGGCTCCTCGTTACAAATTGATTCGGTGGGATCGAACGATCGGTAAATTATATTGGATAATTGTAGTTTAATGCCCCCAACGATAGGAATTTAACTATATAGGCATTGATGGATAAATTCATTGGGAAAATTCGGATCTTATGAATTCGATATTTGACGATGTGAAAAATCGACATATCCTATCATTAATACAAAATTTGTACAGGATAAATTTATACAATGTAAAGAAGAACATCGGTAAATTAATGGAAATTTAAATTTGCTGAATCGAAAATGAGCACGACAGTTTTTAAATAAAAATTTCGATAAATTCACAATTCACTTGTTAATTAAATTGAAATTTCTATTTTTATTTATTCTCATTTTTGTATAATTTCCTTTTATTACTCGATCAAGGATCTTCTCGCTAGAGTGAAAATTATAATGCCGCAATTATGCATCCCAATTATAAATTCCTTAAAATTCATCTGGTCGGATAATGCTTTTTGCATGCTATATATGTTTCGATAAATCGAGCGATGATATCTCGTTGAGATAACAATTCAAGTGGCGTTATAAATTTTTCCTCTCTCACCATTCGCCACTGTGTACACATTCGTTTCGTTTCCTCTCAAATTTATAACGTACGCGTATATCGAATACGGAGAAAGAGTTCGGACACCGTGTGGTTCGAGAAGAAGTATAATATGACGATGGAAAAAGAAAGATGCAACAAAAGGAAACAAACGGCGAGAATTGAAGAAAGTGGGTGTCTATAGAAATATATAGTTTGAGTACACGTGTGAGTACATAAGATCCGTATATACTTTACGTCATTCGAAGAGGGAATAAGAGGGCTTCGGGGAAGTGATAAATCACGGGAAAAGAGAGAGCATGTACGCTCTCCTCGATCTTATTTCCCGTCGAAAAATCTCGTACAGCCCTTTTTTTTATTTCTTACTTCACTTTCGTCTATCTCACTCTCGAAAACCTGCTCGCGTTTCAGCGCACATTTTGTTCTCGATCTCGTTCCATCGCCTTCATTGTTCCACGTTGAGGCCGATCGTACATTGTGCTATTCTATACCCGTAGTCCTCTCGACTCCCTCACTTTTCTCATCCCCAATTGTCCTTGACGGGAGTATCGGCGTCCGAGGTGCGATTATATATATATATATACAGCCTCAAACGACGACGATCTATGAGAAGAAGAAGAAGAAGAACAAGAAGAAGTGGGAGTGGGGAAAAAGAATGAAATGCGATTCTCTTTTTTCGATCGCTCGCTTCTCTCGTTAATAACGCAGTAACAACGTCATCAACTCGGCGGCTCCGGAACACAACTACGCGGGTACCTTTTGCCATCAGAGTGGAAACCATGACAAATGAATCTTTTACTTTCGGAACGATGATTATGGCTTTGTATATATAAAGACACAGAGCTTTATATACACTCTAGTGATATTTTTCTCAGGGTTTATCAGTTGACCAGATAAAGCACGATGTTCAGTGTTTATTATTTTAACATCACACGTTGGAGTTCATCCTTGGGTTAAAAAGTTCTATATGTAGTTATATATAATCTGTATATAATTTCAAATTCAGCAATTTTAAGGGCTCACATACTCCTGAAATGATCAAAAAATCCATTTTTATTCTTTATACTTTTGAGAATTAAATAAAAGAACTTTTAAGAAAATTCCACTCCGTTACAAAGTTGTTGCAATAAATGTGACCGGAGATCGGTTTCACGTTGTACCTGCCGGAAACTTTAAACGCGTTTTTTCTCGAAACTATGTTTTTAGACAATGTCAGCACGATAACTCAGTCAATTTTTAATATATTTTTTTAAATCTTGATAATTATTTTTTCTATAGACTGACTACAGGTTTTTTTTTATATTTTGGATTGACAATTTTTCATAAATCATTAAATACAATTTTTTTTTTAAATTGCATACTAAAGTTTGAAATACTGTAATTTTTTTACTTTTGAAGATTTGACGACAGCATCCGTACATTTTTCGTTATCGATCGTTGTCGTACATTTTTCGGTATCGATTATTTGTACATATTTTTTGTTTGTTCCAACGTATACCCCTTCAGGGTTTCAACGTATAACCCTTCTCAATTCCACTTTGTCCCCTATCACTCCCTACCCGCACTTCGCTAAGCTTCCACCCGCGCCCGTAGACGTCTTAGCTACCGTCTTACCAACAGACCGCGCGTCTACTGTTGTCCGGTTGATCAACTTCATTAATCCATGTCTCGGAATCTCGGCGTTAGAATTGATATGCAATGCGCTTCAGGGAATAACGTATCACACTCTCCGACCACTTCGAAAACGCAAAATGTACTTTCTCCGAAATTACACAACCGAGCCGGGAGAAAGGATCGATAAGAATTTTCAGGCATCTCTCTCGCACTCATGTATCACATGATACACGCGCGCCTTCCTCTTCATTACGTCTCGTACTTTCATTTTCAACGTATTAGAAGACCAAAAAACATCAATTTTTCATCTGGCTTTAGACTTAATGAACGGATCTATTAAAATAGCTCTGAGGCACATATGAGACTGACAGGGTTTACATTTATCAACGAACAAACGTACGAAGCGCACCGTAAACTTGAACAAAAAAATTGCTCTTATTCCTAATTGTTAGCTACGCATCCATTTATATTTCTACTTCCGGACAATTGCTTTGAAGTAAAAAATGTCTCGTTGGATCAATTGAAAATCGAAAACAAGATTCCGCAAGTTGCGTTTGGCCATTGGATGAGTATGTACACAGATCGAGGGGGTTGAGAAGATTGTAACGTTGGCTTTAGTGGTCGCAAGCTATGGTCTGCGAGAACCGCCTTGTCTGCGGTCCCACCACGAAGCAAATGGTCCTAGGTTAGACAACGGAAGAAAGCTTCCCGTCTCGGAGACACGATTGAAAAAAAATCGCCGTTTTCCGTAATTGCTCATTAAGCATCCATTTATATTTCTACTTCCGGGCAATTGCTTTGAAGTAAAAAATGTCTCGTTGGATCAATTGAAAATCGAAAACAAGATTCCGCAAGTTGCGTTTGGCCATTGGATGAGTATGTACACAGATCGAGGGGGTTGAGAAGATTGTAACGTTGGCTTTAGTGGTCGCAAGCTATGGTCTGCGAGAACCGCCTTGTCTGCGGTCCCACCACGAAGCAAATGGTCCTAGGTTAGACAACGGAAGAAAGCTTCCCGTCTCGGAGACACGATTGAAAAAAAATCGCCGTTTTCCGTAATTGCTCATTAAGCATCCATTTATATTTCTACTTCCGGGCAATTGCTTTGAAGTAAAAAATGTCCCGTTGGATCAATTGAAAATCGAAAACAAGATTCCGCAAGTTGCGTTTGGCCATTGGATGAGTATGTATACAGATCGAGGGGGTTGAAAAGATTGTAACGTTGACTTTAGTGGTTGCAAGCTATGGTCTGCGCGAACCGCCTTGTCCGCGGTCCCACCACGAAGTAAATGCTCCTAGGTTAGACAACGGAAGAAAACTTCCCGTCTCGGAGACACGATTGAAAAAAAATCGCCGTTTTCCGTAATTGCTCATTAAGCATCCATTTATATTTCTACTTCCGGGCAATTGCTTTGAAGTAAAAAATGTCCCGTTGGATCAATTGAAAATCGAAAACAAGATTCCGCAAGTTGCGTTTGGCCATTGGATGAGTATGTATACAGATCGAGGGGGTTGAAAAGATTGTAACGTTGACTTTAGTGGTTGCAAGCTATGGTCTGCGCGAACCGCCTTGTCCGCGGTCCCACCACGAAGTAAATGCTCCTAGGTTAGACAACGGAAGAAAACTTCCCGTCTCGGAGACACGATTGAAAAAAAATCGCCGTTTTCCGTAATTGCTCATTAAGCATCCATTTATATTTCTACTTCCGGGCAATTGCTTTGAAGTAAAAAATGTCCCGTTGGATCAATTGAAAATCGAAAACAAGATTCCGCAAGTTGCGTTTGGCCATTGGATGAGTATGTACACAGATCGAGGGGGTTGAAAAGATTGTAATGTTGACTTTAGTGGTCGCAAGCTATGGTCTGCGAGAATCGCCTTGTCTGAGGTCCCACCACGAAGCAAATGGTCCTAGGTTAGACGACGGAATAAAGCTTCTGGTCTCGGAGACACGATCGAAGTCGATCGATAGTAATACACCCCACTGACCGCAAGCCACACTGTGGCCAATACACATAGCGCCACCATCGGTACATACGCGAAGCTATGCTTTGGCATTGCAAACGGTGTCACCGCGCGATACTCGCACTCCCGCCCCCGATTCACCCCCCCCCCCCCCCCCCGTAAACGTCTCGTTCCCCGCGCTTCACACGGTAGATTCCGAAGCATCGGTAACCGACTGGTTGTCGGATGGCTAATTAATTCGCCGCGTAACGCAATTACTCGAAGGCACGAGGCATACATCACTATACATACGTCACCCTAAACAGAGAGACGGAGGGAGCCAATGCCCGTGTGTATGTAGAGTGGAAGAGCATCGGCGGCCGGACTCGTGGGAGAGAGAGAGAAATTCCCGTTACTGTGGATTTACAGCGCAAGAGAGCGTGTAACCAACACAAGACACAGTGATAGCTGATGTACATTGGTTATACAGCGTCATATAGTTAGATCTCGATGTAAGTCCGTGTACATTTCGGTAGATCTCGCGGAATGATCAGATTGCACCGTCTGTCATTCACTCGTGTCTCCCCGAGTGTCGTGTGCCATTGAAGATTTGTGAATTCTCGAACGTCTTGCCGTCAGGTATACGATGCCTCAGAGAGGATTTAACCTGAATAATATTGGACAGTTTCTACTCGGAATGGATGATTTATTCGAAGAAAATGACATTTTATTCAGATACGAATGAAATTTTATGCAGACAAATGCATAAAAACAATCTGTCGACCGATCGATGTATTCAATGGAACATTCATCATCGGCAAAATGACAAAAAGAACTATGAAAGATTGAAATTCGATTTAATGGATGTCAATAAAATAAAATTCACACGTGATGAGTTTTATTCATTTCCTAACTTTTCAGATTGCGCATTAAGGTCACGAACCGCGGATCACGTACGTTTAATAGAGTCATAATCGTCAGTTCTGTTTATGACAAATGCTATATCAATTTTCGTGAGATAAAACCTAGATATCTATATTCGAATCGGAGCTTCGTGTGAACCCAAGCATTGTAGGAAGGGCAATGGATAGTTTCGCGAACGCGATGTGAGTTCCCGTGGGATTCGACCGACAGAGATCGCGCGCGCCCGCAAGGAAACAATGTAATCGCTTTTAATCTATGCACGCTAATCTCTCCGGGGTATATACAGAGTGTTCCAAAACTAGCACGTCAGAGTGACGAGAGGGTTAGATTGGCTCCGGACCTATCAGAAAAAAAACAGATATGACCTCGATAAAAGTCTCATGGTTTTCAAGAAAAATCATTTGTTTTTTGATTTTTCGGACAATCGCTACCTAGTACTTGCTATTGCGTTACCATTGCTATCAAAGGTTTAATCGTAAGCAAATCAAAGTCCAAATTCAGACCAAATTCTAAAGTGGCCACAGACACAAATAAAAACAGCGAGACAACAAGAATAGCGATTTTCCGCAAAAATCAAGAAAGACGATTTTCCTCCAAAATCATGAGACCTTTACTGAGGTCATATTTGTTTTTTTTCTGATAGGTCCGAAGCCAATCTAACCCTCGTGTCACTCTGACGTGCAAGTTTAGGGATACCCTGTATATATTATAAGTAGACAGTTAGCTACGAGCGCGACCGCGTTTTCGAGTTTGCCGATGTTTCGCGGTTTCTCTCAAACGTTCCTTCCGCACTCCTGAATCTTTACGCACATACAGTGGGTCAAAAAAGTATTTATACACCTTGTTTTTTTGCGATAACTTTATAGACATAAGCGATACGCAAAGAAAGCCAATTTTATTTAATAGTACATCAGGTGCGGAGATAAACTGCAAATGGAAAATTTTTTCCCAGAAATAATAGAAGAATTATGCCAAAAAAACGAAAATTTTCGGACAAAAAAGTATTCATACACTTACGATTATAGTGAAAACCTACATCATCATAGTTGTTAATTATAACTAATATTTGGTGTGCATCCCTTTTGCTTCAATTATCGCCTCGAGTCTCTTAGGCATGGATTCTACTAGCTTTTGCGTTGTTTCTTTTGCTATTTTCGTCCATTCTTTTAAAAGCACTCTTTGGAGATCGGATTTGTTTGTTATTTTTCTTTTTCTAATTTCTACATCCACCAAGTGCCATAAATTTTCAATAGGATTGATGTCCGGAGATTGTGGTGGTGTAATCAATTGTTTGCGGACATTATAGAGTAACCATTCCCTCGTTTTCATGGCAGTATGTTTCGGGTCGTTATCTTGTTGGAAGTAGAAATTTCCATCCAGGCCCATTTTATCTGCGCTTGCTTTCAAATTGTCACGCAACACGTCGATATACTTCTGGGCATTCATTGTACCATCTATAAAAGCCAGATTACCAACGCCATAATATCCCATACAGCCCCAAACCATGACGCTTCCTCCGCCGTGCTTTACAGTCGGTATAAAATTTTTCTGCTGGAGCTCGGTATTTGGTTTCCGCCAGACGAATTTTTTTCCATCGGACCCGAAGATCTTAAACTTCGATTCATCCGAGAATACGACACGTTTACGAAATTCTATAGATTTTTTTACGTAGGTTTTTGCGAAACCTTAACGTTTTTCTCGATTTATATTATTAATTAATGGTTTTTTGCGGGCAGTTCTGCCGTATATTTGGGCAGATTGCAAAACGTTTCGAATAGTCTGGGGACACACGCTCTTCCCCGATGTTGACGCGACATCATTCGCTAAACTGCGAGCGCTTGTGAACGGTTTTTTTGTAGCCTCTAAAAGCTGTGCTGTTTGTTCTTTCGTATTTTTTTATTACATATTGCACTGTTGCGAAACTTAGATTTAGTTCTTAATTAATTTTTCGATAACTTTCACCGCGTTTCCGAAGAAATATCACTCTATCTCGCATGGATAGTGATATTTCGCTTTTCTTTGCCGTCATGTCTGTTCAGAGCTTGAAGATCTACTACCGCATGGAATAGGTCAAAACCATTGTGTAAACGAAGACTTGATTACATTGTACGCAGAGGTCGGACCGTCCGTGAGTGAATATCGAGGTTTAGCAGCTCAATCGTAAGTGTACAAATACTTTTTTAACCCGAAAATTGTTGTTTTTTTTGCATAATTCTTCTATTATTCCTGGGAAAAAAATTCTCCATCAGTAGTTTATCTTTGCACCTGATGTACTATTAAATAAAATTGGCTTTCTTTGCGTATCGCTTATGTCTATAAAGTTATCGCAAAAAAACAAGGTGTATGAATACTTTTTTGACCCACTGTATATACATCCATTTCACGTGGTGTATTTGAACCCCATCCGTTTACGACATATTCCATAAACGAGGTCTCCGCATCGTTACACGGAGATACAGATATTTCAGACTGAAGATACCGGAACTACATAATAATATCATTATGCTGGAATCTTCGATGAGCGAATAAACTCGAAGAATCAAATATCCGTTCAGTGTAGTTCGCAAAAATATTGCAAAAAGAATGATCAACTTGATAAATAACAAAAATTGTTCTCCATTCTTTCTTTACATATGTTCGTTCATTTTCCGCCAGGAAACAAATATTTCACGTTTACAGAAGCGGAAAAAAAACATGTTCGCTCGAGTACGCACCTCGCCGAGAAGTCCAAAGATTCGAGACGGATTGAAAAACTAACGGAAAGGGCTGTATCGTATATAAGCATACGCATATACATATCCGAAACGTGAAATATTCACGGAAAATCGACATACAGTAGCTCCGGAAAATAGAATGAAAGAGGCATACGAGCGTATCACCGAAGTGTACTTTTCACGCGCGAAATGTCAGAGCCTCGAGAGAGAGAGAATGAGAAAAAAAACCTCGACTTCCACTCTCGGCGCTATGTAGCCTCTGATGCGGGCTTGTTCGCAAAAACAAGGGGAAGGCCACTCGGAGAATTTTTCTTTTTATATATATTTCTCAACGATACGTTGCGAGAGTAGAAAAAAAGGGAGGAAGAAAGAGAGAAAGCCGTATGCCGGGTTATTATGCACTCGGTGTGCACACCTAGGAAAAACGGAGTGATGAAGGGGTTCGCTGGTTGGCATAGGAGTGCAGCACACCGGAGGTGGAATAGAGGATGAAAGAACCGACGAGGGAAATAAGGCGAGCGAGTGGGAAGCAAGGGAAGCAACGCACCGCAATTTAATCGCGTGCGGTGGCCACATACAAACGACGAGACCCCTTCCGCCCCTTTCACTCCGTTCTTTATGGTACCTAGTGGCATTAGTGACGGTGGATGTATGGAAGTTGGTCTACAAAACCTCTCTCCATATCGTTTGACTTTAGCTCCGCAAAATATGTGCTTTCGCCAAATATGCGCTCTCTTTTTTTCCGTCTTTCGCTCTCTCTCTCTCTCTCTCTGTCTCGCTCCTCCACAAGCACACGGTACAGCAAATTCTATGCACTACGATACGTGTGTACGTTTAAGGTCTTTCGTAAAGTCTAAATATGTAGATGAATATCCCACGATTAAATATTAAACTGGCCTTTTGGTTGAAAAGCTCTCTAAATAATTCTTTCGCGTCTACGACCCTATCTCCTCGACTGTACGGAACAGTGAACGAGTCCAGAATTGGTTTAAAACGACGTTTTTAAATTAATCCTCTATGTTTTTCCAACTGGCTCTTGGCTCGACGAATTAATTTCCGTATTCGTGACAACCGGATCATTGTTGTTAGAATTAAAGAAAAAAACTGTGCGAAATAATTACACGATAATTAACAAAGTAATTATTACAAAATTATTGTAGAAAAACATATTAACGTGTGCGTTACGATAGCAAAATTGTTGAAAAATCTATTTCAATTATTTGAATAAAGTGGTAATTGTTAATTTCAATTAATCATCTATGAAATTATTATTTGTAATGCTAATGCAATATTTTGGCACAGAATAATATTTTTTTATTTGAATATTACACTCTTTTTTTAAATCCGTTCATCGATGAAAAAAAAAATACAAAGCGTCCACCTCAATCAGAAATATACATGGTATGTAGAGAAGTATCAGATGTGTTTTTGGCGTTATAAATAAATCAGTAAACGGCGATAAATAGAAGGGGGTTGAACAAAGATTGTGCAATCACGATCGATCTTTGGGTTTTCAAAGGGAGAGGTGAGCAAGACGGAGAGTGTGCACCGAAGAAAGTGATCGGAAGACTCGTGAAAACTTTTCGTTAATCGTATATCTGTATAAATGAATATTGTATAGCTATGTCGAGAGACACTATCGTCGAAGAAACTGTGGCAAACTTTGAAGCGCGCGCCAGGAGTTCCGAGCTTCGTAAACATCGTTAAGTTCGATCATACAGTAAAGAACGAGGTGCATCTCCTTAGTGCAGTCATATTGAAAATAAAGAATTGGAAAATTTTCACGTATTTACCAACTTAGTTTGTTATTGAAATACCCCATTTCCAATAAATTAAGACAAACAAAATGACGGAAAATAAAAAACGAAAGAGTTTGGGCATCGATCGTGTGACAATTGAGTGAAGATATTTTCAACGGCGAAGTAGTTGCCAAATGATTTTAACTTGGAAGTCGTTGGTGCGGGTGTAAAGTAAGCTCATTCGATAACACAAAGCGAAGTAAAGCACAGAGAGAGATCGAAAGACTTAACGAGGGAGTATATAGAGGAGGGACTGTGTATAGTTTGGGAAAGAGGATTAGAACCATTGAGAGAACTGAGACGGTTCAGGATGTGCGAAGAGGAAGAGAGATAGAGAGAGAGAGAGAGAGAGAGAGAGAGAAGATGAGAGTGTGGAATTGCTGTCTCGAAATCGAGTGCTCGTGCCAGACATACAGAGAGGGTTTTGGTGTTGAACGAATGAAGAAAGTGGTGAGAGAGAGTGAGCGCGCGCGCGAGAGAGAGAGAGAATATGGCGGACTAATTTAACTACGGTGCTACATGGACTCAGCACGCGCGCTAGAGTTCCTCCGGCGAGGTCGAGTAAGTTACTTACTCGAACTATCCGAAAGTGTATCCCCTCCGGAGTCGAGCAAAAGCCGCGTGGTCCATCGATAATTTCAATCCCCCAACCCGCACACATTGGCCCCGGGCATACATTGCCGCCGCAGGGAACATAAGTAAAAGCCCGAGAAGCGCCGACGATCTTCGACGTGGCTATTATATATACGGAATCTAACGTCCGGCTACCGAGAGACTCACGGTATCAATGTAAAGTGAAAACAAACGAAAAATATTAAATCAACGTAATGAATATTTCTTTTCACGCGGACACGAATTGAACGGGGAAACAGTACGATTTTTTCTACGAAAAAGAAGAACAATCGTTCAAATAATATGCGAGAATTATTATTTCATAAACGTTAATATTTTTTATACCATATGTTATCCACGTGTGTTTGTTTCTATTATTTGAAAAAGTTTTTTTCCCTCTGAATGAATGTACGATTGGGAGGCACGTTGAAAAATTACGCGCGACACCGGAAACGCGATTCTCGCACATGTGACCGCGCGGAAAAAGTGTGTGCGTGCGGCGAAAACGAGTAACCTGTTGACTCGATTGGCCTTTTAAATTTTTCATTAAAACGCGGTAGTCACACGCGCGTTCGGTTTGCAGCGTTACGGCTAATTGCAATAATGATCGTGTCTGTTATTCGGTCGACTAATTTTAGCGCAACGAAAGCAACAAAAACAAAAACACATGGGATAAAAAGAAAATCATGAAATCCGGACAACACGTTCCAACTCTCATTGGGGGCGCGTCGTATATATAGGAATAACGTCGTTCCATTGAATAATCCGCCGAGATAGAGGAGCGATGGTGGCGAAGGGGAGGGAGTAGAAGGGTGATGGTGGTAGCTCGTAAATTCCCGCAGAATGGTCGCTTGATTAAAATAATAATTGGAGGGAGTGACGTGGACGGCGTGCATTGTCGATCTCGAAACAACGAGGGGTGTGTGCGCATCGCGAGGGTACATGCCCGTAAATATATATACACACATCAGCACAATGGCTCGGTGTTGATGTCACATTGCTTTGTGCGTGTATTAGTATTGGAATATTATACGGATAGTCGGTACAATGCCGTTGGTACACGCGTGTATTGTGTATACGTGACTCGAGTTTCGGTGTCAGTCGACGATCGGACGAGGCGCGAAAAGCACGGAGGGACGGATGCACGGTGGCTATTAAAATTCAGTTATGGCACCCTCCGGAGTCCATCCCTCGCTAACAAGACAGGGTTACGATCGTCCAAACGACCGTACCGATCGCGCGACGAGGGTTGGAAATTTAAAAAGAAAGAGCGTTCACAAAGAAGCATGGAGAAAATATGGATTTGGAAAATTATGAAAAATTGCACTTTTCTGTTTCAGTCGAACAAAATGTCTTGGAGGCAAAGACAATTTTTATTGTTTCGCGAAATTAAATGCGTTGAGGCAACGAAATGAACAATTTTCAAATTGGCACAAATACGTTTAATTCAGGTCGAATGAACTTTTTTCTCGATTCAAATGAGCCTCACTTCAATCGTATGCTCTTCGTTTCTTATGAATGAGAGAAAGTATTCATAACTTGGCGATGCCACTTGAATTACGCGGTAAATAAAGATTTCAACTTCTGTTATACAATAAAAGATCAATTTCATAGAATAATGGATGGATTCGTTAAATGATTGTACTGTGTGAATTAGCAAGGACCATCCGGCGCAAATTCGATGGACAATTGAAAATCAAAATGAACAAGAAGATATATGTGATTACATCGAAGTCTGTGCAACATACGGAAACGTTCGTACGGAAATAAATGAACCTGAACGGATGGCGAAAACTGATGAATAATTAAATGATGAACAATTGAAAATCAAAATGAAGAAGAAGATATCAGTGATTACATCGAAGTCTGTGCAACATACGGAAATGTTCCTACGGAAGTGAATAAACCTGAACAGATGCCGGAAACTGATGAACAATTAAATGATGAACAATTGAAGATCAAAATGAAGAAGAAGATATAAGTGATTACATCGAAGTCTATGCAACATACGGAAACGTTCCTACTGAAATTAATGAACCTGAACAGAAGGCGAAAACTGATGAACAATTAAATGATGAACAATTGAAGATCAAAATGAAGAAGAAGATATAAGTGATTACATCGAAGTCTGTGCAACATACGGAAATCTCCCTACGGAAATGAATGAATCTGAACAGATGGCGGAAACTGATGAACAATTGAATGATGAACAATTGAAGATCAAAATGAAGATGAAGATATAAGTGATTACATCGAAGTCTATGCAACATACGGATACGTTCCTACGGAAATGAATGAACCTGAACAGATGCCGGAAACTGATGAACAATTAAATGATGAACAATTGAAGATCAAAATGAAGAAGAAGATATAAGTGATTACATCGAAGTCTATGCAACATACGGAAACGTTCCTACTGAAATTAATGAACCTGAACAGATGGCAAAAACTGATGAACAATTGAAGATCAAAATGAAGAAGAAGATATAAGTGATTACATCGAAGTCTATGTAACATACGGATACGTTCCTACTGAAATTAATGAACCTGAACAGATGGCGAAAACTGATGAACAATTAAATGATGAACAATTGAAGATCAAAATGAAGAAGAAGATATAAGTGATTACATCGAAGTCTATGCGACATACGGAAACGTCCCTACGGAAATGAATGAACCTGAACAGATGGCGGAAACTGATGAACAATTAAATGATGACCAATTGAAGATCAAAATGAAGAAGAAGATATAAGTAATTGCATCGAAGTCTATGTAACATACGGATACGTTCCTACGGAAATGAATAAACTTGAGCAGATCCCGGAAACTGATGAGCAATTAAATGATGAACAATTGAAGATCAAAATGAAGATGAAGATATAAGTGATTACAGCGAAGTCTATGCGACATACGGAAACGACCCTACGGAAATGAATGAACCTGAACAGATGGCGAAAACTGATGAAGAATTAAATGAAGAACAATTGAAGATCAAAATGAAGAAGAAGATACAAGTGATTACATCGAGGTCCATGCAACATACGGAAACGTTCCTACGAAAATGAATGAACCTGAACAGATGGCGAAGACACAGTGCGGGGCCAGGGGGAGGGAAAAGTGGAGTTTCATAGAGGAGGAGAGCTGTCGTGGCACGCGCAATTCATGAACATCTGCTATGTGTGTGTGAGAGAGAGAGAGAGAGAGAGAGAGAGAGAGAGAGAGAGAGAGAGAGAGAGAGATAGAAGACTATGAGAGATACGTAGTAGGATTAGATGGAAAATCGGGGTTTGGAGGTCGAGCACAGTAGTAATTGAGTAAATTGGCGAAGATCGCTTCCTCTTACTGCCTTACTGTTTCAGCCGAGGAAAGCTCTGTCTCTCATCTCCTCTCGATCCCTCGTCCGCAGGCACGGAAGATATTGGTTCAGTCCGCTTCAAACGCAAAGTCACAATGGTCCTAACTCTAATCCTCCTGATCTCTCGTCCCTCTCGAGTTCACTACACGGACAATCGCGTCTTCGTCTCGTTCCTATTCAAGACGAACGCGGGGTGAATGAAGAAGGATGTTAATGATCGTTCGAGTCGACGAGCGGTATTATGCTCTCAACTCACCGTTCTCTTTCTCTCTCTCTCTCTCTCTCTCTCTATCCCTTCATCTATCGGTTTCCCTCCGGAGCACAACTGTCTCACTCATGCAGCACTTCACCATCGCTTCGTTCCCCCGTTCACGTGGGTTAAATTCATCAGAGAGAACGGCGGTGAGAAAAGCGACACCGTGAAACTACATCGAGCGTACGAGATGCAATGTACGTAAAATAGTCTCGGGAGACTCGGGATTTAATTAAACGCGCGAGAGATCCCGATTTCGAATTTCGGGCATTACGGATTTCGCGAGTGATTATATTTACGGTAAACGTGAAAGTTCATATCGGCGACAAAAATCGTTTTGTATGATTTGAGCACATTTCTAGCTTGATATGGAACGTAAGCTCCTAGTGTAAATACGAGCATATACGCAGAGTTATAACAATTGTAATAATACAATAGTGGTTAATGATTTTTAAATAATTAATACGAACAAAGATATAAAAAGCGTGTATGTTGACTTTGAAGTCTCAGTAATTGCGCGGCTTGAAGGAGGTCAAGTCCGTGATCCCGGTGGTCGTAAGTTCACGGTAGTACGAGTTAATACCCTGAGGGATATAACGGGCAAAGCGCACGAGGGTTGAAAGACCCGACGACAGTAAATAGCTTTTTTTCGTTCTCTCTCTCTCTCCTCCTCTTCCTCTTTCCTTCATCTCGTCTTTCCAACATCCTCCTCGTTCTTGTTATGGCAAAGCAGCATCACGTCAGACGATTCCCTCTTCTCACATGTTAACAGTCCATTCCACGCTACCGTTAAGATCTTGAAAGATCACCACCGTCGTCAATCTCTCCTTTGTCTTGTCTGTTCCACCCTCCCGCCCCTCCCCGCTCCCTCTCTATCTCTCACGTTCTCATTCTTTCTTTTTCTCTCCGATCATTACCGGTTCTCGCGAAGACGCTACACGAGAATTTCGTCTCGATATATCTACGACCACTGTTTCAAGACATACATTCTATCTCGTTGTCGTAGACGAGAAAACTATATTTTATTTATTAAACCAATTCGCCCAAACCGATTTATCCTCGAATTTTATGAATTCACAAATGTTTCGTAGCACAAACACCTGTGTGTTTATCGTGTTCAACGTTAATACTGGCACTGTGTATACGCATATGTGAAACGTTAATACTGGCATAACGATAGAAATATTAATGCGCTCAGTTCGAACTCATCAAGTCCGCGAAACATGACAATGGTGCGGCACTACAAGAGCCTGTCAAACGCACACCGGTAAACACAAACGCACCAAAAGTACATCGGTATTTGTGCGGTATCGGATATGCAAACGGTAATATCTCGATTGTTCCTGGCCCGCCCTATTTCAAATGCATCGAAACCGCCATAATGTGACTGTGGCAGAGAAAACCGAATACACTTCGTTTCACTCACTCTCATCAATTTCAATGACTCGACCAGCTCCCATTCCACTTTTGGAATATGGGCTTTCCTGTTGCGCGTCATATACCAATACTACGGGAATATTATTGTCATGAGCTCTCGATTAATTGTATCGTCCAATAATGCCGCGACGTGTGTAGAACTTGAAAATAACTCGTCAAATACACTCGTCGAGTAAAGCCTTCGAGTATCTCTCTCTCATATATAAATCGTTTTTATTTTCACCAGAATATAGTGAAAAGCGTCAAATTATTTGCGCTTCGTTGAATTCGTTCGTGATCACACGAATATATATTGTCATTTTGGCCAACGGTATAAATATTGTTCGACGTAAATATCTCCGAATATTTTCATGATTCGTATCAAATATACGCCCGCGCGTATTTGATATTAAAAATTTCGTTTGATTAGTGGAACCGACATATATACCGGGTTTTGGAACAAATTGTTTTTTTTTTTTTTTAATGCCAAACCTTCATATGAACTCGCGGCTTTGAAAAGCGCTTGGCAAGTATATGAAAAATACTGCCCTTTGATCATTTTTTTTCCCATTAAATTTCACATGCGAACATGTACTTTTCGTACATTCGGGTATGAAAATAAATTAACGAATTATCGAATAAATTTCATTCGCCCAAATCCTCGTTGGGTATAAATGTTGTTGAATAAACTTTACGAGACCGTGCAGACCAAAATAAGCCTGGAAAATCGTGAAACTCTCTGAAACTGAATATGTCAATTTTAAAAAAGTGTTTGAACGATTCCAACACAGCAGTCGACAGGGAAACCCTCCCCTTACCACCCGCCTTGGTAAATCCAACGTGGTCCCAAATTCTATAGACTGTACATTACCGTGCTGGTATTGATTTCGTATAAGCGAGGGGCCATGCCCGGATAATGCGTTGCTCCCGGTCGTTACCAGCACGGACTATCCGCGTGCCCGACAAGTTTGCGGTTCGAGAATCTATAGCGAAGCAGTCGGGGCGCGCACAGGGCGGAGAAAGAGACGACCGGTATTCGATTTAAAAACCATTAATAAGAATTGCATTAATTTTTATTACAATGTAATTATAGTCCAAATGATTTTGTTCAAACGATTTAAAAGAATTAATCATACCTAATGTTTCATAAGATCGTTTTGAATGGTTTTTTTTAAAATGCGATTTCCAAGAAATTCCTTTAAGGAAAGGTTCCCGTCCGAATCGATGAAAAAATCGAAAAATTTTTTTCTTGCTTAATTTTCGTCTTTATGTTGTCGAGAATACGTGGGAGAAAGGATATTTCGATATATGATGTAGTTCTCGAGATATACGGGGTCGGGCGGAGCAGTCTGACCTGATGGGTGAGTCTACGGTAGGTAGCATAAAACTTTAAGGCCGTAGTCTGGTCTAGAGCGATATTTTTGACGGCATTTCTAATGTGCAATAACGTTTAAACCATTGTAGTTGTCTTGATGAAAATTTACACGTGCATTTATTGATCCTTAGAGAATATTTGTACGTTAAAAAAAAAAATTATTTTAAATATTTTCATGTAGTTTTTTGCCTTGTTGCAACATGGTGCGCCAAAATCGGCGCCCACTCTGGACAATGTTGTATGCATCTGAAAAAAAAAATATATATATATTCTCAATTTGTATGAGTATTCTGAGCACTGGTAGCAGAATTGGTACTTAAAAAAATTTTTTGACAAAATGGCGGTCTCTTGAACATTAATGATATTTCATACATTTTCGGGTATTCGACGAGTTATAGAATGTCGGCTAAAATTATTGTTCGACTCAATAAAAAAATTTTTTAAGTACCAATTCTGCTACCAGTGCTCAGAATACTCATACAGATTGAGAATATACATATTTTTTTTTTTTCAGATGCATACAACGTCGTCCAGAGTGGGCGCCGATTTCGGCGCACCATGTTGCAACAAGGCAAAAAACTACATGAAAATATTTAAAATAATTTTTTTTTTTAATGTACAAGTATTCTCTAAGGATCAATAAATGCACGTGTACATTTTCATCAAGACAACTTCAACATTTTGAACATTATTGCACATTAGAAATGACGGAAAAAATCTCGCTCTAGACTACGGCCTTAAACGCGTTTTTCTCGAAACAACGTTTTTCGACGCGCGGTACGCACTACAGGTTCGAGGAATGCACCGATTTCCAAGTTTCACCGCTCAAATTAAAGCTAATTAAATTTAGGGGGGCCCTGACGGAGTGTTTTTTTTCGAAAAAATTATTGTAAATATTTCTTTTTTAACGTTAAAGCCCAAAAAAAGCATGGAAAAATGAGTTTTTTTGTTAAACGGCCGCCATTTTTATTTAAAGGGCTTTTTCAAAAATCGGAACCCGATAGGGCTCCACAAATTTCATCTATTTCAAGAATCTTTTTGGTTTTTGGATTTCAGATCACTTGGTGAGGCTGTAGAAGGTACCGCGCACATCACTTCGCGCCGGGAGCGGCTTCTTTGGCGGAAGCTGGAGCCGCCATTTTGAAATATTTTATTGTGAAAAAACTCATTACAATACTTCTTTTATATACAAATAAAACCCACAACAAAATTTTCGCAGAATAATTTATTTTGTATTGAAAAAGAAAAAAAATCCTCAAATTGAGGTATTTTTGGGGTCTTTGGACGGGAACCTTCCCTTAATATAAAAAAAATGTTGGCCATGTTACCGAATACAGGATAGTTGAAGAAGAACGATTTGGCGTATACAACGGCCATCTCCCGGCGATTCTGTTATGCACCGGGCGGCCCGAAGGATAATTTTCCGGGTGTACCGGTTGGAGGCGAGAGACTGTGGCTCGTTATCGAGGAAAAACGATCTCCGGCGTGTATAATATGGCGCGCGCGCTTCCTCGGGAGTTTATATATCGTTAACGAGATACGCGCTCGCGCGACTTGTTTGTCATAACCTCGAGTGTACACGAGCCGTTAGGTGCTACTGTAGTTTATGACGTCGCGAAACGATATTATTACCTTCCGAGTTATGGCATCCATTTAAAATATCGTGTAATTGTTTTTTATCTGCCGATACTTGATCCCAACATTCTTTATAAAAAAACAACAAAATTCACCGACAACCATTGTTTGAGAAAAAAAATGGTTGTGACTTTTTTGCTCTCTCATAGATGAAACTACGTCTTTTCTTTTTGGCGTGACAAACATTCAAACGCGTTTTATATCACGTGAACAATTTTAATCCAACGAAATTGATTTTTTAACCGTTGCAAATGGTCGAAATTTCTCGTAAAATATTTCGAATTTATCGCTGACGTATCGCGAGCCATCGCGCAGAGTCGTCGGCTCGACTTTCGAGTCGGTGAAAACTTGCATTGGGGTGTAGATTAGGTATATAAATATATAAATATATTGTACATATAATATATATTCTTGTAAGTTTGCCGTGAGATGACTCGGGATTTGGGCTTTACTGCGTTCTGAAGTTTCTCGTACCAGAGCAGACAGCGAGATACTAGTGTATTAACCACAGTTTCACTGTTGGTTTAGCAATATTAGCTCATTAAGTGCGAACGCTTGACGAGAGGCGAGAGCGAGAGGGAGATGGGAAGTTGAGTAAATACAAGATGGAACGTATCTCTCTCACCCTCTCTGTTTCTCTCTAACTCTCTAACCCTTTTTAACTCTGTCTCTTGTTAATAGAAACGCTGAAAGCTATGGGCAGGAGGGTACTCCGCGAGACCAATATGTGTAATATTATTACGAGTATGGCACAGAGGGTATACGCGATGAGAAGCGTAATGATGGTTTATAACGATACGGGCGGGGGCTGTACGACAGCGAAAATGGAATCTGGTCAGCGGCGAATCAATATATAGTCTATATTACTTCCGCTAACACAACTATACGCGTATACAATAGAAGTAACCACAGAGCCAGAATATCGTAACGATTCAAACTTCGGACGTTGTATCGCACGGAAAATGAAGTACACTCGCGCGGATACAAATATGCAGACAATATTAACACCCGGTCATTTCGACAATTTGCAGCTTGCGCGGGGCTTGTTGGTTTATCGCTTCCTCGCGTTCAATCGTCTAATTGTGGTTTAACAATTATCGAGGTTATTGGCCTCCGTGACCGAACGATCGAGAGGAGAAGACTCGGGCGAAACAACAGAGTAATGTAATATAAACATTTAATATTGTGCCGACGTTTAATCGTTTATAGTTTTGCCAATAAAGTCCTTGAGTATACTGTTCTTTTTGTGTTTTTCACAGTAAAAGTTTTCACAATCTACTTTATTAAAAATCGAACGGTTTGAAGAATTCGGGGGTTATAAGCAGTTGGAAATTTCAAAAAATTGATTTTTTTGTTATTGCATTTTCGGAATGTACATATATTTGAGTATATTCTCTGAAAATATCAAATCGATCCGGCAAATATTCTTGGAGATACGTGCATATTTGTAAGGACGCTTCGGAGCGTTACAAAGTAGGCGGCCTAAAGACCGGAGTAGCGGCATGAAACTTTGAACGCGTTTTTCTCAAAACTGTGTTTTCAAAGTCGGCGAGCACGATTTTCCAAAAAACGGCTCAACCGATCGGTCTGCAATATTAGCACAACCATCTCAGATATATTCTTCAGGTATTGATCGAAGGAATACGATTTCCGATAATTATTTCGATTTTTTTAAAACAATTCAACGAAAAAATTTTGATCGAAAATTGGAATTTTTTCTTTTTGGAGTTGCCATTTTGTCAAAAATCGACATTTCGACTATTCCTTCGATCAATACCTAGATTTATCTATCCACTAATAGAATCTTTTTGGTTTTTTTATTTTAAGCAATCCAACCAGAGATATCGTGCTCACCGCCAGACACCTTTTTTTGGAGAACCTCCGAGAGATCGTCTACAGGAGCGGTGTAAATCAATATTTTTGAAAATGAAAAATGCCGATATAAAGTTAAAAGCTACCACCACACTTATTAATACTTCTTGTATTTGTCAAATAAAATCTCGTTTCAGAAAAAATTCGTAAAAAAAACGACTTTTTTTGGCCTCGCAACTGCGTATAACCCGTTAACAAATTAACTATCATCGTCATTGAATCGTATTTTAATTTTGTACAATTCGAATACACTTTTTATTTTAAACGAAAATTAAAGAAAACAAGATTCGAAGAGAATGATTTATGGAACGTGAACGAAAGAGAATGACGAAAAATTTAACGACGCGTTACAATCGTTTTACTTCTGCCAATAAAGTCCTTGAGTATACTGTTCTTTTTTGTTTATTTTGTTATAGTGAAAGTTTTCCCAATCCACTTTAACAACAATCGAGCGCTTTGAAGAATTAACAAATTAACTACCATCGTCATTGAAGCGCATTTTAATTTTGTACGATTCGAATACACTTTTTTTTCAAACGAAAATTAAAGAAAAGAGAAGATTCGAAGATTCGATTTATGAAACGTGAACGAAAGGGAAAATGCTGTTGAAGTTTGCATTGTTGGAATGCAACGAAAATAAATTTTTTACACCATTAATCCCTCTTAAGATTGGATTATCGATGACAAAAATCGTTGAAACGTTTTATTGGGGTCTCCTTAAAAAATCTGGGGCTAAATGGGGCGCGAGAAGCAAGAGCAATACTGAAAATGGAAATTTAAGAAACTATTTCCGTTGCGTTCCAACGATGCAAACTTCAACATCATAAGGGAAAGAGGAAAAGTTTTATCGAAGCGTATCAATTGTGTCGGCGAGATTATGTCGTAAAATAGATCGCGAGAAAGGTCGCAGTGGACAATGTATACGAGAGAAGGAGCCCGCGATAGTACAGGTCACGCGATGCACGAAGCTAGCGCAAACACGTGCCAGGTTGCTGCTTCGAGTCCCCGCAGCATCACACCGCACGAGCAACGAGTAATTAACTCCAAGTGGCTAATTAATATCAACACCAAGCTCGGACGTCGCTTTTCGCTCGTTTAGCCCTTAAACCCAACCCACCCCTTGTACTCTCCGACGTGCCCGCGCTCTCATACCCGCAATAAACCTCTTAACCGCGCGTTCTTTCCTTCCCCGTGGGCCCCGCCGGTTGTGCTGGCAAATCAACCCCCCGCGGCACTTTCGTTTCGTTATATATATGTTATATAATACCTACAGTCTATATATAGATTATGCATGCTCATACGTATAGCTATGATACATAAAAACATAACGTACGTATACACGACCCTTCCTGGGTCGTTCCCGTGCGGTTGCGATAAAAAAAAAAAGGTTGAAGATCTGGCGAGCCGCACAATGTGTCGAGATAATTGATTAATTAGATCATGCAAAAGTGTCTAATGAACTCGGGAGCCCGAGAGGACTTTTAACGACAGACTTTCTTTTTAACCGTGAAAATTGTCCGACATTGTGCTTATTTTATAATCTGTGTAGATATAAAAAAAAAAAGAATTCAAGCAGTCATAGCGATAAAAAATAAGATGAGAATGCAAGAGTAAAAAATGTTTGAGGGTCGAAAGAACCCGTGAAAACCGTCCGGCATTTTGCTAATTTTATAATCGGTGTATGAAATCCAAAAAAAAAAGAAAGAATTCAAGCCATCATAGCGATAAAAAATAAGATGAGAATGCAAGAGTAAAAAGTTTTTAAGGGACGAAGGAACCGGTGAAATAATTTGTCCGCGCGACATAAGAATTTGTTGAAACTGTGGTAATGGAGCGCGGAAACTGCTCTGCTATATATTTAACAACCGGAATTTATTATTAGCGCGACGAAACTTTGGGTCCGCTTGGTCGCGCTCTCAAACTTCCCTCTCAGATGGTAATAAAACCGAGGGAAGTTTGTTAAGATATGACCCGATTTCTTGGAGCTCTCGTCGTGTCGGGAGAAAATAGGTGAAAAAATCATAGAAGCTCCTGGATAGATGTATCTATCTCATGTAAAGTACGTATCGTTACCGTTGCGGTTGTTCCCATTGCTTGGCGCCAGAGCGAAAGGACACCCGAGCGCGAGGAAAAAGGTCCTGTGGCGCCAGAATCACGATTCGCCACCTCCCTCACCACCAAAGATCTCTTCAGCGCTTGGCGCTAATTATACATTGAACTCCACTCGCTCATTATCCATCGGTTTTCGCTTTCGTCCTTCGTCTCTTCGATCCTCCATACGGATTTTTCTCAACACCATTTTCTCCGTTAAGGGGGGAAATAGGATTAGACGGTTCAAAAAATCGATTTTTTTTTAATTTCATAAACTGTTAGTAAAACTATTGAAAAATATATTTGAAAAGTCTGATTGTGACCTGCAATATGGGGTCGCTAATATCTTCGGTGTTTTTCAAGGAAATTCTTCAAAAATTTTATAGTATATACTTAAATATATGTATAAAATATTCCCAAAGTTTCAATAAATTATATTCATTTTTTATACTATAAAAAAATTGATGAAAATCATTGAGAAAACGCTGTCCTAACCCTATTTCCTCCCTTAAGCATTTCAAGCTCGAGATTCAACTTTTGTTTCTTCTTCAAATCCCTCGATAAATCTGAGGTCCTTCACGAGATTCATTAGCTGACATCACAAGGAAACGCGCCAAGTATTTAATTCCAATAGAAATTACTAATTACAATAGAAATTACCAATAGAAAACTCCAAAAAGTCCTTTTTTCCGCCTGGTTATTTTTCGATTTCGAAAAATCCACTTTTTTCGAGTCTCGTACACACCTTGTACTTGATTAATATCCCGAGGAATAACATATTATCCGGTGTCTTGGTGCGGTCACGATGAAAAATCGCTATCCCACCGGTGTGTATTCCACACGAGCAAAGGAACAGTGTGTTGTAAAGGAAAGAAAAAGGATATTAAAAAAAAAAGCCAAAAAAAAAAACATCTGAAAAACGACATTGCGATAAATCTGTGGCATGTTTGCCCCGAGAATTTTCTCCATTTTACGTGCTGCCGAGGTCCATCTCGCGCGTTTCCTTTTTCGCGGATATTCCCTTCTCTCGCGATTCAACACAACAACAACAAAACGGCGAGTCTGCTGAAGAGGTGGAAGAGCAGGACGAAGAAAAAGCAGCAGAAGAAGCGAAAGAAGAGGAACAATAAGACGCGAGAACGAAGAAGAAGAGGAGCGAGAATGGAAGAGGAGAATGCGAAAGACATATAAGCTCTCTACACTGCTCGGTATCCCCTCAGACATACGGCAGCACTATATATAGCGACGTAACGGGAGAGGCCCCCGGGGATGTTAGTAGCCCAGGCGAACGTACGTCCTTGGGCGTGAAAACGAAGGAACGCCGCCGCCGCCGCCGCGCGCCACATGCTGGGTCGCCATATATCCAGCCCGAAAGAAAGAGAGAGAGAGACAGAGAGAACGATGTAATATACGTACGTTTGCCCTTGCTTATATACATCATATGTATTACAAACTCTATATGTGTACACTTAAACTCGATGGCAAATAAAAGGGCGTAAAATCCATTATTTCACTTGTTTTATCCTTCTCCGGTAATCCATTTTGTTTCTCTCCAGTCCGATATTAACGTACCTACATATACATGGTGATACGCGGTATGTGCCATGAGTAGATAAGTACATTAAGGTACCTTTATATACCTATGAGAGAACTAAGCGAATAACGTACGTGGAATCGTAGAACTTGAATATGTCTGTATATACAATATACATATATAGGAAAACTCGATTGCAGCGAGTCCTTGTCCCACTTGAGGCTCTCTCGAGTTCACCCACTCTGCTGGGAGACTCGTCACCGAGAGACAACGAGAGCACCCTATAGGATATGACTATATAGTGACCTAATAGTAACGGGAAAAGATCCTCGTGTTTACCGAGGTACACTGGGTTATTCATGACAAATGTATGAACGTACGCGTTATCAAATACCTCGTTGTAACGCGGAAATGCGTGATTTAACGCAACGAGTGGTTTCCATCAATTTTCAATGACTATCCGATACATTATTTATTAGCATGCCCACGAACGCGAGTACCAGTAGTAATATCTTCGTTTATACAATGGCAATTGAGATAAAAAGAATTAACGATAATTAACGGGTTTTTCCCCTAATGTATCCCTCGCTCGTAATTAATCAGTAGGAAAGATAGCGATCATGACGAGTTACGAATGACTATGTTATCGCGATGATGACTAATTGATTTGTCTCATTGACGACATTTTTTATGATGTTGAAATTTGCATCGTTGGAACGCAACGCAAATAGGTTTATTAATTTTTATTTTAGGTATTGCTCTTGCTTCTCGTGCCCATTTAGGCCCAGGTTTTTGGAAGATCCCAGTAAAACGTTTTAACGACTTTTACCATCGATAATACAATCTTCAGGGGGATTAATGATGTAAAAAATTTATTTTCGTTGCACTTCAACGATGCAAACTTCAGCATCATCATTTTTTTTTGAATGATAAATTCGCCATTTCGCAAATTGTCATGTTACTATCTAAGAATCCTTTAGAATTAAGTTGTAAAACAAATGGGGAAAAGGGACTTACCGAATGTCTGGCTGCGGGGTGTCGGGGACGGGCTTGGTCAATGCGGAGGCTATTAACCAGCCGTGCTCACGGGGCGCATTTGCGCAACCTCCACCTCCGAACTGCTCCGACCGTGTCTATGCATCCTGGAATGAAAAAAAAAACAAGAAACGGTGAATAAAACGTCGAATATTTTGAAAATATATACACAAAGACCAGTTGATAAGTTTTCGGCAATGAAATATTACATTTTGGACGATTCGCATGCTTTTTCTTTGTCATTCGAGTAAAAAAAATGGCACGAAAGCCGTTAAACTGGAATTGGTGAAGATGCAGGAATTGGGTATGTCTGAACCGAGTTTAGAGACAGAGAGAGCATCGGGGGATGCAAAAAGCATCGGGGGATGCAAAGAGCATCGGGGGACGCAAAGAGCATCGGGGGTCGCAACGAGTGAATAAACGAGAGAGCAGTGTCGCCCCGGTTGCAAAATTATGTATATAGCATGACGGGCTAAGGGTTGAAATTCCCCGGCAGCAAAAGCGCGTACGGCGTAGTCGTATGGCGTTTATAATCGATAGAAATTGTCGATTGTGAGTGCTTCGCCCGAAAGAAGATTTTTCAGGAGAAAGGAATAATCCTTTCTCCTGAACAATCCCCTGCCTTGCTCCACTGGTAACGTTATTGAGGGGGGAAATAGGGTTAGACGGTTCAAAGAATCGATTTTTTTTAATTTCATAAATTGTTGGTAATACTATTGAAAAATATGTTCCCAAAATTTTAAATGAAAATTCCGACTCGTTCTATTGTTATAAGCCATTAAAGTGAGTAGCTCTCCTTCAGGCCCCGAGCGCGCCACGTGTTTCAAACGCGTTTTTCTGAAAACGACTTTTTTTTAACTTGCGTACACGCTAGTTTGAAAAGTTTTCAACCAATCGTTTTGAAAATTGGCAGTTACTTTCTTCATAGTATTGCGCTCTATATGAACCTAAAATCGGAATATTATCATTATTTGAAATATTTTTTTTTGCAAATAAAGTTGTAAAAAATGGCAAAAAATCGTGCTTTTTTGTTTTGACCCCTGTAAAAAATTCAATTTTCTATTTTTTTGATAGCATTTAGGTTCATATAGAAGAGAGACATATAATAAAAGTAAATTCCAACCTCGTTTGATTTCAGATGAAAATTGCGGCTTCCAGAATGTACGCAAAATGCTGAGTCTGATTGTGATCTGCAATATGGGGTCGCTAATATCTTCGGTGTTTTTCAAGGAAATTCTTTAAAAATTTCATAGTATATACTTAAATATATGTATAAAATATTCTCAAAGTTTCAATAAATTATATTCATTTTTTATACTATAAAAAAATTCGTGAAAATCATTGAGTAAACGCTGTCCTAACCTGATTTCCCCCCTTAAAAGACTATAAATACCTTATAATATAATAATAATAATAACTAAAAAATAAGGCTTATATATGTATAACGGAAAGTGACATTGTATGGCCATTTAAAATATGGGGAATGGATAAAAAATCAAAAAAGACATTCGATCGCAATGAAAATTCATATATGAGGATTTTAAACATCACCGAGTGACGTTTATCGTTCTCAGAAATAATAATAATAATAATAAGCCTTTGATAATACTCCATTTAATCGAAACCCTGTCGGCGAATTTCGACGAGATCGTTCTTTGTAACAGTACAATTCCAAGCACGGGAGAGAAGAGCAGAAATAGAAGCCGGACAATGAGTATTGCAGGAAGCGAAACGAATGGGAGGAGGGAGGATCGTTCGCGTTGCGAAATGAGAGGGAGACGGTCTCCGGTTCTGCGCCGCAGTGCATCTCGCTATGCCAGCTTCGTGTCTGATTATAGACATCGATATATGCACCCCCTTCGCGCTGTGTATATCTCGTTTTTTTTTCTCCCCCCATTCTTTATCCTACACACTTTATTCCCATTCTCTCTCACTCTCTCTCTCTCTCTCCTTTAGCCTCTTTATCATGCGCGTACATGCTCAGCCGTTACTATATAGCCGAGGGGGAAACTCACGGTGAGCGAAATCGGTTCAGGATATATATTCGAGTTTCCGCTGCGAGCAGTTCGTCGTCGACACAGAGGTTGTGTACTATAGATTTATACATACACCCTTCGCTCGAGTTCACCATCGATTTTCTTGTCTCTCTCTCTCTCTCTCCTTTTTTTCCCTTCCTCGATTCTTTCCCTTTCGTTCTCTCCTTCACCTTATTCGGTTCCACCTTATTCGATCGTGTCTGCAGAAGAGGCTCACGAACGAGACGGGCGTGCAGTACACACGACGATAGAGAGAAAAAAAGGGGAGTGAGAACGAACGGGAGAAGGAAAAGTTTATATTGGATTTCATATTTAATGCAATATATCGTAGGACCCGCGCTGTTTGCGAGAGTGTGTGTCTGTGTGTGTGTGTGTGTGTATGTGTCTGACCCTGACTGCTTGCCTGTGCCGCCTCTCTTTCGCGAGATAAATTATTTATAACATACCGTTCGTTCTTTCCCATACAAACTGTGTGCGCACACGATTTTTTACCGTACCACCCCGCCCGCACACACACACACACACATATATACATCACTGCGTGCGGATGGATATATCCGAATAAGCATTTTATTTTATTTTTTTTTAAGCATCGAGTGCACTACTGTATGTACATAGGCGACTGAGAGCGTCTCTAGTTGCTTTTTCATCAGAAATCTCATCGCTAAAAGACCTTTATCTAGTTTACGAAATCTCGGGGTTATACCACGGCAATTTTTTTTTGTACATATAGAAATATAAAATTATAGATTGGAAGTAACGATTGGATTGAGAATTCATATAAATTCATGAATGATTATGAGACTCGTGGCCCGATATCCTTTTCTAGCTATTCACGTAGGATAAATTTTCGATGGAAATCAAAAATGTTCAATATAAAATTAGTGCAGGTTCCGTCTCTCGGTCATTATCTCAATCGAGTATATTTAAAGGTAATTATGAGACTCAGTTAATTATTATTTTAGTTATTAATGTTACAGACATTGGATGGCTTGAAATTATTAATGCACCGACAGTGTACATTAAGGGGGGAAATAGGGTTAGACGGTTCAAAAAATCGATTTTTTTTCAATTTCATAAATTGTTAGTGAAACTATTGAAAAATATGTTCCCAAAATTTTAAATGAAAATTCGGACTCGTATATTGTTATAAGCCATTAAGGGAGGGAATAGGGTTAGGACAGCGTTTTATCAAAGATTTTCATGAATTTTTTTATAGTATAAAAAATGAATATAATTTATTGAAACTTTGAGAATATTTTATACATATATTTAAGTATATACTATAAAATTTTTGAAGAATTTCTTTGAAAAACACCGAAGAAAATTTATGACTGCCTTGACTTTGCTTTTCTTGGTACTATTTTTTCAAACGCGTTTTTCTGAAAACGACTTTTTTTGAACTTGCGTACACGCTAGTTCGAAAATTTTTCAACCAATCGTTTTGAAAATTGGCAGTTGCTTTCTTCATAGTATCGCGCTCTATATGAACCTAAAATCGGAATATTATCATTATTTAAAATAATTTTTTTTTTGCAAATAAAGTTGTAAAAAATGGCAAAAAATCATGCTTTTTTGTTTTGACCCCTGTAAAAAAATTCAATTTTCTATTTTTTTGATAGCATTTAGGTTCATATAGAAGAGAGACATATAATAAAAGTAAATTCCAACCTCGTTTGATTTCGAATGAAAATTGCGTCTTCCAGAATGTACGCAAAATGCTGAGTCTGATTGTGACCTGCAATATGGGGTCGCTAATACCTTCGGTGTTTTTCAAGGAAATTCTTCAAAAATTTGATAGTATATACTTAAATATATGTATAAAATATTCTCAGTTTCAATAAATTATATTGATTTTTTATACTATAAAAAAATGCATGAAAATCATTGAGAAAACGCTGTCCTAACCCTATTTCACCGCTTAATAATTATATTCCATCGAAACTTAGTCAAGAAAATATGATTTACGAATGAGCAATTAGGACACGATATTCCACACTGTGTAATAATTTCGTACATGCGACAAACATTCAATTATAAAAATATACATCGCAATCTATATCTCGATGACTTGCAGCGTCAAACTGAAGTAAAGATTACCGTATACCATACTAATACGATATTTGTATCAGTATGACAGGATAATCGCGCATAGTTATGACAAAATTGATTATAACAATAGTGTAAAGCTCCGCATTGTTTCTCATTCCGGTACCTTTCCCTTTCGCGTATATTATAATGGGTACAGAAATGAAACGAGGTTGAGCAAGCCGAGGGTTAATCCGGCATGACAGAAATTACTGGAGTTTCGAGCTAGCGGGTTGGGGGGGGGGGGGGGGGGGTGGCGGCGTGTGCGCGATGCCAAGAGTACAGTGGATATATGGAGAATGGTGGTGCGCGGAAGGAACGAGAAAGAGAGAGAGAGAGAGAGAGAGAGAGCAGGGGAGAGAAAGCAAGTGCGCGCGAGGAGACCGTGATGCGGAATGGCGCTTATTATTAATGGGTTCGTAAACGCGCCACCGTAATAAGCAGCATCTCTCACAACACCCTCGGTTTTCCGTTGTTACAAATTCTTGGCACGTACGCATCCGCATCCTCAACATCGCCGTTTCCTTTTCTCTCGCTCGTGTACTCTTTTTAATCCGACGATTCTCGTTATTATCGCACTAAATGTTGTTTTTCTGTTTCTTTACAAAGGTGATTTTCAAGCTAATTCATAGAATCTACGGAATCGTTAAAATTCACTAAATTGGTGTTGCAATGCCGAAAATTTCCCACCTGGGGCGAATTGTTGCTGCGTACAACATGAAATTCCATTGGAAAGGCTGATGATTTAAAGTTTTTTCTACCATTTTGGAAAAGAGATTTTTTATTAAAAAGTTCAATGGAAATTTTATAGGAAATTTCGAGTGGTGAAGTGTCTTGAATTTTATTTGACGACGCGTAAAGGAAAAATTCCACCGTGGTATGAAATTTAATCGGAATATGTCTTTCAGAACACCGTCAGTTATGTATAAAATTATCTATAAAAACACATAGACACACGTGTATATATATATGTGCATTCGATAAAGAGCAGAGGCGGCCTTTTTTGTAGCTCTCATCACCGAGAAACGTGTGGCTTTTCGAGAGAGATCGTTTGCTGACTGGCATGAACGGGAAAGATGTCTCACACGGTTTCTGGCTTTACCAGAGCGCGGGATAACGAGAGACGAGAAAAGCGGCAGCTTCCAGTACTTTAGCGTGAAAAGGATCGAGACGACGAAAAAAAAAACAGAGATAGATAGATAGATAGATAGATAGATAGAGAGAGAGAGAGAGAGAAAGAGAGAGAGAGAGGAAGAGCAAGAAGGCCATAGGTACAAGTTAGCGGAAATAGGTCAGATGGCGCAGGTCAGCTGAGATGAGGAGCGTCAGAGAGACTGAGAGAGTTAGCACTGGAGGAAAGAGAAGCGAAGAATAAAAGAAAAAAAAGAAGAGAGACGGCGCATTCTCGAGAATTGCCCGACCAGACTTATCGCTCTCTTCCTTCTCACCATTAAACTCTCCTCAATTTATTCTTCCATCCTCTCGTGCTCACTTATCCTCGTTATTCATCTCCAACTATTATCTGTCTCGGAATCTCTTATACATATTTTCTCATCTCCGAGAGTGTCTACCCGCTAATTACTAATCGATGATTGATTATCGCTTTTATTTTTACAATTAACAAAAATTTGAATGATAATCAATTGATAGAGTCGCGTAAAACAATCAACAGAGAATTCAGTAGTCCAATAAAAAATTGAAAAATAATAATAAAATGAAATCTGTGTGGATTGTTAAAATTATTTTACGTAATATACCCTCTTTACCCTCTCTCTCTCTCTCTCTCTCTGTCTGTCCGGACGAGTATCACGTCAACGGTTATTAGCTCCAGATATTCCGAGAGTGTATAATACAGCGTGTGGTTAGTAATTGGAAAGACATTATGAATACCGGGGGAATTTCGAAAATTCGATAATAATACACAAAACGTTTCAAATACATGTATACATCGTCTCTCGCGCATGTGATTAACACGGTAACACGATAATATGAAGGGTTAGAGGTCGAGGGTATTTCGAAGGGAGATAGGAAATTCCGATATTAAGGGGTGAAATAGGGTTAGACGGTTCAAAAAATCGATTTTTTTTTTATTTCATAAATTGTTAGTAAAACTATTGAAAAATATGTTCCCAAAATTTTAAATGAAAATTCCGACTCGTTCTATTGTTATAGGCCATTAAAGTGAGTAGCTCTCCTTCAGGCCCCGAGCGCGCCACGTGCATAACCGAGCGTACTATTTTTTCAAACGCGTTTTTCTGAAAACGACTTTTTCTGAACTTGCGTACACGCTAGTTTGAAAAGTTTTCAACCAATCGTTTTGAAAATTGGCAGTTACTTTCTTCATAGTATTGCGCTCTATATGAACCTAAAATCGCAATATTATCATTATTTAAAATAATTTTTTTTTGCAAATAAAGTTGTAAAAAATGGCAAAAAAACATGCTTTTTTGTTTTGACCCCGGTAAAAAATTCAATTTTCTATTTTTTTGATAGCATTTAGGTTCATAGAGATGAGAGACATATAATAAAAGTAAATTCCAACCTCGTTTGATTTCAGATGAAAATTGCGGCTTCCAGAATGTACGCAAATTGCTGAGTCTGATTGTGACCTGCAATATGGGGTCGCTAATATCTTCGGTGTTTTTCAAGAAAATTCTTCAAAAATGTTATAGTATATACTTAAAAATATGTATAAAATATTCTCAAAGTTTCAATAAATTATATTCATTTTTTATGCTATAAAAAAATTCATGAAAATCATTGAGAAAACGCTGTCTTAACCCTATTTCCCTCCTTAAAGCGGTTTGTTTAACGAGGGAGTTTCCATTGGTACGACATACCGTATACGTCGTCGTATCGTTTAAATCCTTATTATAACGTATATAAGTATGCTAGATCGATTGTACGAGACTAAAAAGCCGTGAACTCGCACGTTTTAATGTGTAAATCGATGTAAGCCCGTTTATGTTTTTTATATAACCTATGATATGTGGCCTATAAGGATATAGTGTACCATAACGAAAGGGGCTTCGGAAACTCACGCGGGGCCGTCATCATGCCAGAAGGAACAACCCCTCGATAACGCGTAATATCGAATTAGCGTGATTGGGTTATATTTGCCCGTTGGGACTCGTCTTCGTACTATATATCATATGTGTATATATCCGTAGTTAAAGAATTGACGAACGCCCCTGTCACGCACCGCGTAATAAACACACACGCTATTAATCAGAATTTTGTGAGCTTATAGTAAATTAAACTGTACGAGCTTTTACCACTAATGTAAACACATTTTTTTTTACCAGCAGCGAAATATGCATAATTCCATATGAAATCAACGTTTCGTTTGTGATATAAAAAATTTCTTTTACCGATTCTCAAAAATCTTATTTGTGATGAATCTCATAAAATGGAAATATATGCGGAGAATCGAAATGAAAATTTCTATGAAATTCACGTCTCATTGTGGCTTTGATGAAACACAAAAACGGTATAAAACGTGTACATTAGTGCATTGATGCCTTGTTCCACACCAACTTGACAACAGCTCGCGACGTCAACTCGATATCGAATTGGTGAAAAAGCCATTCGAAGAACGTCGAAGGATCAGTTCACAAGTAATAAATGGGGGGCGTACCTTTTATATTTCACGGTTATATAACGCGAAAGAGGATAAAAGACAAAGACAGAGATTCACGACCGAACCTCGTTGTGAGGTCTCGGGACAATTCGCCCTCGTCGATGCACTAAGAATGTTGCGAACGGCCGTTGAAGGGGGTGAAAGGGAGGGAGGCGGTTTAATGCTTCGGCTCGTAAATGTATTACCGTCCTTCGTTGACGAGTGAAGAAAGAGCGAGAACAACGATAGAGCGGCAATAAAAGCAACCTCCGCGATGTACCAAACGGGAGAAGGGAATCAGAGAAGGGAAGAGTGGCCAGAATGAGAGAGGAAGAGAAAGATAGAGAGAAGCATTTCGATCCCTCAAAGTTTATATCTCTATCTTCCTCTCGCTCACGTATCTCATAAACCGTCGAGAAACCATTGAGAACGGAATTCAACGGCCGTTTCTACCGCGAAGTGATGCTGCGGAGAGAACGCGCGCGATCGGTGACTATCTATATATATATACTATAGATGATGGAACGACGCCGACGCGTCTCGTTGCGAGTCCCTTCTAGCGTTCGTCTCGAATTCCCGGGAAACGGGATTGCGTCACTGCGACACTCGTGTACCTAATATACCAAAGCACGCATAACTTGTACCAAACCACACCGGCACATCTCGCTATTCGATGTACAACGTCCACCGATTAAAGTTATGGATGAAATGTTATCTATATATAACGATAATCGATATTCGGGAAATCGGACTATCGAGGCAGATGTTTCTCTCTCGAGACAATGCATTGTAACACCGGAAAGTCTCAGCGAGGCTATAGTCAAGATAGGCTAATGGATGATAATGGAATTATACCGATTGGAGTAACCTGTCTCTCCTCTCTTTGTTGATTTATCGATTTTACGACCAGAATTTGCTCTTTCACGATCTCAGCGCATAACTCACCGCCCGCTGGAATTCTATGTACGAGGTCTGTTCAAATAGTACCGCGAATTTTGAATTTCTGCGGGCTACGTATATTCGATTTTCGATTTTTTTGTGGCGTTAGGTTGGTACTCGTGTCCCACACTTATGCCGAAAAATCGGCCATTTTGAATGTTTAGTTAATTGTTGACAACTGTTTCGGTTCGACATGTTTTGGCTTGTCTTCGATTTTTGCCTATTCCAAAAAAAGCAGCTTCCATCGCGACGATTGAGCTTTGGTTTCCACGTCATAACCATAAACCCATGATTCGTCACCGGTTATGACCCTCTGGAGCAAATTTGGGTCGTCGCGGACCGAGTCCAACAGCTCTTTAGTAATGTTAACGCGACACTGTTTTTGTTCGAAATTGAGCAATTTTGGCACGAATTTCGCGGCGACCCGTCTCGTGCCCAAATCATTGGTAAAAAACGAATAGCACGAGCCAATCGATATGTTTGGTACCTCAGCAACTTCTCTAACGGTGATTCGACGATTGGCCAATATTATTTTCTTCGCTTCATCAATGTTTTCGTCTGTTGTTGATGTGCTTGGGCGTCCGGAACACATTTCGTTGTTTGCATCTTCTCGGCCCTCTGAGAACATTTTGTACCACCGATAAACGTTGCTTTGGTCCAAAGTAGCTTCACCATATGCCACAGTCAACATTCGAAATGGGTCCGCGCACTTAATTTTGTTTTTCACACAAAATTTGATACAGATTCTTTGATCCATTTTTTGGAATAGGCAAAAATCGAAGACAAGCCAAAACACATCTAACCAAAACAGCTGTCAACAATTAACTAAACATTGAAAATGGCCGATTTTTTTAGCATAAGTGAGGGACATGAGTACCAACCTAACGCCACAAAAAAATAAAAAATCGAATATACGTAGCCCGCGGAAATTCAAAATTCGCGATACTTTTGGAACAGACCTCGTATACGCATACCCCTAAAACCCGTATCTCGATGAACTACGGGAAAAACGGCGACTCATTAAACTCATTCCCACTCTCTTATACTTTCGTTTCTTTCTTTCGTTCAATTTTCATGCCACTAGATAGAGATTATCTATGATTCAGAAACGAAAAAAAAAAAAACGAGAAGTTACCAAAGAGATCGAGAGTAGAAAGGAGACGGAGATTTCTCTCGAGGAATAAATCTCTTATCGTTGTAAGAAGGTTCTTTTCGGTTTTGCTTTAGTTATGGAAATCTTTGTCTTTGTTACGAAACATATTTTTTACGAGACTGGTTTTATATATCGCCCAGGGAGAATGAATATTGTGAGAGAAGAAGTGAAGTAAAAGTTATGCTCTGTCGGAACGACGAGAAGAAAGAGCGAAGCACGAAAAATGTGAATTTTCGTTCGGTTAAGTATATGTGTACACCGCGGGAACACGCAAATGGTTATAGAATCTGTAGGGGATATGCCGAGGATCGAGGAGAGTTTTTCTCTGAATCAGACGCGCACGAAAAATCACGAGAATCTTTGCCAGAAGAACAAGATGACGCTACGTATATGTCTGTAAAAAAAAAAACAGAAAATCGTGAAATTCCATCGTATAAGCACTTTTGGCGTCATCAGTTTTTCTTTCAAATGTATTTCTTCACTTTGAGTTCGCAAGATTGTTTCAGTATTTTCAATATATGCATATATATCGTACAAGAGCAGTTTTCTTTTGACAGACGACATTTGGAGGAAAATCCAACATCGCCACCTCTGCTCGTAATACCTTTCTGTGTGAATTCGATTCTCTAGTGCACTCGGCTCCTATATATATATATATATATATATATATATATATATATATATATATATATATATATATATATATATATATATATAGTCAAGGTAACATATCCGATGTCACGAGACTTCCGCTCGTATTTCCGTATCACATGCCGCACTAATTCGTTTTACTTCGCGTCTCGTTCAAATACATCACCATCGGTATAAACCGGGCCAATTAAAACATTGGACGTGGCGAAGAATTTGTTTCATTAACTTTTTGTCCGATCGAACGATGTCACGTTGTAATTTTCCGCGGGAATGAGATTTAATTACTTTTGTATCGAGGCTATTCGACTTCTACTTCTTTTTTTTTTTTTTCGAAAAAAGAAAAAGGACGCTGATCGATAATCCTCCGGGCGTATTTCGCGAATGCGCACGCTATGCAGACTACACTAATGAAGTTAAGACAGAAAACTTATCCGATCGTTATAGCGAGACGCGAGATACACGATTTTCAGCAACTAGTAAATGACTCTTAAGAAAGCTTCGAAGCTAATACTACATCGGATATCCCCGGAAACTTACTCGTCGATGGGAATCCTCTCGTCTATTACATCTCTCTATTTATACAGATATGTTCTAGATATATATAAACATCATCGATGGGAAAACGCGCGGCAAAACAGTGAATCTATACTAGCGTGTAGAAGGAATACCATACAAGTTAGAGAGTTCGCTATAGTTTCCAACATATTACACGCTCCCTCGCGTAACACACGTTTATCCATTCGAGTTCGTGGGGGGGAGGGGGGAGAATGAGACTGGAAGCTGCAACCATCCCGTCAAGTTTGCACGTAATGTCGTTACAAAGTCGAACCCTCGAGCGATTCGGCATTCAACCGTGGGTGTGCTCACTTTCTCCCTCCTCTCCCTTACACGGCTACTCCACCGGCTTAACTCCAAACTTTGCGGTTTGATCCTTCGTATATAATAGTCGGTATATAATCTCGGCTGAGATCAACTACTGTATTATGGCATCGATGTGGCTCTTGATTACGAGATCGTGATATTTGAGGGCTTTCGATAATTAATACACTGATGAATATTTCTGATAATTATAAAAAAAAAAAAAAAAACAGCGAAACATCTAATTCGTATGGCAATACGTCAAGAATGCTACTTTAAGGGAGGAAATAGGATTAGACGGTTCAAAAATTGAGTACTTATTATGGTTTGACGATTAGAAGAAATGTTAATAGCGTAGAAAACATGAAGAAAGCAATAATGGCAAAATATAATCATATGATATCAACAGATGAAAAACCAAAGCATGACGACTGTCCAGCTGGTCCAGATAGCTGGTGTAAGTGGAAACAAGCTGAAGGTCTCGGAACGACCCCTGAAGCACATCCAACTCCATTACATCCTGATGTTCAAAACGAAATTTTACCGATATTCGAAGATTTATCACGGGACGACTTATTAGAGAGGTGCTTAGGCGGCCACACCCCAAAACCCAAGTGAAAGCTTCAACAGTTTGGCGTTTAGCCCCGAAGCACCTACATTGTGGGTTGAAAGTGATTGAGGTCGCATCATACCTGGCTGCTTGCTTATTCAATGAAGGAAGCTCAAGTATTTTATTAGTGATGAACGAGCTAAATATTATAGTAGGTAATTGGAGCTACAGTTTCGCATATCGAATGGGCGACCGACGCGTAAGCCGACAAAATCGACTCAGCGCTTTGGAGACCAGAGAAACTCGAAAAGGCCGAAAACACGAGCTACGAGCTGAAAATGAGGAATTTCAAAAGGAAGAGGGATTGATTTATGGTGCCGGAATAGCAGATAAACCTGTAAGTAATTTTTTTAAATTTATGACTGCCTTGACTTTGTTTTTCTTGGTACTATTTTTTCAAACGCGTTTTTCTGAAAACGACTTTTTTTTAACTTGCGTACACGCTAGTTTGAAAAGTTTTCAACCAATCGTTTTGAAAATTGGCAGTTACTTTCTTCATAGTATTGCGCTCTATATGAACCTAAAATCGGAATATTATCATTATTCAAAATAATCTTTTTCTTTGCAAATAAAGTTGTAAAAAATGGCAAAAAATCATGCTTTTTTGTTTTGACCCCTGTAAAAAATTCAATTTTCTATTTTTTTGATAGCATTTAGGTTCATATAGAAGAGAGACATATAATAAAAGTAAATTCCAACCTCGTTTGATTTCAGATGAAAATTGCGGCTTCCAGAATGTACGCAAAATGCTGAGTCTGATTGTGACCTGCAATATGGGGTCGCTAATATCTTCGGTGTTTTTCGAGGAAATACTTCAAAAATTTTATAGTATATACTTAAATATATGTACAAAATATTCTCAAAGTTTCAATAAATCATATTCATTTTTTATACTATAAAAAAATTCATGGAAATCATTGAAAAAACGCTGTCCTATTTCCTCCCTTAATGCAATATACTCATTTTTTCCATTGTTTATTCGTGTAGATAAGCAAAGTTTGTGTAAAACTAATAGTAACGATAACTCGACTCATTCCGTTCTATTATATATAAGCATTCCCGATGAAAATCCGGTCATCCGAAATTAATTTAATGAATGAAATTCATTAAATTAATATTTCGCGAAAAAATCTCTCGTTAAATTTCACGCAACTACGTGGGTATTCTTCGAAGAATGAAAATCACGTTAACGATATACATTTATTAATTCTACTTCGAGTTTCGCGTGATTTTTCGTAATGCGCAACTTCGTTATCGAACCATTCGATAACGAAACTATGAAAAGTCAAGAGGACGATCCTCTTTAACTTTTCAACAATTCTCCGGCAACAGAGGCAGAGGCATTTTAACCTTTCGGCCGTTCCAACCCTCTCTCAAACCCTCGTCGCGTGACGAGGGTCCTGGATATTCTGCAGAGCCGCACTGCGTGGGCCAATAACGCTCCGAAAAATTTAATTTCAGTGCCGCGAGCAGCTGTTTTATAAAACTCGTGTATATTATACGCACCCTGGTACAAATGAAAAAAAAAAAAAAAAAAAAAAAAAAAATACAACAGACACGTGACGGTGCGTGCGAGTGTGTTGCACTTTGTACATTGTCGGTACCGGCAAATGCACTCGGCGACGTTGCACGATGCAATAAAGAACGCGGAAGTGTTATGAATTGCTGGACGAGAGCACGAGCGCACAGTTTTAATGCCCTTGGCGCGAAAGAGATATGCCCTGCACCGGGGCACTCAATTATCGTCCTTTTTTTTTTGCTCCTCGTTTTTTTTATTAACCGCATTTCCCGCTGGCGCCACGTAACATTTTATTTTTACATCATATGTATCGCGATAATCGGCGTACTTTAACGATCTTCGATGTGGCGAAACGAGGATAGTGATTGGAATATTGTGCGGCACCGAATATCCATTTCAATTTTGATGAATTTATTCATAATTAACCAGAAATATTTGTGTGACGAGTTTAATGTTATACCGTAATTAATAAAAAAAACGTGACGTTGAATGGCAATGACAATAAATGTCATTAAAAGTGAAAAGTCGCAAATGACAACAAAATCGAACTCGATAATTGGTTTCGAATTATAGGCCTAAATAGGGCTAATAATTTTTACTTGTATTTTAAAAAGGATTTTATCCTTTATAAAATACAAGTTAAAATTATTAGCACGTTCAATTTATCGGTATAGAGAACAATTTGTCTTTTGCAAATAGATGAAATTTTCGAAAAGTTTCCTAAAATATGGGTCTTCTTTCTACAGAATCGAATTTGAAACAAAAGCAAAAAAAATGTTATATTTCTTTAGATTGTAAAAATAATAATATTGAATGTGTAAAGTCTGTTGACGTTGGATGGCCACCTGACTAAAAGTCATACTCTCATTCCTCTTGAGAAAGGCTTCACTTTTTCGATATTAATGTATCGAAGTTCAATTTTTCGACTGTCTTTTTACATTTTTAAAATTTCATTATAAGAGCCCAAGCGGGGAAAGGAAAAATGTTTGAAAAGTGACATTAAGCACAGTGTATAAGAGCAAAAAAAACAAACAATAAGTGTAGTAGAAAATGTTTTTTTTTCCAAGAAAGGGAAAGGAGTCTGTATAAAGTTGATGGAAGATTTGAGCGGCAGAGCTCACCAACCGGGATCGCAGCAAAAGTGTCAGAAACACACGCATACGCACATTTAAAAGTTTTCCTTTTGTAGTAGGACTTGAAACTCGTTCAAGAGGAAACTTTGTTTTCATCGTTCAGCCCCGAGCCACACACAGCGCGCGCGAAAAGCGTTTCGTCGTTGCACGATGAAGATGATATAACATTACGTACAAAATTGTACCAAGCGAGAGAAAGAGAGAGAGAGAGAGGGGACGCGATAAAGAACATGGAGCGAATTCATCTTTTTCTCCTATTCCTTCACGCCGCCACTTTCGCGTTACGGAAAATATTTATATTCCCTCGATAAAATATACTTTTGAATTATATCCTTCCAGAGACTCAACGTTGTCGTACGAGTTTGAAATTGCATCAGATTCACGAATAATAATGTGACTTACAAAATTAGTACCGTATAATGACACGAGTATAAAATTTTGTTGGCGCATCGCCCAAAGAATCGAGCATACACTACGGTCGGTTGATCAAACTCGTTTATACACGGATGACTTACTCCAAATAGTTACGCAGAATTTTGGCAATCGAACCGTGTTATTTGCAAAAATAAACAGCCCCCAAAAAAGGCGTGATTCCGAAAGGAGCGAGCGAAAATATTGTCAAATACGTCGAATCGCGCGCTCTCTCTCTCTCGGAAGTTTTGTAGAAATCAATGTCATAATATCGCAATTTGGACTTGCAAATGCTTATGACCGTCGAAACTGAAAACGACCGAATGTTAATTTAAGTGAATGTGCCTTAAGGTAGTAGTCTAGTAACTTAAGCCGATTTTCATGTCTTTTTGGAGGGCGAAAATAAAAATGAATCGTTTTGTATATTGAGGATTTTTTTATTTACATATTAAAGATACAAAAAAAAATTTGTTTGAAAAAATTGAATAATTTATTATTATTATTATTATTATTATTGATCGAAGTTGGCACCTCGAAGTTGGCAGCCCGGGTCCTAACTTTTTTTCTACTGAACCGATTGCTTTCAAATTTTAACAGGCTACTCTACACACTTATATGGTAGTTCTCGTCGGAACCACCGAGACATTTTTTCACCCCTAACTTTTTATTTTACAACCCCTTCTTTGCTAAAATAAAAGGACGTTAGCAAAGAAGGGGTTGTGAAATAAAAAGTTAGGGGTGAAAAAATGTTTCGGTGGTTCCGACGAGAACTGCAAGTGTGTAGAGTAGCCTGTTAAAATTTGAAAGCAATCGGTTCGGTAGAAAAGAAGTTAGGACCCGGGCTGCCAACTTCGATCAATAATAATAATAATAATAAACTATTAAATTTTTCCAACAAAATTTTTTATTGTATCTTTAATACGTAAATAAAAACATCCTAAATATTCAAAACGATTCATTTTTATTTTCCTACAAAAAAACGCCCTCCAAAAAAGACATGAAAATCGGCTTAAGTTACCAGACTACTACCTTAATGAACTTGTCATACTGATAGGAGTGTGATATTGCGAATTGGTGGAGTACGCTAGTAGATAAGACTTTGAGAAGAGTGTGTGAATAAACATTGTAACGGAATTTGACTGAATTATTGAATAACATTTCTACCAAAGAATTTGTTCCCGCGCTGTTATTAAATTTATTAAATATCTCGCAAGCTTCAGCTGCTTCTGATCATCGACGATAAAACAATAAAATTCCTTTCTATTTTATTGACAATTTAAATACTATAACAATCGATGATAAGTAAAACGTACGAATTTTTATGATTACCGATGTTTTTTTTCTGTTCATCTCTCGCGACGTTCGTTCCGCATCAATTCTGCATTATATGCTCGATATAATTAACTCATAAGAGTAGACGTGAATTTACGAGCGTTTCTACATTCACCATAGATCATTCAGTAGGTCGAAATACACTGTGAGATGCGACACGAGATTCGCAAATGGATAAATAAAAATGGCGAAATATTCTCGGAAGGATGAAACCGCGAGAACGAAATACGACAATTGGAAATATCTCTAACATCAGCTCGATCACTCTATTTATAAATGTATATATGTATATATAGAGAGAGAGAGAGAGAGAAAAAGAGAGACAAACCCCAGAGTAATCTCGGTTGCTCCGGAGAGAATAATTTAATAGTACAGGTCGACGGCACCAGATGCGAGTCGGATAGCGCGTCTCTCTCTCCCGGCCGTAGCCCTTTAGCCAACCATATAAATTTGCGGGTTGAACGATAAATCTAAAGCGACTTCGAATGGAGTCTCAGGTCGGGGCGGGCGAAAAGCTTCGAGCCCACTGGAGGGATTTTCAGATGAAAGAGAAACGATATAGAGATGGAAAACGACGTCGAAGATACGAAGCAGCGGGTATTAGAGTACGAAGAAAATAAGACCGAATGCACTCTCTTAGTTCGTGGGATTTTAACGTCGTTCATCGATTTTTCCAAGACTCACCAAAACTCCTCGAGCGATATCGCCCGCGGTGCGTTTAAATCTTTCGAAGCAGAATTTTCTTTTCCTTCCCTAAAAAGCCAACACTTTTCTCTTTTGATATCCGTGAATATGGGCAGTTCGTATTAATAGACGTTTTTTAAAGATTTTTATCTACAAAGTGCATTGATAAATGAATAATTGAAAGATACATTATGCAAAGAGTCAGAGAATCATTTAAAAGCAAAAAAGGCAATTTCAATATATTTGCATAGTTGGGTTTTAAGTTAATCGAGTAATAAAATGAATGGACACACGATGAATATACTGTTAATAGCGTTAAAAGAGGTCATTTCAAATTTAGTTACTTTTATCAACTTATTAAAATTACATTAATTGTCTTCTACTTAGCCATAATTAATGCCATCCATAATTAATGTATTCGGGAACGAAGCCCATAAAAATTTCAATAAACATGGCAACAAGAGTTGCCCCATATTTATGTCCGTTGATTCTAATCGATGAAAATCTATTTCTAAACTAGTTATATACCGAGAGATTCTCTCGACACTAATAATGCCGGAGAGCAGAGCTGGTTGCGGAGACGTTCACGTTTCCATAGAACGCCGCACACCTTTTGATCGATCTAATTTGTCGTCATTTTTGATTTGCCAATAAATTATGACGATCTCGAACATTTTCGACGTTTACAATAACACGACTAATTCCATCGTCAAATCTCGTTTGCTCGTTAGCTCGCCCGATTCCCTAGACCATCTTCAAACCACAAAACAGTCGCTAATTGAATAATTTAATCTTATTCGACTCGGCCGTCTCGGTACCCAGTTACACACGTATCTCTTGAGTGCTTATATAGAAACTGCGTTGTCCAATTAGTCGTCAGCGTCGACGCGTATAACGAAATTCTCGTTTCGCATAACACACGCCCAGCGACTTCTCGGCGACTCTTGCCACAAATACTACTGCACATCTCGGCAATGAGAAATAGAGGAAGAAAGAGACAGTGAGGGTGAGAGTGAGAGTGAGAGTGAGAGAGAGAGAGAGATGCGTATGCTAAATAGAAATTCTCGTATAAACGAGAGATCTCAACGCCCGGAAGCGTGGTTAAATTGAGAATGGAAAGCGCGAGAGTTTTGCGAGGAGTTTCCGTTCTCGCTAGTATACGGAAAAGGTCTCGCTGTTTATACGTGGAAAAGTTCATTGCAATTTGGCACCCGTGCCGCTTTTTCCGGGGGGTGACAGAAAAAAAATGTAAAAGCAGATCGTGAACTCTCCCTCAAAACCTCTCGCCTCTACTGTTCCACCCGACTCGTCTAAGCACCTCTCGGGAGACCTCACCGGAAATATATCGACGCGGCTGACAAACAAAGAGACATAAACGAATATTAGTTTTTTGTATTAAGTGCGCGTCTAATACGCCCTTTAGTTCGCTAGCAGACGGTATATTTGTATATTGTAATAGTAGTAACACGGTCGGTCGGGCACTAAAAGTTTTCCCCGGTGTTTCCGGGCAACGAGCGTGAGAAAGACACTCATCGGTTAACTAACAAATTTTTCCATTTGTATTTCCATTTAATTTTGCTTTAATCTCAGCGTGACTGGACAAACACTTCGAGACTTCTGTATGTTTGTTGTTATTGTTATTATCATTATTGGTAAAGATTCGGTGAATAAGCAACAACGGTACATCAGACCAGAGCCGAGTTAAGAGGCGTAGCACACGAGAAAGCGTCGAAAAACGCAATTCGCCACGAACCAGACCCTGGACATATACTTCACGAGATATAACCTGATGGTATACGAAATGTACGTGCGCACATGCGCACGCATACGTACATACGTTTGTTGGAATGTTCGTGATTCTCGAGTGTGCGCACGTACATAGCTTTCTTTTTATCAGGCTCACTTCCAAGCCTTCGCGTCTTTTTATCCAACCGACTCGGAGTGCACCGTGCGAGCACACATACACACACACACACACACATATGTTAACAGTCTGCTTTTACCTGCTGTACCGTGAAACGACACATATGCTCGTCGGATTTGCAACGAAGAGCCAGAGCTCTTGCTGCGGAATTGGTCTCGGTTATATTTGTTTATTTTCCGGTTATTGGACTCGACAGCACAATTTCTTCGGACTTTCGAGTATATCAAAGAATCGACGTGGATAGATTTTGTATCGTCGATACAAAATTACGTCATACGTCACAATGGCATGGATCATAGTGGATTGTATTTTGAAAAAAAATGTTCTCAAGGGGGGACAAAGGGTTAGACGGTTCAAAAAATCGATTTTTTTTTAATTTCATAAATTGTTAGTAAAACTATTGAAAAATATGTTCCCCAAAATTTTAAATAAAAATTCCGACTCGTTCTATTGTTATAAGCCATTAAAGTGAGTAGCTCTCCTTCAGGCCCCGAGCGCGCCACGTGTATAACCGAGCGGTCACTATTTTTTTCAAACGCGGTTTTTCTGAAAACGACTTTTTTTTAACTTGCGTACACGCTAGTTTGAAAAGTTTTCAACAAATCGTTTTGAAAATTGGCAGTTACTTTCTTCATGGTATTGCGCTCTATATGAACCTAAAATCGGAATATTATCATTATTTAAAATAATTTTTTTTTTGCAATTAAAGCTGTAAAAAATGTTAAAAAATCATGCTTGTTTGTTTTGACCCTTGTAAAAAATTCAATTTTCTATTTTTTTGATAGCATTTAGGTTCATATAGAAGAGAGACAAGTAATAAAAGTAAATTCCAACCTCGTTTGATTTCAGATGAAAATTGCGGCTTCCAGAATGTACGCAAAATGCTGAGTCTGATTGTGACCTGCAATATGGGGTCGCTAATATCCCCGGTGTTTTTCAAGAAAATTCTTCAAAAATTTTATAGTATATACTTAAGGCGGTAGTCTGGTCTAGAAATTTGAAAAAATCGTTTTTTTTTTTTTTTTTTTCCATATTCTTATACCTTAGACCTTTCTTCATACGCTCCTGAAAGCCGTTTATTGATATTCCAAAAATTACCAGAGAAATAAAAATTCTAAGCAAGCCGCGCGGTCGGGAAGCAGCTAACGCAGAGGCTACTACTGAGTCGCTCATTTAACGGTGTCAAAACTTTGAACGCGTTTATCTCAGAACTATGTTTTTCAAATCGGCGCCCACAATATCTCGATAACTAATGGACCGATCGAGCTCAAATTTTGCACGTACCTCAGGTAGTCTGTTTCTGAGGACTGGTAGCAGAATTGAGTCGAACAATAATTTTGCCGACATTTTATAACTCGTCGAATACCCGAAAATGTATGAAATATCATTAATGCAAGTTCAACAGACCGCTATTTTGTCAAAATTTTTTTTTAAGTACCAATTCTGCTACCAGTGCTCAGAATACTCATACAGATTGAGAATATATATATATATTTTTTTTTTCAGATGTATACAACATCGTCCAGAGTGGGCGCCGATTGAGGCGGCTTTTGGCGCACCATGTTGCAACAAGGCAAACAACTACATGAAAATATTTAAAATAATTTTTCTTTTAATGTACAAGTATTCTCTAAGGATCAATAAATGCACGTGTAAATTTTCATCAAGACAACTTCAACGGTTTAAAAATTATTGCACATTAGAAATGACGTCAAAAATCTCGCTCTAGGCCAGACTACCGCGTTAAGTATATGTATAAAATATTCTCAAAGTTTCAATAAATTATATTCATTTTTTAGACTATAAAAAAATACATGAAAATCATTCAGAAAACGCTGTCCTAACCCTAGTTCCCCCCTTAACGAATTTTCGATTAATTGGGTTGAAAGGGAAAAGCTCATGTTGGTCGAAAGTCTCGTGTAACATTTTTCGGTAATGCGAGAGTCGATTAGAGAATTTGGCTTCCATTTTGTAATAAGGAAGTCGAGACGAAAACGCTCACTTACATTTTCACAGGTCAGTAAGTTAAGGAGTTATACGCAGGACACCGAAAAAAGGCGATTTTTCAAGAATTTTTCCTGGAAAGACATTTTTATTTATTAACGTAAAAATTTATATACGTATTGTGGTAACTTTTAACCTTATTTTCATATTTTTTATTTGTAAAAATAATGATTTTTAAAGTTACTGTAGCCGATCTTCGGGAGGTCCTCTAAAAAAAGGTGTCTGGCGGGGAGCACGATATCTCCGGTTTGGATTATCCAAAATAAAGAAACCAAAAAGATTCTATCAGGGGATAGGTAAATCTAGGTATTGACCGAAGGAATAGTCGAAATTTTGATTTTTGACAAAATGGCGGCTCCAAAAAGAAAAAAAATCCAATTTTCGATCAAAATTTTTACATTGAATTGTTTTAACAAAAATTGAAATAATTATCGGAAATCTTATTCCTTCGAACAATACCTGAAGAATATATCTGAGAAGGTTATGTTAAAATTTCAGACCGATCGGTTGAGCCGTTTTTTGAGAAATCGTGCTCACCGACTTTGAAAACACCGTTTTGAGAAAAACGCGTTCAAACTTTGTAACGGTCCGAGCGTCCTTACAAATATGCACGTATCTCCAAGGATATTTGCCGGATCGATTTGATATTTCCAGAGAATATACTCAAATATATGTATATTCCGAAAATGCAATAAAAAAATCAATTTTTCGAAATTTCCAACTGCGTATAACCCCTAAAACTATAAAGAAATGCTATGAAATTTGTATATTATCTTTTTTTTACACCGTTCGATGCTCATAAAGTTCTCGCTATACGAAGAAGCGCGCAATTATTTTCTCATCATTATGACGAAAGTGACGCGAGATACTTTTTCGCATAATGATAATTTTGACGTTGAAAAAGAAAGAAAATTGATCGAGAGACAGCGATTATATACGATGAAAAAGTATGAAAAAGTATCTACATTGTTATAACACGCGAATCCCTCTCCAAAAGACAGTGCAACAGTGCCTCCCGCACTCTTTTGTTCGTTATTCATTCCGTTTTGCATCTCTGAGAGTTTTCGATCGGGGCTTTAAACTCCCTTTACCGGGTATTTTACGCGCCTTTATATCGTATATATCCATATACCTATCGTTCCATCCTCTTCACCTGGCAGTTTCCGAGAGATACACGATATTGGCTGGGTTTACTCGTAAATGCCAGCACGCCTCGCAATAAACTCAACGCCAACGGCACACATACACACTGACGCGTATTCTCCGCTTTCACTCCACCTCGCTTCCTCTTCCATTTCTCCGTCGACTTTGCCGAGGGAGAAAGAGAGAAAGGTAGAAGGAGATCTCTACAGCTTCCGCGTCTGTTCTCTCTGCGCTACGCGAATATCTCCTCTCGATCATGTTCGCTGTTCAATGGCTTCGGGAACTTTGCATCTCTTTCGTTGGTTCGCGCGAATAACCCAGGCACGTCGTTTCGAGGCAATTGATGCCTCGCCGCTCGAAAATCCTCACGAAGAGAAAGATCGTAACGTGTGTTTGGCTCGGCGATATACGCAACGCCGGTTTCAGTGAAGCGAAACAAATTGATATCAAATCGTTCACAAAGTGAATACATACGTATTAATATAGATAGAGATAAATTGATAGTAAAATAAAAATAAACGTCGTTATTGATTCTGCGACCGAGGTCCGTGTGCGATTACGTCATCCGAAGCTCCGATTAGTAGCCACTATTAGTCGAATCGTTTCATTGGAAAACGATTGAAATTTCGAACGGTCGATATTTTTTTATCGCGATGTAAACGACTACGATTTCGAGTGACAAGAGATTCCATTTGATTGTATTTTTTATCGTAAACACGCATTTGGAGATAATTGCGAGATTCACGAAAAAATTTCAATCAGAACCTTGGAGACGTCAGGGGGAAAAAGTATTTTTCTTTTTTCTTCAACTCTTTCATCGTCTCTCGTTGCCACGCACCGAGAATAATTTAACATTTGAAATAATTTTTTTTACTTCAAATGTTTTTTTCTTTCACGCCGAGACACATAACTATACGAATTATCGTGTGTTTCTCGGCAGTCTCATTTTTTTTTTAACACAGAATGGTTTCTCAGGCACATTGCCGCAGATTTTCCAAGAGCGGTTTGAACAAAGCTCTGCCCGCTCCGTCGTGGGCAAACTGTGCTGATATAACTTCGCATTATTATTTCGCGTTGTCTGGCGAAACGCCAAGACTACATTTTTCGCACGAAATTTCGGGTATTTCAATGAGTACCATGTAAATCCCTTGTTATGTCGAGTGTTTTTGTTTTATTTCATCCTTTTTTTTTCATTAGACTGCAGAGATATTTTTTTGTTTGTTTAAATGCATACGACATATCAATCGATTATCCCCTAAACCTGATCTCCCTTCAATAAAATCGTGTAACAGTCTTTCACATCGTTACTGTAATTATTAAACTCAATCTGACATCAACTTCTAAACTTACTAAATTCTCTAAACTGCCCGAGACGAATATTCTATCGTGCGTACAAAAAATTGTGTACATTCAATCGAATCTATTGTTAAGAATTTCGCAGTCCGTCGAGAAATCTTTGAAGATCATTAATCTTCAAAGTTCGAAACGAAGCAACAGCATCGAGCATTATTTAATCATGCTTGATTAATTAACTAGAATTTCTGGTTCTTAGCGTACAGTGATTACCACGCGAATCGACGTAGGACAGATTGTGAGAGGTGGGCGGGGAGAGACGCACAAATTGCGTCTAACATTTCACGCTCGTGTGAATACAAGGGTGGAGAGCGTGGTATACAATAAGTCAAAGTAACGTCGTGTACACGAGCAGCGAGCGAGAGAGGGTAAATATAGATCTTCTTCTTAGAGGGGGTGTGTATGCCGTAGGAGAAGGGTGCGAATAAGGAAGAGAGAACTCTCGGGTGTACGCGGCGTGAATAATATTAATCCCCGCAGCATCCCCTAGCTATACGGATATTCTGTCGAGAATTTTATATACCCCATAGGGATCGCTGTTGACTTCGGTAACTTTTACTACCGTATATATACACACATAGCAGATCCACTTGTAGTTTATTTACTTCGACAACCGGAGGCGCGTGCGTTTCTGAATTGATGAATTTCAAAATTTCCATCCAATTAGCAACGCGAAAAACTTTTGAAAATTCATTAAGGGGTGAAATAGGGTTAGACGGTTCAAAAAATCGAATTTTTTTAAATTTCATAAATTGTTTAGTAAAACTATTGAAAAATATGTTCCCAAAATTTTGAATGAAAATTCCGACTCGTTCTATTGTTAGAAGCCATTAAAGTGAGTAGCTCTCCTTCAGGCCCCGAGCGCGCTATTTTTTCAAACGCATTTTTCCGAAAACGACTTTTTTTTTAACTTGCGCACACGCTAGTTTGAAAAGTTTTCAACCAATCGTTTTGAAAATTGGCAGTTACTTTCCTCATAGTATTGCGCTCTATATGAACCCAAAATCGGAATGTTATCGTTATTTAAAATAATTTTGTTTTGCAAATAAAGTTGTAAAAAATGGCAAAAAATCATGCTTTTTTGTTTTCACCCCTGTAAAAAATTCAATTTTCGATTTTTTTTATAGCCTTTAGGTTCATATAGAATAGAGACATATAATAAAAGTAAATTCCAACCTCGTTTGATTTCAGATGAAAATTGCGGCTTCCAGAAAGTACGCAAAATGCTGAGTCTGATTGTGACCTGCAATATGGGGTCGCTAATATCCCCGGTATTTTTCACGAAAATTCTTCAAAAATTTTATAGTATATACTTAAAGTAGTAGTCTGGTAACTTGAGCCGATTTTTATGTTTTTTTAGGAGGGCGTTTTTTTGTAGGAAAATAAAAATGAATCGTTTTAGATATTTAGGATGTTTTTACTTATATCTTGAATATGTAAATAAAAACATCCTAAATATCCAAACCGATTCATTTCTATTTTCCTACAAAAAAACGCCCTCCAAAAAAGACATGAAAATGGGCTTAAGTTACCAGACTACTACCTTAAATATATGTATAAAATATTCTCAAAGTTTCAATAAATTATATTCATTGTTGTACTATAAAAAAATTCATGAAAATCATTGAGAAAACGCTGTCCTAACCCTATTGCCCCCCTTAAAGAACACAGGCAAACAACAAAGCGTGTATCGTTGAAATCACGGAAAGAAGCAAACTCGATGATAGACAATCCGTAACGACAGAAAAGTCGATCGCAACGCGAAAAAAAAAAAAACGCGTGTCAATTACAGCTGACTGTTTTTGTTCACCAGTATGTTTCACCTGAACGGAGAGAAAAATGTTGGAGCGAGATAATAAAGGTGAGTATGGGCTGTGCATTGAGGTGATCGGTAGCAAGAAAAGAGAGGGGTGAAAAAGAGTCCTTTAGCTGTTAGTAGAACAGCGCAGAGCCCGACCGGCGACTGTGTTTCAAAAGCCAACTATGCCCGTGTTTGTGCTTGTGATACATCGAGATGGAGAGAAAGAGAGAGAATACGCGAAATAGAGAAGAATAACCTCATCGTCGGCTCATCGTCGGCTGTTCGCTAACAGAATTCACATTTAATTGAGTTTTTATTCAGCGGTAAAGGTTTAGCCCCAGCCTAAACGCCGGGCCTATACCCGCAGCCTGTGAGCGACGCTCCATCTCGATCGAAAATTATTGAAAACGAAAAGCGAACGATCCTGAGTGGATGCGAGAGAGGCTAATATTGGGAACACTGGGTATCGAGGAGAGAGAGAGATGGAGAAGAAGCGGGACGGTGAAAGAGCGGATGAGCGTAGACAGAATAGCGAGGGGCACACCGGTGTACAGATCGTCCCGCATCGTCGATAATCGAGAATCAGCGAGCTATCTAGTTTTCGTGGTTGTACATCTCGCCGTACATATGTACAGTTTATGTAGAAAGCTGTTCGCATATACCAGGGGGGGTTGTATTGATTTCTATATAGACAATGCGATTTTATACATGTACGGATAGATGTATGTAGAGGGTATATAGCAACGCGATGTGAGGCGAGTGAAGATCGCGTTAAATTGCACATATAGCTGGTAATCATGATCGATCGGTCTATATACTAAGTTCCATGGGGAGAGGACCGATAGAGAAAGAGCATATCCATGCATTATATACATGAAAATGTCATTCCCCGTGTGTATATATAGTTTGTGCAATCGGGTTGGATTTGTCGCCTCGATCGTCCGCGACACGAAACTCTATCGCTCGTTCATCGGAAAACGTTACATACCCATGATTTTTTTTTTTTCTACTACAGGATCCTCTATCCGGAGTAATTTCCGCCGTGAATTTACGGTCTCGCACGATGATTACTCTCGCCATATGGGCTCTGTAAAACTTCAACGGTGGCCTTTTTTTTTCTACGTCGATATATTTTATAACTCATAAACATCGCGTGGTAATGCGTCTGTGCGCCATCACCTTTTTCTCATCCGAGTGACCTTTTTCTTTTTAACGAACTTTACGCGTCTATTATCGATCCCAAGCTCTCGTTCTAGCTTACGACAAAATGCGGAAAAAATCGTGTGTTTGCTGATTGTTTGGAAAGTGATATAAACGTCGGTCATTACTTGATTTTAGCATTCGCTTCAGAGGGTAAGAAGAGAAAAAGGAGGATTATTTGGATAAAACCGTAATGTATCGTGAACAGATAATGTTTAACCTCGTTACAAGATATATTATACGAACAAAAGAACATGCATCGATCGTAAAAAAGATATTTTCATTTGTCGTCAACGTGCGACAAATTGTTTGATTAAAAAAAAATAGAAATAAAAATTGTCGCGACATTGAGACATTCAGAAACGTTGATTGAAGGGGGGAAATAGGGTTAGACGGATCAAAGAATCTATTTTTTTTTTAATTTCATAAATTGTTAGTAAAACTATTGAAAAATATATTCCCAAAATTTTAAATGAAAATTCCGACTCGTTCTATTGTTATAAGCCATTAAGGGGGGAAATAGGGTTAGGACAGCGTTTCCTCAATGATTTTCATGAATTTTTTTATAGTATAAAAAATGAATATAATTTATTGAAACTCTGAGAATATTTTATACGTATATTTAAGTATATACTATAAAATTTGTATACATATATTTAAGTATATACCATAAAATATCAGCGACCCCATATTGCTTGTTTTTCTTGGCACTATTTTTTCAAACGCGTTTTTCTGAAAACGACTTTTTTTGAACTTGCGTACATGCTAGTTTGAAAAGTTTTCAAACAATCGTTTTGAAAATTGGCAGTTACTTTCTTCATAGTATTGCGCTCTATATGAACCTAAAATCATTATTTAAAATAATTTTTTTTTGCAAATAAAGTTGTAAAAAATGGCAAAAATCATGCTTTTCTGTTTTGACCCCTGTAAAAAATTCAATTTTCTATTTTTTTGATAGCATTTAGGTTCATATATAAGAGAGACATATAATAAAAGTAAATTCCAACCTCGTTTGATTTCAGATGAAAATTGCGGCTTCCAGAATGTACGCAAAATGCTGAGTCTGATTGTGACCTGCAATATGGGGTCGCTAATATTTTATAGTATATACTTAAATATATGTACAAAAATTTTATAGTATATAAATAAAAATTCTCAAAGTTTCGATAAATTATATTCATTTTTTATACTATAAAAAAATTCATGAAAATCATTGAGAAAACGCTGTCCTAACCCTATTTCCCCCCTTAACATCGGTTTTTTTTTTTTTTTCATAATTAGACGATTTCGAGTTCGAAATTTGGCCAAATTGCGTGATTAAAACACTTTGCTAAAGTCAATGAAAAAATATTGTCCCGTTGGTGTTGACAAGGTTATGAGCGAGCTGAGAGAGTATAGATAGGGTTAATACTTTAGATTTCGTTTCACGGAAGTGAAAATAAAAGGAAAAGTTCGTGGAAGATTTTACAGGCCAATGGGAGGGGGTGTACGTATGTATGTAATAGGTATGCGCGCCCTTGTTCACGATAGAGCTACGCTTTAACTGGCGCGAAGCACTTTGCTTAGCCAAGTCAAACTCTCGCGTTTGAATGGTGAATGTTTGCCGAGGGAGTTCGAGCATCTCGGGGCTCTCGGATTTCTGAGAGTGTAGTCTATGTATGTTCGCAAGTATCTACACATAACTATACAGCATTCACGTGCATATATATGTATGTATATATATATAAGTAATGCTTTGAACGTTAACGTGCAGTTCGAAGTTTGTTACGTTTTTGGGCAAATCCGAACTCCAGGCACACGTATTTCCGTCAGCCCGCGGCACTTCCGGTGCCCCATCTACTTGCATGGCGTCGAGAGCTCAAAAATATCGAAATATACGTTTTTTTCTTTCGTCCCATTATCTTCTTTTGCGTGGCGAAAATAATGGTCATGACCGATCATGTGACGCTGAAGTTTGCATCGTTGGAACGCAACGAAATCAAGCGTCAAATCAATTTTCAGTACTGCTCGAGCTTTCCTCGAACATTTGGGACCCAGGCCCATAACGGCGACACCTAAAACTTGATCTCGTTGCGTTCCAACGATGCAAACTTCAGCATCATCTCATCATGATTGTATACAACAAGAGTCAATCGTCATAAATCTGCCGATTTTTTTCACAACAAAATGTGCATAGTGAGATAATTTTTACTACTTCATTTGCACGACACTCGTTTCTCAGTGCGCCGCCAACAATAAAAATTCAATTGATTCTAATCACCGGCGCAGAATCAATGAACGCATAAATTTCATAATAGCGTCGATAAACCGATAAAAATAGACCTATGTGCAGAAGCACGTAATATTTTCGTAATCACAATTATTAATTATAAAAGCGCGATAAAGCATCATAGCTCTAGGGATCAAGGGGGTTGACGGGAAGGTTTTATATGCCTAATTTGTTCATGGGGAGTGCGCGAACGACCAACGATTGGCGGGGGGGGGGGGGGGGGGGGGAATAAAAGTAGACATTACTTCGGATTTACGACGGGTGGGATCGTAAAAATAAAGCAAAATAAAGTAAAGTAAGAGATTCAGCCACTCGGGGCTAAGTGGCCCGAGAAAAGAAGGACAAGCCTTGGTGAAACGAGAGAACACATATGAGAATATATGTATGCTGCTCGTGTATGATGCGCTACTTATTCTTTGGCTTTTTTCATGATTACCCAGTTTTCCCGGACACGTATTTATTGATCGACTAATGAAATCGTAAATTCGCTCTTTCCCCGAATATAACCCCGATATTATGATGTGTTTTTCATTTCATTATTTCGTATCTCAACGGTGTCCAATTTATCTGCATATAAAATTTCGTTCTCGCTGCGTTTCAAATAATAAAATGTAAATTGATTATGCGAGCTATCGGGAAGTTTCTATCATAACAGGACCGCGGACCAGACTCAAACGTAATGTAAGTCTATGGAACGTGCAATATATACATATATATATATTTGAGGTGAATCTCAGTTTCGAAGAGCAGACGGATGAGGCTAATTTAATTATTCACACAAAATCGTATAGTTATATAATAGATGATCTTATAGATAGAGGAGTCGGGCGGATGTACGTTGCGGCATAAAATCACGTACATACACGTATATTTACTGTCTAGCGAACGAAAGGGCGTGTCTGACATCGTTTTACCTTATTAAATCGTGAGGATTACGCTCCTTCGTTTTCAAGAGCTATACGCGATGTTGTATATATGTATATGAACGACTGAGGGTGAATATGTATGGTAAAGAAGATGAGAGGAAAGGAGCAAAGCGTGGAGGAGTACCGAGAGCCAGAGAGAGTGAAAGAGTGAGAGAGGGAGAGAGGAAGTTTGCCTCGTTCGCGTCAGACTCTGGGGAGCTCTCGATCGATGCACGGTTGGACCACAAGAGCCGCTATCCTAATCAAACTTTGGCTCCGACCTTCCGACTCTCCACTCACTTTATCTCTTCCTCTCTATCTCTCTCTTTCCTACCGCATGTTCCATTGGCTCGTGCGAGTTCTATTTTTATCTCTTTCAGTCCGAGAATCAACGATTAATATATTTTATTCTCACGCGATAGAAAAAAAATAGCTCGCAATTTGTATATCCGCGAATACGTAATAACATACGAATAATTGATTAGCAAACCGTGGAGAAGCGTCACTATTTTTCGTTTGTTTTTTCCTTTCTTCTTTTAACTAGTTCGAGAACTGAAAATCTCACGGAGCCGCGCGCGAAAAACACACTCCGACGAATAAGTCTTTTGCAAAACTTTCTCCGGCCGTTTGCGGATCAGCCCCGAGGTGTTATTCAACGTCGAGGAGCTGTGTGTGACGCACACGCAAAGCTCTCCCGCTGAACTATATCGGTCGTGAGCGAATTCTACAGGTCAGTCGGAAAATATAAGTGGGTCATGAAATTGGGTCACCTGGTTGCGTGTCCTTCGTATCCGTTTGACACAGATTTGTACGGTATAATCGAATTCTCTCATCCTCTCTCTCTCTCTCTCTCTCTCATCCTCTTTCTTGTCATACTGCGAGGGTCTCTATGGGTGTCCGGTTGTCCCCGGAACAAGGGAATCCCGTTTCCAGGGCAGCCAATTAGATGCTTCCTCTCTCGTTATCACGATTTATAATGTATCATCGCAGAGTGCTCCAATCCCTCGTGATAATTATACGTATTTTGTTTTTCTTTCATTTTTTGTTTAACTCCCGAGGTACGAGAGTAGATATTTGCCCGAGAGAATGGAAATAATGCAAGAGAGCGAGAGGTTTTTTTTAGCTTTAGTAGAAAAAAAAAAAGTTCGAAGGCTTGAGGGACTAGGGGGTAAAAAGAAAGGAAGAGATTTTGCTCGTCGCCCTCTCTGATCTACAATATTCTCGGGGTAGAAACCAGAGAGAGAGAGAAATGATTGTGCGGAAAATGGAACAACCCCCGGTCACCGAGAATCCTCAGTGACGGGGGCGGAGCTCGTTCTTCAACCCACGCCGCCAAATAGATTATAGACATGGATATACGAAAGATCCCCTTTGCTGATGTTGTATATAAGTGAAAAACCGGTCGTGGAACACCGTGCACGTAATAGGAAACTTATTTGGTAGCCGAGAATGTCCTTTGTACTTTAAAACCTGCACAACATAGGTTTATCGCGAAAAAAAAAACCCCCCATTTCAAATAATCCTCCAACGACATAATGGTCTAATGATTCTAAAAAAAAACTCCGATTAAGGGGGAAAATGGGGTTTGACGGTTCAAAAAATCGATTTTTTTTTATTTCATAAATTGTTAGTAAAACTATTGAAAAATATCTTGAGAAAATTTTAAATGAAAATTCCGACTCGTTCTATTGTTATAAGCCATTAAAGTGAGTAGCTCTCCTTCAGGCCTCGAGCGCGCCACGTGTTTCAAACGCGTTTTTCTGAAAACGACTTTTTTTGAACTTGCGTACACGCTAGTTTGAAAAGTTTTCAACCAATCGTTTTGAAAATTGGCAGTTGCTTTCTTCATAGTATCGCGCTCTATATGAACCTAAAATCGGAATATTATCATTATTTAAAATAATTTTTTTTTTTGCAAATAAAGTTGTAAAAAATGGCAAAAAATCATGCTTTTTTGTTTTGACCCCCGTAAAAAATTGGATTTTCTATTTTTTTTATAGGATTTAGGTTCATATAGATGAGAGACATATAATAAAAGTAAATTCCATCCTCGTTTGATTTCAGATGAAAATTGCGGCTTCCAGAATGTACGCAAAATGCTGAGTCTGATTGTGACTTGCAATATGGGGTCACTAATATCTTCGGTGTTTTTCAAGGAATTTCTTCAAAAATTTTATAGTAAATACTTAAATATATGTATAAAATATTCTCAAAGTTTCAATAAATTATATTCATTTTTTATACTATAAAAAAATTCATGAAAATCATTGAGAAAACGCTGCCCTAACCCTATTTCCTCCCTTAATACCGATGACAAATGAATGATTGGCCGAATCTATTGCGAAAACTTTTGGCACAGGAAAAAAATTCAATCACAATTGTTGATACAATCATTTTTTGTCCATTCCGCTACAAACGCGATACACGCGGTATTAATATGTCGCAGATCGTGAGTCAAATGACAAAATAAAAATTTTGATTCATCAGTGAAATCGTCGGTGCGTGGCACGTTTATTTTTTTCTATATTTTTTGTTCATTACTCCATCCTCATTTTGTTTTCTCACGATGCAACGCGCGCGAAAATCAGTCAGTCACGTCAGTTCCTCGTATTCCGATTATTTCGTTAGTCCGGTACAAATAAAACGTACGTCGGGTACAAAGTAAAAGCAGCGCCGCACGATCGGCGTGCTGTCTCGTCGTAGTAAATCAATGATCGAATTGCGACAGAGTCTCTCTGTCTCGCGTATAGTTTTTCATTTCGCCTACGCACAAACGCGACCGGGGTAGCGGATATCGAGCATGGGAACAAAACGATCGGCGAGCACAACGTTCGTTTGTGTCGCTGGCGAGAGAAAGAGCGAGGGTACCATGGAGTTTTGCAGGCTGCGTTTCTCATGTGTGCTTGATCGTCTCTCGCACACACACACGCACAAACGCAGCCATAGATCTCGTTTCGTCACACATAGCAAACACAAACACACCGTATAACGATAGAGAGTGTAGAACACCGACGCGAAACTTCACAACCCCGTGTCGAGTTCTCTCTTGCACTTATAAAACTCGCGGATATATGGTAAAAGAGATACATATACAAGGCGACCGGTACGCTCGAGTACCTCACGTAGTGGACGGCATAGCGAGAACATTGGTCGTATAGTCGTTTTTATCTCTCTCTCTCTCTCTCTCTCTCTTTCTCTCCGCGAGTATGACTTTGCATAACATCGAAGTTACGATGGTGAAACGCAGGTTGTTATAGTATTTGACATTGTTCCTCCTCCCTCTGTCCATTTATGTATTTATTCATTCACTCGTTTATTCATTCATCAATTTCTTCAATTATTCAACTATACTTTTCTCGATTCATTTTCATACATTCGTTAGTTAATTTATTCATCAATGAATAGACAATAATGATGAGTTTATTGTTTTCAAGGTACTTGTCCGATCGTTGTTAAAAGATACAACCGCACACGCGTTGCTTCTTGCAAAGAGAATAGAGAGAAAAAATAAATTTCATCAATCTTAATTAACGTTGACGAGAGTTTAATCTCGTGGATATTGTGAGATTACGACAAGAGGATGGATGGATGAAGAAAGAGCATAATAGAGTAAGGAAATTATGTCCGATAGCGCGATGAGCTTGGTACAAAGGATCGAGTCTGTGTTTATTTTTCTTCACTCAAGTGTTATTTCAAGTAAATAAGGATTCATATACGTTCGTCGAATCTATTTGGCTTGTTTAAAATTTCATTAAACATTATACGCCTGAATTGATGTTGAATTTTATTCTATCGAGAGACGTTTCGTCACAGGAGTGATTAAACAAAGAGAATTTTCATTCCCGCCCGTATTTATAGTACCTCGGGGAAATGTGGGAAAGAAAAAACACGACAATATATCGACGCCGCTTACGAAAAGTAGCACGATTCAAATTTCTTACGAAAACTAACACGTTTCGGATTACACCACGAAAATCAACACGTTTCGATATTCGACGCGAAAAGTAGCATGTTTCGGCTTTCATCGCGAAAACTAGCATGATTCGGCTTCTGCCGCGAAAAGTGGCATGTTTCGGCTTCCGTCGCGAAAACTAGCTTATTTCGATTTGCACTGGAAAAAGTAGCATATTTGCCGAACTAAATCGAATAAGATTCAGAACTTTCACATATGTTTCAATCATTTTGTTCGGGAGCACTATAAGGAATAAATGAAAAACATTAAGGGTGTGTCGCCCGTACACCCTTAAACATTTATATTCGTTTTCTATTTTAAAAAATAATAACATTATTGAAAATACGATTCGCAAATACGATACGCAATATTCCACCACTCAAAAACTAAAATTGTTCATCAATGATATTTTTCATGACTTCAAGTTTCGGAGTCAGCGATGGAATTGAACAAAATTATTGTTTATAAAAAGTATATTCTACTTACAGTCTGAAGAATCGTTCATTGTGTTTTTATTTCATAAAAAAAAAACACAATCTTGGAATGATCAACGACTAAAGTATAAAGTACAGTTGACAAAATCTTCAAAACAATCGATTGAGATATCTCGAGAAATGTCAGGTCTTGGACGAAGTAGCAAGAGGGAAAAAAACTGACATTGTTAACTTTGCATACACTGCAATTGTTTTCGATTTTCTTTTCTCTAATTTTTTTGACCATGGTTTTTTTACTCCAAAATGACGAGGCATTTGCTGTTTGCCATCTTATGATAAGCCTAGCAGGCCAAAATTCAAACAGTAAAATATGTGTGAAATAAATTCAAACAAAAAATAAAACAGTATAAAATGACAAGCATAAATATTTCGTCAATTTGGAGTAAAAAAGGATGTTCAAAAGATGTGGAGTAAAAAATGAGAAACACTTCTAGGGATACTGAAGCGTGGTAATTTTCGCGGCGAAAGTCGAAACCTGCTAGTTTTCGTAAGCAGCGTCGATATGATATACGTGATTCTAATACACGAACGGGCGACACCGCGTATATTTATATATATTGTGAAACGCCGTACGTACTACGATTATCGTATCGGGAAATATAGACGGATAGAGTAACACTCGACGGCTGAGAGTTGCAAGCCAATTGTCCGAATCGACAATCATACACTCCACGAGGGAGCTCGAGCGCTCGTGGCAATCGATTCCGGTATCGTATGTGCATATCAAGCCACTGGTAAACAATATACCGGAAAATTGGCATAACCAACCTAAATGCTTTAGCATCAGTATATATGTGCGTGTGTACGTTAGTCGGATTTCTGGCTTTTATATAGGAAAAAAAAAAAAAAATAGTAGCAAGTTTATATCCACGTCAGTGAGCTCGTACAGAGTAATTCCGAGTGACATTGCCGGGCGGTTTTTTTTACTTTCTTTCACAAGCTGCAAACAGTTGACCATTTCAAGTGGGTCAAGTGTAGTTTGCGGTAAAAACTTTGTTATTCTTTGATACTCTATGATTGGCAATAAGTGCGGATGAATTAATGAATAGAAAAAGAAATGAAAGTGCCTGTTAAACTCGAGAAGTTCGCGGAAATGAGTAAGAAAGAAAAAGACTTGACGTTTAACGCGAACGATTAGTGAATTAAGGTATGGCAATTAGGCAAAGAAGCGATATTGATTCTGGTTAATTTCAATCATTGAATCTGATACTTGGTGAGATACTTTTTAATGCGACAAAAAAAGCGCTAAGATCTTCAAACTGTAATCGGATGCATGCCGCTGGGAAAGACGACTTTGGATACGAAGGATATTTCAGTTTCACTACTCTGCTTCAGTCCTTTATCCCTCGTGTGTGTGTGTATATATATATATATATATAACGGATAACGATTTAAAGCCTCTTTTCTCGCGCAGAGCTTTACGAAAGTAATACACACCACACGTACACAGTGATGTGAATAAAGAAGGAGATGTGGCTCTCACAATCCGAAAACAGCATAGGAACCGACACGAGAGACGGAAGAACAGGGTAGGTATGTTTTACATGTCCTCCGCTTTTCCGGGCTTTGTTGACGCCAGCATGTACTAGCAGTCCTATGGAGATCATGTTGAATGAGTGAAAGAGAAAAGGGGAGAGAGAGAGAGAGAAAGAGAGAGAGAGAGATCAGAAGTGGATGCCAACCGTCCTTGGCCGAGGATGGTTGCACGGGGTTGCCAGGGGTGTTCTGGTAAACAACAATGGTAAAAGCATAGAGAAGCAAGCGAGAGCAAAAGAGAGAGAGAGGGAGAGAGATAACCTTGTGGTGCGTTCTCCGGCTGCTGTGGCGCACGGTAATCGACGCTAGAATATTCATGAGACTCACGAGAACGCCGTGAGATATAGCAGAGTGAGAGAGAAAGAGAGAGAGAGAGAGAGAGAAAGAGAAAGCGCGAAGTGCAAAGCGACTGAGTCTGGCGAGACAGAGTGAATACACTGACAAAAGTAGAAGCAGCTAGTAAATGGACTACGCAGTACATAACTGTATATTACATACATAGAGCTTTTTTTTTATACGCGGTGGACCACTTTCCAAAATTTGATGTCAACGATTTACTTCATTTCCGGTCGTCAATGTCGATATACTTCGCTAAGATAAGATAAGAAAAAAGAACGTAGTTTGAGCTCGTTTCAATTGACAAATCTAGACTGTGCTAAAAGAATTAAAACGTGTCAATTATTTCATTAATTTCTTCATATCTAAGATCAATTTTATGCCATTTTTATACCCAAGTATTGACCGCGTCGAAAGCTGCTTCTAAGATGATCTTAGTTGTCGGTTTTTCAATGCCGCGATTCGTCAATTCGTTTACATATTACATATATATTGCATATAATGTACATAAAAGTGAGGATCTGTAGTCGGTGTGTTTGTCGACGTCGCTGATCTGTCTTTCGTTGCCTCGCTCTCGCAACGATAATGCAACGAGTGTCGGTCGGTAGTATTGATAGAGAAAAGTTTGTGGAATTGGTACATACAGATATATCCCCCGAGTAACATAACGGTGAAATCTCCAGTTAAAGTGACGTGTTAGCGTGCAAAATCCTATAAGAGGGTATTATAGGGTTGACGGTTGGGGAGGAAGGAGTTTGTGCTTACATCCGCAAAGTCGTTCGCGCAATGGCTGCACTTCTCTTCAGAGGATACCGCTCGTCGCGCGCGTCAGTGTGTGTGTGTGTATGGACATCCGGCGGCGAAATGGATACGACATGAGAATAAGAGAGGAGCAGTGACGGATAAGGGAATAAATGGAGAGTGCAAGGAAGTGAGAGAGTAACAGAGAGACCGAAAACATCTAGGGCAGGGAAACGACCATGTGTGAGTGAAATTGCGAGAATAAAATGAGGTTGTGATCTGTGTATGTATTCATGGATATAGATTTTTGTTATTTTTTGTTGTCGCGTGTTGTGTCACCGTTTTCAGGAAATACAGATTATACGCGCGCAACGTAACGCCATCTTAAAATTAAATTGTTCCAAATGGTCTCGTACTAGCGCAAAACGCAACGATTGTGTATAAATATAATACGACAAAACGTGCACGATCGTGAAAAATATATATTCGCCGATTCAAAGCTTTTGCTCGTGAATCCGTTCCATCGTTGTTTCGATCGACAGATCGAGATATATCAAACCGAAGAAACTGACAAATAAATCATTTTTGTTATCGCCGCAAAAATTGATGAGACATTTTAGTCAAAGAGAATATAAATCGATCCTTTTCGCTGAGAGTGGGATGGATTGTGGGTGAAGTGATGAAACGGAATGGCAACGATTTCAGAAAGAATACGAGTGTGGTCCTCTTCGTACCGAGGACCACAGCCGCGGAGAGAACAACGACATCGTGGAGAATGAGAATAAACGAAGAAATGGAAGCGCGTAGAGGAAGAAGAAAATAAATGATGTTGAAGTTTGCATCGTTGGAACGCAACGGAAATAGTTTTTTAAATTTTCATTTCCAGTATTGCTCTTGCTTCTCGTGCCCCATTTAGCCCCAGATATTTTAAGGAGACCCCAATAAAACGTTTTAACGATTTTTGTCATCGATAATCTAATCTTAAGAGGGATTAATGGCGTAAAAATTTATTTTCGTTGCATTCCAACGATGCAAACTTCAACATCATGAAAATAACGGTGAGAGAAGAATCGGAGACCAGGAAAAACATACCGTGCAGCTTCCTGTGTGTGTGCGTGTCCGCGTGTGCGTGCGCGCGAGTGTGTGGGTGTGTGGCAACGGAGCATCCTAAAGTAAGTTTGCAAGAAGCTCGCGGGGAATTACCGTGACTATATTCTCGTCGGGCGTTCTAATACTGTAAATAGATATATAGTCGTTGGACGCGCCAACAAGAGCGAGCTTATTCCTCTCTCCCTCGTTAGATACAACAACAGCTCTTCTGGGCTGTTACTACGTTCTCCGGTACGTATGTTCCCCATTGAACCGTGACGGAAGATCTCTGTACTTGTGAAAGTGAGGTGGCGTGTATAAGTCGCGCTTCGTGAGAAACAGCGAGATGGAAGGAACTTTGGTGAAGTGGATTAATTAGATGGGCAATGGCAAAGATTCGTCGACAAAAAAACGACTTTCGTAACCCCTTTTTCAAGGGTTTGAAGAGGATCCCCTCTCTCGGTTCTCCACTTTAATCCTGTCATTCGTATCGGAAGGTCAAACATGAATTTGAATTATACGAAAGCAGTGCGAACACACAAGCGAAGTACCGGGTCAAAAGGATTTTTTAAATAAAGACTCATGTTCTTACTTTAAAAGTCCAACAATCCGTGATTAAGGTAGTTCTAGCACAAATGAAGAATATAGCAAATTTAATGAATTTTTGGGGAAAACTAAAAACTAAGTACTGAAGAATACTTATGCGAAATTTGAGACTGTTTCACCGTATCGTTTTCAAGATATCGTTTATCAAAAATTGCTAAATTTGCATACGAACGTATACGTATATCGAACGAAATGAGCACTTTCCGGATATTTAGTCACCAAAATGTACGAAGGAGTGGATAAAAATTCTTGAAATTTGGCACGAAAGTAGTTTAGTAGATGAAGAATAACATATATTTTACAGTAAATTTTCAACCATACAGTAAAAAAGTATGGATTATTAAAAAAATATTGTTCTGGGGCTAAAAGAACTCGTTAGTGAGCATGACAACGTCGCTTTATTACACTGGCGCGAAATCTGTGTGTGTTTGTGTGTATGAAACAAATTGACGTAGCGCGGCAATACAAATTTTTCAAAAGGAAAATGCTTCGGAGTTGAATGTATAGGAAGATTTTAACGGTTTTTCATTGAGATTCGAATAGAAATAAAAATATCAGCAATAAATAATACATTTGTCATAGAAATTGTATTTATTCAAATCATTATTGTTTTGAAATTTCGTATATTTTGATAGAACGTCTTTCAAAGCTAATAATTATTTTAGTTTGATCCAACTTTCAATTTACGCGAAAAATCTTTCAATGACTCAACAAATATTATAGTATTTTCAAATATATCATCGAAAGTCAAATATTGTTTAATCAAATCTTGCAGAACGACAACATCATACGTAGCTTCATGAAAGTTTCCCGCGTATAAATTTGTGTCGAGAGAATCTTCCGCTAACTTGGACAAATTAAACGTTCCTTTGCCTCGACGCCCAGGAAATTTTCGCCTCAATAATTTCAGTGAATCTGTGAATCCATAAATGATTTTGCTAAATTCATTCTCTAGAGAATGATTCACAATCTCTCTTTTCCTTTCAATCTTTTATTAGAGATCTTTTTGATGCTGTCTTTGTTCGCGTCACTGACATTCATAACCTCACTTTCGGCACGCATACACGCAGATAGATGAATCACACGGTATACGAGTAGAGCAACGTGTTAGAACTACGTTTAGTGAGCATGACAACGTCTATCCCCTCCCATTTCTTGTGCTAGAACTACCTTAAAACCACTTCATCGCACAGTATGAGGATAAACTGAAGTTTGACATCCGCAAGTATGTTGAACGTGAGAAAAAATATTTTTCAAAGAACGTACATAAGAAACAAATTCAATGCAATGATATTTTTTATCGAATCATCGTTATCAAACTAAAACCATCATTATATCCTCGCTAAAGCCAGTCCTCTTTTGTTCATCCGTTTACCGGAAAATATATATTTTTTTAATTGACAGAAGAGATTGAAGCATCGAGTATCTTAATACAGGGAGACATCCGTCGTAGTGACGCGAAGAGTCCCGAGAGTCACGATCGAAGAGAGAGAGAGAGAGAATCGCGGTTCGATGAAGAATAAGAGGACAACCGTATACACGAGAATTCGTGGACGTGAAAGATACTCCGGGGAGAAGAAGGTTTCGAAGGCCATTTTTCTCTGCGGGGTTTGTCCTCATTGAAAGAAAACGATGGTTATCGTTGCTATATCGACACATTGATGGCGTTACCTTCCCTTCTCTCTCTCTCTCTCTCTTTCTCTCTCATTTGGAAATATATACGATACGATGTTTATGTGTGAGTGCCCAGAGTTATCGTGCATCTATTCTCGCGAGATAAGGATATATCTTCACGATATAGTGAAGACAGAAGAGGATAACGGATGAGGAAAGAAGATAAAAGAAAAACCCTTTACCCTCCATTTCCTCTCTGCCTCTCGCTGATCTCTCGCTCTGTTCGCGATCAGTGGGGCCTAACATGGCGGCAACGATGGAGGTCTTTTTTTTATCGTTTTTATTTTTTATTCTTCCAAGAAGAACGGAAGGGCTCTCTTCAATTTCAACGTTCTCGCGAGTAACCGCGTAAAGCCGGTACGTGACTCGACTATTCAGCGTAAACTTTCCATGGAACGCTGGAGCGCCCGCTGTCACGCTTCGATTCAACAGCCTGCTACATCCTCATGCTTTTCTCTATCGCTACTCTTCGCTCTGCTACACGCTTTCCGCGTTTGATATTCCTCTCTTTCTCTCTCGTTCTCTCTGCTCTTTCTCAAACACGTATGCACACACCTACACACACATATACACAGAAACTGTAGCGAAAGATCGAAAGTTTTGAACGAACGTTTACCTGCATCGTCGCTTTGCCACTCTCTTTGAAAGCCACCAACCGTACCACCCACACCGCTCTCGTGATATCGAACCGATCAATCTTTCGTCCATTGTCGCCGTTAAAGCGTCACCGGGCGATGTTACGAAGATTCACGGTTTTCGTTATTTTATCCATTACGATTTACTATGTTTTCTCTCGATAGGAAATATCGATTACAAAAAGAACATTCTTTTTTTCATTCCTTCCACGCACATAGAGTATGTATTGTCGTGAACATATTTTTGTTTCAAAAGACTCGAAAATTGAACAACATACTTGCCTTATAGAGGAGACAAAAATGATGAAGAACAAAAAAAAAGAAGAATTCCGACAAATCCGCAGATCTTTCATATTTTGTCACGTTACAGCGGTGATACGTCGCGTAAAATTGTGCAAAATGAGGGAAAAAAATAACAAGCTCCGACGCGTGTTCACACGTCCCTCAAATATTTTTGTTATCGTTGCTGATAAAAGCGTATGTATATACAGCGCGAATATGCCCTGCGATGTACGAGGTCTGTTCAAAAAGTATCGCGAATTTTAAATTTCCGCGGGCTACGTATATTCGATTTTCGATTTTTTTTTTTGTGGCGTTAGGTTGGTACTCGTGTCCCTCACTTATGCTGAAAAAATCGGCCATTTTGAATGTTTAGTTAATTGTTGACAGCTGTTTTGCTTAGACGTGTTTTGGCTTGTCTTCGATTTTTGTCTATTCCAAAAAATGGATCAAAGAATCTGTATCAAATTTTGTGTGAAAAACAAAATTAAGTGCGCGCACGCATTCCGAATGTTGACTGTGGCATATGGTGAAGCTACCTTGGACCAGAGCAACGTTTATCGGTGGTACAAAATGTTCTCAGAGGGCCGAGAAGATGCGAACAACGAAATGCGTTCCGGACGCCCGGGCGCATCGACAACAGACGAAAACAGTGATGAAGCGAAGAAAATAATATTGGCCAATCGTCGAATCGCCGTTAGAGAAGTTGCTGAGGAACTAAACATATCGATTGGCTCGTGCTATTCGATTTTTACCAATGATTTGGGCATGAGACGGGTCGCCGCGAATTTCGTGCCAAAATTGCTCAATTTCGAACAAAAAAAGTGTCGCATTAACATTGCTGAGGAGCTGTTGGACTCGGTCCGCGACGACCCAAAATTTGCTCCAGAGGGTCATAACTGGTGACGAATCATGGGTTTATGGTTATGACGTGGAAACCAAAGCTCAATCATCGCAATGGAAGCTGCTTTTTTGGAATAGGCAAAAATCGAAGACAAGCCAAAACACGTCTAACCAAAACAGCTGTCAACAATTAACTAAACATTCAAAATGGCCGATTTTGTTCAGCATGTGGTGACGGCGTCGCCACCACTCTCTGGTCGCATATAAATACGCATTTATTTTGTTTCATTTCCAATATGCATTTTCTTCTCAACAGTTATTTCTTTGTAAGGACTCGATTCTTTCTCACGCATTGATTTCTTTGACTCCTTTCATTCCTTCCTCTACAAAATAGAACAACCATCGCTCAGTTTTCTCTGTCATAAAACTGGAGTGCGTCCCAGTCGAGTCTCTCCCGAGACGAGGCTGTTTTACGGGGAGTGTTTTCTGGCGGCCAAAAGGGTCCACACACGCACTCTTGCATTTTCTAAACCTTTGTTTCTCGTAAAAACTTTCCTACCCTCTCTTCGATATTTTCTCTCCGTCAACAAGCAGACTATCAGGAATTCTCTTGTTGACGAAGGGACTTCCTAACGAACAAGCGACGCGACAACAACTCAACCGACTCTCTGTCAAGTCACAAATTCATTCACCGCGCCAACTAATTTTTACTAATCAATTTTGTAATTGGTTATGAATAAATACTGTGCCTTACTCTTATAATAAATCCGTCTTTTCGTACCACAACCAGCACCGAATCACCCCTCCAGCATAAGTGAGGGACATGAGTACCAACCTAACGCCAGAAAAAAATCGAAAATCGAATATAGGTAGCCCGCGGAAATTCAAAATTCACGATACTTTTTGAACAGACCTCGTGTGTGTGTGAATGTCGTAATCGGGCAGCTTGGCGGCCTTGTCAATGCGACAACAGCACGACGAATCTATATACGTATACATCATGTACATATCTATTTTATTGCGGTATAAGTAGCGTAGTGTAATAAAACGAGAGAGTTGGCGAGGACAACTCGCAGCAGCGCGTAAAAGGGACATTCAGCGACAACGATAATGGGTGAACGAGAACGACGATTACGGACGCGTCGTGAAAGATCAGGGGAGAGAGAGCCGAGAGTTAAACGAATCGGTACAATCACGCAAGTCGATAGATAACTATACATCAACGTCGTGAAATCCATCGGCCCTGATCCTGTACGAATTGTCAATAACGGTGACCTTGTCACGGAGGTAAACGCAAGTTCGCCGAGCCGAAACGATCGATGATAATCGTACGAACGATCTTTTAACGTTGAATTAAATCAAAATGAGTATATTGCCATATCGAGCAATTCGTCGTGAGAGTAAATTCCATTTGAAATTCGCAAAAATGTCGTTCGATCAAATGAAAATCGATCGCGCAATTAAGAAGATGAATTTTTCGTTCGTGAAAATAAAAAACATTTTTCATGACAACAATCGTTCCTTCTAGATGATAAATCCGTTAGAAAGAACGTGATGTATCGGAACTGGGAGTGGTTTGAGTGTGGCGATACGGGTCGATAAAGATTCTCGGCGTCCGAGATAAGTACAAAGGGGGTTACGCGACGGGGAAAGTATGAAAATTGCATGCAGACTATTCTCGCGGCAATGTAAGTAAGGACGAAATAACACGCTTCTGACTTTGCAAATCTACGATAAGATATGATATGTATGTGCGTGTGTGCGCGCGTCAACCGAATTGAGCGAATTACGGTGGTAAACACGCGAGGTGAAAGCGAAAGCAAAAGGCGTGACACACGTTACGGATATCGTGATTGTGAGTTCGATGCCGCATCATGTTGGCAAGTAAAACGGGCCATAAAGATCAAAATTAATGTTCCAATTTTTTTTTTTCAACTACAATACTTTTGTATAATTAACTTTTCATTGATTATCGATAATCGCGAGTTTCAAAACTATTTACGATCATTGAGATATTAAAATCTGTATTGCTCACGGAAGCGCGGAAGCACCCTTTTCTTATCGGCGGAATATTAAATTTTGCTTGATCGTAAGCCTTCCAGCTTTACGAGGAAGGCTTCCGGCGATACGATCGAGTGTAGTCAGATTTGAAAAATTGTTCGTAGACATTTTCGAAAAGAAAGTGACGTTAGTTACGGTAGATCGGGACTAAGGAACGTCGAATCTAAACGATAAAATGGGAATGTAATGAAGAAAATTGTGCTGAAATGTGACATGTGAATTATTGGACGTAAGATGCGGTACTTTTTTTTTCTGCACAATGTGGACGTTCTTTAATATAAGATCACCTTTTTTTTTACCTAAGCCAACGTTCTACAATGCGTAGAAATAATTTCTTAGTGCTTGACGGTCAATGAACGTGACTGTGTCGTTGGAGCTTTCACGATTTAAATGTTTTTTCTCAACGTAACTCACGATACGAGACGGAGAGACGTGAGAGAGAGAAAGAATGAAGATTTTCCTTCGTCTCCGGAATCTTGTCAAGTGAAGCCATATTCTTTAAACTTGCCCAAGGGATAAGCAGAAGAACGAAGGGTCGAGGTACGTGTCTTGTGCATTGAGAAATGTATATATGTATATATATATATATATATATATATATATATGTTTATCAATGCACAAGAAACCGTCTGCTACCCTTGGCCGCAAGAATATCGCATCAGCTAGCTCCCTGCATAATTCTATGCGCATACGATATGGTGTGGTAAGAGTTATATATATATATATCTATATATATTTAGCCTCTCGGAAATGTGCTCGGAGCGAAACTACCACGGTGTTTCGCTTATTAGGGCATGCCTCGGACACAGACGCCGCGGGTGCTTTACCTCCTAGCCAGAACCGGCGAGTACTCGCTTCGCCAAGTAACTTCTGCCCTTTAATTCAATTAACTGAGCGCTAGTTCACTGCTGCGCGCAATTAACGCACCGCAAACACAAGTTGAGTAACTCGAGCGGGGGAGAAAGATAGAGAGAGAGAGGATACGTAGTTATACGCGGTACACGAGAATACTTTATGCCAAAAGAGTAAAACGGAGATTTAACATCGAGTTATTTTATTGTTGATATCTTTTTCCCTCAAGTATTTATCGCGATTATTATATCGTGCAGTTGGAAGGACCGTTACTCGACTACTGTATGTTCAAATGTGTAAATTCATCATGAGAACAATTTTATTGGAATTTACCGAAAATACGTTGTTTTAAGTGAATAAATGTGTTTAAAAAAATGATTTCTTCATAACGAAAGAGATTTTCTGTTTGTTTGAAAAATATATATATATTTGTACTTGCCGTCGGCTGATCAATATTCAATGAACCTTAATGCGCGGTTTACGGATCGTTGTAATTCCCAAACTTACCTGAAACACAAATTAAAAAAGAAAAAATGTAATACAAGCCATTCGCGTAAATGATGTATGCGATAGTAAAAATTTATTTGCGGTGCACAAATTGACAGCGCTATATTTCCGCGAGGGAACCCTTTGCGTTTCATAGAAATGGTACGTACAGCGATTGGAGAATCGTGAGTAACAACTTAATACTGTTATACGGGCGTTATCGCAAAATCCTCTTCCGGCTCTGCTTCGCCATGCATAATATACCCTTCTCCACGTCTACGTGGCCCCGCATCCTCTATAACTCTCATTCGCGGTTCTCGAGCAACCAGGTGTGTGTTTCACCACTACAGTATTTATCTATACGAACCTTATATATATATACACATTCGAAATCAACCTGCGGTTCATCAGGCTTAAATCTACGATCAACGAGCTTTCTAACTGTCGCCCTAAATTGGCACTCTTGTGTATGTGTTTGTATGCATATATATGCATATACAACTGTAACATTATGGGAAGCATAGCTCTCATTAGCAATGTGATATGATTACCTAAACTGTACAGTAAGAACTGTACCATATATTAATGACTTACCGGTGATTAAAAAAATAATCGAAAAATGATTATGATGGACAATGGAAAAAAAAAGAGTTTGACGAACGAAAAAACAAAGTAACTCTTTCTATATCAAATAATCGACAATCTTGATTCTCAAACGATTTTTTATACCGGCTGTTCGTGATCTACGATAATGTGAAATGGCTAACTAAACCGTACAGTAATAACTGTAGAATATATTAATGCGTTACTGGTGATTAAAAAAATAACCGAAAATTTATTATGATGAACAATAAACAAAAAAAAATGTGTTAGATGAATGAAAAAATAAAGTAACTTTTTCCGTACCAAATGATCGACAATGAAATTGTAACAATCTTGATTTTCAAACGATTTTTTGTATCGCTTTTCGTGAACTACGACAATGTGAAATGGCTAACTAACCTGTACAATAATAACCGTACAATATATTAATAACTTACTGGTTATTAAAAAAATAACCAAAAATTAATTATGATGAACAATAAACAAAAAACGAATTAGATGAATGAAAAAATAAAGTAACTTTTTCCGTACCAAATGATCGACAATGAAATTTTAACAATCTTGATTTTCAAACGGTTTTTTGTACCGCTTTTTCGTGAACTACGACAATGTGAAATGGCTAACTAAACTGTACAATAATAACCGTACAATATATTAATGCGTTACTGGTTATTAAAAAAATAACCGAAAATTGATTATGATGAACAATAAACAAAAAAAACGAGTTAGATGAATGAAAAAATAAAGTAACTTTTTCCGTACCAAATAATCGACAATGAAATTTCAACAATCTTGATTTTCAAACGGTTTTTTGTACCGCTTTTTCGTGACCTACGACAATGTGAAATGGCTAACTAAACGGTACAATAATAACCGTCCAATGTAGTAATAATTTACTGGTGATTAAAAAAATAACGGAAAATTGATTATGATGAACAATAAACAAACAAAAAACGCGTTAGATGATGCTAGCTCTGGCTGCTAGCTTCAGCTACATGTTAGATGAATGAAAAAATAAAGTAACTTCTTCCGTACCAAATGATCGACAATGAAATTTCAACAATCTTGATTTTCAAACGATTTTTTGTACCACTTTTTCGTGAACAACGACAATGTGAAATGGCTAACTAAACTGTACAATAATAACCGTACAATATATTAATAACTTACTGGTGATTAGAAAAATAAGCGAAAATTGATTATGATGAACAATAAGCAAACAAAAAACGAGTTAGATGAATGAAAAAATAAAGTAACTTTTTCCGTACCAAATGATCGGCAATGAAATTTTAACAATCTTGATTTTCGAACGATTTTTCGTACCGCTTGTTCGCGATCTACGTTTTTGTTCACCCAGGCCAGCAAAAATTGATGAGAAAAGTATTGAAATTCGTAGATAATGGATAATTGACACAAGAGCACAGAGCAGAAGTCATTGCGGGAAAATCGATTGATCGAACCCTGCTCATACGGCACAACTTGTTAGATAAGTTCAGAGTATTTCGGTGTAAACGATTTCCCGGTTAATCCGGGGCGAACGAGCACCAAGAGAGCCCTGGCGGAGTCAGCGAGTTTTAAACTGTGATCGCCGCAGAGCTCGAGAACTAACCATCAACCGAGCTACCGGTATAGAGAGTGAAATTGCCGGACTTGGTGGCAATGCTGGTCGATGGTGAGCCGAACGCGGCCATTATCGAGGCCAAACTTTTACTTTTCTTTTACAACCAATGCTTTCCTCTCGCTACATTGGCCTATATATAATACATATATTTATATATAGAGAGAAAGAGAGAGAGAGAGCGAGTGAGAAAAAAATTTGTTCTGGTGTATCGATTAAACGTCGAGTCGAAGAAGCGGATTTGTCGCTGTCGTGGAACAAAGAGACTGAAACGAAATTCGACGTTATCAATAGCCCACGACTGCGACTCTGAATTTACCATCGATCTCGCTCGTCCTGTTACTAAACTTTCTTTTTTTCTCATTCCCTACAACTCACTGGTTAGCAACTTTTTTTCCGGATCTCTCAAAGTTTTCGTTTTCAAAGGGGTAACCGTACTAAGAAGACTAAGAAGAAAAAAACACTTGGAAAAACATTAACATTTCGTTTGTTTTCGATCAATGAATTTCGTTCGAGACAAATAAAATTTCATATGAAACCAACATTTCAGTAATTGCGACTAAAGTTTTGTCGCGAATGAAAACACGTCGACCGGACGCGAAATTCTCTTGGCTTAACGTTGTGCTGGCCCCGCTGAGATCTCGCCTTTCTTGTTTCTCGAAAGTAAATTCGGTATACTTATAAGGATTTAATTTTATAAACGGCATTTTACCACGAGTTTTCTCACATCTCCGGTTCTCAACGGTTTCACCGATCCCGTTACTTCTGCTTCTACTCCATACACTTTTGTCAGCAGCTCTAGTTCCTCCCCACCTCGACATTCTATTTTACAACGATCCTCGTCTTTGCCAACCTCGCGGATAATTGAATAACTTTTCGGAGAAGCCTTCGGAACAAATTGCCGGTGTGAGAGAGATGGCAAACTCTCTGTACGGTGTCAGAGAAACTGTGATGTTTGTGTGTGTGTGTTTGTGCGGCTGTATAGTTCGTTGGTTGCCACTGACACACACATACAGACACGGATAGTCCCAGGAAAATGGGATTGCTCTCGCTGATTGCTCGAGTGGAAGAGGGACTTGGCCGCGAATCGTTACACTCTCGTCGCCTACTTGAAATACAGCATGTATAGCACTCACCGCGTGCAGACTCTTCTCTTTCTCTCGACGTCTCTTTCTCTCGGGCAATTAGACACCTGCCGGGGTAGCGGGCGCACATTACAAACAGTGAGGAAAGACGGACAATTTTCATCGCGGTAGATTATTCCGCGTTTGGGCAAAGCGTCAAAGTCATTAGTAATACAGGGATCGATTATTCGAATATAATGGACATTTATAATGGATATTTATTGTTATACGGATTTTCGGATAAAGAGACATCACAATCTGTGACGAAAATTTCTTGATTAACAAAAATAAGACGATCGAACTCGGTGCCAACTTCGACTATATCGTGTATAAATTCTCATCCGGGATGAAGCTCCAGATTAAAAAAAAAAAAAATTGGATATGAGCGGAGAAAGAGCGAACATTATAACAATGGAAAATTATGATTAGTTTCACTATTCAATCCATAATATATTTTTTTCTATGAGTTGAATGTATAGTGGATCGATGTATTTTTTCAAGTTTTTCCTTGGCACGCTTGGCGCCCAACGGATTTGCATTTTCCCGGGTTATTAAAATCCGTACATTATCATTTGAACACGAAGCACGCGTTAGATAGAATACGAATGAAGAATTGCATATAGCATGACGGGAGAGGGTATAGAGGAGAGAGAGAGCGAGTGAAAGACGAGGAGAATGATGTTCAGTGAGGGCGAAGAGAGAGATTGCCGGAAACGTGGGTAGTCGATAAGAGCAATCAATCGAGATTTAATCGCCGGATGGATCGAGAGAAAGAGGGAGTCGGGCCAACACCCGCGAACGCGAGAGGAACGGTAGAGTTTGATGCTCTTTGGGGGGCTCTCGCGTGCTGAAACCGTGCGAGTGCGAGCGAGCATGAGAATTAAAGCTCGACGTATTTCAAGAGATAGGAGAGGGCGGGCGGGCCAGTTGGAGAAATAGTGTGGTACAGCTTTGTCGATAGCGGCATCGCGGCCTCGACTTAACGATCGATTAGCTCCCACCAGTGCTTCAATCCGTTCTGCCAGAGTCCCATACATTTGCATCAATGAAAAAGTCGTACCTGCCGAAACAATCAAGTTCACTAACCGGTTGTTTCGTGGATGGGACTAAACTCAGATTGACAAAACGTTACTATCGTTGAAAAAAATAATAATATCACGCGTCGTTAGTCATTTATATGGTCATAAGAAGTTATGATGTTGAAGTTTGCATCGTTGGAACGCAACGAAAATACCTTGTTTAAATTTTTATTTTCAGTACTGCTCTCGCTTCATTTGCCCATTTAGGCCCAGCTCCTTAAAGAACACCCCAAAGAAAAGGTTTTAACGTTTTAGTCATCGAAAATTTAAGGTAGTAGTCTAGTAACTTAAGACGATTTTCATGTCTTTTTTGGAGGGCGTTTTTTTTGTAGGACTAGCAACAACGCGCTCGCTTCGCTCGCGCTTGAATGTTTCATATTTCGAACTTGTCCTTTAGATTAAGAATCAACTGCAAATTCTTATAGATACTATTTCCCAAACGGCACAACGGATTTTGTCACCATACTGCAGTCGCTAAGATTATTTCGTCTCGATCGGTTGTCATTTCGTTAAATGGTACATAATTTATTATAAGGTTTTTTAATTACGCGAATTGCATTAGGCGAGAGTCAATAATCTATTGAATCTTTGATCTTATTGAATCGTTGTATACTATAGATGTTGTTTCATGGTAAACGAAATCGTGTTTGAATTACGCGCGCTTTACGACAACCAATCAGTTTGACGATAAACTGGCTTCAAAATTCGATATATTTATCTCGCATTTCGAGAGTTTCGAGAATCGAGTGCCATGTCTTTTTTAAGAAAGGAAAATAAAAATGAATCGTTTTGGATATTTAGGATGTTTTTATTTACATATTGAAGATACAAAAAAAAAATTTTTTGAAAAAATTTAATAATTTATTATGATTATTATTATTATTGATCGAAGTTGGCACCTCGAAAAAAGTTTCTTTTTCCAAAGTCCGCCATTTTGTTATTTATCCATGAAATTTAACTTTAGTAGTTCCGACCGGAATGACATGTCTATAGATTAAGAATTATCAAGAATTTTTTATTTCAGATAACATCAAGAGCCAAAATCACCGGGGCCACCCACGCGCTTTTTTTTCGAGGTGCCAACTTCGATCAATAATAATAATAAACTATTACATTTTTCAAAACATTTTTTTTTGTATCTTTAATATGTAAATAAAAAACATCCTAAATGTCCAAAACGATTCATTTTTATTTTCCTACAAAAAAACGCCCTCCAAAAAAGACATGAAAATCGGCTTAAGTTACCAGACCCCGCAGAGGGTTAGGGTTACCTTAACCCTAAGGTGGAGGAATGTAAAAAATAAATCTATTTTCGTTGGATTCCAACGATGCGAATTTCAACGTTATAAGAAGTTCCGAAGACACTAACGGTGTTTTATCGTTGCAAAATTCTACCGCAAGTGATTTATCGCTTTAAACAAAGCCGAGCAGACATTTAGGACACAAAATACTTTAAAAAAATTCTTATATACGGAATTTAAGTGTTAACATTCGTTATATAGGGAATGTTACAAATTCTAATAAGGAATTTTCATCGATTTCTCTGTTTACAGCATTAAATCACCAGAGATGGGAATTTTTCTAATTGTAAAGCAATCTTCTTGTAACAATAGACCCATAAATATATGTATATATATATATGTGTATGAGGAAAACAAAGATGTTCCGGTAAAGCTCGAAATCTTTTTATTTCTCTATCTCTCTCCCTCTTTCTCTCTCTCACACGTTTCCTAAGGCTCTTTCTTCGCCGGTATTGTTCAGCCCTTTTGTTCCGCCATTCAGTGTGTGTCTATTAGTTACATTCCACGTGGAATGCAACCACTATACACACACTGGACGGCATGTAGTTTTCTGATGGCTTGTGCAGAATGTGCATTATAGTACAGCTGTTGCAATTCCGCGACCGCTACTTCCGGGGGTTATATGTGCTCCCTTTCTACACTCTTTCATTCTATCTCTCACTCTGACTCACTTTATCCTTTCAACGTTCGTCGGTAAACTACACAGCCGACGAGCACCCACGAGACTTTAACGCGTAAAAAGTTATTTTTTCCAGCTGACGATTCTCGCGCGAAACGCGACCATAAACGAGAGAGAGAGATTGTTCGCGCGCTCCACGACAACGTATCTGGACTAAAATTACGACCGAGACCTCTGAGCTTTAAATTGAACGATAAAAACTTTAAAATATACATTTTTTTTATATTCAAAGATACTTTGTTTAATTTATTTACGAATAAATTCTATTCGATTCAAATAAACGTGTATTTGAATCGCAACAATTTTTTCTTCTCCGAATCAAATTTTATCGTTATCAACTAGTAAATTCGTTGTAGAGATAATGAAAAAATCATAATTCAGAGCTGATGATTACGTGCTATACAGATGAACCTGTGAGAATGACGAGACAACGAACGAGAGAATAGAGTGTGAATAAACAGAATCGAAAGTTTGTCATTCCCGTTATTTTTCGGGAATACAACAGATTCAGCTGCATCTCAATGTTTCCTCCGTCGTTTCCTTCCACTGGACATATACAGGCGCTAACACCGCTTAAGTGATTATAAGGAGTCAGGATTTAAAAAAAACGAATTTTTTTCATTTTCGTAATATACATATATTTAAGTATATATATACTGAAATTAAATTTTCTGTGTATACACAGAAAATTTCTTGTCAATCCGACAAATATTTTCGAAGTTACCCGCAAATTTGTAAAGACGTCTCGGAGCGTTTGAAAGTAGCGTGGTAACTTTGAATGCGTTTTTCTCAAAACTGTTTTTTTTTAAGTCGGTGAGCAAGATTCTTCGGAAACGGCTGAACCGATCTGTCCTCGAACAGATCTGTCTTCGAACTTCGGCGAGAAAAAAATTGAGGGTGTTTTCTCGCCGACGTATATTTTCCATTCTATAAACCATTTAAGTCCAACATTTTCATCGAAAATCGAAATTTTTTTTTGCCAAGCCGCCGTTTTGTTAAAAATTAATATTTTGTTTATTCCTTCTATTAAATACTAGACAATATCTTATATTAACGAAATCTTTTTTGTTTTTTTCATTTTAAATTATCCAATCCAGAGATATCGTGCTCACCGCAAGACTTCTTTTTTTTTTTAGAGAAGCTCCCGGAGATCGGCTATAGCAGCTTTAAAAATGATTATTTTCGCAAATAAAAAATATGAAAATAAAGTTAAAAGTTACTACAATGTGTATATGAATTTTTACGTTAATAAATAAAAATGTCTTTCCAGGAAAAATTCTTGAAAAATCGTTTTGTATTCTTCGGTCTCCTGACTGCGTATAATTCCTTAAGTTTCTATGGTACGTTTTATAGCGCGCTTGTGGTTGATCACGTTTAGGCAGCGGCCTCTCGGTATAATAAACTCACGAGACTCACTGTGCGTGCACTCCTCTAACACACTCTATCAAACACAAACTCACGCGTGAACATTTGCTACTCGGACTCGTTACCATTAGTCCAACTTGCCGCCCCGTTTTCTCGTGCCTACTTACGATTAGAGAGTGCTTCATTTGCATTCCGGTTAGCGCGTCCGCGTAATGGCCAGTGATATGCGATACGCGCTAACCTCTAACGTGTGAGAGAAACCCGGTGTGGCGCGTATCGTGCAGAGTAAAGGCGGTGCACCATAACGCTGCAAGTAAAGAGAGAAAGAGAGAGAAGGAGGGAGAAGTACGAGAGGCACGGTGAGCGAGCACTATTTCACTCGTTGGCAGGACAAGATATACGGGAATCCCTGTCGCGTACGAGAAGTTTCTTCTACGGCAATGAAACCACAAAAGCCACACCGAGAAAAGAAAGCCGTGTGCGGAAGAGAAGAGAAGAATACTGAAGTTTTTGTTCGGCCAATGGGACAAATTTTCATCTGCAAACTTCTTCTTTTTTACACAACAAATTCAAAGTCGTATTTTTTCCCACGGATGTTATAAGACATCCGTGGGAAAAATGAAAAAGCGTACGAAAATGCACGGTAAGAGCGAACGGCTAGAAAAACAATGACAAATTTTACTCCGTTTCAAATGCTAATAAATATCGAAATTTAGGCGCGGTTTCACGAAAAAAAACTTGGCGTCCATTGGGATTCTAGCACGATAATAGCGCGAATATATATCGTTTGACAGAGAATAAGCGTCCAACACGCTATGAGAAAATAATTAAAGTGAGAGAGCACGATTTTTACGAAATTTGTTGCTTATCACCGAACCAACGCGCCGCGAGACCGTGTGGGTGTTCGACTGCTGTGACGTCTTTAACGAACGAAGTTGTGGGCGGTCGTCGGTTCGACGAGCTCTGATAAAAATATATCGCTGATAAAAATATATACATCCTTCAGCGGGGGAATAAGATAAACGAAGAGAAAGAGAGAGAGAGAAAGAAAGAAAGAGAGAGAGAGAGAGAGAGAGAGAGAGAGAGAGAGAGAGAGAGAGAGAGAGAGAGAGAGAGAGAGAGAGAGAGAGAGAGAGAGAGAGAGAGAGAGAGAGAGAAAGAAAGAAAGAGAGAGAGAGAGAGAAAGAGAGAGAGAGAGAGAGAAAGAATTGGAAAGATGAGTCTCTCTATAATCTCTACCCGCAACGTAGATTTCATTGCGACAACATAATTCTCTTGTGGCATGGTAACGTCGTGTGTACTTGGTTCGAGAAATTTCGCGAGTTGTTATCTTTACTTTATCTTAATAACAACAAAATTATTACGTGCCTCAACGAATTATCAATGATAATTCATTTCATAATCGAGTAATGGTGTCTGTAGCCGACGAATGAAAGAATCGAAGAAGAGGAGGGTTTGAAATAATTGAATATTTTTGTTTCCTTTCGCAACTTCGTTCGTTCATCGTCTATCTTTTTCGCAGCCGCGTATATTTCTCCTTGGAAGAATCCAGTTCAACCACCTGAACCGGTACACGGCGAACAACAAGCCGCGAGTGTTCTTCGCTCGTGACAGCAGGTTGCAGTCGAAGGAAAGGGATAAATAGGTGGAACAACCGGAAAACGGGGCAGTCCCGCGAGGATAATGAACTGCCTATCTGGATAAAGATCGAGGTATCTTTCCCTCTCTCTCTCTCTTTCTCTCTCTTTCAACTTACGTTATTATGGTGTTAGTTCAGACGAGCGGATGAAACCGGCTTGCGCGAAGTGTTACTTCCGGTTACGTAGACAGCTGCCCACAGCAGACAGTCGAGGAGAGAATAAACGTCTTGATTTTAGCGGTGTAACGGCTGCGTGTCCAACTGAATTTAATCATTGAACCATCGTACCGATAGAAGGAGAATGATTTTATCGTAGAATTGATTTTTCATGGAGCTTCTCGACGAAAGATTATAGAGTTTGTTAAAAGCCTTGTAAATACTCGTGTATGAATCCCAAGTATATTCGGACTTAAAGACTTGGCGAGCGGAATCGGCCCTCATAGTTCTCACAGTTATTTTCTACCTTCACAAACTTTTGTCCACGAAAACGATACTTTCGTAATTTTTCCTTCCCGCTGGCGAAAAAGCTTTTGTGATTGTTCAAACAGAGTTCCGAAACTCAGTACTCGCTCGTGCACGTTTCAATTCCCCTTTTCTTTTCCCGTTACTTTATCACGACAGTGCGAGATTGCGTTGATCGTTAGAAATGTGCGTTAAGGGGGAAAATAGGGTTAGACGGTTCAAAAAATCGATTTTTTTTTATTTCATAAATTGTTAGTAAAACTATTGAAAAATATGTTCCCAAAATTTTAAATGAAAATTCCGACTGGTTCTATTGTTATAAGCCATTAAAGTGAGTAGCTCTCCTTCAGGCCCCCCTCAGTACTATCTTTTCAGACGCGTTTTTCTGAAAACGACTTTTTTTGAACTTGCGTACACGCTAGTTTGAAAAGTTTTCAACCAATCGTTTTGAAAAATGGCAATTACTTTCTTCATAGTATTGCGCTCTATATGAACCTAAAATCGGAATATTATCATTATTTAAAATAATTTGTTTTTGCAAATAACGTTGTAAAAAATGGCAAAAAATCATGCTTTTTTGTTTTGACCCCTGTAAAAAATTCAATTTTCTATTTTTTTCATAGCATTTAGGTTCATATAGAAGAGAGACATATAATAAAAGTAAATTCCAACCTCGTTTGATTTCAGATGAAAATTGCGGCTTCCAGAATGTACGCAAAATGCTGAGTCTGATTGTGACCTGCAATATGGGGTCGCTAATATTTGCGGTGTTTTTCAATGAAATTCTTCAAAAATTTTATAGTATATTCTTAAATATATGTATAAAATATTTTCACAATTTCAATAAATTATATTCATTTTTTATACTATAAAAAAATTCATGAAACTCATTGAGAAAACGCTGTCCTAACTCTATTTCCCCCGTTAAAGGGTTATACGCAGTTAAGATTTTGAAATTTTTTTTTTCTATTTCATCTTCGTAATGTGCATACATATAAGTATGTGCACAAAAAATTCCACGTCAATCCGACAAATATTCTCGGAGTTACACGCATATTTGTAAAGACTTTAAATTCTTTACACGCATAGTTGAAAGAGATTTTAAAAGTTTGAATGCGTTTTTCTCGAAACTGTGTTTTAGAAGTCGGTGAGCAAGATTCCTCGGATACGGCTAACCCGATCAGTCTCAAATTTTTGCACAAGCTTTATAAATATATTTTTTAGAGATTAATCGAAGGTTTTTTTCTCGCCAATAAATATTTTCCGTTTAACAAACAATTAAAGGCCAGAATTTTTATCGGAAATCAAAATTTTTTTTTTTGCGAAGCCGCCATTTTGTTAAAAATTAATATTTTGCTTATTCCTGTGATTAAATACTAGATAATACTTTATATTAACGAAATCTTTTTTGATTTTTCATTTCAAATGATCCAATCCACAGGATATCGTGCTCACCGCAAGACGCCTTTTTTTTAGAGAAGCTCCCGGAGACCGGCTATAGCAGCTTTAAAAATAATAATTTTTACAAATAAAAAATATGACAATAAAGTTAAAAGTGACAGTTAAGTTAAAAGTTACCACAATTTGTATATAAATGTTTACTTTAATAAATAAAAATGTCTTTCCAGAAAAAAATTTTGAGAAAACGCTTTTTTTTCGGTCTCCTGACTGCGTACGACCCCTTAAAGGGGGAAATAGGGTTAGGATAGCGTTTTCTCAGTGATTTTCATGAATTTTTTTATAGTATAAAAAATGAATATAATTTATTGAAACTTTAAGAATATTTTATACATATATTTAAGTATATACTATAAAATTGGTATATACTATATACTGGAAGCCGCAATTATCATCTGATATCAAACGAGGTTAAGGTTAAGGGGGGAAATAGGGTTAGGACAGCGTTTTCTCAATGATTTTCATGAATTTTTTTATAGTATAAAAAATGAATATATTTTTTTGAAACTTTGAGAATATTTTATACATATATTTAAGTATATACTATAAAATTTTTGAAGAATTTCCTTGAAAAACACCGAAAATATTAGCGACCCTAAATTCCAGGTCACAATCAGACTCAGCATTTTGCGTACATTCTGGAAGCCGCAATTTTCATCTGAAATGAAACGAGGTTGTAATTTACTTTTATTATATGTCTCTCTTCTATATGAACCTAAATGCTATCAAAAAAATAGAAAATTGAATTTTTTACAGGGGTCAAAACAAAAAAGCATGGTTTTTTGCCATTTTTTACAACTTTATTTGCAAAAAAAAATTATTTTAAATAATGATAATATTCCGATTTTAGGTTCATATAGAGCGCAAAACTATGAAGAAAGTAAGTGCCAATTTTCAAAACGATTGGTTGAAAACTTTTCAAACTAGCGTGTACGCAAGTTCAAAAAAAGTCCTTTTCAGAAAAACGCGTTTGAAACACGTGGCGCGCTCGGGGCCTGAAGGAGAGCTACTCACATTAATAGCTTATAACAATAGAACGAGTCGAAATTTTCATTTGAAATTTTGGGAACATATTTTTCAATAACTTTACTAACAATTTATGAAATTAAAAAAAAATCGATTTTTTGAACCGTCTAACCCTATTTCCCCCCTTAAGAACATCTAAAAATTTTAGCAAATCTGCGCTTCTCCGTTAATCTTTTGTCGGATTTCGACTCAAAACATGTTTTTCACGAGACGAAAAAATGAAAAAACAAGAAGCAGAAGCTTCGTATAACTAAAATGTGCAAGGAAAATATCGTAGGGTTCGATGATAAAGAGTAAAGTCAATTGGATCAATAAAATAAAAGTTTCGAGCTTGTAAAATTAATATTGCCGAGGACAGAACTTGCGTCAAAACTTTCTCCGGGGGCGGGGCTGGTCGAGAGATCGAGAAACACGTTAAAAACTTTGCAACTCGTCTATAAAAAGTTGATATATACACAGAGGCACTTGCGCAAACAACACCGCCATATTGTAAACGTGTAGCGATGTCCCATGTGTGTTCATTCCGGAACGAAGTGGTAAAATAACCTCGATATCTCTCCCCCCCCAACCGCCCTGCTCCTCTTGCTTCACAGACAGCCCAGACGATCTTTTCGGCGAGCCGAAAATCGTTTATGCGGAGATCCAAGGCGGGCGGATGTCCCTGACCTTCCTCGACGCGGCAATATATATCTACATAAATGTATATATTCATGCTCGCAACTAAAATTGGTAGAAATAGCAGTCCGCACAGTTTGTATATTCGGATAACGAGTTGGATGGGGGAGGGGGGGGATGGATGGATGGTAGAATCCAATTTGTGAAACTTTCTTAACGTGATTATAATAGCATATATCTACATATAAGTATATGTATATATATATATATATATATATATATATAAATATATACATATATATATTTATATGGCCCTCTTTTATATGTCCATCACTGTGAACATCGTGCCAAAACATCGAGTCAATATTGAGTGCTATATGGCGAGTAAACAGTTCTATAAATAGATATATTTTATCAGCGTTCGTCGAGCGGCAATAAATCGTTATGAAACATTGAAGAGAGGAAAAGAAAGAAAAAAAAAAAAAGAAGCGCGGAATAGATAACGACTACGAGAGTTCGCGTGGTTAATTAAATATACATTCGTATGGCGGCCGTTGAGCATAATAACGTGCATTTCCTCAACCGTAATGGGTACAATTTCAATACGCAAAGAACACAGTTCCTTGAAGAAAAAACAAACAAAACAAAAAACGATAATGTACAAAGGGCACTCGAGCAAGGATGAAAAACATCGAGAGAGAAAGAGCGAGAGAGCGAGATAACAAAAAATCGCAGAAAGTTTACACAGCACAGGTACGTAACTTATCCGTAGAGAATGAACTTAACGAGGAAGCGTGCACCGCGGCGCTAATGGAACCCCTACGTCCGCCCTCAATCGCGTTATTCTACTGTTGCTATACCAATACTACGGTGTGTTGCCACTCCAACACGTTCGATGATGCTGCTCGTTTATTCCTCCAACACTGATGATGTTAAAACAGCCTCGACCGGCGACACGGTCGCACGAGTACCTCATCTTGCACTGCCAAGAGAGCAAGCGAGCGAAAAAGAGGGAGGCCGGGAGAGAGGGGGAGAGAGTGAGAGAGAGAGAGATAACTGGCGATGCAGTTTCGCGTTCACCTTGCCGCGCGCTTTATCGTTCGATAATTACTCTTCGCGGCTGTCGAGCTCACCATATATGTGTATACATACACAGTAGTCCATAGTCTGTATACACATAGGTTTATATATCGACGTACATGCAGACGTGTTGATGTTCTCGACGAGATTATTTATGAGGTTTTCTCTCTCGCTCTCTCTCTCTCTCTCTCTCTTTCGCTCTCTCTCACGTTCCCTCCCCCTCAGTCGATACAGAGCAGTCCCAAGGACGTGTGGTAACGCATATGTAAAATCGATTAACCGTGAAAACTGTTCAATAAAATTGATGAACCACTGTACTAAATCGAACAGTACACGTATACACCATAGAATAGAGGTTACAGTAGCTGTGCCGACAAAACAATGAAAAATGATAGAATTTTTTGGAATTTTCGCGTTAAAAACTGTCGACCTTGAAAATTTTCACTGTTCGTAGTGCCATCAACGAGGGGACAAATTTTCTAATCGCACGGACACTGCGAAAAACGTTGAAGCGTCAATAACCCCGCTGACGTTTGACGGGTTCAAAGTATAATTAAAGGATTTTTCGTGAAACCGCGCGTAACTTTAGTAAATAGCCGAAAATTTGGGAAATCGTCCAAAAGCCATTGTTGAATTTCTAGAAAAGAAATCGTATGTTCGAAAAGTTAATCGCAAATATCTTTTTTGACATATTCCAATGTCACGTCATAAAGTGTCATTTCGACTAAAGTTGTAAGATGTCGAAGCTATTTAAAAATTTGGCGCTCGCAATCGTGCGTATCGGACATAATACGAGGGGGGACCCAAAAAAAAACGGGAATTGCGCTGCGGCGGGGAGGGAGAGTGGGGGAACCCGCTGCTCGAGCAGGTGTCCGTTGGGGACACGTCTCCTGAGTTAGTGTGCGAAGTTCTGTCGCCGTGAGTGCATCGGTTCGCCCGTGGGAATTTTTGTAGTGAAACAACTGTTTCCATTTCGGCGAAAACGTGATGGCCGATTGTCGAGAGCAACGCGCGGCTGTGAAATTTTGTTTCCTGTTGGGGAAATCGGCCGCGGAAACTACTGTAATGCTCAAGACTGCTTGTGGAGAAGCTACCCTAAGTAAAACCAGAGTCTACGAGTGGTTTTCACGTTTTAAATATGGAGAAATGTCAATTGAAGACCAACCCCGTTCAGGACGCCCCTCAACGTCAAGAAGTGACGAAAACGTCGACAAAATCAATGGTCTCATCCGTGAAGACCGTTGCCGAACCATTGATCAACTCTGTGAGATGTCTGGGATATCATGGAGTTCAATTCAGAGGATTTTATCCAAAGATTTGCACATGAGCAGAGTTGCAGCCAAATTTGTCCCTCGCCTTCTGACAGACGAGCAAAGGGAGCGTCGACTTCAGGCATGTTTTGAACTTCAAAATCAGCTCGAAGAGGACCCTGAACTTTTTTCCAAGGTGATTATCGGTGATGAATCGTGGTGCTATGGATACGACCCCGAAACAAAGCAGCAATCAAGCGTTTTGCCACTGTGGAGGAGGTAAAACAAAAATCGCTGGAAGGCCTAAAGAACATCCCAATAAGTGAATTTAAAAAATGTTTTGAACATTGGAAGGATCGTTTGCAGAGGTGCGTTGTGGTCAAAGGAGAATACTTTGAAGGTGATCAAAATTTGGTGTAAAAATATTCAAAAATAAAGAAATTATGACGAAATTCCCGTTTTTTTTTGGGTTCCCCCTCGTATGTGACGTAGTGAGAATAACGAGAGTGTGCGAAGAGAGGACAGCGAGCATCTCTCTCTGAATTTCTCGGACTCTTTCTCTTTCGCTCCGGGGACGCCGACGCGTCTACAAGTATATCATCTTATCGGGATTTCGAGCACGCGTGATTGTCCACGGCATCAAATCTACAATCGAGGACAGAGATAGAGACGAAAGCATCCTCATCCTACCTTCTCAATCGAATTGGCCATTCGGTGAGGACTTTTCTATTACTGGAGGAATATACTCTATATTCGGAGAATCCGGCATCCCGGAGCAAAGACGAAAGAGCTATCGAAGAAGCGACAACTCAAACACAAAATTTACGTAATTATCTTTCTATTATTTCTAACATTCTATAATTCACGAGGACGTGTAATTTACTAAAATTCAAGGAACATTGTCGGCACACGTACTACGTGATATCGCTTCTTATTCAAAAATGTTCACGATTTAGTGTATCTCGAATGTGTGTGCTAGTATGAGTTTGTACGATATAAATTGTTCTTATGATTTTTCGTGTATCTTGAATGCGTGTGGTATTGTGATTTTCGGATGGTATAAATTGTCACTATAATTTTCGTGCGTTGCAAATTTAATAAGGAAATATACGATCTTCTGTCGACTCGTCTGCCATCGGCATTCGTAAATTAATATTTTTGGCAAACGTTTCTATCCTAAAGTAAATAAATAATATTACAAAGTTTGACCCATATCATATGGTGTTTTATGACGACCGCACGACGGACGACACATGAGTACCGCAAGAAATAGAAAGAGGAAAGAGAATTTTTATCCGAAGAAGTCCAGAGCACCGGTCACGGTCAAGACCGTGATGCATCCTTCGTAGTGTTATAAAATAACGAAGTGAGAGTAAAGTTATTTCACCGCGTGGTTTTAATTTATTTATCCGTCCATTTCCAATAGCCATATCGTCGTAGCGAGGAAATGAAATTTTGTAAAATCCATGAAGGCTTTTCGTTTTTGCAGAACGTTTTTTTTTTTGTTTATCGATTGATTCTGGCAATTTCGTAAAAAACGTTGATAAAAATGTACGCAGAATAATAATAAAAAGGTACCGTTCGACGAAGGCGTCTCTATATAACTGGTCTCTTCTATACGGTCGACCGGGAGGCGTTCGCGCCACACTTGACTCTCCGGTGGAGTTCGGTGTTCCAATTAAGACGGACACACAAGCTCGTAAAGCGGCCTCGGTCGTGTGTCAGTATCCGTCTACTCTCTTCCTTCTCCTCGTCACGATCTCGTACTTGTGTATTTATATACATACACGAACGTGTATATATTTACAAACACACTCGCAAACACACACACACATTTATATAAATATATATACAGACACGAACACGTAGTGTCTCCTCGTTGACGAGAGAGGATCCCGCACGCTCGGCCTCTTTTCGACGACACGCCGAGGAAAAGGGCGTTAATTATTCAACGGGCGCTCACTCAATTACTTCTTTTTTCTTTTTCTTCTTTCACCTTTGGGGCGCGCACACACAAACTATTAAATGTACACAAGAAGTCTATAAATATACATAATGTTTACGTTAAACGATCGTTTTATGTTTTTATCACATTAATCGAGCCCCCCTGCCCCAAAGTGACTGTGACATTAGAGCAATAAAAACGAGATTATAAAAGTTAAAAGGGACAGAAAAACAAAATCACCGCGCCGGTGCGTTTTTGGTCGGTGTGCTTTCGCGCTCTTGTACAAGTTTGCGAAAACAGCGAGTCAATGGGCCGCGCGAAGTAGACGGAGATGGATATGAGCGCGCGTGAATGGCGAATGAGGAAAATCATTTGCATATCACTCTCTCATCCGTCTGTAAACGGTGCTTTGGCCTTCCATCCGTCCGTCTCATTCTCGCGCTCGCTCGTTCTCAATCTCTCAATCTCTCTCGTTCGCTTTTGATGCTTCCACCACTATCCTCGATCGGCTTATATACATAGCGTGCTATCTCGACGTTTGTACTCCGCTGCTGCACATCCTCCCCATAGCACCGATCCCAAACAACCCCTCTGATTGCACACGTCTCTTTCTCATCGCGCTCTCGTTCGTGCTTTATACCGATCAGTGATTGCCATCTCGTTTCCGGCACGTGAAACAAAGGGGATCAAAGTTTTATTTCCGTGTACCTAACATCTTCCACCCCCAATCCCCGCGCCACCCCACGACTAATAATACCACTAGATCTCGTATAACAAACCCAAATGCATACATTTCTTAGAAATTCGTGCAGCAAATATTTCGAAGGTTAACGTATTCCACTTTCGCGGAAATGGTGGGAGGAATAAAAAAAAAAAACCAACAATCTTGGCACGCTCTGCCACTTGATGAATCGGTGCTGAAACTTCGGTGGGCCGCGAGTTTGTATCTAGCAATTCAAGATGAAGAAATTCCGCTACGAGATTTATCTCGTATTCAACAGGGTTGGCAAAAGGGCCCATTTCGCATATCGAATTATTCGTGAAATTTCATTGTCACGGGGGACGGCGAGGCGTGAAAGAAAGAAAAATCATTTGTAAGGACAAAATATTGCAAAAGTGGTGATAACAAAATTACAAATTGTCCGCTGTCTATGTCGTACGAAATAATTGCATTGATAACGTACGACATTTATCATTTCTATGGATCTCCGCGCGACGAGCATATGTTTCAAGATCCAATGAACGATCTATCACGCGCGCAAATGTGAAATCTTGGACGTAGCCGGAGAAAGAAACCGCGAATAATCGGTGGATAAACTAGAGTGCAAAGTCACCCAGCCGTATAATTCATTGGAACGAAATTCGCGCCGGGAATTGAGTAAATACGTATATAGATATACATATGAAGCGTGTAAATGTATAGGGAGGGTATGTGGCGTATCGAGAAAGGGCGAGATAGTAGAGATAAAGCGCGCGTGGGATAATTTAAATTCAATGGGTTCTCTCGCGTGGCGTGCTCGGCGGTTCTCGCTGTAACGACCGCCCGCGGCTCCGGTACAACCGAGACACCGCGAGTGCTTCATGCACTCGTGAAAACGCAATGATCCCTTCGCGCTTGCCTGCACGTATATCGAACGATATATCTATGTATGGATTTATTATATTTATTCGTTTGACCAAGCCGTTTTCCAAACGTGAATCCCCCCCCACCTCCCTCGCGTCGTTCACTGACCACGCACACCACTTTTGTTATTTTTTTCTACAACCCCTCACCCAGCGCCATATATATTGCTGCTATGCATCAGAGCCGAGAATTGGAAACGTTCTTTTTTTTCAACGCTTCCGATTCATCGAGCATTCTGTATCCTTTATTATGAACCAAAGCGAATTTGCTCTCAACCATCTCCACGTACTTCCAAGTAATTCGTTCGTTCGTTTCCTGCATTATTAGTTCCGGTATATCCAATTTTTTTCCTTTTGATAATGCGAGATATCATTGTTTTTGTGACGTCTTGGATATTGAGGAGAAAATTATATTTGTTGTTTATTAAAAAAACAAGCACATTGATTCATTTCAATCTTGAGTTTTTGGTCAATTTTTTCAAAAAATGCCTTTGGTGCAAATTTCCGTTTTGATAACTTATTTCATATTGGATTTCACGATGACAAGTAATATTGATTTTACCCTGTAGTTTCAATAATTTCGACATGAACAAAGGCTTTTAATATTTAATCCCTGACTGTTGTTAATAATTTATATTGATGAATTGACAGAATTGATTTTTGGCTCAAGGGGTGGCTCAATAAATCTTCCCTTGGCGTATTTTGAAGCGCAAAACGCGAGCACGAAATTCCTGTGCATATGAAAAGAAAAGGAAAAATCATTATGGTAGTATTCTGGTAATTTAAGCCGATTTTCATGTCTTTTTTGGAGGGCGTCTTTTTGTAGGAAAATAAAAATGAATCGTTTTGAATATTTAGGATGTTTTTATTTACATATTAAAGATATAAAAAAAATTTTGTTTGGAAAAATTTAATAGTTTATGATTATTATTATTATTATTGATCGAAGTTGGCACCTCGAAAAATAGCGCGTGGGTCGCCCCGGTGATTTTGGCTCTTGATTTTATCTGAAATCAAAAATTCTTGATAATTCTTAATCTATAGACATGTCATTCTGGTCGGAACTACTGAAGTTAAATTTCATGGATAAATAACAAAATGGCGGTCTTTGGAAAAAAGTTTTTTTTTCCAAAGTTTTTTAACTTCAGTAGTTCTGACCAGAATGACATGTCTATAGATTAAGAATTATCAAGAATTTTTTATTTCAGATAACATCAAGAGCCAAAATCACCGGGGCCACCCACGCGCTTTTTTTCGAGGTGCCAACTTCGATCAATAATAATAATAATAATAAATTATTAAATTTTTCCAAAGAATTATTTTTTTCTATCTTTAATATGTAAATAAAAACATCCTAAATATTCAAAACGATTCATTCTTATTTTCCTACAAAAATTGCCTTTCAAAGCTGACACAGCCATCGATTTTAGCGAAATGAGGTTTATACCTCATTTTTGGCTCTTATGAGCCAAAAAAAAAAAATTGCGAGCAGAGCAATGAATTATGACAAAAATAGCACCAAATGTCCGCGTTACCAGTCGATTCTGCTCATTTGACAGTGCTAACTTTACAGTACCTTTTCAACGAACAAAACGAATTAACGAAAACGAAAACACATTAATGTAACTTATTTGCCAGTAATTCGCTGTTAACAATTTTGTACGTTGATAAAATAGTGTTTAACGCGTAATCGACACTTCGTTACGGTTGCTTTCGCACATTAAAAGTGTGTTAAATCAATGATCATAAATTTCGCGCGAATTTTACCAGTGCGTGGGCCACTTTAGTTATTGTGAAACGTGTAATTTAGAGTTTTACAAACATTTTTTTCCATTGTTTATCATCGTTGATACGAAACACGGTGTATCTCATTCGGAATTCTCGCAGCCCAGTTACCAAATGCTGAATTACCGATTTAACGAACAATAGAGAATACTGCTGAAAGCCATTACGGAGATAAAGCACATATAAACATGTAGCGTTATGTTGTACTTGAATATTACTTTATATATAATCTACCATTCGCTGTATTTAAATATATATATAGTATCCGAGTGGCTATACAGTATAAAGCGTGAAAAAAAAACCACACATACCGAACGAACCTTTGTGCGAAAACATAAGATAAAAGCTCTATCTCTTTCTTTCTTTCTTTCTTTCTTTCTCTCTCTCTCTCTCTCTCTCTCTCTCTCTCTCTCTCTCTCTCTCTCTCTCTCTCTCTCTCTCTCTCTCTCTCTCTCTCTCTCTCTCTCTGTCTGTCTCTCTTACGTATTTATATTCCGGAGATCCCGGCGGTACACGCCCACGCTCGCGCCTCTCTCGGATATATAATATAAATGTAAGACGGTGACTAGTTTGGATATACATATCGCAGCGATGTTTCTGAAACGACGCCAAGCTGAATATCGCACCGTTTTCTCGGGCGCTCCCGGGAAAACGAGCGCCAAAGATCGTGCGCTCCGTGCAAACGCGAACAAAAAGCCAACAGAGCTTTCGAAACGAAGAAATGAGACGCGAAAAAAAGAATGAAAAAAAAAACGCGAAGAATAAATGTAAGAGTAACGCTGAACGAAGATGAATAAGAAGAAAAACAAGAATTTTTTTCTTTTTCCTTTTCGAAGCACGAGCGGAAGACGTCAAAGTTTCATTCGCTATCTTACAAAACGATTTTTGCGGAGGAGAGAGGAAAGATCAGTTGAGAAGAATGAACGGACATTTATCTGTGAGAAATATATACGTTACGTCGTCTCTTTTTCATTCCGACGATTGAAATTTCCACATGCCCCCCCCCCCCCCCCCCCCCAGTTACAAATTCCGAATTAATGATTCTTCGCCTTCTTCTTCTTCCACGTTTTGTACTTATAGTCTCTCGTGAGCCAGTAGAACTAGAAAAATCAGTTTCTGGGTCACAGTACGACTCATACAACTCGTTGTTACTCGAGACAATTAATTTCTCAGCTCAACGCGGAAATCTCTTTGGTCCGACGCGATCGTTTGTTTTTTCTTCTATTTTATAGAATCCCTTTCCTCTCTCTCGTTTCGTGTCTCTCTCAGTCTGCCTCTTCCAATTCCAAAGGATAATATATATAAAAACCATTGTAACGGCTTTCTTCACATCGAAAGCAGAATTCTGAAGCAATGTTATACCCGAGTTAAAGGTATTGCTGCAATTTCTCATGGAAATCTTCATGTTGAAACATCAAAGAGCTAATACATCTCTCAATAAGTTCGTATGATCACATATAGATGCCGCTATTGACAAATCCATACGATTTTTAGGAAGTAGCAACCTTCAAACGATACGTCTGAAAATTTTTAAACAATCTGACATTTAGTTCACAGGTTACAGTGGTTTTAGTGATGCTACTTTTGTAATTTTCAAAACAATGTAAAAATCTGAATTTCTTGTATCGATAAAGCATTGCTTTTTAATGGGAGAAAAATACCGTTTAAGAAAAGCAATGGCTTAACAAGTGTTATTCGGACACGGTATTTTTTTCCCATTAAAAAGCAATATGCTTTATCAACACACGAAATTCAGATTTTTCCATTGTTTTGAAAATTACAAAAGTAGCGACACTTAAACCACTGTAATCTATGAACCAAACGTCAGATTGTCATGAAATTTTGACAAGTATCGTTTGAAGGTTGGTACTTTCTGAAAATCACATGGATTTGTCAATAGCGGCGGCATTTATATGTCATCCTACGAACTTATTGACTAATGCGTTATATCCCTACAAACACCGGCTTAATATGTGGACCATCAATTGGTTATGATGCTGAAGTTTGCATCGTTGGAGTGCAACGAAAATAAATTTTTTACATCATTAATCCCCCTTAAGATTGGATTATCGATGGCAAAAGTCGTTAAAACGTTTTAATGGGATCTTCTTCCAAGGATCTGGGCCTAAATGGGCACGAGAGGCAAGAGCGACACTTAAAATAAAAATTAATAAACCTATTTGCGTTGCGTTCCAACGATGCAAATTTCAACATCATGATTGGTTTACCATACGGATGAGCCTCCAATACAACGCAAAATATATTCTTGGATCTGCATTGACTTTTCACGATCGACTAAAGAGCAAAATATCAATTGCGATTTTTTTTCTCTTTTTTTTTTCAAGTCTGAGTTTCGAAAACTCAAATATTTGGAATTTTAACACGCTCGTTGATTTATTAGTGGTGCTACTTGGGCCGCGTTCATTCATCGATGAATATATGCTCGTTGTGAAGAGCTGAGAGGAGTAGTTTTCGTCGTCGTGGTCGTCATCGGGGAGCGGGAGCGCGGGTTAACGTTGATCCCGGGGCAACGATAACCCACAGAGGCCAGTGCACTTCGCTCTCTCGCTCGCGGAATGTCGAGAGATAATAAATTTATTTCTCGAGGTCTCCTCACGGTGTATATAACAATGAATCGAGAGTGAGAGAGAAACGGAAAGAGATTAACGTACGCTGGACTACACAAATTTACCGCCTACGCATATAGTACGTCGATATACATAGACCATAAATGTACAAAACCATATATCGAGCGATCGATGAGATTACAAGTGCTTGCGGTAATTGAGCTGGAATTGGAAAACAACGAGATTGAATTCCCTCGAATATTTTAACGTACGTAAATTATTCATGAAGCCTAAATGTCACTCCTGTTCATTGTATATTATCCGGTTTCTCGATGAATTCCCGATCCAATTAATATATTCAACATATTTTGCGGAATTTCAAACTGATCAGCATGATTTTGTGACGAGATAAACAGTAATTTATGGAAAATAAATAAAATATAAATAAAATATAAATATACCAAAAAATATATAACCTGTTTTCGCAATACTGAAGACAAATATAAGACTTTTTTTTTTCAAATCCCTCATAATTCCTTTTTCTGACAATTATTCTCAACAGTTGAATCCGATTACGTAAATGAAAAGTCCCAATGTGGGCATTGAGAGACAGAGAGAGGGACGATTAGCACCCACACACGCGTTTGTAACGGCTAGAAAGCACGCGATGTTCTTGCACCCTTCGAGAACCCTTTTCCTCCGTTGCTCGTTGCACACTGTGCCAATAAGATCTAACCCGGTATTCCCGATATGCGGTATACATGTTTATCTAGCGTGCGCACAAGCAGAGTGTGTATCTATACTACAAGGACGTGTTAAAAGTGACGAAAAAGCGGTACGATGTCGATGACACTTGTGAATTGGGTCGTTTAGATGGCGTAACGTTCTCACAATAATAATGATAGTAATAACAATGATAGCGTAAAGACTAATTGACGTTTGTCGTTGAAGAACTCGAGAACTTGATTCACCCATTCCCCCTTTTCCACAAATCAATCTCAATTCCTTTACCGAACCGTACCGAATTCCATGTTGTTCATGATTAAAGCGAATGGCATCGTTGCGAATCGTCAGATCATCAAGTCCGAATGAACAAAGCTTTTTAAACGACACAATCCTTTCTCTACGCGATGTATAAACCACGCCCGAGTGATATAATCGACCCTCTGTAATTACAAATCACCACACACACACGCACACATATACAAATAGGATTTTGCGAATAATTTGACAAAGGAATTTCATTAAGTATTTAGATACTCAATCCGCCGTCAAATAGTTTTTTTTAATCCTCAATCTAGCACGATTCGACGGTTGCAATATTGTGGATAAAGAGGAGATCGTGTAAAATATAAATTCAACACATGAGATAAATTTAAGGGAGGAAATAGGATTAGACGGTTCAAAAAATCGATTTCTTTTTTATTTCATAACTTGTTAGCAAAACTATTGAAAAATATGTTCCCAAAATTTTAAATGAAAATTCCGACTGTCTATTGTTATAAGCCATTAAGGGGGGAAATAGGGTTAGGACAGCGTTTTCTCAATGATATTCATGAATTTTTTTATGGTATAAAAAATGAATATAATTTGCTGAAACTTTGAGAATATTTTATACATATATTTGAGTATATACTATAAAATTTTTGAAGAATTTCCTTGAAAAACACCGAAGATATTAGCTACCCCATATTGCAGGTCACAATCAGACTCAGCATTTTACGTTTTTTCAAACGCGTTTTTCTGAAAACGACATTTTTTTAACTTGCGTACACGCTAGTTTGAAAAGTTTTCAACCAATCGTTTTGTAAATTGGCAGTTACTTTCTTCATAGTATTGCGCTCTATACGAACCTAAAATCGGAATATTATCATTATTTAAAATAATTTTTTTTTTGCAAATAAAGTTGTAAAAAATGGCAAAAAATCATGCTTTTTTGTTTTGACCCCTGTAAAAAATTCAATTTTCACTTTTTTTGATAGCATTTAGGTTCATATAGAAGAGAGACATATAATAAAAGTAAATTCCAACCTCGTTTGATTTCAGATGAAAATTGCGGCTCCCAGAATGTACGCAAAATGCTGAGTCTGATTGCGTGACCTGCAATATGGGGTCGCTAATATCTTCGGTGTTTTTCGCGGAAATTCTTCAAAAATTTTATAGTATATACTTAAATATATGTATAAAATATTCTCAAAGTTTCAATAAATTATATTCATTTTTTATACTATAAAAAAATTCATGAAAATCATTGCGAAAACGCTGTTCTATTCCTATTTCGCCCCTTAACCGAATGAAAAGACAAATTTCCTTCGTGCCGAATGAAACTTCGTATAAAAATGAATCTTTTTTCTCTGACTTTGATTTATACGGTAATAATGGAAAATACTATCGGTGAATTGAGAGCACAATCCGAAGTTTAATCGCGGAGTTTTTAGTGAGAGCATTAGCGATGACGAGAGATTCCGTTGTTACACGTAACGCGAAGCATATCAATGTCATCGCGATGACATTATACAAATTTAAATATCTCACATACCGATTACTTGCGTTTCGCCAATGTCAGACAGATAATCCCGGCAACATACGCGCGTTTATATGAAGCATGGAAAATATCTTACGTAACTCGTCGTAGATACATCACGCGTATATGTAGAGGAGACGAAACGAAGAATCGTGTTTCTCCGTCACTTTTCAGCATGACAAGTGATCATACTAGCTCCCTCACAAATTCCATCCTATACAACCAGAGTCTCTCTCTCTTTCTCTCTCTCTCTTTCTCTCTTTCTCATTCTTTTTACGTACATATCTACCTATTCTCCTCGTAACTTTTTCCTTTCTCTACTCTAGCTTCTTTCGCTCCATATACGCAGACTATGTCTATAGAAAATTTCGCGTGGCTTTTCGCTCATGAATTTTCATTCGTGCGAAATTTCCATTCGCGATGGTACTCTCTCACGGAGTTATCCACAAGGAAGAGTCATATCGCGACAGCATCACTAACCGATCTGCGGTGCAACAGAGAAAAAGGAAGAAAGAGGTAGAAAGAGAAAGAGAGAAAGAGAGAGAGAACGAGAATAGAAAATAGCGTTTTTTGTCGTAAGTTTCACGAAGGCAAACGACTTTTCCTCTCGAATTTTGCATACAGTAGAAAAAGTTTTACGTTACAAGGCTATACGTATGCCCGGAATATGTACATGTCAGTGATGTATTTTAGCGCACGTTAGAAAAGTCAGAGGTCGAAAGAAATCTCACTTCCTCGAGCTTTTCTTTTTTTTTCTCTTTTTTTTTCCACACTTCAGATGTTTTTCCCTTTTTCACACGTCGCAGCGGTTTTCCGACAACATTTTTTCCGCGCGCAGCATATTCGCCGTGAACATGTACACCGGGAGCTTTAGAATTTTTTTTTTCCGCCTCCCTTCATTTATCCCCGAATCACAGACAAATCTACATACATACAAGTGTAAGTAGACGTCGACAGGGTCTTCAGGATTTTCTCTCGGAATCGCAGTGGATTAAATATCATCACGCTTTTCCTTCCACATACAAACGTCAATCCAATATTTCCGGAAATTCTTTCGGTCTTTTGCTCTCCCTTCGCGCTTTTTTTCTTTCTCTTCTTTTCTTTTCTTAGGTTTCAACCATCGCCCTGGCCTCTCCTGCCCCTCTGTCACTCCAGTGGATCACAGAAAATGGCTCACAGAAATCCTCTGCGCTTCGCAGGGAGAGCTTAATTCATTTGAATACTTTATAGCATTGAAGTTCGTCTGCGCGCCCGAGTCTCTTCGTGTCTCTCCCTTTTCCGCTCTTTTCCACCCTCTCTCGCTCTCTTTCTCTTTAGCCTGCCTATATGTATATATACATATATCTGACTCTGCTCTGGTTGATTGGGTTTTCGGTCGGTTTCCAGGCATACGTTTTGCCCTCACAAATGCCGTGGAGTTTGCGCATCGTAGCACATAACACCCGCCGTTGCTCCTCTCGCGCGCGCGCGGCTATATATATCGGCATGCCGGAGCCTGCGAAAGTACGATTATCAACTTTTCTGCAAACGCCCACACACCCGTCAGCTTTTCACAGGCAAAGCCTCGCAATCCAACCTCGTGAATTCTCGACCCCTCATGTTTCAACAATACGATGTAAATTTGTGTGTGTGTGTGTGTGTGTGCATGCCTGTGGGTTGTATACGAATTTATCCGGAGTGCTGGTTGTCTCTCTCACGTATGTGCATTTACAGAGACGAATTCGTAATTTAATTTTGGTATTTTTTAAATATCCAACGAGTGAAAAAATTTGCCGGAATGTTCGAGCTTTAAAAAACAATCCGTTTTAATCCGGCTTGTAATTTTTGTTTTATTTGTTAAATGTCGCATTTACTAAATTTCCATAAACTCTTGGTTTTTGATAAATCGAGAAAAAAATATTGATCCAAAACATCGATATACTTTTGAATCCCGGTGTTTTTTTCTTTTACTCTCGAGACGGTGCGACAACCCTCGTGTTTTACGAAGATATAGGATACCCAACAACTTTCAATCCGATCCTATTCAGCTGTTTACAAGTTGGTTCCGTGTAGCCAACGACTTGTGGCCATTTCGGTAGAAATAACTGAGACAATGTGAATTCGCTGCAGCTGTTACATCCCGCGTGGCGTCTGTGGCTCGACGAGAGATTTCGTCGTGACGCTGAACGGAACTTTTGCCGGAGCAACGCGAGCGAGGAGACCCAACGAATTCGGAGAAACTCGGGACGCGCGTGAAAATTCACAACGCGAGGAAACGGAAAATGTGATTGTTCGAAAGGTTAAGGGTTTATATGCGCAGTTGGAGATTTCAAAAAATCCGTTTTTTTTTATTGCATTTTCGGAGTATAGATATATTTGAGTATATTCTCTGAAAATTTCAAATCGATCCGGCAAATATTCTTGGAGATACGAGGTCTGTTCAAAAAGTATCGCGAATTTTGAATTTCCGCGGGCTACGTATATTCGATTTTCGATTTTGTTGTGGCGTTAGGTTGATACTCATGTCCCTCATTTATGCTGAAAAAATCGGCCATTTTGAATGTTTAGTTAATTGTTGACAGCTGTTTTGGTTAGACGTGTTTTGGCTTGTCTTCGATTTTGGCCTATTCCAAAAAAGCAGCTCCCATTGCGATGATCGAGCTTTGGTTTCGACGTCATAACCATAAACTCATGATTCGTCACCAGTTATGACCCTCCGGAGCAAATTTGAGTCGTCGCGGACCGAGTCAAACAGCTCCTTAGCAATGTTAACGCGACACTGTTTTTGTTCGAAATTGAGCAATTTTGGCACGAATTTCGCGGCGCTCCGTCTCATGCCCAAATCATTGGTAAAAATCGAATAGCACGAGCCAATCGATATGTTTAGTTCCTCAGCAACTTCTCTAACGATGATTCGACGTTTGGCCAATATTATTTTCTTCACTTCATCAATGTTTTCGTCTGTTGTTGATGTGCTCGGGCGTCCGGAACGCATTTCGTTGTTCGCATCTTCTCGGCCCTCTGAGAACATTTTGTATCAGCGATAAACGTTGCTTTGGTCCAAGGTGGCTTCACCATATGCCACAGTCAACATTCGGAATGCGTCCGCGCACTTAATTTTCTTTTTCACACAAAATTTGATACAGATTTTTTGATCCATTTTTTGCAATAGGCAACAATCGAAGCCAAAACACGTCTAACCAAAACAGCTGCCAACAATTAACTAAACATTCAAAATAGCCGGTTTTTTAAGCATAAGTGAGGGACACGAGTACCAACCTAACGCCACAAAAAAAAATCGAAAATCGAATATACGTAGCCCGCGGAAATTCAAAATTCGCGATACTTTTTGAACAGACCTCGTACATGCATATTTCAAATTGAAAGATAGCATCGAAAGATTTAGAAAAAAAAATGTCTGAGTCACTTTAAAAAGCGCGTACATTTTTTATCGATATAACAACATTTATCGCACACATTGTTACTATTGTTAGAAACAAAAACAGTTGTTGTTTAGGCTCGGCGAAAAAAAAAATTGATCGTCATTGAACGTTACGATAAAAGCTTTTTCGTCAGTACTTCCAATTTTTGCTTTCCTATCTACTACTGTAAATCTTGTGATATGTGTAATGCTTTACGGTAGAATTAAAACGGAGAGAGAAATAGACGCGAAAAAGAGCATAGAATTTAGGGAGCAATGAAGTTCCATGAGCTCCTATGAGAGAATCGTGAATCGCTTCTCCTCGCACACGACTTCTCGTTTACTCGCGGTTCAAGGCTTATAATTACCCGAGAGCTCCAAGTGGGTCGCTTTCTCCTCTCGGCAATGTATGCATGTATATATATATATGCCAGCGCACTTTGTGCACATTCACGGAGCGGTAGAACGTCGAAGAAGTTGAAAATTCTCGCGAGTCGAACGTGTGTGTGCGCGCGCGCGCCTTGTCTTCTCAGCGATGCCAAAACACACGTATACCATTTATAAACTCCATTATATATATATATATATATATATATATTGCAGTATACAGAATACACAAGGTAGAAGTCTGTTTTGTTGTATATAGTTAAAACCATATACCGGGGAGATTGCCTCGTGAACGATCCCGGGATCGTTTCGTCGTTAAAAAGACCAACGTGTGTGCATGCGCGCCACGATATAAATCGATCCGTTAAAGAATCGACAAACTGGCCTCCTCTCTCTCCCTCTCTCTCTCTCTTTCTTATATACGTGGATAAGCAGCAGAATGAGGATAACGAGCGATCGCGATATATATACATCATCGTTTGATTGACGTCGAAACGAAAACTCGCGCATTCGCGATAGTACATATAATCTTCAAGGTTGTCTACCATCGTAACGAATTTTGTACGTTCACGACGATTACAATCATTTTCGTAGTTCATTGATCGAACGAAAGTATTAGTTTCAATTGTCATTATCTCTGTGGCGTTAGGAATTTTCAAGCTTCACATTCGAGCTCATTTACCCGTACAAAAATTGTGGTAGTAATCGAGATGGATTCCTATGATTATCCCTACTCTCTGCTAAGGATGCGACTAGATTCCTAGCAAATTTCTGCATGGGGAGCTTCCCGATAAGAGTTGTACCCCGCGGGTAATTGAACGATTAAAATTTTCTGTAGCACGAACAAAAAAAGTTGCACTATTGCAACAGTGAAATGGAGTGCTGTTTTTTTTAGTCACTTTTACAATCGCAGTAAGATTAACCAAGGTGTGTTTGTCAAAATTACAGGTAAATTGTGTCTTTTTTTTCACAGATGTAAATTTTAACTCTGATTGTAGGTGACTAAAAAAAAATATAAAAAAAACGCACTCCATTTAACTGGTACGACAGTCAACTTTTTTCGCTCGTACTAAATTCCAATCGTTCAATTACTCGCTGACGATTCTTATCGGGATCTAAATGGTCCACGAATGTGAAGATTGGAATTGACTGCGAAAAATTGCAATGTTCATATATTCATCATTGCGATAATGAAATTGACAAAATAATTTGTTCTTTTCTCTCTATCTTTTTTTTCGCGAATGTAAATTTTAACTCCGATTATAAAAGTGATTAAAAACAAAAATTTTAAACCGCACTCCATTTAACTGGTGAAATAGTGAACCTTTTTGTTCGTACTACAGGAAATTTAAATCGTTCAATGGCTCGCTGACGATTTTTATCAGAATCCAAATGGTCCACGAATGTAAAGCTCGAAATTGACTGCGAAAAATTGCAATATTCGTATATTCATCATTGAGATAATGACAAATTGACAAAATAATTTGTTTTTTTTTTTTTTTTTTTCTTCGTTCGGCAATAAATTATTACCAAATTGATTTCATACGAAAAATATATATTCGTGGTGTGCCATAATCATATTTTTTTATATGATTATACAAAAACTGTGAGAGGATTTCATTATAAAAAAAAACTAACAAAATTTGGACTTTGGAAAAAGTTCAGAATAATGGATCTTTTGATAAATCGAGTGACACCGAACGATGTCATTACCGTATATGTACTAACAATATATATATATATATATATATATATAAATATATATAATGTGTGAACAGGTCACGTATCCACAGTAATATAACTGGCGGTGTACACATGGTACATTCGAGTTGGCCACCGCTGTAATAATACGCGTCACATAGTATACTATATATATATACACACACACATATATATATACGACCGATATAACGGGAGTATTATTTCGTCGCGGTTGCATTTCGGCGCAAACTAAATCATCGTGTATATACCAGTTGGTTATATTGATATATCTTTACACAATTATATATGTATATGTATAGATAGGATGGAGAATTCTGCGGTGGTGAACGTGAACGGGACGCGAAATCGCGTTAGCGCGAATCCCGTGATTTATACGATAGATACATCCCCCAGACTAATACATTTCAATCGTCGAGAGCTACGAAATTCGATACAAAACCGATAGTTTCCGTCGCTGTATAACACTTTAATATAGCAAATAGTTTGATTATTGAAGGAGAGATCTCGTCGATCATCGGAATAGAGCTCTCTGTCTTTCTTTATCTCTCTCTCTCTCTCCCTCTCTCTGATGTGACGAATGAAAAAGAGAATTTTCATTCCCACTCGTTTGGAAAAATGTAATTTTTAGATTTTTATTAGATTGTTGTTGTTCATTTCGAAAGGATCTTTTTACAGGATTTTCTTCTTTTATCTCGCACTAATAATTGAAAGGATATTCTTCGTGAGGGCTTTTTTTTTTCCTACTCGCTACAACAACGAACCTGCTGTATTCGCAGGCAAACCAAATCAATTGACGTGTCGGTACGCACAGCTTGTATAGATATATATGAGCTTGTGAAAAAGGCTATAATCACGCAAGGAGCCACGTCGACACTTTGAACGTACGTTCAACGTCGTCTGCGTTCGAGGCTTCTCGCGAAACGCTCGTGAGCCTTATCGATTTCTCAGCGCGGCAGCGAGGCAGCAGCCAGCACAAATACCTCCACGATTCTATTAGTGTCCCTCATCGTTGGCTGTGTATATAGCTCAGAGCCTCGAGCCCATCCAGACGAGCTCCCACGTAATATAACACACCGAGTAAATCGCGTTCTGCTCTCCTCCAATCGCTCGCTCTCTCTCTTTCTCTCTCTCTCTCTCTCTCTCTTACTCTTTTCCTCGATTATTTCATCCCCTCGGAGTGAGTTTCAAGACGTAAAAAAAAAAAAACTCAGACTCCTAAGGTGTTCGTCTTTTTTCGACGTGGCGAAATATTTTCTCTCTTGGCTCTGAATTTTTTTTTTTGTTCTCTTTTCTTTTCTTTTCATCCACTTCGTACACCGCGTCTTTCTGTCAATTATTCTCTTTCGCGTTCTTGTTTCTCAGTGATTTTTCTTTTCATCAATTACTTTGAATGCTACCGTTTTCTTTTCTTTTTCGATCTTTAAAATATTTCAGTTATCTCGTTGTTTATTATTCGACAGTTTGTTTCGTGAGGACAATTTTTTTAAACAAAATACCACGAAATCTACGTCAGACAGAGAGTAGATTTGTTTTTTCAACATTATGTCTCTCTCAGTTATGTACTATGTTTGCACTTTCATTTCCTTTCTGGTTAATTTACTCTCTCTCTCTCTCTCCCTGTCCCTATTTATCAATCTACTGATCTCGCTGTCCCTCTCTCTCCCTCTCTCTCTCTCTCTCTCTCTCTCTCTCTCTCTCTCTCTCTCTCTCTCTCTCTCTCTCTCTCTGTCTCTCTCTCTCTCTCTCTCTCATCTCGCGACGTCTTTATTCCCAATTTTTCATATTCTCGCGCTATTGTCCAAAACGCGTAAAGCTAGATTTCATTTCCTCCTTACGATTTTTATCATCGCGGACAAATAGAATTGCACGAAAAAAAATCGTTTAAACACGTCAAAGTATGAAGAAAAGTTCTTTAAACCCATACTCAATAAATCCTAGTAATTGGGATCGTTTTATTAATATATTTTTTGCAATTGAATTAAAAGTCCTGCAACATAAATTCAAGACTCGAATACAAATATCTAGATATATAGTCTGTATACACTGGTGAAACATCAGTCTTATGAATCTCGCGACATAAACGTTCGCGAAATAAAGGGCTTTGGAGAAAAGACGTAATAATAAAGCTTCGTTCGTTCGCGAGAGTGCACACACAGCAGCGAGACCTAAAGGGGACCGAAGAGAATGTCAGAGGGAATAAAAGGAATGAAAAAAAAAAAAAAGTATAAAATAAAAGAAGGGAAACAGGAGAGAAGACGTTTATATATACGAAGACGGAAAGAGAGAACGGTTCGCTCGACAAAATATCCCGTTTTATACCGGTTAAACAGCGGGGGACGGAGAGAGGCAGGGGGAGAGGAGAGCTCATTCTTCAAGCTGTATCGCAACGCGCGACCGAAATGGCAAAACGTTAAATCTGTTTTCTCTCATTTTTGTACAGCGATAGTTACCCAAGCCTCCGACAATATCTGACCCCTACGATCATTCTTGCCGCTCTATTTTTCCAGTACATAAAATGCGTTTTCCGATAACCGACGAGCGGGTAAAACAAAGTAAATCCCACCTGGACCAAAGCGAGTTTATTCGAGTTAAATGATCTTTATTTAAGCCTCTACAGAGTGGCGATTGGTGTCGTAACTTTAACGATCAATGGACATTACGCGAAACGCTTTTCCGCAGTAGTAATGACGAAATTTTTTATAGAGATTTTACGAAAGAACGAAAAATGATGAAAAAACAAATGAATTGTTTGTGGTTAAATTGAACCGAAAAAAAGACACTCAATGCCATAATCACATTATGAAGAATACAAATTACTTGTGGTGCATTAAAATAGCAAATTGTGAAACTTTCGAGAAAAACAAAAGAATAATGGCAACGGTATATAAAACTTTTTGTTTTATCTCCCGACTTACCGAGGGGAGCACGCACTACTTAGCCGCGGATTATTAAGTTTTTCGTAATTCTGACAAGGGCAAAAAGAAATGCCCCCTTAGAGATGATGCATCGTGACTCCTCCTCCCCCCCCCCCCCCCCCCCGAAAAGGGCCGAGTAATGATCAATGACGCGCAGCTACAGGGGGTGAGTGAGAGAGTCCATTCCCGGACGAAAAACATTAAATCAATGTGTCTACGTCAAACAAGTTTCATTGATGTTGAACGAGTTTCTGCTTAGCGAAAAATGCCAGTAGAATGAGAAAAATCAAAAGTAAGTAATTTCAACAAATTATCTTTTTTGTTGTTGTTAACGCTAAGCTTTTTGCCTCTATTCAAGATAGAAATAATTATATCTATTGTTTAACTTCGGAAGAATGATTAATCATTCATTCGAATCATCAAGTTTATTTTCAATACGATAAAGGGTGGAATTAGACGGTTCAAAAAATCGTTTTTTTTTTATTTCATAAATTGTTAGCAAAACTATTGAAAAATATGTTCCCAAAGTTTTAAATGAAAATTCCGACTCGTTCTATTGTTATAAGCGATTAAGGGGGGAAATAGGGTTAGGACAGCGTTTTCTCAATGATTTTCATGAATTTTTTTATAGTATAAAAAATGAATATAATTTATTGAAAATTTGAGAATATTTTATACATATATTTAAGTATATACTATAAAATATTAGCGACCCCATATTGCTTGTTTTTCTTGGTACTATTTTTTCGAACGCGTTTTTCTGAAAACGACTTTTTTTGAACTTGTGTACACGCTAGTTTGAAAAGTTTTCAACCAATCGTTTTGAAAATTGGCAGTTACTTTCTTCGTAGTATTGCCCTCTGTATGAACCTCAAATCGGAATATTATTATTATTTTTAATAATTTTTTTTTGCAAATAAAGTTGTAAAAAATGGCAAAAAATCATGCTTTTTTGTTTTGACACCTGTAAAAAATTCAATTTTCTATTTTTTTGATAGCATTTAGGTTCATATAGAACAGAGACATATAATAAAAGTAAATTCCAACCTCGTTTGATTTCAGATGAAAATTGCGGCTTCCTGAATGTACGCAAAATGTTAAGTCTGATTGTGACCTGCAATATGGGGTCGCTAATATTTTATAGTATATACTTAAATATATGTATAAAAATTGTATAGTATATACTTAAATATATGTATAAAATATTCTCAAAGTTTCAATAAATTATATTCCTTTTTATACTATAAAAAAATTCATGGAAATCATTGAGAAAACGCTGTCCTAACCCTATTTCCCCCCTTAAGTGTTGTTTCCTTTAATCAAATCCCATTGGGATTGCAAAAAAATATAAATTATTGCGATTATTTAAATAGATGAATAAAGTCATGTGAATAATATTCAATCTGTTAAAATAATCCTGCAGAATGACGAATGCTCTTGAAATGGAACGAAAATATCATGCAGTATGAAAATATTGTGAATAAGTAAAAGCTTTTCGAAACAAACAAAAGATTTGTTGACTTTTTTGACTATATACACGTTGCGCATTACCAAGTATTTCACAGCCTCTTCCGAAACGAATGAGAAACTTTACGTCGCTGACACGCTCGAGGGGCTTGCAGGATATATAACTGGGGGTCTCTCTCTCTCTCTCTTCCTCACTCTCTGGTTTTCGTCGAGGGTAGCGGAGCGCGAAGCCAGTCTCACACCTCCCTCACCCACGTGATCCGAATTAACTTCCGACTCTCGTTCCCGCGCGAAACAGCGTAAAGCCTACGTCTCGTTGATACAGAGAGCGAAGAAGTATACGATATACAGTGTATACTCGTATATACAGTATGCGCGTGAAGCACGAGGCGCGCAAATATACCTACTCCCCGCACTACCGGTACGAGCCGGATCTTTAAAATTCCCGACAGATTGGACACGTCGTTTCGAGCTTTTTTTTCTGCTTCGTTTTCTTTGGCAAAACCCCAGGAAACAACAAAATTTTATATATCTCACAAGAGCGTTTGGTAAAGATGCGTTTGCAGTTGGCGAGAAATAAGAACGAGATTGACATGCATCGCCACCTTGCCCCTTTGCCGTACCCATATAAAAGCTTCGATTGCACGGCCGCCAGGCCGTAAAATAAAATGCTCAAATCGATAAACACCTTGCTTCAATCCTGAATTGGCAAGTCATTCCGTGCTCAAGTAAAAAGAAAAAAAAATACTTTCAACCCTTCGTAAGATATTCATAGATACGAATTTACATTTTTTTAAAAAGAGTAAAAGAGCACGATAATAATTTTTTAAGTACGAATGAAGGGGAGGTAAATTGAGCGTCTGAGTGGACGGTGATTGAGTTGCGAGAACTTTCTTAATCGAGGAGACATTGAGGATGCCTGAGAAGATTCTTAGACAAAAGAGATGATGAAGGCTACAAAGAGAGAGAGAGAGAGAGAACGTTTCGCGTTCGCGAGAGGCATTATTATACGCGTCTCGAGAGAGCGCACGATATACACGTCGTCTTTCTGCAAACAAGGGCATGCATGCGTGGCATAAATTATCCCGTTAAGGGGATATCATATAGTTTACGCCATGTACATCGGTATACCTCGTGTCTGTACGATCGTTAAACATTTATTTTACAGTTAGATATATATATATATGTACATAATATACGGGACATTTCGTATCAGATCGGTTATCGCATGGTTAAACGTTAATTGTGAAATATCCATAAATCAATAAACTATAGTTGTAAAATGAAAAAAAAAATGTTCATTGACGTTCGGTACATATATTTTGTTCGTAAAAAATCCCAAAGAAACCCAGTGGAGTTGCATTATTCAATTTAGAGAAAAAAAAAAAAAATCAATCTACTAAAGTTATACGAAAGATGAACTTTGTGCACTGCGAAAATCTTTTAGTGCTAACGAGTGTCTAATTAAGGCTATTGCAAAATAAATGTTTTATTATTATTATCAATATTTTGTCAAGTGAATTAGGATTTAAAAAAATTATTAATCGTTGCCCAATCATACTTGTCTAATCGGAATGTTAATAATAATAATAATTTGTTTTCATTTCCGAAAAAAAATATCAAAATATTTAGTTAACGTGGCGGTAAAGTTTTTTTCGGGCAGATAAATAAATTAAAATAAATTTAATATAATTTAAAATCAATTAAAAATAAAACAGGGAAAAACCGCGATCGCGGTGTAAATCACAAGATTAATCCATCAAAAGTTTCACCAATAAATCGAATTCAATTTTAATTAAAAAGAAAAAAAATAGACTCAACGGAATGACACGGCATGCGATTCTCCATACTGAAAATTACGTCCGGCGTTTCGTTTGAAAAATTCAACGACAAATTACAATTGATAACAGTGATTCGCTTATATATCACTAAATGTTTAATTATTATTGTCAATATTTCGTCAAGTGAGTTAAGATTTTAAAAATTTATTAATCGTTGCCCAATCATACTTGTCTCAACGGAATTTTGATAATAATAATTTGTTTTCATTTCCGAAAAAAAAAAAAAGATTTAGTTAACGTGGCGGTGAAGTTTTATTCGGGCAGATAAATAATTAAAAATATAAATGTAATATAATTTAAAATCAATTAAAAATAAAACAAAGAAAAACCGCGATCGCGGTGTAAAGCACAAAGTTGATCCATCAAAAGTTTCACCAATAAATCGAATTCAATTTTAATTGAAAAGAAAAAAAAATAGACTCAACGGAATGACACGGCATGCGTTTCTCCATACTAAAAATTAACGGCCGGCATTTCGTTTGAAAAATTCACCGGCAAATTACAGTTGATAACAGTGATTAGCTTATATTTCACATGAAACGTCTCGTATCGACAGGTATACCATGGTACGTGATGTACAATGTGTTACGGCGTGTACTAAATTGATGCGAACGAGAAAGGAGATAGTATTATATAGGCAAGACATAGCATCAGAAAGACGATACTTCGAATTGGCGTCGAGTACACGAAGTGCTTGAGCGCGCGATCGCAGCATCTCTTCCTTTGATATACACGTGTTCCTCGTCCGCGAGAGTCGATGCTTCAAACACAAACGATGAACTCGCGGGGTTACGAGTACTTTGTATCGAAGATAATGAGAAATTCTCTGGCCTGTATATTCGTACATACACGAGGCGATTCTAAGAGTGTAACTCTTACGCGTAGCTTCACTGAACGATTTTCACAAGCTAAATTACAGAGTTCAGTTTTAAGGGGGGAAATAGGGTTACACGGTTCAAAAAATCGATTTTTTTTTATTTCATAAATTGTTAGTAAAACTATTGAAAAATATGTTCCCAAAATTAAAAATAAAAATTCCGACTCGTTCTATTGTTATAAGCCATTAAAGTGAGTAGCTCTCCTTCAGGCCCCGAGCGCGCTATTTTTTCAAACGCGTTTTTCTGAAAACGACTTTTTTTGAGCTTGCGTACACGCTAGTTTGAAAAGTTTTCAACCAATCGTTTTGAAAATTGGCAGTTACTTTCTTCATAGTATTAGGCTCTACACGAACCTAAAATCGGTATATTATCATTATTTAAAATAATTTTTTTTTGCAAATAAAGTTGTAAAAAATGGCAAAAAATCGTGCTTTTTTGTTTTGACCCCTGTAAAAAATTCAATTTTCTATTTTTTTTTATAACATTTAGGTTCATATAGAAGAGAGACACATAATAAAAGTAAATTCCAACCTCGTTTGATTTCAGATGAAAATTGCGGCTTACAAAATGTACAAAAAATGCTGAGTCTGATTGTGACCTGCAATATGGGGTCGCTAATATCTTCGGTGTTTTTCAAGGAAATTCTTCAAAAATGTTATAGTATATACTTAAATATATGTATAAAATATTCTCAAAGTTTTAATAAATTATATTCGTTTTTTATACTATAAAAAAATTCATGAAAATCATTGAGAAACCCCCCCCCCCAACCCTATTTCCCTCCTTAAAGAGAAAAAAACGAAATAGTGACATGATTTTTTCGTAATTTATAGATAAGTCGTCGAATTACGAATAACGATGTTTCCGTATCCTCAATTTTTTTTTTCACTCGGTATTTCAGCGTAATTGTTAATTTTGTCATTACTAAAGTTAAAAATTATAACATCCCCATCGTAATAAACGGTATTTGCCCTCCACTGGTTCTGTTTCATTACTCCAATATTTCATAATATTAATATCATTAGCATATCCAATTTGAAACCGTTGAAGAGGGATGCCGGTATTTTTTTATTTTTTCTGCGAATTCAATGGAATTTTCTGCGATCGATTGCACGCGCGTGTATTATGAAAGATTTTTCCGGAGAGTCAGCGTCGTCGTAGAGAGCGTATTGGAAAAGTTTGCAACGGCTGGGAAAAAGCTTTAGGAGGAGAAAAACGAAAAAAAAAAAGAAGAAAATGGCGAAGAGGAGAAAGAAGAGAAAGATCCACGGGCGGCTCGTTTTATCGATGCTGCACCCCGTAGCATCATCGTATTTCTCTCTCTCACTCTCTCTCTCTCTCTCTCTCTCTTTCTTACTCTCACGATTCGAAGCAACGAGCGGAAGAGCTCTGTCAGACATTGGAAAAACCTAGCTGGATAGACTCGTCTAACATCTCGCCTATTACCTCTTCTAACGTCGATTGAAACGCTATACTCACTCGAGCATTCCGCTCCTTACCGTAAATAGCACGAATTCATGCGATTTCGAATTACTTACTCCGTCGACGTGGCGATAGAAGTGCGGTAATAAAATACGAGACCACTGTCTTTCGTGACGCTTCGTTAATACAGATATAGATTATCAATAGAGATTTATCTATATGTATAATGTGAATACGACGTATATAAACGGCGCATAAAACATGTATTATATATATATTCTCTAGGCAAAATACGCGAGCTCGATCGAATCGTTACTCTATGTTTTATATAAACGCGTATAAATATAACATTCATGAGGGTCTGTGCTCACGGCAGAGTTTACTCGTTCTATAATAGCCACGTAAAATTATAGCTCGTGAATTATCAAGAGACGGAGGACGGTCGTCACAACGCCATCCAATAAACAGAAAGATTTTAACCTCTCTCGGGCTTGAACGCTGCTGGCAATCTCATTTAATATTCAATACGATCGAATAATGATAGTAATTAGTCACTCGAAATAGGTGTAAATATAATCTCTGTAAATAATATCAGGTATTCGAGCACTGTATATCCGAGGACGATATGAAAAAAATCTACGGTTGCGGGAAATAGTACTTGAGAAATATCTTGCGATGATCTTGAAGAGAGAACAAACTGATAAAGTGTGTAGACGTGATCTTCCTGGATCATCGTTGGAATCGGTGAAGAAAAAGTTATCGAAATTCTCAGAGATGTTCCGGAATATTTCGGATTGAGGTTCACTCGTGAAAATAATTTATCTCGTCAATGGATCGGGCGGTGGTCACGTGAATGGACCCCGCGTGTAATTCACAGAGTGTTCATGAATCTCAGGAAGTAGGAGTTTCACGACAATAAGCCACTGCTTGCAATGAAAAGTAGAGTTATTTATTCACGACTCATTAGTGTAGATTTAATGAACGTTTGTGACTTGGGATCGATTAAAGCTGACTTTTCCTAGACGATGTTGAAGTTTGCATGGTTGAAATGTAACGAAAATAGATTATTTATACCATTCATCCTCCTCACGACTGGATTTTCGAAGACAAAAATGATTGAAACGTTTTTTCGGGGTCTCATTTAAGGAGATTAATTAAATGGGCGAGAGAAGCGAGAGCAACAATGATAATGAACATTTGAAAACCTATTTTCATTGGGTTCCAACGATGCAAACTTCAACATCATTTTCCTAGCACAAACATGCGAGGTAAGGATTTTGTGATGCCCACGTGAATATTAATTGTGAGCGGACGATAATCACCCTCTGTGTTAGATCTAACGAATGTGTATAGTCGTAATAAAAAGAAACCAATAGCTATCAATTACAGATTGCTCAACTCCTCAAATGACAAAATTTCATTCGATTTTAGTCTTTAAGGGGGGAAATAGGGTTAGACGGTTCAAAAAATCGATTTTTTTTTTATTTCATAAATTGTTAGTAAAACTATTGAAAAATATGTTCCCAAAATTAAAAATGAAAATTCCGACTCGTTCTATTGTTATAAGCCATTAAGGGGAGAAATAGGGTTAGGACAGCGTTTTCTCAATGATTTTCATGAATTTTTTTATAGTATAAAAAATGAATATAATTTATTCAAACTTTGAGAATATTTTATACATATATTTAAGTATATACTATAAATTTTTTGAAGAATTTCCTTGAAAAACACCGAAGATATTAGCGACCCCATATTGCAGGTCACAATCAGACTCAGCATTTTGCTATTTTTTCAAACGCGTTTTTCTGAAAACGACTTTTTTTAACTTGCGTACACGCTAGTTTGAAAAGTTTTCAACCAATCGTTTTGAAAATTGGCAGTTACTTTCTTCATAGTATTGCGCTCTATATGAACCTAAAATCGGAATATTATCATTATTTAAAATAATTTTTTTTTTTTTGCAAATAAAGTTGTAAAAAATGGCAAAAAAGTATGCTTTTTTGTTTTGATCCCTGTAAAAAATTCAATTTTCAATTTTTTTGATAGCATTTAGGTTCATATAGATGAGAGATATATAATAAAAGTAAATTCCAACCTCGTTTGATTTCAGATGAAAATTGCGGTTTCCAGAATGTACGCAAAATGCTGAGTCTGATTGTGACTTGCAATATGGGGTCGCTAATATCTTCGGTGTTTTTCAAGGAAATTCTTCAAAAATTTTATAGTATATACTTAAATATATGTATAAAATATTCTCAAAGTTTCAATAAATTATATTCATTTTTTATACTATAAAAAAATTCATGAAAATCATTGAGAAAGCGCTGTCCTAACCCTATTTCCCCCCTTAAAATCGACAAATTCTTCATAATGTTCGATTATTCTTCGCTCATAGTTCCTTCCATTCGTCGAAATGTCCTCTTTGCCAAAATTGAACCAAGCCGGCTATTTAACAATGTCAATTGCCCGGAAATTAAAGAAACTTTTTTGTTAATTATATTTCAAGTTAAAAATTGAAAACATCTATCAATTTAGACGTTACACGTTATTGCACGTTATTCGACAATCGTTACAGTGGAATAATATAGTAATAATATAAAAGTGTTCGCTAGAACGAGAGCAATTTGAAATATTAATCGAGAAGCATTGTTACGCAGCGTTGAACGAACAGAGGAAAATGAACGATTTACCGTTCCGGCCAATTGCAATAAACTAGCCAATCTCTATGATAACTGATAGGTTGCGGTATCCATAAAACATATATTCCTCGATGATAAACCTACCGCGAATACTGTGTAAACACTGAAATAGCGATTATTCAAAATTTAAAGGTCGTTCGATAACAAAATCACAGCGGCCATTTGTCGCGCCGAAAGTCCGTAAAATTCCGTAATAATGTATATAAACGGGGTGGAGATACGATAGTCACCGGTAAAGAGATCGTGGCGCACGAGTGGCGGGGACTCGTGATTATTGGCGCGGTTGTACCAAAATATCAACGACCGCGAAACAAGAAGTGCCTTCTTGGCCACAACCAGTTGGCCTCGGTTCAGGTATATAATATATATACAAACGCGAGCCATATAGACGCGTGTTAGTCCGCATGTGTGTGCGTAAATACTTCCTCGCCCCTCGGAAGATTCGCTTTCGCAGTTTATCTCCCTCTTCTCGTTTCTCTACCGTGTCTCGCAGCATCTTCTCGATATCCGTCGAGGGAACATTTTCTCTCGCGTGCGTTCGCGCGCGCGCAAACATGTGCACTATACAATTTGCTTCCGATACGTATCAATAATCGCCGTTAATAATTGTACATCCATAGAGACGACACACTTTCGCTGCGCGTTAATTGACCGCGAATTATCCGTCGAACGATTTAAATCTCGTAAAGTTACAATGCCACGGTAAAAGAGCCCGCGCCGTTATAATTAGAGGCTTTCGTGAAATGAAATTGTTTTTTTCCCGTGTACTTCTATTGAAAATTACGCAATTACCATTACCTCGATGAAGGTTGAATTGAAAATTGTTTGAGGGTAAATAAACAAATGATAATAATTTCGGTAAAGCCGAGTAAAATTACTCTTTAATTTCATTGCTTAATCAATAATGAATGAATGATCGAAAAAATATGCGAAGAATTTATTACCAGAAATTGCCTGAAACATCCGAGTGTTCTTTTACCATACGTAGACCGGAAATTGTTAGTTTTAACGATTTTCTTCATTTATCCGTTTCGTCAATTTGGTCCAAAATAATTATGACCCACCGAACGAGAGATTTTGTTTTTCTTTTTTGAGTTTTAACCATTTGCTTCATTACCGGTGTCACGTATGCCCGGGTAACCTTTTCGTCGCTCGAACAATTCTTAATTATATGGAGGTCGTGGAAGAATAGAGATAATATTGTTCTCGCCGTTGCAGCGGATTTGCGTTCAACACACACGCGCTCACCATTGTATCCGTTGCAACGAAACTTTAGCGCCTTATTTTTATTTTTTATGTATATATATTTGTTTCTTTTTTTTTTGTGTTCAGTTCCCTACGAGTTAGACACGCGCGCAACGTTTAGGTATATATTTAGCGACATTTGTGGAGCGGATGCTACGGTTGGCCGGAGTCCAGAGCTCTCGCGCCCGAACGGCCACGAGAGAGAGATTATACTAGGTCTGCACAACTAATACTACGACTACTGCCGCGAGGCATTCCGCCATCCTCCTCGTTTTTCCGTCACCGACCACATACATATGAATCTATCTATATATCTCTCTCTCTCTCTCTCTCTCGCTCTCTCATTCGCCCCCTTTTCCGTACAAGCGAACTTTATATCGCGATCTGTCGAGGCTTCTGTACAAACTCCGGTATCATCCCTTACTCCTTCCTCCATTTCCTCTCTTCGCTTTGCCTCTTACTCTCTCTCTTTCTCTCTGTGACCATCATATTTTCCTTTTCGCTCATTGCAAAAAACGCGCCCGGAATCACGTTCGCCGCGAATCATGAGATATTTTGTGCAAAAGAAATTCCTTAAAATTCCTCAAAATTCATGATGTTAAAGTTTGTATCGTTGGAACGCAACGGAACTAGTTTTTAAAATGTTCGTTTTCATTATTGCTCTTGCTTCTCGTGCCCCATTTAGCCCCAGATTTTTTAAGGAGACCCCAATAAAACGTTTTAACGATTTACGTCATCGATAATCCAATCTTAAGGTAGTTCTAACACAAATGAAGAAGTAATGCAAATTTAATGAGTTTTTGGGAAAACCTAGAAAAAGTACTGAAGAATACTTGTGCGAAATTTGAGACTGTTTCACCGTACCGTTTTCAAGATATCGTTTATCAAAAATTGCAAAATTTGCATACGAACGTATACCTATACCGTACGAAATGAGCACTTTCCGGATATTCAGTCACCAAAATGTACGAAGGAGTAATGAAAAATTCTTGAAATTTGGCACGAAAGTAGTTTAGTAGATGAAGAATAACATATAGTTTACAGTAAATTTTCGACCATACAGTAAAAAAGTATGGATTATTGAAAAAATATTGTTTTGAGGCTAGAAGAACTCGTGAGCATGACAACGTCGCTGCGCGACGTGGCTGCCCGCCTCACGCACCGCTCCTTCTATCCCCTCCTATTTCTTGTGTTAGAACTACCTTAAGAGGGATCAATGGTGTAAAAAATTTATTTTCGTTGCATTCCAACGATGCAAACTTCAACAGCATCAAAATTCCTCAAAATGATTTTACGTTCAAATAGCGACGAATGATTATGAGCATTGAAACAAATTAATGTTTATTACGGAAGAATAATAATCGCCAATTATTCTCAATTGTTCGAAAGATTTAGGATTTTTTTTTTGCCTCAATAATAGTCATATTGTCGTAAAATATACAAATTTAATATGATATTCATTTGAAATTTTCCGGAAAAGCCAGAATTTCGCGATGCAACATATTCCTAAACCGTTAATATTCTGTTCCAGTGTGTATATAGAGCCACGAGCGCACCGGTGAGTCGTTGCGCTCCAATTCCAGTCATGAATAAGCGAGATATATATATATATAGCTCGTAAACCCGTTGTCGCAAATCAAGCCGGACGTAAAGTATGTCTGGAATGGTCTACCCCCCTTTCGTATCATCGCCGTTCTCATTTGTCTAACCATGTAACAAAACCACTATCCGGTGCAACAAAAGAGGAGAGAATAACCTAAGCTGTGCGGTTCTCGTGATCCGTTCTCGACCTACCCCGGGTGTTATCCTCGTATCCCCGATGTCGTGATAATAAGTGAGTATCAATGGCTTTATAAACATTCGTTAACCCACGGAAACCAGAGTTCGACACACAGTGTTCGAACGAGAAAAATCATTAAAATGAGTATTTTAACGAAAATAATTATAATCAACAGTTTTAGAAAGATAAAAATTGACATTACACCTCGATTAATTGAGAATAATTGTAACGATATTGAATTTCCGTCAATTCCGATTAAATCGAATAATTTACAATCATCATTACGTTATTATTATCTCGTGAGAATAACCATTCGAATGATATTTGTATTCGCGCGAAAACCGGTATCGTATAATTTATATTATCGTCAATTAAGCTTATCGAGAATTCCCCGATAGTTTCTTACTTGTCTGCATATAGAATGCCACATAGAATGCCCTCGTGTACTCCATTCCCGTTAGCATCCACGTTTGTAAACTTGTGAAACTTACCTGAAACAATAAGAGAACACGCAAAACGTTCATTAGACTACGTATTAACGGCGATAATGATACAATAATTCTACGAATTCGCTTGTGAATACGATATATTTGTTTAAACATTGCGTAGATATTTACGTAGATAATATGGTTTTTCTCGATATACAATTTTGTCAAATGAAAATTCAACTCATGCGCAACAGAGAAAAACATCGATACCACGAGAGAGAGGGAAACGAGAAGAGGGAAAATTGGATTAAGAAAATAATAATAAAAAGATTCCAGAGTGCGGAAATATCTGATCTATACAATAATCGTCGTGAGAGAATCGCTTCGGTCTTCGGTTTTACGAGTTTTTTCGCACGATAAACCTCATGGCTCGCGGGGAGAGCGAGTATGACTTGCTCTCGGTACGATCGCTCATTGCGCAAGAAAACCGGTAGTACGTAACGGGACGTCGGGAGAGGCGCGACGATGTATAATCTCGTGTTAGAGGACGGGAGGGGGTTGAAGGGGTGCGGGGGTATAAATAGTCATAAGGACACATGTCCATGCATGCACATAGCGACTAAATACTTCTCGAGTAAATACGCGTATAGCACGACATAAACTATATATGTAAGAAACGAAGGATTTTCTGAATTCTTTCGAGATATCTTTGTCGCAGAGAGCACGATATATCATTTTTTTTCCTTCTTTTATAACAAACAGACTTTTGTCCTCGTAATCACGATATTATTCTACACAACATCGACACATATACGGAGTCTGTAATATTAATATGCGAGCACCATACACGATATAACGCCGCGATACTAATATGATCGTATCGTCCGTAATACCGTCGGGAATTACATGTAATCTTTCCTTGACAAGCCTCTCGCTATCTAGATCTCCAAAACGCGATAGTAAAGCATAGCAAAAGTGTCTGATACGAGATATAAAGGAAAGAAATCGTTTGTCACGCGAGCGATTTGTAAAATTACATCGGCAAAACTTTGTGAAAAGACATAGCTGCGAGAATGAGAGAATATAAAAAAAAAAAACAGAAATTAACAAAGACTCGATATGCAAACGTTATTATAAAAATGTAATAAAATTGTTAAAACGGTTAAACGTAAAGAAGAATGTAATGAAAATGTTTTTTGCACATTCACTTCGTTTTCTTCTCCCGATTTAGCTGCAAAATTTTTCGAGTGATAAGAGAATCCCACTGTAGCTGAATTTAACGAGAAGAGTCTGAAAGCATTTACGGTTTTGTGTCACCGCACACGTAAGCATGATCGTGAATACTAGAGAGAGAAAGAGAGAGAGAGAGAGAGAGAGAGAGAGAAAGATGAGGGCAGTGCAGCCTTGGACCGAAGGCAACTTGGAGTATTATATTTGCATCCGGTAATTGGATAGATATGCCAAAAGATCCAACACAGCCAACACACAGCCTCACTCGAGGTAAATAGGAAATACTCCAAGGAAGACCCCAAAACATTTCTCTTGGGTACATACAGTGGGTCAGAAAAGTATTCATACACCTTGTTTTTTTGCGATAACTTTATAGACATAAGCGATACGCAAAGAAAGCCAATTTTATTTAATAATACATCAGGTACAGAGATAAACTGCAAATAGAGAATTTTTTCCCAGGAATGATAGAAGAATTATGCAAAAAAACGAAAATTTTTGCGCCAAAAAAGTATTCGTACACTTACGATTGAACTGCTAAACCTCGTTATTCACTCACGGACGGTCTGACCTCTGCGTACAATGTACACAAGTCTTCGTTTACACAATGGTTTTGACCTATTCCATGCGGTAGTAGATCGTCAAGCTCTGAACAGACATGATGGCAAAGAAAAGCGAAATATCAATACCCATGCGAGATAGAGTGATTTTTCTTCGGAAACGCGGTGAAAGTTATCGAAAAATTAGTAAAGAACTAAATCTGAGTTTCGCAACAGTGCAATATATAATAAAAAAAATACTAAAGAACAAAGAGCACAGAAAATAAGCCACGAACCGGTCGACCGAGAATACTAACGGTACGAGAGCGTCGGAGTATTGTTACAGAGGTTACAAAAAAACCGTTCACAAGTGCTCGCAGTTTAGCGAATGATGTCGCGTCAACATCGGGGAAGAGCGTGTGTCCCCGGACTATTCGAAACGTTTTGCATTCTGCCCAAATATACCACAGAACTGCCCGCAAAAAACCATTAATTAATAATATAAATCGAGAAAAACGTTTAGGTTTCGGAAAAACCTACGTATAAAAATCTATAGAATTTTAGAAACGTGTCGTATTCTCGGATGAATCGAAGTTTAACATCTTCGGGTCCGATGGAAAAAAATTCGTCTGGCGGAAACCAAATACCGAGCTCCGGCAGAAAAATTTAATACCGACTGTAAAGCACGGCGGAGGAAGCGTCATGGTTTGGGGCTGTATGGGATATTATGGCGTTGGTAATCTGGCTTTTATAGATGGTACAATGAATGCCCAGAAGTATATCGACGTGTTGCGCAGCAATGTGAAAGCAAGCGTAGATAAAACGGGCCTGGATGGAAATTTCTACTTCCAACAAGATAACGACCCGAAACATACTGCCATAAAAACGAGGGAATGGTTACTCTATAATGTCCGCAAACAATTGATTACACCACCACAATCTCCGGACATCAACCCTATTGAAAATTTATGGCACTTGGTGGATGTAGAAATTGGAAAAAGAAAAATAACAAACGAATCCGATCTCCAAAGAGTGCTTTTAGAAGAATGGACGAAAATAGCAAAAGAAACAACGCAAAAGCTAGTAGAAGCCATGCCTAAGAGACTCGAGGCGATACCAAATATTAGTTATAATTAACAACTATGATGATGTAGGTTTTCACTATAATCGTAAGTGTATGAATACTTTTTTTGCCCGAAAATTTTCGTTTTTTTGGCATAATTCTTCAATTATTCCTGGGAAAAAATTCTCCATTTGCAGTTTATCTCTGCATCTGATGTACTATTAAATAAAATTGGCTTTCTTTGCGTATTGCTTATGTCTTCAAAGTTATCGCAAAAAAATAAGGTGTATGAATACTTTTTTGACCCACTGTATATGTACGAAATTTAACGAAGAACGAAATCAAGATTAAACGCGTGCTCCCGGTAGAGCGGGTCTTTTTCGCAATGCAACAAAACGGAATTTTTGTTTTTTTTCATTGCGTTGAAAGAATGAAATAAAAGTTTGTTCCTTAAACGCGTAAAAAATAAGAAAATAAAAGCTGATAGCCTCGCTGAACACGAGTATGATCGAAGTGAAAAAAAAATATATATATATTTGACGCCTCAAATTTCTCACAGCCAACAACAGGAGCCGAAAGTACACCGGTTCGTGCTTTTCAACTGCTTTCTGTCTCCCTTCAAAGCGTCTCTCTCTATTCGTTCATTTTGTCATCTCGTTTCGTTTACCCTATACCAATGCCCTGTCTCCGCGGTGTCTCGGAGATATCGGAAGGAAATCACGTATTATTCGTAGGTACGAGAGAATTCTTTCAGCATTCCCGGAAGGAGAAAGACTCGGGATTCTGGTGGAAACCCTCGACCGTTTTCCAGCTCGAGTCCTTCCACTGCTCTCATCACTCTCTCCATCTCCTTCTCTCTCATTTCATCTCCTTCTCCAATTCGTATCTCGCTCGTTTCTTCCTCCGAAAGCTGCTTCAGTCTGTTTCTCCGTTCTACAACGAGCAGCCTCCCTTATCCTCTCTCCCGCGCGCGAACGGAGGGATATTTCGTTGACGTGTGTCGCGCGATATTGCGGAAAATCTTCGACGAGCGAGATATATACAGTCCGCGGAAGCTTTAAAAAATACCCCTCGAAGCCGTGTAAGAAATAGAAAATGTATATGCAGGATATATTATCAACGCAACGAATAATCGAGCAGGGGACTTCATTGAAAATCGGGAAAAATGTGACGGATGAAACAATGTCCTGACAAATGAGTCGTTTTGTGGATATACATAACGAGAATGATGTGCGATCCTAAAAACAATGATTGCGCGATTCGAAGGAATACCAAAAAAGAATCATAAAAATGAGAAGATTGCCCGCGGATCGACATGAAAGTTCGGAAAAGTCATCAGTGTGCAGTGCTTCGAGGGGAAAAAAATCTATCGAAAAGTCTATTTTTCCATGATAATATCTGACATCCCAATGAACAAAGATAACAGGTGGTGTAGAAAGGAAAATTCGCGTCAGGAGAGTATGTTATTTTTCGGTTGAAATAATAATAATAATAAAAGTCGATAGTATAAAACGGGGTTCATCGTTTTATCGGTATGACGTTCGTAAAGACGGGTTGTATGCAGCGTCTGATTTCTGTCGGCTCTGACATAGTGGCTGCAGAGGGAGGCGACGACACGCCGGCCGAGTGTTGGGAAAGTCGTCCGGGAAGATATGACGTTGACGCCGTTCTCTCGTCGTTTAGACTGACAGACTGACGGGCCTTACGGACAAAAAAGGTACAGAGGTATTCTCGCTTCGCCTCGGGTTCGAACAACCCCTCTTCGTGATACCCGGGGCGTTGCGTACATCCGTGCGTCTTTATTTCACCCTCTTTCGTCATTTTCTACCCTCGCGTTCGTGACGAGTTTTTCTTTCTTCTTTTTTTCAACCACCCTCCTTCAGCGCTCCCCTTTCTCCTCCAGCTCTAGTTCTTCCCGGATCTCCCGGGCAACTCTTCGTTATCCGCGTCGAAGAGTGAAGAAGCTCCCATGAAGATATGAAAAGCAAGAGTGAGATGGATAGAGAGAGAGAGAGAGAGAGACGGCATTAGCTTGTGCTCACGAGACGGAAAACGCGTCATTGCAAAGAAAGGAAAAAAAAGAAAAAAAACACGACACTTTTCATACATAATACGTGCCTTATGCACGAAAAGAAATGAGAAAAAGAGACGGAAAAAGGTGAAAGCTCGAGGGAGCGAGGGAACACGCACCCCGGTGAGAGTCGAAGAAGAAGACCGAGCGAAAGACGACGCGGCGGAGAGATGTAAAATTAAATTGGTGAATCTTCTCGAGTGCTTTTTCAAATACACATCTCTTTCTCTCTCTCTCTCTCTCTCTCTCTCTCTCTCTCTCTCTCTCTCTCTCTCTCTCTCTCTCTCGCTCGTCATGCTCCTCGAGGATGCTTTTTAGCTTCGTTTTTCTTCGTCGCGTTAACCAATGATTCGACGGAACAAAAATCCTTTAGAAATGCCCGTGCACAGAGCGAAGATTCGCAACAGGTATAGGAAAACTTTATCAGATCTATGTGTGAATTGGTAAAATAAAAGTATGTTGTGCGCAAGTTGTGAAATAACGTAGAAAAAGAATGAATTGTCGCGAGGGCGACGGCGCGCGCTGTTCGAGGTAACGCGTTGGATGTACAGTTTGTACGACGAATAATGTGCGTGCATATGGGGACACATGCCACGAGAAGAGGCACGAAGGGCAAGAACGTATATAAATGTATATACGTTACACGGGGTCAGGCTAATAAACAGCGATTGAAATGGATGGTCATCCGATTGCCGCTGATATGCCCCATGGTCGCGCGGAGGGAAGGTGTGTGAGAGAGAGAGAGAGAGAGAGAGAGAGAGAGAGAGACAGAAACTACATATTACCGATACGAAGAACCTCAAAGAATAAACCAATCAAACACACACCACCGACGGAACCAAAGTGATGATGTTGAAGTTTGAATCGTTGGAATGCAACGAAAATCGATTTTTTACATCATTAAGGTAGTAGTCTGGTAACTTAAGCCGATTTTCATGTCTTTTTTGGAGGGCGTTTTTTTGTAGGAAAATAAAAATGAATCGTTTGGGATATTTAGCATGTTTTTATTTACATATTAAAGATACAAAAAAAAAATTTTTTGACAAAATTTAATAGTTTATTATTATTATTATTGATCGAAGTTGGCACCTCGAAAAAAAAGCGCGTGGGTGGCCCCGGTGATTTTGGCTGTTGATGTTATGTGAAATAAAAAATTCTTGATAATTCTTAATCTATAGACGTGTCATTCTGGTCGGAACTACCGAAGTTAAATTTCATGGATAAATAACAAAATGGCGGACTTTGGAAGGAAAAGTCCTTTTATTTTAGCAAATAAATTTTGTTATTTATCCATGATATTTAACTTCGGTAGTTCCGACCAGAATGACATGTCTATATATTGAGAATTATCAAGAATTTTTTATTTCACATAACATCAAGAGCCAAAATCACCGGGGCCACCCACGCGCCTTTTTTTCGAGGTGCCAACTTCGATCAATAATAATAATAATAAACTATTAAATTTTTTCAAACAAATTTTTTTTTGTATCTTTAATATGTAAATAAAAACATCCTAAATGTCAAAAACGATTCATTTTTATTTTCCTACAAAAAAACGCCCTCCAAAAAAAGACATGAAAATTGGCTTAAGTTACCAGACAATAACCTTAATCCCCCTTAAAATTGGATTATCGATGACAAAAATCGTTAAGACGTTTTATTAAAGTCTCCTTCAAGGACCTGGGCCTAAATTGTCACGAGAATCAAGAGCAATGCTGAATAGGAAAATTTAAAAAGCTATTTGCGTTACGTTCCAACGATGCAAACTTCAACATCATCCAAAGTGATACATAATTTAATGCACATTTATCTGTAATACTTAAAATTATACGAGAATTTCATTATTTCACATTCATTCATCCTAATCTTTAGTGATTTAATTTTCCTTTTTTTTTTTCATCCCCATGAAATTCACTGGAGAAATGTCCGCTACAGACACTTGCAATCAGAGAATGCGGCACCGTATCTTATTATACGTATAAATAAATATGTATATACATATTATCTACGTAATAAGGTATGTATAGCCATGCACAGTACGCCGAAGGGATTTGCCGAGCGCAGCGACGATGGAAAGTCGGTCGGACCGACACCACGTTTGTGTGAGAAACTGGGACATCAACGGGGGGGGGGGGGGGGGGGGCGCTCGCGCTAGAGAGAGCGAGCCCCGCTTATATATTTACGATCGAGGTTATACGCGAGACGGGGAGATGAAAAAAAAAAAAAAAAAAAAACAAAGTGCCGAAGAAAAATGGAAGATACGGTGAAGTGAGGGAATTCCCACAACGAGAATTTAAATTTGTTTTCCTTTTCTCTTTCAATTTTCAACGTTCCGCTGGAATAGCCGTGATTTCCTTTCCTCACTGTAATTAACTGTAACATTTCGTTCGTTGTTTACTTTTTTTTTCCTCCACCCGGTCATTTGTTTTTGACCATATAGTTGTAATGAATTCACCAGTATATATATATATACATATTATATAAATACATGACCGATCAAGGGAGTTTCGTAATACAAATTATACAATTATGTGAGCAAAGTCGTTCTTGTAATAATATACAAATTTACAGACACGTACATGTACTATATACCGGTTAAAAAGAAATAGCGAGGTTCCGCAAGCTCTCTTGACGTTTCGCAGGAACGAGCTTCTGAAAAAGGTTATATAACGCGTGTTGGCATCAGCAACGACGAAACTTTCGTGAGAGGGTGGCTTGTGCAGCGCTGGCCGTTATCCTCGGAAGAAATGAGGCTTCCCCGAAGGTTTTTCGTTTGCAAGATGGCGCGAGTCATGGGCACTCTCTTCTCGTCCTCTCTCTCTTTCTCTCTCTATCTTTCTCGCGATCCGGGAGACATTAATCATAAAAGTTTCGAGCTCGTTGGTTCTCGCGAAGCTTGGAGTGCAAGAACCCGAGTTGCATCCACCGTCTGCCAGAGAGAGAATAGAAAGATAGAAAAAGAGAGATAGAGACAGATAGACAGAGAAAGGGAACGCGTGCATACCGTATGCATACGCAATTCGCGAGAAAAAAAGAGATATTGGCCCTCCAGCGATCCAAACTAAGTTTCGAGTAACAACAATTTTTTTTTTCATCGAATTTTACACAGAAATTGTGTTCCGATTTCGCTGTTTCTCGAAAGTCCATTCGTGAATATAGATTGAAAGGAGAAAAATCGTATTTACAATCATCTGCAAAGTCGGATGAAGCAGACAAAAAACATAATGTCACTAATACCGCTGCAATTAACTAACCAATTTTAACGTCCTCCAATTGACAATTAGGATTGTGGTTAAAAAAATACTACAAACAGTTCAATGATGCCATCGGCGAGTGCTATGTACATATATATTAATCCGCGTAGAGATGCGACAGCGTCTCGACGTCGAATCCAATTAAGGGAGGAAATAGGGTTAGACGGTTCGAAAAATCGATTTTTTTTTATTTCATAAATTGTTAGTAAAACTATTGAAAAATATGTTCCCAAAATGTTTAATGAAAATTCCGACTCGTTCTATTGTTATAAGCCATTAAAGTGAGTAGCTCTCCTTCAGGCCCCGAGCGCGCCACGTGTATAGCGGAGCGGTACTATTTTTTTAAACGCGTTTTTCTGAAAACGACCTTTTTTTAACTTGCGTACACGCTAGTTTGAAAAGTTTTCAACCAATCATTTTGAAAATTGGCAGTTACTTTCTTCATAGTATTGCGCTCTATATGAACCTAAAATCGGAATATTATCATTATTTAAAATAATTTTTTTTTGCAAATAAAGTTGTAAAAAATGGCAAAAAATAATGCTTTTTTGTTTTGACCCCTGTGAAAAATTCTATTTTCTATTTTTTCGATAGCATTTAGGTTCATATAGAAGAGAGACATATAATAAAAGTAAATTCCAACCTCGTTTGATTTCAGATGAAAATTGCGGCTCCCAAAATGTACGCAAAATGCTGAGTCTGATTGCGTGACCTGCAATATGGGGTCGCTAATATCTTCGGTATTTTTCAAGGAAATTCTTCAAAAATTTTATAGTATATACTTAAATATATGTATAAAATATTCTCAAAGTTTCAATAAATTACATTCATTTTTTATACTATAAAAAAAATTCATGAAAATCATTGAGAAAACGCTGTCCTAACCCTACTTCCCGCCTTAATGACGTTAGAAAGAAAATATCCGACTCTCATTATCAATTATACGTAAATGAAACATTTACAATCGGCAAATAATCACGAGAGCGATTGAAAGAGTCAAGTACCGTCGCGATCGTCGTAATTATGTGCCCGTGCGCCCTTTATTTTTTCTCGTGATTAACGATAAGGTGAAATATCATCTTTCTCACGATTTTCACGCTTCTGATCACGTAGAATTATAAAATATATACCGTTGGCTCATGATAGTGCGCAAAACAGAATTTCCGGTGAATCGTAAATAAAGATAAATGTTTGTGGAGAGAAGAACATATCTCAGATATATATATACTTCACGTGCAGGTATATAATCGTAAAAAAGGACGAGAAAAACGCGATGCACTCCAGCAAACCAACTGAAATATCGACTAGCCATATGTACAACGAAGGTAAACGGGTTTCCGGTGAAGACATACACATACACACACACACACATTCTTTTGCATTAACATAGCTCTGCAGGTAGATAGCGAACACTCATTCTATACTCATAGACAGTACGTAATGAGATAAAGAGAGAGGGCGGAGGGGGGAGATGTACGAAGAAAGAGCTAGTTGTGTAAGACTTTCCAATGACCATCAGATGGTAGAAGGAAAAGTGTAGAAGCGAGCAATGGAATAAGTGAGCAACGGATTACAGGAGGAATTTCGAGCAGTATAGTGTCGAGATAGTTTCATCGGTCCGACAAATTGATGCAATCCATTTTCCAACTGACCATCGACCCACTTCTCCCCCCCACCCTCTCTCTCTCCTCTTTCTCATTCTGCTTTTGTGCCGAACATAAACGACGTTCGGCGATCGGCGTTTCCGACACGAGCACAGGAACCGATGGGATTTTGATAGAACACACCGATCGCTTCTATAATTAGCATACTATATCACTCTCATCGTGATTAAATCAATAGGGAGGCCAATAGCGACATACATATAGATGCGCATTGATGAACGGTAAACGGATTATATAATATCCTGGCGTTTCATCAGCTTCCGTGAAATTTATTCACCGTTACGAACCCCGCCCGGTGACCATACATCCTCCTTCCATTGAATTTATCGCGAATCATATCTGTCGGGAATCTTATCCGATTTCTATGTCGTGAAATAATTCCTCTACGGTCACGTCTATCCTCTGCCCGGGAGACCCGAGTCTATATGTCAGCGAGGATTTTCAAGAGAGAGAGAATGAAAGAGAGAACGAGTGTAAAAAGAGAATCACGGGGATTGTGAGGAAAGAGAAGAGGGAGATCCATATTCCTTGGTCAGGTCTCTCCGGTTGGTTTTCTCGCTTCATTATCGATTCGATCCACGAGACCGATATCCCGCTCGAATATATATCTCCACCGATCACCACGGTCTCTCTCTCTCTCTCTCTCTAGCAATCCGGTTTTATGCTGTGTGCCTACACAACCAAACTGGAAAACTCTCGGCGAGAGTCCTTGTGCCTTTTTTTTTCTTGTCGATCTTTCGATGTACTGGTATGAATAATACTCGGCCGAACCTGCTTCGTTTATTTCTATATATATATATATAAATCAATGCCTTCGGTTAGACATCGAAAGTTCGATCGATTATTCGTCGCAACGATATCGCGACCTTGTCCACACTCATTAGATTCAATTGGCAATCGATCGAGGTCTCCGGTAACTACGAGACGATTCTTATCTAAATCTTTCCGGATTTTTCCTTTTATGCATTTTTTGTTTTTATTTGTTACATTTACTGAGAATCTATCAACACGCTTCAAACGACGGCCGGCAAATATTTTCATAGCCCCGCTAGGAAATACCGCTCGGTGTGATAAACGTTTAAGTGAAACCGAGTGTGACCAGGCCGAGCCGGACAAATTCATTTTGTTTTTCTCTTATCTCTCATTAGTACCGATGTATGAGAGTCTTCTCAAGTCATGATCATTAGTCGAGAGTGTGGAAAATTCACGTTATCAAGTCCAAAGATATGTGTGTGTGTGTGAATAATTCTCGTTATATAAATCATACATGGGATATGCCGCGTGAATAAAAAATTTTTTTACCAAAGGAATTCCTAAAGAGTAACAGCGAGACGAAAAAAAATCAACAAAAGACAGCTTTAGATTTGAGAATAATTTTTCCTCTTGTTTTTTTTTTTCTTCCAATGATTATTCACGAATGTAACGCCGTCAGAAGCATCATTTGGTGTCGCGCGTGGGGAAATAGCTCGTGCATTTTATGCACAAGAATATATTGCTATATGGAAGAGAGAGAGGGAGAGAGAGAGAGAAAAGAGAATGGTTGATAAACGACGAAGATACGGAGAACGGTTATAAATTTCGTACGTTCCTGAAAGAATCATCGTCGCGAGGTATTCGGCGCGCAAAATGCAGAGAACCACAGCGCGGCGCGCGATAAATAAAGTCCGCTGCGAACTCGCGAAAAGAAACGGGCCGAGAGTTGAAGGATACGCGAAAATAATGGGCGTAAAGTTGTCGGGACTCTGCAAACTAGTCGCAAATACATATAACAAGACGTCAAAGTGAGCGGCACTATACCGTGCCTGCGCTATGTATAGCGGAACTTCACCCACAACCAAAAATACATATATACATAAGACCCGGGGGGGGAGGCTAAGCAACGATCTCTCATATATACATCTGTATATACGAGGAAACGAAACTTTTCGCGTCCCGCTAAATCTCCTCGCAACAAGTTCATCGTTAAAGAGGAACTCGAGAGCTCGGGTTGGAGAGTGTGAGGTACGGAGGTTCGGGACTAAAGCGCCCGAGAGAACGAGAGTTAAAGAGCAGAGAGCGGAGGGAGATGGAGAGAGAAACACACGGGGCAAAAATAGTTGGTGGCAACGGGCGCAGGCAAACCAGTGTATCTGGCCGCGAGGAATTAAAAAGAGGCCGGGAGGCGTGTAAACGAAAGTGAGGAGCCCACCCCACCCCGCCGTTTTAAACCGGAGTTACATCTTTATACACGTATATACAAACTCACACGAGGATAGAAGCGTATGCCCAAAGGACGTGTATGTTAAACTTTCGTACCACGAGTGCCGGCCGCGAGATAAGCCACATGAGAGAGAGAGAGAGAGAGAGAGAGTGCGACACGCGATGTGGATGCAGCGTCAACGAGAATGGTGTGACGACGCGCGAGAGAGCCGCCCCGCGGTCGACCACGAACTCGCTCAAGGCGAACACTCGCTAGTTGGTAGAGCACACACTTGCGCCGCCGTTTTCTCTGAGGCCGAGATGTAGAAATAGCGCGGTGGAAAACAGATGAGCGATTCGAGGAGAGACAGTGATGAATGGCATTGGGATAAAGTCGAGCTCGCTGCCGAATATGTGGAAAAAGAATGGCGCGGTTTTTTTTATTTATTTTTTCGCGATACACTCCTTTTTTCCTCTTTCATTATCCATTGTGGGATAGGAATGACGTGTATTTTTTTTTCTCGTTAAACGTGAATCGATTTTATGACGCTGTTTGTGAGATTCCGAAACAAGTGCCTCGAGGCATTTGCGGCTAACTCTACCGCGATCCTGTCGAGACAAATCGGTGGTACATTCTTTGGAATCATTTCTACAAATTGTCAGGAATTTATTGACAGTTATAAACATTTGATGTGTAAGAATAGCGCTATAGCGACCAGAGAGGATATACTATAGTAAGAGCGGCCGCTATAGTCACGTCTCTCCCGAATAACGGTCCGACGAATATAATGCCTAATATCATTGATTATCATTATAATCGGAGTACTGGCGAATAGATTCACGACCTGGGTCTCGCACTCTCCCAGCGACCGCGAACTGTGACGGTTTTATATCTATTGTGCGTCGATTATATTGTACGAGACAAAATGTCTATGTCTCTATATCCACCCATGTATCGGGATTTTAACCTGTCATATACTTGTCGGGAATAACGCGTGCAAATAAGTGACGTGAAGTGAAGTGAGTTATGTCAAGTGTCGACTGCACATCAAACAAATTATTGGCTGGGAGAGGTAAGATCGGCAAATTTATGATTATACAAAGAACAATAATGCGAGATAAATTATGATCAACAGTATGTCCGATAATTAGTGTTTTAGACAGAGCCTGTTAAGGAACCAAAAATAAAAAAGGGAATCGTTCGACGGATCGAGCGGAGGGCGCAACGCCCTCGAAACAAAAAAAGAAAACAAAGAAAAGATAAGCGAAAGAATTTTCTATTATCAATATATGTGTGTGAATGTGTGAATTTATTATGTATGTATCTTGCGGCACCTTCAAATTATAACGAATTTTAAACGATCTCGAGTCTCCAAAATTAATAATAAAAAATAAATAAAATTTACAATCAAATATTACCAATTTCAAACAAACAACAAACAGAAAAATAAATTATAAAAGAAATAACGAAAATTGTCGTTATTTCCTCAAAAAACAATCATAATAATTTTAACAGAGAAAAGAAATTATTACGGATGATAATGTCAAATATGTTAATAAACATGGAGATGTTTATGGGCGATCAAATCGTAAAAAAATATCGCGCAGTTTGTGTCAATTTCCGACAAAGTGCATCCTTTTTTAATTCAATCATCTGGCCGTTTCCATTCTAAGCAGCATTTCAAATTCCTATGTCTCTCCCTGCTTCGTTCCCATTTCCATTTTATTTTTTTATTTTTTTTTTCAATTTTACAAATTCATCGTTTAGACAGTTTTTTTTCCAACGTCAGTTTGATGCATGACAATTTATCGAAATGATTCTAAAAATGCATCACGATCGACGTAAGGTTTATGGAATTTTCCTAGGAATAAATTCCACTCCTTCGTATCGGAGTTGATTTATATTTTTTTCTTTGTCGTGAACGCGAAAAAAAGTGCCTCAAAACATATTTAAAAATAATTAAAAATAAAAAAAATTACGAATAATCTAGAAATTAAGTCGTGTAGCGTGGAGTTTCAAATTTCTTTGAAAATACATTATTTTTCAATTTATGAAATGTGCGCATTGACGGGAATTTGTCTTTGTGGATGTTTTCGTGACGACGAATTAAGCCTCTTCACTCATCACTTCAATCAGTGTGTATATACTCATTTTATATCCGCAAAATTTTACGAGGGATGATTATACGTTTTAATTGCTTGCTCCCCCCGTCATCAAACTGTTGTATATCGACCGAAACTCGTGTGATATTCCACTTGCTGATATTCCCATCCGTTCATGCCATCTCATCTCCCTCTCTCATCGCCCTTTTGCTCGTGTCAAAGGGAAGCCCAGTTCACGTACTAAGGGACATGTATTACAGGCCGCGCGTCATGGGCAGAGGCCACGCGCGCATTCAAACTCGATCGATATGCCACACGACCTCCGTAGGTTTACTGGAAGCACAGGCGACACACGGGGAACGCGCTGCGGCTTTATCAGAGAGAGAGAGAGAGAGAGAGAGAGAGAGAGAGAGAGAGAGAGAGAGAGAGAGAGAGAGAGAGAAAGAGAGAGATAGAGGGAGACAGAGAGAATATACGGTTACAGGTGTGGAATCGCTCGAGTATATGGAATTGAGTATTTGGAATCCACCTAGTATATTTCAATGCATACAGGCAAACCCATACAAAGGTATGTTCTAACGCTCCAACCAACATTCGATTGACACTGTAGACGCGGTAATAAAAAATCAGAATTATGTTAAGGCATGGAAAAACGAAATGTTTCAGCAAAAAATTTTACTCTTATTTTTCTTTCTTGTCATTAGTAAAACAATATGTATATTTAACTGGGTTTAACGCATGAAAAATATACATATTATAAACACATGTATTTAAAAAAAAATATCATCAGTGTACAAGCTCGTAATCGCCCTCGTCTTTCGAAGCTTTTACCGGGAGCCGTAGAACCGCACACTGGCAAGTGTCCAAGTGGCCCCTTCGAACGGTAGCACTTTAATTTGTTAATGTACGTCTTCATTGGGTATTTCCTGCTCGAGGATTCCGTGATTCAATTTAATTAGAGTGGCGTGGAAGGATCTCGTTATACGTGCTGTATTATATTCCCAAGAGCTCGGTATACACTATCTCCGTTACCGATGGCCGAGAGCGAGCTTTGCAACGGGGTTTAGGGCGTTCGAACGCGCGAAAGAGATAAGCGCGGGAATATGGCGAAACGAGATCAGCCGTTCGTCTCATGGCGGGGGAAAAAAAAAGTGGCGGGGGAAAAAAAAGTGGCGGGGAAAAAAAAAGTGGCGAGAGGCGGAGGAGTGGGGGCAGCTCTGAAAGAACTGCTGGAAAAATATTCAAGTGGGATCTACGGCTCAATCGGCTTTTCATTCGTTATGGAGCAATCAATCGGGCCACGAGTGAATAATAATTTTCGTTTGCACGAAAATATTTAAGATTCATCGATGAAATTTCGGATATCCTCTATATTGAATGATTAACTTGGTTTTTTTTAAACTCTGTCCAAACTATTTTCACATAAAAATGGGACAATTCGCACAATTGAGTAAATTCAACATTCAGCTGAAATTGAATGTATTTTCCTACCTTCATAATTTTTCATAAAATTTTCATAAAATTTCACGATTCATCGGCAGAAAATTTGTAATTGAAGTTTTTCACGTATGATTAAAAAAAAAATGTCATTCCGTCAATCGCTGATCTACGATCCGCGTTTAAGACACGAACAAACACACACGCACACCGAGAGTTTCCTTATCGGGGATGTCCTCATTGAAGCGTAAAACATCAGAGAATCGTGATGGGTTATAGAGATTAACGAGTCTCTCTCGCACACGATGAATCGACAATTTATATCCACGTGTTTTATCGCGAGTGTAATTGTCGTGTGGGCACGTGCAAGCGAGACATCGTTGATATTAACATATGGAAAATATACAGACGACGGCGACGACGCGCATTGGCCTTGCTTTCTAAAATCGTCAAACCCATGCGAATGCATGCATAATCGGCGATGGATGCGCGACGAATCGCGCCGAGAACCATTCATTCGTGTATAATCGGACAAAAAATATTTTTAGCTACACGGCGCATCTACTATCGTACGTTTTATCTTGTTGTCATTTTCAATTCGATTTATCGTTGGAATTTTTGGAGAGGACGACAGGAATGGCGGATTAAGGTAGTAGTCTGGTAACTTAAGCCGATTTTCATGTCTTTTTTGGAGGGCGTTTTTTTGTATGAAAATAAAAATGAATCGTTTTGGATATTTAGGATGTTTTTATTTACATATTAAAGATACAAAAAAAAAATGTTTGAAAAAATTTAATAGTTTATTATTATTATTATTGATCGAAGTTGGCACCTCGAAAAAAAAGCGCGTGGGTGGCCCCGGTGATTTTGGCTCTTGATGTTATCTGAAGTCAAAAATTCTTGATAATTCTTAATCTATAGACATGTCATTCTGGTCGGAACTAGTGAAGTTAAATTTCATGGATAAATAACAAAATGGCGGACTTTGGAAAAAAACAATTTTTTCCCCAAAGTCCGGCATTTTGTTATTTATCCATGAAATTTAACTTCAATAGTTCCGACCAGAATGACATGTCTATAGATTAAGAATTATCAAGAATTTTTTATTTCAGATAACATCAAGAGCCAAAATCACCGGGGCCACCCACGCGCTTTTTTTCGAGGTGCCAACTTTGATCAATAATAATAATAATAAACTATTAAATTTTTTCAACAAATTTTTTTCTGTATCTTTAATATGTAAATAAAAACATCCTAAATATCCAAAACGATTCATTTTCATTTTCCTACAAAAAAACGCCCTCCAAAAAAGACATGAAAATCGGCTTAAGTTACCGGACTACTACCTTAATAAAAAAAAAAGACTGTCGGAGCGTGCGAAGAGGAGGAGGAAAGAAAAGAAGATAGAGAACGAACGAGCGAACGAACGGGAAAAAGGGAAGTACGAGGGAGAGAGACGGAGAGGAGCATGTGAGAAAATGAATTTCACCGAGCTCGAAGTAAAGAAAATACGTACAGAGATCGAAGGTGAAACGCCATGACTTAAAAACATATACATAAATACATAGTCGCAAAATTCCACCCTTCGTAAAATTTCGACTGCATAGCGTCAGCGAGGTATATAGAACGTTTATTTTCTTAATTTTTTCTATTCTCTTCAAATCTATAAACGTCGAGGAAACAAATATTTATCGACAAAACATTGAATATATCGATGTAAATTCGACGAGATATTTCAAACGCCGCCTAGATAGGGAAGAAACTCCGGTAAAGTGTTAGGAAAAACTAGGCATACGATGAACTAGTTTGCCAAAAACTTGGAGACTTCTGCAAACACATTTACATATATATATATATATATATATATATATATATATATATATATACTGAGACAAGAGTGCAAGTAGAAAAAGTACGAGGGTAAGATAAAGATACGTCGACTCGACTGCACCGGATCAACAACTTTTCCCACGCTCAAACTCTCGAATAGTAGCGCTTCACTCGAAGTTTCTATACTCCGATGCTCCTCCATACACATTGTATATCTCAATAGATTCACGGAAGAGTATAATAAAATGTTGATCGATGCATAAACCGTTAACTGTTAGATAAGGAAAACGTATACATATATTTTGCTAGGAGTTCGATTGAATGGGATTGGCAATATACTATCGATAATACAATGATACGGTTTATTTCAAATACTACAGAGGTTATATTTGAAGTTGAGAAAAATAATAATAAAGAGATGATGTTTTTGCTTTTTGTTTCCCCCCAAATAGTTTATCGTATATTGAAAATTTGTAACGTGCGTCCACGTAGGTTTATAGAAAAAAAAAAAGAAAGCAGTATTTGTATATTTGACTGTACTGAATCTTGATAATAATAATAACAAATTTAGTTCGTGATATTTAACGATAGATTGATTAACATTGGATAAACTCTTTTCTCGGGTTGCAATGAGAATTGGCTGATTGTGAGATAAAAGTGCTACCCAGAATTGCATTACAGAGGGAAAAAGGAAGAAGGAGAGAGAGAAAGAGAGAGAAAGAATTGCACAATTACGTTTGTTTAATCCCGCAATCATCGCGGGACAAGGACGACACGAGCAAAGCACAATAACAAAGTATCCCGAAGGATGCTGTTGTTCTGAAATGATCTATAGTTATAAAAACCGTTCCGTTCGTTCTCCATTGCTCTCACCGCTTCCACGGTGTGTCGATGACCTCGGGAGCAATGTTAGACCCGTGCGGAGCCAACTCATCGCGGTAAGGTATGTATTATAGCCCGCGAGTTGCCGCGCGCGTTGAGCAACCGAGAGTGAACGAACCCAAGGGAGAAAGATAGAGAGAGAGAGAGTGAGAGGGAGAGAGAGAAAAAGCACACAAACTTTGTGTACGTAATACGATGTTAAACCCTGGCTTCTCCTCTCTCCCCGTCGTGTGACTCTCCACGTGAGGATGTTCCCGGACGATCAGAGATCCGGGACCAAAGACAAGATCCTCGGGCAAGAATGAGGGGGGGGGGGGGGGAGATTGGCTAATGACAATTCCCGCGATTCTGCGTGACTCTCGCAATGAATCTGTACATACAAGAGATTCAAAGCTCTATTAAGGGCGAAAATAGGGTTAGACGGTTTAAAAAATCGATTTTTTTTTATTTCATAAATTGTTAGTAAAACTATTGAAAAATATGTTCCCAAAATTAAAAAAGAAAATTCCGACTCGTTCTATTGTTATGAGCCATTAAAGTGAGTAGCTCTCCTTCAGGCCCCGAGCGCGCCACGTGTATAACCGAGCGGTCCCTATTTTTTCAAACGCGTTTTTCTGAAAACGACTTTTTTTTAACTTGCGTACACGCTAGTTTGAAAAGTTTTCAACCAATCGTTTTAAAAATTGGCAGTTTTTTTCTTCATAGTATTGCGCTCTATATGAACCTAAAATCGGAATATTATCATGATTTTAAATAATTTTTTTTTTGCAAATAAAGTTGTAAAAAATGGCAAAAAATCATGCTTTTTTGTTTTTGACCCCTGTAAAAAATTAAATTTTCTATTTCTCTGATAGCATTTAGGTTCATATAGAAGAGAGACATATAATAAAAGTAAATTCCAACCTCGTTTGATTTCAGATGAAAATTGCGGCTTCCAGAATGTACGCAAAATGCTGAGTCTGATTATGACCTGCAATATGGGGTCGCTAATATCTTCGGTGTTTTTCTAGGAAATTCTTCAAAAATTTTATAGTATATACTTCAATATGTATAAAATATTCTCAAAGTTTCAATAAATTATATTCATTTTTTATACTATAAAAAAATTCATGAAAATCATTGAGAAAACGCTGTCCTAACCCTATTTCCCCCCTTAAGTTTGCACGAAAATGTGGGAAAAAAAGAATTGATTTCACTATTTAAAAAAATATTTAACGAGTCCGCAAGACCGTAACGGCAGGTTTGGGTTGCCTCCTCGTGAGCCCATTAAAAGCCGATAAATCTGAGACCAAAATGGTACCTGTAAAGTGGCGCCAGCTCAACATTAAACCGGACGCCTCCACTTTTGAAATTCTCCTTTCTCCCGACCGTAAACGATTTACATTTAATGGGAAAATATTTTGTTTGGCTCGGTGTGGTTGCCACTCTAATAGAAATGAGATTGAAAATAGTTCGGTTCGGTAGTTTGTCTCCGAGGAATCGTGTGATTTAATTCTCCACCGATCAATAACACTCGAAACAAATGACGCATGAAAAATTGCGTTTCACGAGGCTCTGACTCATTAAGGTAAAATAAAATTCACTAATTCATACCAGTTCGCCGTTTGGCGTTTAACCTACTCGTTTCACATTTACCTCATTCTCCTTGCAATAACATATATCGTAATGTGCTTTAAAAAAAAAAGAGAGAGATAAAGAGCTTTTGTTCGAGTTTTTCTCTTGAAAAGCTCTTCGCTTACACGAGCATCCAGAAAATATTGTTCATATTTGCAACGAAGTAAAGTATAACAGTTTTAGAGTAAAAGTTGGATAAAAGAGTTATACGTATAAAAGCTTCTTGCACATGGAGAGCGAGGCGATAGGTGCATTATGTATGTTGGAAGAAGGAGGGGAAGGAAGATAATATAACCGTAATTCAGCGTCCGGTAGGTCGGGCAACTCTACATTCTCCATGTCTCTGTCTCTCTCCGTCTCAATTCACTTGAGTATCTCTTGTGTTTTGCGAGTTCTCGATATATCTACACTCTTAACTTTCTGTGTCGTACAGAGACCCCCCCCCCCCAAAAAAAGCTTCGCTTTCCCTCTTTTCCTCCCTTCAGTCTGCAGCACCACCCACACATTCTCTTTCATTCTCCTTCATTCTCTTTCACCGATTTCTATCACGATTTCGCCCGCCCCTCACTCTCTTTTTATTTTATATACCCTGTCCTGTTCGCCAACTCCCCCAACACTCCTATAGTCCCTCTGTATAGCGCTTGTGCAAGCGTTTGGTATTTTCCTCGTTCCGTTTCTACAAAGCAAGCTACAAGAGCTTTTTCTTCACTCGAAACTCTCGCGCATTTGCCTCTGTATCTCGAACGAAAGCAGAGAGAAAGAGAGCCAGAGAGAGAGAGAGTAAAAGCACACACATCTATTACGAAGAACGCACACAAATGGTCGAGGAGACCAGCACATGCGCCTCCACAGCCGAACGCTTTGCGCCGGCGTGCCACATGGCCGCCACCTTGGCAATGCGTTGACCCTAAAGTAGCACGGTCGTTGAGTGTGTATATTACAACGTTGCACATTGTATATATATATATATATATATATATATATATGTGTGTGTGCGCGACTTAACCACGGCGAACAAGAGCGAATGCACGGTCTATATACCGGTTTTGCTCGTCGTCGCGACGTCGTTATCGTCGTCATTCTTTTCTAAAATTTAATACGTATACGAAATCCTCGATGTTTAAATCGCGCGCGGATCCGTCTACGCGAGACTTCCAACTCCTTTTTTTTACCCCTCCCTCGGGCGAATCGCAAGGCAATTTATATAAAAGCATTTATCGGCATGGAGACATTGAGCAGTGATGCAAAAAATTTGAAGATAACAAACACTTTTTTCTACAAATTCTGAAAAATGATATTGTACTTTCTGCAAGATTAAACTTCAAAGATTTCTACCAAATTTCAGTCATTTCAGCTGAATGTCCACGGGGACGATGGGGTGGAGAATTTGATAAGAAAAAAAAATCTAACTCGATTATATTGCTCGATAACGCTGTGCGATCGATTGGAGCGATCAGAGTGTCACACAAAGAGTTGCGGACAAATTTCATTGTGAATTTTGCAGCATAGCCGAAAAGATATTTTTCACTGTCCCTCAATCATACGTAAAAAAATAACATCGTCAATAATTCAATTTGAACCGCATTCACCGATGCGCACTATATTAGCCATCAATCGATCATATGTTCACTTCTTTTTTAATTAAATTATTATTTAATAATTTGTCGTCGACATTTTTCAGAGCGTATATATAATTCCGAGTAATCAATGATAACAGAAAAATTTTAACGATCGAATCACGATGAATCACGGTCACGGGACGTGTCATTAGTTCATTAATTATCGTGTAATCGAACGAATTTTCGAAATACATTTATGAACGAGTCTGCTCGAACGATTGAACTGTCGGGCCGACACGAAAAGAAAGCGCGATCCATTGTCGAAACACCTGTATTCATATAGTCGCGAGTTGAAACGTTTCTTTTTCTTCTTTTTTTTTTCCTTCGTTTATTTACATCGCTGAGCCGAGCGCTTTGCTTGTTTAAAGATCGACCGATAAGATCGGGAAAACGTGTATATCTATGTACGACGAGTACGTTATCGTTACGGGAGAGACGAGAGGAGTCGACGGAGGGAAATTGTTCGGGGTTATATCCGAACGTACGAAACTTGAGCCATCTGCTTCATCTCGTACCCGCCCCGCGTTTCCCATCGGAGAACTTGTCGGTCTCCTCTTCAAGCGTGTATTCCCCCCTCGCGCGCTTCTCGAGATGCGAAGAGAACTTCGTTTGTCGAGAGAAAAAAGTCGCACAAACGCCTTTTTTTCAACGAGACACACGACCGTACTGACCAATTTATAATAATTTAAATCCCGAAATCAACGATGTGACTCGTCGTCATCCGCGAGAATGTGATTGTTTTTATTTTTTCCGTTTCTCACAGCGTCGCGACGTTTTCTAAACTATCCCGTGTAGCTAATTCCGTGAGTCACCCTGTATTCTTCCTTCTACTCGTATAACACTCCGGAATTTTGATAGATGACGAATTAAATCAATTTTCACGCCGGCAATCGAGCATGATTGGAGGCTCTTACGTCGTAACACGAGAACGGTGGGACGTAATAAAGGAATAATCCTTTTCAGAGACGAGCACACGGTTCACCGGATATACATGTGTGATGGTGGTAGGAGTACAATCGAACGAAAAATAGCTTGGTCCAGGTTCCACACGGTGGAAAATCGAAAAAAAGGGCGTACTGGTATACACGTATATACGTTAGCGGAATCGCGCCTGACGGACAAAGAGATGAAGGGAGAGCGGGGGAGAGTTGTGTTGGTACAGTGGGTTGAATGGCTGTGGAGAGCCCGGACCTGGTATCGATAGCTCTACACACAGACACACACAACATAGCGGAGCCCGATGATACTGTTATATATATATATATATATATATATATATATATAGAGCTCTTGTGTCTCTTGTCGGTTCTCGAGGGGGCCCGCCGACTATTGGCTCCGAGAACGTCATTCTATCGCAGCTGATCCGCCAACGTAATCGAATGCCCGTTTTCTCGCTCCGACTCTCTACACCGCTCTTGCTACAACGTCGTATATATACGAAAGAAAAAGGAGCTAGCATCAAAACCGCGCGATTCTATACCCGAAGTAACATTTTTCATCTCTTTCTCTCTCTCTTCTCGTTCACATCGAAATTTTATCGTTCAGCATATATCCATAGCATGGACGGAACACGAGCGCAAAGTGTAACTGTGTGTGTGTGTGGTCCTAGACTTTTCTCGATCTTTCAATTTTCCACCTCCCTCCACGAACACGATAAACCATATATCTCTCGATGATTCCCGTTTATCTCGAAAAGGCAACAATGGTTGCAGCACGACAAAAGAAAAAACACGATTCTTATCTTTTTTTTTTTTTCGTCGAATGAACAATTTTCATATCGTATATCGTCAACTTGCCATCGTATATCTTATTCTTCTTCGTAAAGACAATAAAATATAAAATAGTTCGAGACGTCTCCATGCCGCGTGTATATACCTCGGGGCCAATAAATGTCCCGTGATTTATATCGCGTCGCTCGGCCTTAGAATTTATTCAACATCCTACGATAAGTCTTTCCAAAGAAAAAAAATATGCTCTATACTTTTGGCACACATCTTTACGGCAAAATCGAGTTTTAGTGATTTTTCAAAGTCCACGGACTGACCGGTAATATTTGAGATAGCACGGAATAGTGTTTTAACGATGCAACATTATTGTACGATTTGCCGCCAATAGTTGATGTTGAAGTTTGACATGGTTGGAACGCAACGCAAATAGGTTTTTAAATTTTCATTCTCAGTATTGCTCTTGCTTCTCCTGCCCATCTAGGCCCGGTTCCTCGAAGGGGACACCAATGAAACGTTTAAGGTAGTAGTCTGGTAACTTAAGCCGATTTTCATGTCTTTGTTGGAGGGCGTTTTTTTGTAGGAAAATAAAAATTAATCGTTTTGGATATTTCGGATGTTTTTATTTACATATTAAAGATACAAAAAAAAAAATTTTTGAAAAAATTTTATAGTTTATTATTATTATTATTATTGATCGAAGTTGGCACCTCGAAAAAAAAGCGTGTGGGTAGTCCCGGTGATTTTGGCTCTTGATGTTATCTGAAATAAAAAATTCTTGATAATTCTTAATCTATAGAAATGTCATTCTGGTCGGAACTACTGAAGTTAAATTTCATTGATAAATAACAAAATGGCGGGCAAAATAAAAGGACTTTTTTTTCCAAAGTCCGCTATTTTGTTATTTATCCATAAAATTTTACTTCAGTAGTTCCGACCAGAATGACATGTCTATAGATTAAGAATTATCAAGAATTTTTGATTTCAGATAACATCAAGAGCCAAAATCACCGGGGCCACCCACGCGCTTTTTTTCGAGGTGCCAACTTCGATCAATAATAATAATAATAATAATAATAATAATAAACTATTAAATTTTATCAAAAAAATTTTTTTTTGTATCTTTAATATGTAAATAAAAACATCCTAAATATCCAAAACGATTGATTTTCATTTTCCTACAAAAAAACGCCCTTCAAAAAAGACATGAAAATCGGCTTAAGTTACCAGACTACTACCTTAAACGATTTTTGTCATCGATAATCCCATCCCATCTTTGAGGGGGTTTAATGATGTAAAAAAATCTATTTCCGTTGCATTTCAACGATGCAAGCTTTAACGTCATGCCAATAGCTTCCACGAAGGAGATTTTAAGTAGTGAAAATCATTGCATAAATAATCCTCTAAATGCCGTGCGGTATTTCATAATCATTTACCGTCTAAAATGCTATTTGAAGTTTTTTTCACAGCGGTACACATCTTTCACGGTGAATATTTTACAATTACGAAACACTCGTGCGCGCCATCGTACGCAAGCGGGCGCTCTATCGTCTTTGCAAATACAAACCACACTTCGTACATATTTGTATACACTCGGTGACAAATAAAAATGTATGATCAACTACAGTACGATTATGTACAAATAACGATACGTTCGATTGAAGAATGGAAATAGTTGAACAAACAACATTTTCGTTCAAACGATATATTTCCTTTTTCTTATTTATTTTCTTGTACAAATTTACATTGACAGAACGTTTCGTTTGAATTGTCGAAATATTTCGATAAGCATCGGTTTATCTAACGAGCAGCGATGAATTATGACTACGTGTATAATGGAAATATTGAACTTTGGTATATTCTTTATCGTCGTAACGATCGTTAGCGCGCGTATCTGTTTCGATCGTACATTCTTATCAACGAAAATTCGCGGCGATTTCGCTGTATCATGACGCATTGCATTTTAATCAACAAATATATAAAATAATATATAGTTCACGGTGCATGGATGTGTATGTAGAAGGGCGCGAGGTCCCGCGAGTTCGCCGTTGCTGATGAAATATATATCTAATCGGCGATCCGAGAGAATCGGCACATAATGTTTACACACGCACGTACGGATGTGTAATCGGACGCTCCGCAGTGCCTGTTATCGCGTGTTGTTCGATTCTCGCGTATTCTCGATAAACGCCACGATCTCGCTGCGGTACATAACCACCAATATGTGTGTGTGTGTGTGTGTCGCTATGTGTGTAATGTTTTACCACGGGCTTGACTATGCGAGGGACTGATTTCAATTTTTGTTATGTTGGCTCTTAAAAAACGAGAGCAATTGGGGATTTATTCTGTCGTTTGGAATAAAAATTGAGCTTGGAAATAAAATTGGAAAATTTCAACAAAACAACAATTCCACAAAGTAAAATTCAAGCGACACAGAGAATCGCAACGACTACGATCAATTTTCAATAATAAAACAATGTTTTACAAGTCCCCGGGACGTACCCAACAAATCCAACAAAATATCGAATTTCATATGCACGAGAAATAATGAAAAATATATTTCAGCTTCATTGTTTTATCTCGAGCGACTTGGACGACACGACGACGATAAACCGTGCCGGTATACCATCGGCTGAAAGGGATGAAATACGAAAAACGCTACTGTGGTTTTTATCGAACGTGAAACGTGACTCCAAGTCCGTTTTATGCTGTGCATATCAAGCTCCACGTAGAGGCGCGTTATCGATCACATCACGAGATTGACCCACTTGATTCGTGTGGCAGAGCGAGTTTAGCCGTGGTGAACGTGACCCGGTAAACGAGAGAATCACGGGCGCGTGAATATGCGCGATCCCACAACGTGTATAAACCAATATGTAAGTGTAAAAACATCGATTTACATCGATTCGCAGATAAAAAAATGAAAAACTCCACGTTTGCTCGGACTGAGGAGAGGAAGATTAATGATCTCGTCGATCACCAACGAGGAAAATAATTGGAGATTTGTAGTATCGGTTGTTGTTTTTTTCCTCTTAGACCCGTTTGTCGGGTGGGAAAAGTTCCGCGCCCTTGCGTGAGACACAGAGAGAGCGAGAGAGCGTATCGGCGAGAATAGGATGGCAAGATTTTAGAAACGATTAACAGCTGTATGTAATACTCGTATACCGGCGCGACAAACTACTTCGGTCAATCGGAGAACCATAAAATACGAATTAAAAGTGATTCGAAGACACTCAGCGAGAACAAGAACGATAAATCAAGTAAACGCAATTAACCGCGTTACGTTCGGCTTAATCCCGAACTGAGACTGTCAATTTTTTTTTTTTTTTTCACCTTCGTACAAACGTGCACCACCGCGTTTCCCACAGTCGCCGAATATTTTCTATACTCAATAAAAGAACTTTAATACCGTTGATTTTTTTATTATTATTTTTAACGAAGTAAAGAGCGTGTTTCAAACGTATTTCTGTCAAGGATAAATAGGAATTCGTGAATTTAATATAAACGCATGTTGAAAAATTATGAAAGAAGCTGTTAGCCGATTTTTTTTTTTTTTTTTTTTTTTTAAGGGTCGGGATACTTTTGTGCCCAACAGTATGACAATGAAATTACCGAAACGGTATCAAACTATAGAATTTCATTATAGGGCAATTAACAAACGAAAAAATAGTCTTTGCGTTGATCAAAATTTCGTAAAAATCCGATTCCATTTCGTCGCGTGGCAAATCAAGTCGCATTGTCAACGTGACAAATTCGTATTAAATTTGAATTTTCAATTAATCATTGAAAGAAATTGAAGTCAAAGAAAATTGTCTTTCAATCGAGAAAATCCACGCGACTTTGATACGTCGATTTCTCAAAAGATTAGAGGGGGCAGGAGTTCCACGTTGATTTCACGACGCCAAATATGTTAGATGCGTATATTTCACATATCTCTTCGACAAAGTCGTATATATTCCTCGTATACGAACGAGCATTACGATTGACGTCTCATACGAATGCCGACGAGGGTGAATAAGCCAGTTTGGAAATTGAAGATCCATTGTGTTCGCGAAGGTCGTGGTTGAGAGGGAGGGGCGGGGGGCGATGAAGAATGAATATACCATGTGGGAATATGGCGTGGAAGACGTAACTCCGTGAAGAAATTCGAATTTCTATGAGAGATATCCACGTGTCTGCGTGTGGGTGCTCTTCTCACACAAGGTCCGCGAAGGTTTCTCGCGTCATTGTGACTTTTTGTGTGAGAACGAGAGACTGGGAGAGCGAAACGGAGAGACCGAAAGAGCCGAGTAAAGCCTATTTACAACGCGGGTAGTATTGTGAGAACGAAAGAGATCGCCGCGCCGGTGTTTTGTCCGTGTGTCTCTCCCCGAGAGTCAGTGAATTTTCACGTGCACGTATCGTAATAGAAAAAGATAACTGAAAAACACGCGCCGTGATAGACAGAGCAAAATTTCTTTCGTCACACATTTCTTTCGTCACAAGGTTGCCCTCTTGATTCTTTAGCAAATTTTCATATATCCCATATTGCACACAGACGCCAGTGTTTGGTAGGGCAAAGAGGGGCAAGTGCACAATTCCAAATAGTTCGCAACGACAAGCAACGCGTGTTTCCATTGATAAATGAAACGATAACTTGAATTAATATTTTGTACATTCAAACGCATTCGTATTGTTGCACGAACGCGGTCTAGCGACGCGAAAAATGAAAATTCTTTTACGATATTTATGAATTTCCAACTCGATTGAGGGCTATGGTCACGGTAGAATTTTCAAAAGAAATCGATGTTTTCTTTTGCTTAAACGATGCTTTTTGTCATCATAAAAATAAGTTAACTTAAGTTAAGGTAGTAGTTAGTATTTTGTTTTCACTGACTTTGAGCCAGCCTACCCTCTGACACGGCCATAGAGTACCCGAGCGCGCCGCGTTATAAATAACTTCGACGATTTTTACCCGATTGACTTCATATTTAAAAATTATGTTTCCAATTGCATTTCGCAGAGAAGTACGTACGGAGTTTCTGATTAATTAAAAAGTTTCCATTTTATGAGCAGTTTCATACGATATTTTTCACTGGAAATTCAACTTTTAAGTTCAAATGCCTACAATATTCGAATAAAACAATATTTTTCAAATTCCGTACGTACTCCTCTAGGTATTCTGATGTGGATTAACGAGAACTTTTTTTTTCTTTCTAGGTCAAAAATTGTGGATGCCAAATGTCACGCCCCGAAAAACAAGATACCAAAAGCAAATGACAGTAATCGGCCATTTGTATCACGAAAAAAAGAAAAAATTTTTCTTTTTAGTAGCTTGATATTTATACTAAACAGATGTGTAATTAGTTTTATAAATAAATCACTTTATCATACAAAAAAAAAAGATTAAATGTGCACATAATTTTATATACGATACCATGGCCATAGCCCTTAAGGGGGAAAATAGGGTTGGACGGTTAAAAAAGTCGATTCTTTTTTAATTTCATAAATTGTTAATGAAACTATTGAAAAATATGTTCCCAAAATTTTAAATGAAAATTCCGACTCGTTCTATTGTTATAAGCCATTAAAGTGAGTAGCACGTGTATAATCGAGCGGTACTATTTTTTCAAACGCGTTTTTCTGAAAACAACTTTTTTTTAACTTGCGTACACGCTAGTTTGAAAAGTTTTCAGCCAATCGTTTTGAAAATTGGCAGTTACTTTCTTCATAGTATTGCGCTCTATATAAACCTGAAAACGGAATATTATCATTATTCAAAATAATTTTTTTTTGCAAATAAAGTTGTAAAAAATGGCAAAAAATCATGCTTTTTTGTTTTGACCCCTGTAAAAAATTCAATTTTCTATTTTTTTGATAGCATTCAGGTTCATATAGAAGAGAGACATATAATAAAAGTAAATTTCAACCTCGTTTGATTTCAGATGAAAATTGCGGCATCAGAACGTACGCAAAATGCTGAGTCTGATTATGACCTGCAATATGGGGTCGCTAATATCTTCGGTGTTTTTCAAGGAAATTCTTCAAAATTTCATAGTATATACTTCAATATATGTTTAAAATATTCTCAAAGTTTCAATAAATTATATTCATTTTTTATACTATAAAAAAATTCATGAAAATCATTGAGAAAACGCTGTCCTAACCCTATTTCCCACCTCTTAAATGTGCATTCGTCGCGAACTGAATATCGTTAATGTAATAATATGAATCTGTACAATGTAATTTATTAATTTTCGTTATTGCCGACAAGGTAGGCGGGTTAAATTTTTTATTTTCGTTCGTTAACTATATAAGCATAAAATTGAGAACTATAGTCGTTCCGTAATATATTAGCGAGAATGTGTGAATAAAAAAAATGTATATTCAGTGACAAGTGCTTTTGTTCGAGTAATATAGAGAAAATATGTATTGGAGGGATGCTCCACACCAAAGAGAGAAATACAAAGAGAGAGAGAGAGAGAGAGAGATGAAATTTTTGTCGTTCTGGTTTCGGTGAGTTACGATTTGTAAAAGTATGATTCCGGGAGCAAAATGGCATCTAACAAGATGAGAATTAGAAATCACCTTGACGAAGATTCGAGTGTGAGAAGAAAACTGGAAAGAGAAACGAGAGAGAGAGAGAGAGAGCTCGCGATTGTGAAATTACGTTGCGTATACGATATCGCGCAAAGTGCACATACAGTATGTATAAATAATCAACATGATGTGAAGTTTGCATCGTTGGAACGTAACGCAAATAGGTTTTTAAATTTTTCTATTCAGCATTGCTCTTGCTTCTCGTGCCAATTTAGGCCCAGGTCCTTGAAGGAGACCCTAATAAAACATTTTAACGATTTTTGTCATCGATAATCCAATATTTTATCATTAATCAACAGTTTCACTACAGACTATATATCGAGCACTCCGACCTCCCGCTACTTTTTCAAGGCCAACACCAATGGCCCACACCACGAGACCATAATACACGTAT